>CM069449.1:68102881-68397824 GCA_035610835.1 Ophiura sarsii | reverse complement strand
GAAAATCCCCCCCCCCTTTCCCCCTGTAGAGCCGCCACTGTATAAGCACCCTAGACATTTTTGTATTTTAGATGGATATTATTGAATATCACTTTGTCTCTTTTAGAAATTGGTGAACAAAATGTTCACGTGCAGATGAATACCGACCCAAATAATTGTTTGAGCTCATCAAAATTAGGCAAGATTTTTACAGATTTGTTTGATTTTGACAGTCATTTTTCAAGGGGAAAAAAGTTAAAAAACCAAAACACCCAACCGTCGACCGAGCCATCCTCAGAGGTCTGTTTGCCTGTAAAACAAGGTTTCTAGTTTTTGTCGCCTTAACTACATTTAAATTGTTAATAAATCAATGGAGTAAATGCAAATTTTAATTCTTGATTTTCATGAATTTAAATCTTTGGTTGGATACAAGAGGTAATAACCCTAACCCGACCATATATCACAAAATACCACGACTGAGCACGTTGGTACCACCCGGCATGGAAGGTTTTCGATAAAAAATGGACCCAGCCCATATTGTTGGCGCAATATACTGCAGCAACTAGTGGGGAATCATTCGCTGCTGGTGCTGGAGGTCCCTGGATCAAATCCCGGGGGGATTGAGGGGATATTTTGGTCAATTTTCCACGTTGAAAACAAAATTCTGCAAAAAGTGGGGGGGGGGGGGGGGGGGGGGGGTAGAGTTAGGGTTAAAGACCAGAAATAAAAACTAGTTATTATGAATTTGAATTATCTTGACCATGCTGCATTGTGACACATTTACTGAGGAGCATTAGGCAAAAATTAAAAAAACACACGAAAACTAGTGAAATTTGGATCAGAACACTTTGACTCACCCTATACCTTTATCACTGTGTGACATTTTGGCTTATAAATACACCCCTACACGCATGCATGCACAACAATAAAGCATGTTGGATGAACACGATTTGTGTATTAAAAAGTAAATGAAATCAATCACAAAAGTCACGATGATCGTCATCATCTGCTACTGCAACAGGGGACATTTTCGCATGTGTAATTTTTCGCACTTTGCACATTTTGAACAATTTACCTGGTTTTTTTTTCGCGATGAGTTTCGTAGACCTACATGAATATATATTCGATTGCTGATTTTAGCGCGAAAAATAAATGAAGCGTGAACATTTCCACGTTCACAGTATTGGGAATTAGCGAAAAGAGGTTAAAATCAACAATTATTAAGAAAAAGGCTATTTTTTTAAAAATCTTGTAAATATGTAGGGATACTATCCCTATTGCCCTAGATTGGATTGCAATGAGTGTGATGGTGTACTCTGGAGCTTAGCGCTGAATTATAAGTAAACAAATCTAGCTCAGCGCTTCTCTAGCAGGATGCTGTCTTTTACAATTGATCCTCCCGGATTGTTGATAATCTCCCTTGTGATTTCCAAGTGTATTCCCAATCTGGTATATATGTGTCCCCCACCTCCCCTGTTGGTGATAATCATCCACGGTACCCCTTGTGGAGTTGATAACCTTCCTTAGGAATCAGATTGCGGTGGGTGCGCAACCCCCCCCATAATCTCCCACACTAGAGGATTCCCTCAGAATTTCCAATCTGGATCTGGTGATGGTAGGTGTCCCCCTGGTTTGAAGTCGGTTATCGTGTACATAAGCACACATTATAGCCTGCGTGGCCTAGTGGCCACTTGTGACATACGAGGTTAAAAAAAGAGGAAAAAAAGAGGAAAATCGACTGACCGACTTCAAGATTTTTGGCACTTGAGAGCAACACAAACAAAAATGTGCCTTATGAAAACACCTTTCTACTTTGTGTACCAACTTTTTGTGAAATACAGTTTTGCACAGTACTTGTCTCTAGGGGTCAAATTGGGAGAAGCACATGAAATCCTCATTCAGGGTATACTTTGGCCATTAGAGAAATACCAGTTTTTAGAGGATGTCTGACCACCCCCCCCCCCCCCCCCCCCCCCCTCTACAACAAAAACCTTCCCAGGTACATTGGTTGATTATCTCCCATGAATGATATCCCTTATGAATTTACCTGTAAATTCCTAATCAGGGGGTATTATAGGTACCTCACCCCCTGGATACTTGATAATCTCTCACAGTACCCCTTGTGATTTCTTTCCCAACATGGTTGTGGTAGATGCCCCCCCCCACCCCCGGATTGTTGATAACCTTCGTTGGGAATTCCTAGGGAACTCTCAATCTGATGGTAGTACTTGTAGGTGCACCCCCTGTCCCACTGGGAATTCCTAGGGAACTCTCAATCTGATGGTAGTACTTGTAGGTGCACCCCCTGTCCCACTGGCAATTCCTAGGGAACTCTCAATCTGATGGTAGTACTTGTAGGTGCACCCCCTGTCCCACTGGGAATTCCTAGGGAACTCTCAATCTGATGGTAGTACTTGTAGGTGCACCCCCTGTCCCACTGGGAATTCCTAGGGAACTCTCAATCTGATGGTAGTACTTGTAGGTGCACCCCCTGTCCCACTGGGAATTCCTAGGGAACTCTCAATCCGATGGTAGTACTTGTAGGTGCACCCCCTGTCCCACTGGGAATTCCTAGGGAACTCTCAATCCGATGGTAGTACTTGTAGGTGCACCCCTGTCCCACTGGGAATTCCTAGGGAACTCTCAATCTGATGGTAGTACTTGTAGGTGCACCCCCTGTCCCACTGGGAATTCCTAGGGAACTCTCAATCTGATGGTAGTACTTGTAGGTGCACCCCCTGTCCCACTGGGAATTCCTAGGGAACTCTCAATCTGATGGTAGTACTTGTAGGTGTACCCCCTGTCCCACTGGGAATTCCTAGGGAACTCTCAATCTGATGGTAGTACTTGTAGGTGCACCCCCTGTCCCACTGGGAATTCCTAGGAAACTCTCAATCTGATGGTAGTACTTGTAGGTGCACCCCCTGTCCCACTGGGAATTCCCCACCATGCCACCACCAGGAAATAAACATTAAATGATCAACTAATATCTATTACTAAGGTACATGTAGCATAAAATGACCTTTGTATAGTGCCACACTGTTAGGAAAATTTGTTTTGTTATGTTGTCCTCGACCACCCGCTCGTCAGATTTAGGGCCGCGATGATTTTGTTGTTGATTTTTTCAGATTTAAAAAAAAGGTTTTATTTTTAACAGTTTAAATGGCATTGAATATTAAATAAAATGTTTATAATATATATGTGCGACTCTTTGAGTGATTTCGACTTCTTGTTCGCTGAACTTTGAGCTTCCGCTGGTAAAAGAAAATGTATTAAAAAAAAAAAAAATCCGCCCGCCCGCCCCTCCTCTCTGAATGTTGTGGAGGACAACATAACATTTTTTGGGCCTTATAGAGATTGATTACACACATAGTACACTGTAAAGGGTAAATAAGTGTCAATTCCTACGCTTGAAACCCTTATCCATAAACTTTTTGTGTTCTGACAAAATCTTTCCCACAGATTTTCCCTAAAATAAATCACACTTTAATAATAGAAAATTGGGAATGATGAATCCCGGGGTAATGAATGCAAAGTTATTGTTATTTATGCTTGAAACAGATACAACAGTACTACAACAGTACCATCTGACGTGCCAAGTGATGGTGCCAGCCAGTGGCTTAGCTATTGGGGGAGGGCAAGAAATAAAAGTGAACAGACTAAACAAATGCGCTCGTAACGCATGAAAATTTGCTATTTTACACTAATTTTGCAATGATTGATGTACGTTTTGGCTTATAACAAGCTTCTAAAAAATACACTAAAATATATATTTGGGGCACCTGTGGTCGAAAAGTTTGCTATTAATGATTTGACTGTCATAATTCCATGATTTCCCAGTCAAATGAACAGACAGCACCAACCTCAACATAAAGATTGGATGGGGTGGAGACGTGAGGTGACTGAAGGGGACAACAAAACATCTGGGGGAGAGAGAAACAAGATGCGCTCTAAAGCCTTTTGCCTTTTAGCATACAACTGTGAAAGTGAATTGTATAAATAACCTCTCGTCTTGAAGACACGAAAGCTAATGACTCGAATTCCCTGGCGTGGCACCCGCGCAAACAACGTAGGGAGGGTCGTCGCACAAAAACCCTGCCACTCTGGCGTGGGATTGGCTATTCAGAACCAAAACGGAAGTGACAACACAGGACCCTACCATTTCTAGTGCCGGCGGTAAATTTGATTTTTTTTGACGTCTCAATAATTTCTGATTCAGACCAAATTTAAGCTATTTTTGACATTCAAGTCAAATTATTTAGGGGAACATAATAGGGGTAGGGCTTGTGCTGACTGTGGGGAAAATGGGGGGACAAGGTTCGTGATGGGGAGCATTTATTTTGCTTTTTAAAATTTTTAATTTATGATTTCTTTAACCCTAACCCAACTGAATCTCACTAAATCTCACTGCCAGAAACTATCTCCACGCGCGTGCTGCTGTATTGCCTCGATGACGTCACCTACCGCAGGCATATGTGGGCAGGAAGTTTTAGCCTGCATATGCGCTGGCAGTTTAGCTCAGTTGGTAGAGGGACAGACTGGGGTGCGGATGGTCCCGCAATAGAATCTTGGGGGGTGCTGGGTGATTTTTCGGGTCAAAAGATAGTACTTTTTCCCCTCCCCCGATACGCAATAAAAAATAGCTTTACTGGTTAGGGTTAATGAGGGTAATATAATATAATATATTTGTGGGCATACTGACCACATATACTTGTTTTCACCCAGAAATAAATAAAATATAATCAAAAGGCATTTAAAAGCGGGTGTTTCTATGAAATTGAATTGTCAAAGGCATTATTTCAAAATTGAAGATGTGAAACAATATCCATGTGGTACACAGTGATATAGATAGTCATCAGTTTTTGTTCTTTTCCTGGTACGTGAGTCAATTAATCTAAATATAGATTATTTGGATGAGGAAGTTACGGGGGAATATATAATAGAGAGTCAAATGTATGATATAATATCGGAATATTGAAGTTATTTGGTATACTATAGATGAGGTGACCGTTGTTTACATCAGTAGTGTTTACAAATTGATTAGCGACTGGTCTCAAGACATGCTAGATAGAGGTACTAGTCCATGACTACTGCATACATACTATTCAAAAGCAAAACACACATCACTGAGCGCCAATTTTAAAAGCATATGCCCTTATGGTGCGCACGCAAACCACCGGGCAACCAGATTTAGTACCTGGTCTCTCATTGTGCTTAGGGATGCATACCATGACTACTGCACTATTACACCGTAAGCATGGTAAGTAATGATCAATCAAGTGTGAATTAAAGCACCGTTCCCTGTAGGTGCGCACGCAAACCGCCGGGCACTACGTCACCGGTCACACCATCTATACTATAGTGACATCAAAGAGAATTGAATAAAACTGCAATTGATGGGTCCCATGGTAACATCCACCATCTTGGATCATCAAAATCAACACTTAACATGCTTGCAGACAAGATAGATTGGATGAGGAAGTTACGGGGGGAATATATAATAGAGAGTCAAGGGTAAAATTTTTTTACTCAAAATTATTTTTGTTAGCTTTGTTCAAAAAATTTGGGTCAAAAAGTGATTTTGTGTGATTTTCTTCACAAAAAAAAAAAATCGACATTTTGGTCAAAATTGATTCTCTGATCCATTTCCTTTCCACAAATGAGACCTGTCATCACAAAACGAGAGTTAAGTCGGAAAACTTAATCTTGAGGTTTGTCCAGATTCATAATACTCAGATAACAAGCTTTAAAATGATGTGTAACAGGTCATAATAGCTCAATGTTTTCCCTGTCAAAAATCAAATTGAAGTTGCAAAATGGCTTTGTTTTCTATTGATTTTTGGCATGTTCATTGGACCATATCTCCTAATACATACTGGCGACTTAACTCTCATTTTGTGGTGACAGGTCTCAAATGTATACTTTTATGGGCGATTCCTTAGTAGGTAACATGCGTTACATTAAATTAGAGCGCTATTCTTTATTCTCCACTCTATAACTGTAAGAGTAATTTGAATGAAGTTTTCATCTTTTGTATTGTAATACCCAGGACATAAGGCTAGATCCTTACATGAACATGAAATATCAGCTCATGTTATTAATGTGAGACCGCTGTGAAAATTGGTAACACGCGTTACGTTAGAAGATGCACTAAAAATTAAAAAAATGCTTTTGTACACTAATCAATCTACAATCAATAGGCCACTACTGTAACTGTAAGCAAGTACCCTCATAAGTTTTATAATAGTAGAATAATAACAAGAATTCAAGTTCTCACTTTTTTTGTAAATTGTAAAATAGTCGGTAACACGCGTTACACTTTGTCCAGCCATAATTTACTAGCATTTGATTCTTTATTTGTTTTCTAAATTAAAATTAATTTTGACTTTAAAATGTATATATAAAACCTAACATGTGCATTCTGTGATTTATTGTTAAACAATAAATAAATAGAGATTACTAGATATTTACTCTATAGCTTCAGAAAGCTGAAGCTGTAATTGTGATTTTAATGTAATTCCGTTACCAAATGTAATTCCGTTACCACTGTTTTGATAGGAATGAGTTAAGATAAGAAAGAATTTGGGGTTTTGGGTTTTGAGGACATAGATAAAAGCATTGAATTTACAATTACAGAATAATTCATCAAGATTTAAGTTCTTTAAGAAAACGTTCTTTCATTATTGGTAACCGAATTACACAGAAATTGGAGGAGATCTGGACATTCTATCCCGCAAATATCGGATCCAGTTGTAACAAGTGCTTTACAAAATAAGAATGTTATCCATATACCAGTATAACTGCAAAGTATACAAAGGAATTATAAGTTCAGGTATCAGTGATATATTGACTTTTTATTAAATTAAGTCATTTTTCAATTCTGAAGCCTAGAAAACGCCAACAGTTCAAACATTGCTGTCAGAAAAACGGAATAAGTTATTCACAAACGGTTTTCTATTCACTAATATATAGGATGTTGTCCACCAAAAACATGCTTTGAAGTTGTATTTTATAAACTTTTAAATTCTCCATTTTTGACTCTACTCATGTGGAATTGCCCATTTTCAAGGTCATTGGAGGTCATTCAAGGTCATCTGGGGTCAAATAAGATCCTTATGGTCTATCTTGATGGGACTAGGTGGAGGGAAGGGGGTGGTGTGTTCGTTTGCTGATTACATTTTTGGAGGTCATTCAAGGTCATTCTGAGGTCCCCTTGTAAAATAGGCAGCAATTTAGAAAATGCTCTTACATGAGCAGTTCAGATTTAATTTCTACAATAGATAGCACAAGAAGGCGGTTGCGAAGCAGGTGAGACTAGTGGTTCGAGAACCGTCTTTTTAAATAAAATTCAACTTATCTTCTTCATTACCATTTGTCTTTTTCTCAGGTTGCGGCAGAGTAAACGGTTTATCAAATGAGAACGGACGAGTAACCATGGAGACAGTCAATGCGCATCTGATCAAGAGTGGTGGAGTCATTTGCCTTGACAAAAGTCCGGTAAAACCGGTTATCATTGAAAGTAATGGAACCGATACTGACAGTGTCGCCGGAAACAAAATGGAGAATGGTGTAAAAGTGAGTAATGGTTGTCATGGAGTCTGTGATGGAAAATCCCTTCCAGATCAGAATGGAAAAGAAGAAGCTACGCAGAGTTTTGATAGTGATCAGTCATCTACGACAGAAGACAAAGAGCGTCGTAAAAAATTAAGCAGTACCAAGAAACCGGCGAGTTTTGACCTGCTTCCACTTGAAATTTCCAAAACCCGTAAACCTTCACGTCGAGGAAAATTGGCCCGGCAACGGACGGTGTCAGAAACCTCGTATCAAAAAGAGACCCATCGCTTGACGCATGCAAAGAGCGACCCAACAGACCTGACGTCTCTCATTGTACAAGAGGAAGAGATCAGTAATGATGCGGTCAAGAAAGAAGAAGATGGAAAAATAGAAGAGACAATGTTGAATGATAAGAAAATGGTCAAAGAAGAGATTCCTGAGCAAGGTTCGGAAGAAAAAGAAGATGGCCAAAATACAAAAATTGTTGAGAAAGAAGTTGACACTCTTGCCGAACAATTCGAGTCCAATTTGAAGATTGCCTCTGTTGTATCAAATTCAAAGGGTCAGAAAGGAGATAAGGAGATATCAGATCTTGCCGATGAACTTCAAAAAGGACTATCTGTCAAAGATGAAGCTAAGAATGAGTCAAAGGTCAAGGCGGAGCCATCTGAATCATCTTCCAAGATGATTGAGATAAAAAAAGAAAAAGAAGTAGATGACAAAGAATCTTCCTCAGAGAAGGATGTTAAACAAGAAGAAAGAGAGAATAAAGACTGTACTTCTAAGCTGATTGTCAAGAAAGAACCAGCTGATGCGACTTCTTTCAGTAAGAGGTTATCAGAGGACAAGTCGGTGAAGGACAACCTGGTCCCAAGAGGCCCTATCAGAGCTCGTCAACCAGACCAGATACCGATGACAAGCTACTCTGGCCACCAGAGAATGCCTCAGCAGAGCCGTAGCATCGTCATTCCGGGTTTCCAGGAGACGTTTATTCAGAATACCCAGCGTCATAATCAAATAACCGAAGAGATGCAGCGCCAGGCATGGCTGCAGAAGCAACAGCAGCAGATGCACGTTCAGCACGTGCAGCCTCCGTTTTATTCTGGACCTAACCAGATAGCCCAACAGCAACCCATCCCCGTGCCACCTCCGGCACAGGGAAGTCAAACGATCATAGTTCCACCTGTCGGTTCTGCTAATCAGACCTCCATGTCATCAGCTAATTATTTAACACAGAATAGGTATGTGAATCAACAATATCATCAGCTACAGCAACAGGGGATGCCATTTCAGCACCAGTATAACAATTCTATGGTATTGCAACAACCAGGCACTCAAAACATGGGAATCCAAGAGCAGAGTAGAGAGCCTGTTGAAGGCACATGGCCACCACTGTCAGAAGACGTCTACAGTGAAACCTCCAGCAACATATGTTCACCGCCTCAAATCGACGATAACGACCAGTTGCACTCGCCTCATTCTGCAATGTCGGAGACGTCAAGCACTGATTTTGTCGGATTGGGCCCGGTGAGTCCAGGGATCAGTCAGGGCAGCCCGGCTGTTGCACAATCTGTAGCTGGCTCTTCTCCGTACCATCCTAGCTCCCCAGAGATTACATCATACCACCCTAACTCCCCAGAGATGACATCTGTACTGTCCCCGCCCGCAGCAACATCTCCAGGCAGTCCCACATCCCAGCAGATTATCACCAAAGGTTACAACATGGGGGTGGTCGTGATCACCGATCCTACTGGCAAACCGTCATCCCCCAAACGTCAGTGCATGGAAGTAGAAGATATCAAGGAGAAGAGCATCAACAATATCGTAGACTACCTCAAGTCCGGGAGTCCAGGGAGTCCAGTATTTGAGCAAGAAGATTCAGCTACCCCCTCTCAGATGACCCCACCTCACACAATACCAGATTCACCTACCCCCTCCTTGCAGCAGATAGTAACAACCCAACATAACCCACCTATGGAATCAGATCAGCAGTTCTACCACCCTGCGGCTTCTCCGACCCAGAGCTCATCGACCTGTGATACGCCTTCACCGAGCCCAAATCCTACCTTATATCACCCAAATCAGCCTTCCCCCACACCTGGTTTGTCCCCGGTTGATGTGCAGCAGTATCCTTATGGTGCGACAACTGTTCCAAATTACTATCCATACAGAGGACAGATTATGATGAATGGCGCCCCCAACGTGGCTATGACACCAACTCAAGATGCGCATCATCAGGGCCATAACTCATTACAAGAATGGAGGATAAAGGTCGGCAGGCTTACAGATAAACAACTGAGGGAGCAGGATGATGATAAGGACACGTAAGTGATCAATCAATCAATCAATCAATCAATCAATCAATCAATCAATCAATCAATCAATCAATCAATCAATCAATCAATCAATCAATCAATCAATCAATCAATCAATCAATCAATCAATCAATCAATCAATCAATCAATCAATCAATCAATCAATCAATCAATCAATCAATCAATCAATCAATCATTTTTAATTCCATTCAAGATTTTTTTTTCACTCGGCAAAATATACTTTGGCAAAATATATTATGATGTGATCAAGCAAAATGAGTCGTAAGTTGCAAATATTTAATATTTAATATAACCAAATGAAGGATTTTCATTTAAAAGTCCATTTTTAATGGGGTTTTCTGCAAAAATGTTGCATTGTAAATGGCCAATACAATCAAGTAGAAAACTACAAGTGTGACATTTTAACTACAGACTCATTCAACTTGATCGCGCCACATTTCCAGGAATTGTGTAATAAATAACTGCCCACCTAAAATGACTTTTACCAAGTACCCTAGGCCCTTATTGTAGGGAAACTACGGTATGTAGCTAAAGGGGCATTAAGAGATGTGGTGGAGGCAGCGCCCTCAATTGCAATTTTTTTGGATAAAAACTGGGATTTGTATATTTTTACAATTGTATTACATGTATGAACTTACACATGAAGGATTATGAAAAATCAGCCCTCTTTATACAACAAAACGTTGATTCAAAAATGCTGCTTTCCGGCAGATCAGCATTTTACGTCAGACAGTATCCCCTGCAGTACGCGTGATAAATAACACGAACCATATTTGCATAGAGGGCGTTTTTCAATAAATAGCGATGGTATTGTTTTAATCAAGTTTTGCTGTTTTTTTGTTGGTAGAAACAACAATAATGGCAATTTTTAATGTTCATCTTGAATTCTGAAGTAATTTCTAAAAAATGAAAATGTCAACACCACTTAATGTCCGTCCCTTTAATGTTATCTCATTTTGATGTCTTTTTATTTTGCTTTGTGTATACATAGGGTTTTACATGTAGCTATCATTCAAGATCAAGACTATCTTACTCAGGCGCTGGTGGAACGAGTCAAATTCACGGAGGCTATGAACATGAAGAATAAACTGTCACAGGTACATTAGCCCTTCAGCATGTATAAAGTAAAACTGCCCAAGGGTTATGCATAGAAAGTTTTGCTTTATACATGTTCAGGGGCAATAGCACTTACAAGATTTTGATAGATTTGTGTTTGGCCCTTGAACATGTTTAGAGCAGTCTAGCCAAAGGTTATACATAGGAAGTATTACTCAATACATGCTGAAGGGCCAGATGGAGATATTCATAGGTTTGACAGAACAGTGATCAATGATGGCTTGATGAACTCTACAGGATGAGTCAGAAAGAACAGGCATTTATTTTTCCTGCACTAAAGGGCCACGGAAATGTCAAGCCTACATATTCAAAACCAATGATGGTTTTTAAAAAGACCACATATTTGGCTTTCATTCCAAAAAAATAATGTTTTAATTTGTTCTTGTTTTTAATTCGACCATAATATTGCGTAAATTTTGGATACAAAATGACCGTACTGAAAATAAATAGAACTGTGAACATTTGAGCAAGAAAAAGCATGAATTCAGAAAAAACTGAAAAGAGGTATCTCAGCTGATTTAAGGAAGCGGGATTTATTAGAATACATTGTAAACAGCAAGATAATTTGACCAGGGCGGGAAAAAGAGGGCAAAACGGCAAGCTCCTTGCCGGGAAATGTTGCTATCTCACAGAAAATCCCCCCCCCCCCCCTAATTAATTTGTAAAAAAATAGATTTTTTTATAGAGTTATAGGCATTATACAGCCGATATTACAAAAATGGTGCACCATGGCATCAATTGGACCTAATTTTCCAAAAAGCTTAAGCTTCTGAGGGGGACCCCCCCTTAGATACCCCCTCTGCCGCTAAACCAGCGGGAAACCATTTTTTCCAGCCCTGGAATTTGACCATCCTATGTATTGATTTTGCTAAAATAAGTGTAACATAACACGATGATCCATTAAAAAAAAAAATGATATCCAAACAATTTGTCTTTTTATTAGCACTACCATTGGTTTTGAATACACAGTTCAACAAAAATAAGTTCCCCCTTAGATTAGGCCAAACAAAAAAATAGGTCTGTCTCAAAGCTTGCGCGCGCATTTGTTTTGAAATGGCCCGCGTCTGAAGTGCCAGAAATTGTAAAATCATATTTTCTTTTCCAAACATTTTTTTTCTTCATAGTTATTATTAAAAATATCGGCAGATTTTCCTTTTCTCAAATATTTATATGACTCAATTCTTCGACAAACGCTGCACAATTGTTCATTGCTATACGTAGTCCGATTACATTTACACTTTGGTGCTGTATGGGAGCATTAATTGATTGGTTTTTCCATGAGGCCACGGCAGATCAAACTTTCCATGATGTATTTAATGACATTAAAAATGGGACAAATTCATGCGTTCCTGGGGCTCTTCTAAAGCTCTTTTTTACAGACAAACATACGCAGGCCATCAAAGCCAGCACTGGCAGTAGTGGATTTGATTCCGCGGCAGCCAAAAACATTTAGGTTGACACGCCTCAGCATCTTAAAACTGCAGATGTTGTAAAATTTGGCCTTTCAAACTTGTCATAAATATTGTTATGGTCTGTGTTCCAATATTAAATTGTTAACACTGTTTTATTTTTAAAAGTTTTTCTTACCTAAAGTTTTTCTTTGGCTGCCTATCAAGTATCGTATTGTGTATAAAATATTACTTCTGACTTATAAATGTCTTCATGGTACTGCGCCAATCTATCTTCAAGATCTAATCAAACAATATACACCTTCACGCAATCTTCGTTCTTCATCTCTATCGCGTCTTGTCTGCTCTTCAACGTCCACTCAGTATGGTCAACGTTCCTTCTCTGTGTCAGCTGCAGAACTCTGGAATAATATTCCACTTCATGTGAAAAATGCAGAGACTATATTTCAGTTTAAGAAATCCTTAAAGACTCATTTGTTCACAAAGGCTTTTTAATTGTAGTCCATATCCATGTATTTGTTTGTTATTATGTTTTTATGCTAAAGCGCTTAGGGATCTCGATGTTAGGCGCTATACAAATATGGTTATTATTATTATTATTATTATTATTACCTTTTTAAAATGGAGCACCTGGTATGTTCAGCTAAAATTAAAACACAGAACATAAAACTGGGCTCAAAATGAAACTTATAATTTTTCACATGGTCATATCTTGAAAATCTGTCCATCAAAATGAACCAAAATGACACGCAGGATTACTGACATGTGTTAGAGTAGAGTATTGAAGTAATCCGGTGTCATTTTGGTTCATTTTGAGAGACAGATTTTCAAGATGGACAGGATTTTAAGATATGACCATGTGAAAAATTATAAGTAACTTTTTGAGCCTAGTATATCTGAGGGTATTCCATGAAAAGAAGAGTTTAAATCCGTGCTCAATCGGTTTTAGAGAAATTATTGTTAACTGGAAAAATAAAACAAGATACTTAATAAAACAACTGGTATACATTGTTTACTATTGTTTTATAATCTTTAATGTCCTTCCATTACACAACTACATCACAATATTCATTTCAAATAGAAAAAACAATATCAGAAAGTGTCAACGGTTGCAAATGTGAGTAAAAATTGACACACAAATAAAAATGTAAAAAAAATATAAAAAAATTGGAAGAACAAAACCAGCGCGCACCGACCGATTTTGAAGCCTTCGCAAGCTTAGAGACAACCTTTTTTTAATTTGCCTTATGCCTGATATTTTTTTAATGAGTTACTCCATCGAAACGAGTTTTGGCACACATAATGTATGTGTGCACAGCAACACTAGAACGGGGCTACAACTACGCTTGAACCACGG
This sequence comes from Ophiura sarsii, assembly GCA_035610835.1. Taxonomy (NCBI): domain Eukaryota; kingdom Metazoa; phylum Echinodermata; class Ophiuroidea; order Amphilepidida; family Ophiuridae; genus Ophiura; species Ophiura sarsii. The sequence continues at coordinate 68,384,073 of CM069449.1, read as the reverse complement.
TATTGAACCACGGTCTTTACTTAAACACCGCATTTATCACCTTTTGAAATGAGGTATTCCTTGGAAGTCTCGATCCTTCATAAGGCAAACAAAAAGGATGTTTGGTTGCCCTCCGCGACCGACCCCAAAATCGCGAAATCTGCCGGTCAATTTTTTTCTTCTTTCCTTTTTAAAAATTTTTTTTTTCTCAACTAATAAAATTCGAAAATTGCTGTTAATATTTAAGTCTTAATTCTGCTTTCACAGTTTAAATATAAACACTACATGTCAGAGGTGATAAACAGCATTGAAATTTGTATTTAAAAAATCCTAAAAAAGAAGAAAAAAGCCCTAATTTTTTTTAAAAAAAGGATCGACCTACGGACCCTCTAAAAATTTTCCCTTTGAGGGCAACCAAACATCTTTTAGTTGTTGGCCTAAGCGTGCCACGAGTAAGCTTCAAAAATCATAAGATTTTCTTCTGTATATGATAGCCTTTCTGATCCAGCCACAGAATACTTTTTATCACTTAGGTCTGTTAGGGTTAAGGGGGCTGTGGACTCTGAGGTACAGTCTCCGCAAAACTGCCGTATCTTCTTCAATATTCATTTAATCTTTATAAACGTATACAGTTTTTGCAGAAAAGGGTTCAATGAATCCAACCATGATAATGAAATTGACCATTTCGGATTTTTTTTAATAAAAAACACGTTTTTGACAACATTTAACAAAATATATTTTGAGTTATCTTTTCTAAACCTAAAATGGGGCAAAAAACGTGTTTTTTATAATTTTTTCCAAAATGGTCAATTTCATTATCATGGTTGGATTCAATGAACCCTTTTCTGCAAAAAACTGTATACGTTTATAAAGATTAAATGAATATTTAAGAAGTTACGGCAGTTTTACGGAGGCTGTACCTGAGAGTCCACACCCCACAAGCCTTAGAGCTGGGACATCAGTAAGGGCGCCCCCATGAATTATTTTCAGAATCATCAACTAATTGAGTGTCAAGAACCAGCCTGATCAATATTTTTTCAAGTGTGAAGTTTCCCCGGGTTGCCTGTCTTTCCAATGTACACAAACCAGTATCCTTATTTACCAATTTAAGAATCAATATGTGTCATGGTACACGGAGCACGGATAAAAGGTCAATGACAATATGCGAAAAGGATGAATAATCAATAGTACCAAACACACACCTACTACCTGTGTACTGTGTGTAGACTGTTAGTGTAGTGATAATATAGCTTTTAGACATACAGGGGGTTTGGGTTATTATAATATTTATATGCAACTTTGTATTTAGAATATTTGTATGAACTATGATGGGCCTGCTATTTTAGGGTTTTTCCTGTCTCTCTACTAAAATTACATTAAAGACCAAGGGGATAAATGCCACCATGTCCAGCGTGGGTTAATATCTCAAGAGTGAAAACTAAATTGATGGCCAAAATGGGTGCTGGATGACGTGTTTTAGGCCGTTAAATGTGATTTTTACAATTTTTCACTCTTGAGAATTTTTCTGAAGGGTGAGTGAAATCATGGTCTTTGGTCAGATAAGTCCATGGTGAAATTAACTGTAAACACTGCATGTTATTTGTTGAAATACTGCCACGCTTTTACTGCTTGCTATACTTTTTCTCCCATCTGCTCTGGTACTTTTAAAATATTTTAGTGGCAGATCTTTATAATTATATAGACAATTTAAATTTAGAATTTCCTACGATAATTGTTGACCAATCATTCAAGTAAATAAAACGCACAGATTACACAAAGCAGTATTAAGTAACAATATGTGAATCATTTTATTTATCTGGCACAATGTTTACACAATACTTTACCCAACACAACAAATTATCTACAATTTAAACTAATAATATAAATTTAAATGTGTGAGCAAAATTGAAACTTTACCAATACCATTTGTAGTTAGCACATTAGTGAGAAGTTGGATTGCAGATGTATTGAATCTACTGTATTTAAAAAAGACACAAACTGAATGGTTCATAATTTAAAACCATGTTGGATAATATTAATAACATCCTAATTTGAATTGTCAACTTGCTAATTTTTGAGTATGATTGAGAAACATTTGTTATTCTTCCATTGAAATAAAAAGGTTGTGTTATGAAAAGAAAAGGGTAAATATGAACTTGAACTTAAAATAGTCAAATGTACATTCTATTTTTGTTGTCTCAATGTCAACAAAAAACCTTTCATAATCATGATGGTACAAAATACAATTAATAACATCAAGTTGGGAGTAGTGGCATTTATTTGAGAGTAATAAGATATTTTTGAGCATTTCTTTTTATACTTCATACAGTCATGAAAACAAAATATCACACTGAATTACTTAATATGGGACCTTTCAAAGGATAGAAAGTGTTGTACAATGTAAAGTGTTTTATAAATTCCAACGGACTACTAAACTTCATTTGTTGCAAGATCCTATTTACATTAAAACAAATATACTGTAAAGCACAAAATGTTCACGGCATCGGCAATCAAATTTCGCGAACCACCGACTTAGGCCTTATTCGCAGCATGAACATTGTGCTAATGTACGTGTTGAATAGTCATTGCAGGCCTTTAAAACGCATAACAATTCGCTTGCATGACAATTTAGTGAGTCAGCTGCATTCGCAAAATTTTGAAGCACACAAACATGTTATGCTTTACAGTTAACACACTGCGATTTATCATTAGTCGCCTCATTTCAGTTTTTGATTTATTTCATTATACCTTTTTATGCTACCAGCCTTCCATTGATTGATAATATGAACCAACTATATATATCCATCTCGGTTATCACCCTACCAAATGTGTCTACCCACCATAGGGGGCTAATGCAGTAATGGATGGAATAAAATAATAAATTGTACAGTTACTGGTTACATTATCAAAATATTAAATTTACAATACCAATACATGTATGAAGCACACCAATTCACATACAAAATCAGTTGTCCAATTCACCTGGCATCTATTTGTAAAATACAGCGAGAGATTCGAGCAAAGAATATTGAACACAATTGTTACACAACGTGATAAATGTTCTTGTGAAATCAACAGAACTGGACAAGGGTCAAATTTGAATTTCAACATTTCCTTTGACCTTTTTTTAAATTGGTCGTTCGTTCCATCCAAAAGTTAAAAATGCTACCTTTCTTTCTCTATTCTAGGTATTAAATGTTGGCCTTTTGTTTTGTGTTCCCCTTACCCAGGCCTAATTTTGATAGAACATCATGAACGGACTCTGTACATAATATGAACATTTACACTATACAATATTTAATTACAAAAAGCCCAAAACAAAAACCAAATGTTGCTCAAATTTCTTTCCTATTCATCCAATTAACGTCTTTAACCAAAAGGCAATTTCATTCTAAAACAAAAATCACCAATCCATGTTTGATTGAGGATAAGAGAAAAAACCATACATGGAACACAGTCACTAATAGTCAAAAGCCCACTTATATTTTGTGTTTATGTACATCGTCGTATAAGTTCATGTCATGAAACTACAATTCATGAATACAAAAACATGCACAAGTGTGAACATTTAAGGCCCCGCCAAGTTGATTTTTAGTTTCCCATAACATTTTTTTTCAAAATTAGCTAGGCAACTTTTTAATTATTCATTATTTTTACGACTTTCATTATTATACAATGTGTGGATGTCAGACGTATTGTTATACACTGCTGCACCCTATCAAAGAATGAAATTGGGTCAATTTAGAAATAATGGTAAAACTGAATAAACATTTCATGCCATCACACAAAATGCATGAATTCTGACGTTTTTATTGCAAAAAAATGCATTTTTTTCTCCGAAATTTCAATAATGAATTCAAACGCGGGCATGAAAATGGCGGGCGAGCGGTTGACGGGAAACTAAAAATCAACTTTGCGGGGCCGAATCACACAAAAAATACTATTTTACAAGTCATAAATTTCTTGGGGTGCATGGCCCAAAGATAATATGTAGAATGTATAATAAACTATATTCACATTCACTACAAGATATAGCCAGCTCTTTTCTTCATTTGTTCTCCTAGCTGAGGAGACCCTTTTGACATCTCTGAGATGTACCTTGGAATTTGGAAAGCCTTGACCATTATTTATTACACTTACGCTGTATTTGTGAGTAGTGACACATATTGTTACCTGGTAAAGCAGATTTTATTTTCAAGATGTAAGTAGTCGATCTTCACTTACGATCTCAAATTAAGTTTGAACAAATGAAACTTCAATAGTCAAACTGATTATGATACAATATTATACAAAAAGCAGTATGAAATAAATAACTTGTTTCTTGCCCAGACCTTCGTTAAAATAATTAAAGTTGTCTTCAAAATATTTTTGAGATTATTATTTCTCACAACAGCAAATAAGCTTACCTCTGGGATATCTTTGTCTTCAAAATGTTAGGGTTTTGAATGGTTCATTGAAATTAAAAATCCATACTATTACTAACAAACATGCCCCTCTTTAAAGGAAGCACTCACCATAAAAATCTTTGAATTAGTAAAATCAATCAATATTTATATTGTTTACTTCTAAAAACAGTTAAACCAAGATTGATAAAAAATGAACAAATTACCTTTTTGAATTTTCAATTTTTAAAAGAAAAGAAAAACATGTTTCGAAAATTTGTCAACAAAATTTGCACACAAACTCTTGGGTTTCAAAGATTTTGATAACCGTCACTACCGAAGAGGTCTGTTTGTCCGTCGAACAAGTTTTACCCATGACATTATTGAACACAATTAATTACAAAAATTCGAACCTGCAACTTTGATAAGAATGCAAACCTGAAAAGGTGTATAAGGCTAAATAAAAAAAAATCATTTGTCTCAAAGCTCCCACGCGCGTTAGTTTATTGATGCGCATTAGAAAGAAGAAAAAAATCTTAAACAAGATTTTATTTTTATTTTTTCCAAAAAAAAATCCCCCCCCCCCAAATCCCACTGATTTTTCAGATTTTCATTGATCACATCATTTCAAATACAAAAAGTCACTTTTACAAGGATTTCAATATTTTATATTTAAAAAACAAACAAAAAAACTTTTAAAAAAACCCGCATTCCGCATTAGGTTTTGAAAAACTGAAGAGCTTTGAGACAAAAGATTTTTTTAATTTAGCCTAAAATATAACACTTAAAAAGGTATCATTTTTTCCACCTCAAGAGGTTGAAAATATGTGTGGATTTCTAAAAAGTAATTTTATGTCCACATAAAGCACACTCGCGTTCATTTTTTACACTCGTGTTACTGTAGCGTCCAGAACACTGTCTATTCATCTCATCAACTAACATACACCGACGGACTGTCTTATTATTTGCTTTCAATGAAGACTTGTTAGCCGTGGCCTTTTGTTGGTGATTACCTAACACTAATTTCATGCGATGCTGGGAATCACGTACAGTGCAGTACACACGTTCAATTGAATTAATATCAGCATGGATACTTTCCAATCCATGCTCAGAGAGTAGGCCTATTGTACGCCACCTCACTGCACACTCAGGAATACGATTGGTTCTTCGTTACTGCATTAGCCAGTTGCTCGTTTAGCTGTTGGATCTTGTCAATTGACTGCTTCATCAGACTAGTGAGTTCAGTGTTTTTCAGTTTAAATTCCTGCTTGTCTAATAGGGTATTTTCAAGTTCAGATTTGGTTCTGTTGTAGGTTATTGTCATAGTGTTTAACTGGGCCTGTGTGGCATGAAGTACCAGTCTTACAACATTGACATTCTCCTGGTTGACAGATGTGGTGGTGCAATGGCTCTCAATGGTTTGTGCCTTGTTTATCAGTTTACACATTTCCTCTCTGCCAACTCTGACAACATCATTATGTTTGGTATGCACCCAGCAATACCCATCCATGACTTCAATTATTTTGACTGCTTTGCACTCGACGAACCCATCCTCGAGCACCTGCCATGTACATAGGATGGTAGCCCCAGGAGTAAGATCATCATCCGTCAGCAGTATGTCCTTCAACAATTTTGGGGATGATGACGCTGATATATGATCTCTTCTTTCACTTCCCATGGCCTCTGGTCTCACCAAATAGCACCCTCCTTTAGTGGTACATGACGCACATTTCTCTAGAACCACACCTTTGAACACTCTTCCGCCTGTACCTTCATATACTACGGTCTCATTCAATTCTAGCTGCAATGGCTGAGCTTTCTTGTGTTTCTTATGTTTCCCCTTGTAATAAGACTTTCTCTTTCCACTCCAACCCTTCATGAAACCATTTCCTTTACTATTGACAACCCTGTTGTCTAATTCATCATCCATTGTGAATACAACTTGCTATGGCCAAATTATGAAGCAGAACAGACCTGTAATGAAAATAAAATAAAATAAATCAAAAGATATATGACTAGATGTGCATGAGCCATATATTATCAGGGTAATTGTTACAACTTGATTTTATAAAATTGGCTTAGTGGTTAGAAAGGTGGGGCTTGAGAACGGAGGGTCCCCGGATCGAATCCCGGCAGGTTCCTGGAGATTAAGTTGGTGTTTTTTCCTCGAAAAATTGTGATCCCGGTCAAAAATCCTAAACCGGGGTTAGGGTTATGATAACAAACATTAAAATAGTGATAGTTTTTTGATCCGCTGGTGACAATTTTACAGACATGCTGAAAATGTGTCGATATCTCCGCCCGCCTGATTTTCCAGAAGAAATCCATCGAAAACTTGAAGCTTAGAAAACAAACATTAAAATATTGACAATTTTCAATCCGCTGGTGACAATTTTACAGACATGTTTTGTGCTGAAAATGTGTCGATAGCTCCGCCGTCTGATGGCATTATTCTGAAAATAGCCATCTTTCTGAAAATGCCATCAAAAGCTTACAAAAAAACATTACAAGGCCACTTCATAAAAATATTACAATGAAGTCTATGAGAAATGTTTACGCCATCTTTAGGAATAAAAAAAAGTAAACCAATGCGGGCCAAAAGTGAGGCTGGCGCGCTACGAGAATCGAATACATTTTTTTGAGGCGCCCAATACTGACAGTTTTTGATGGTATTTTTAAAAATGCCATCAGACGGTGGAGCAATTGACAGTGATTTCACACACCCTATAAAAAAGGTGAAATAACCCTTCACTTTTAAATTTTCACCCATCAAAAAATGTCTCAATAGTGAAAAATATTGAAAATGTCATAGTTTTACTGCCCAAAACACTGCGCTTGCACACGTTTTGGCTATCAATTTGGTTGATCACCCTCGAGAAATTAACAAAGTGAAATTGCTGTATTGACAATCAGATATGCTAAAAAATTGTCGATAGTAGGAGCTACTATCAAAACATATTCCATCCAGGGCTAGAATTTTGTTTTGATTCTAGCAATCATATTTTTAATACAAGAATCTTGTCAACGTCATTTGAGTTTGTGTCCTTAAATTTAGGAGAATCTAATTAGACTCTCGCAAAGTTGTCCACGAGAATCAATTGAGAATCGGATTCTTGTATTATTGCTGATTTTCTAGCCATGGCCGTCTGGTGGCATTTTCCAGAAAAATATCAGCGAAAACTCAACTTTAGAAAACAAACATTAAAATCTTGACAGTTTTCGATGGCATTTTTCTGACAAATGCCATCAAAATCTCATGAGGTCAAGTTTAGAAAACAAAGATTAAAATATTCACAGTTTTGGATGGCATAGGCCATGATATAGGCCCTATATTTCTGAAAAATGCATCAGACGACAGAGCTATCGACAATTATTCAGACATGCTGACAAATTGTCGATAGCTCCGCTGTCTGAGTGATGGCATTTTTCAGAAAAGTGCCATCGAAAACTCAACTTTATAGAAAACAATCATCAACATTGACTTCAGCATACATGTAGGGCTGAGCTAGATCGACAAATTTGTATTGAGGGCTGGGGAATCGACAACGATCGTTCACAACTGATGACTAAATTCAATTGGCCTGTGATAAAGCTATGCATACAGCGGTTAGGGTTAGTCCATTGTGAGTGACAGCCCTAAATTATTAATATTACACAAAGAAAAATAATAAGTTGTATTGCCCTCAACGAGCGACCCTAAAATTGTAAAAACTAGGGTCGCATTTAAAAATTAAAAAAAAGATTTAAATTTGATTAAAGGTGTCTAAAATGTTAAATTCTTGCTTGAAATGAATATAAAGTAAGCTTAAGTAGTAGGCTAAGGCCCCTTGCAATTAAATGTGAGTTTACTGTTGTGTTTTTGAAAAGCAGGACGAGGTGACTATTTAATATTAATATTGTAATATTTTGGGGTAAAGTCACCTGATTTAATATTGTCGGCGTTGTTAACTATTATCCAAGGTTCAAATACAATTCAAATGCTGTTAATTATGTCCTACCACCACCTACTGCCTTGGCTTTCCTTTTTGTTTCTTTTATAAAGGAGTCTACTCATATTTGCATCCCTATTTTGAATATTAATGAGATATTCGATCAATGTTTGTAATTTTTTGTTTCTCGTTACGCTAGCTCGGAGAATTTTAAAGATCGTAAACAAACCTGAAATATTACCCAGAATGCACTAGGAAACTCCAAAGAAGTTTTTGATGTGACGTCATGCGCTGAAGCGATTGCGCAGTAATCAATTGCCGTGCCTACGAAGTTGCTTCAAATGCATACATTTCAATACAAAGCGCCAGTTGCAAGTTTCGTGCAGAGTTTTTTACTTCCCAGAAATGTCTTTCCAACCCGGAAGTATTGCAATGCGGCTCATCGGCTAATTTATCGTCAGAAAAGTGTTAAAAAGCTTATGAAAAAGCTGTAAACAATGAAATAATTAATAATTAAATATTTTTAAAATATTACATATATCACGCGGGTGACTTTTGGACGCGCGCGGGCAACAGTAAACTCACATTTAATTGCAAGGGGCCTTAGCCTTAAATAAAGGTTTTTTAGACTATTGTCACACTATTTAGTTAAATTGACATATGGGCCTATATCAATTTTGTCTTGAAATACACCATATATTTTTCAGCCAAAAAATAAAAAAAAATAAAAAAAAAATTGAAAAAAAAAATGTGAAGGAAAAAAAATTGGAAAAAAAAATTGGAAAAAGAAGAAGGATTTCTGACCGTCTGGCGTCTGAACCAATTTTAAATTTTTGGCACTTGAGGGCAACACCTTATTATTTTGTGTGGCCTTATTTAAAATGATTCATTCAGAGCTATATTTATATTATTATTGGGCCTAATTATTTAATCAAAACAATGAATTATTGATCAGAGGGCTGGCTTTCATCCAATCCAAAGGTTTGAACGATCTCCCTGGAGAGGTAGGCCTGTCCTAACTATTAAATCAAATTAATAATTGAACGAACACGCACGCATCACAAAGATAATCGCGCCCGAAATGATCACGCTCATGACGCTTACCGCTATGCGCGCTTCACGCAATGTTACATTGCACTTCAAAGTGTTCGTTCAATAAACTAGTTTGACAATTCAGAACAGAGTGCATTTACTGTGCATTCTGGGAAAAAACGATCGGGAGAATTCGGGATAAACATGGCCATAAATCGGGCTAATACAGAGACCCCCATTATTGACAGGAGACCTTCCAATTCTTAGTTTTTCGTGAATTTAAGCAGTGTTTTACTGTTAGTCAATTATAGCTGTTTATTCCGAATGTGCTATCCCACAATGCACTGGGTTTATGCCCATAGGCCTGTATGAATTATCGATCGATACGATAGCGTTTTAAGTTATTATAAATCCACCGTCCAGGGCCTGCTATAGCCTATAAAAATTATAATATTAGTCAACTGCAACGAGTCGAGGGATTGATTTGAAATGAAATGATCGACAATTATTTGTTTCGATTATAAAAGAGGCCTAGGGCCTAGGCCCTTAATTTATAAATTCAACTTTAAATGTTTAAAACCTTTTTTTTTATAGTCTTATTTATATGATCATGATGATAGCATAGGCTATCATAGGCCCAGCACGTTTATTTTGGCCTAGGATCCCTTCATAACTGCTTCAATAAAAACCGACATAAGTAAATAAATAATCCCCTTCACTGCACTGTGTGTTTATATACCCGTGCATTGTGTTACCAAAATCTCTCAATCTAGTGCGAATACAATGCACTCGCTGTGGCATCAATAACTCCATTTTGTACTAATTTGTACTCGGCTATGGCAATTAATATCCATCAATTAGGAGATATACTGCATGTACTGTTTTCGAATGACAATAGAAACAATCTTGAATACATACAAATTTCCGGAAATCTAAAATAAACGAAGGTAACATCAGAATTGTTCACAAAAAAGGCGTAAAAACTTACCAGTAAAGTTTCATCGGCAGATTACACGGCCCGGGTACGCGATGAATTTCTGAAGTCTGGTTTCCGGAAATGGTTAGGCTATTTTACCGCCAAAATAGTTATAGTACAAGCTCTACAATTGGTCAAATCTCTAAAATGTTGATATCAAATACTACAAATGACCAATCAAAATGGCCTAGTTCGGTGATGTACGTGATCTTTCCGCATAGAATTTCGTGATAGCAAGACGAAGCCGCGAGAAGCCGCGATTCATCAATATTACGAATTGTCGATAGATGGCGCTCTCACTCGAAGGCCGTTTTTTAATTTCCTAAGGCTTGTGACCCTCCTTAATCAAGGTAAAATTAGAGAAAAAAAGTGAAAATTAAAAAGAAGAAAAAAAATCGTTCCTTAACCCTAACACTCCCGGTGGATTTTCCAACGAATTTTTTTTCAAACCCACGACCTCTCGGTTGACAATTGAACACTCTACCAACTGAGCCACGGGGGAAGCTATGTAGCCCGGGCCATTATTTCACCCAAAAACCTCAGCGCCAGGTGGAACCGACAGGCTGGGAAATGGGATTTCATGGGGTACGGGGCTGTAAGGGTTAAGACACATTACCCCAAAATGTAGGTAGATTTTTAAAACAATTATGACATTGTACAGATTTATTTGGGAAATGTGCAAATTTCCCCCCACCATCCATCCCAGGCTTTCTCAATTAGATTTACTGATGCTCCACATTTTTGTAACCAATTTGTTTAAGCGCCACTTGGTCATATTTCTTTTAGAATTAACAATGGCAAAATTCCCTTCATACCATTAATTTCAAAAAATATTTCAACACACATGTATTATTATTATATTATTATTATTATAAGGATTTATATAGCGCATTTCCAAAAAGACCAATGCCCTGTATAATATGTATACATTAGATAAAAAATATGTTGAACAAAAACCAGCAGTAAAATAAGAATTATACATACATATTACGTGATAAAATACACAAAAGCAGCACTGAGAGAAACACACAGCCCGACGCCACACCCCCCTCAGTTGAGGTAGGCAGCATTGGAAATGTGTGCAGCAATTCAAGTCATTTTTCAGAGAAAAACAGGGCTCGGTGTGGTGGAGGGGCAACTCTCGCGCCACTTACGATGCCTTGATGCGCCACAAGTGGCGCCCGCACCGCCAATTGAAAAAGCCTGATCTATCCAGTCAGTGCATTTAATACCTTTTAAACTATGAAACTCTCCACAGACTCCAGTATACGTTGCCGCCTTAATCAATCGACCAGAAATCGTAATGTACCTGTTGGAAAATGGAGGGGACCCGACCATTCCGGCGGAACAAGCTGGCGACACGCCGTTGCACCATGCAGCTAAACACGGCTATGTAGGGGTTATCAAGGCTATTATACAAGGCTACGGGAGATCATCTAATGATTTCATGGATAAAAAGAACTTTGAAGGTGAGATATTTGTTTAGTAGGAATCCTCACAGTGTAACAAACATGATGAGCTGTCAAATTATGAGGAAGTCATTTTTCAAGAAAAAATTCCAGATGTTTAAAAGGAGCCATAAATTTTGATTAAAATGGCATAGTGACACCTGGCCAGGAACATTTGTGGCTTGATGCCAAGTTTCCCAAGACTGTAAAAGATCAAAGAAGATTTTAAGGTCTTCCCACAATGCATTGCCTGAACACCAGTCAACTAAAGCTTTTTTCACACGATGCATTTGTCGAGCTCTTAAGTTTTAGAAATAAGAAAAAGGAACACTGATAATTTATTCATTGATGTAAACTAGAACCTAAGAGCTCCAACGATTAACGCGCTATGAAGCCATAATTGTGTGCATATGTCTATGGGAACCGAGACAAATTGGAGACTAGAATTAGGGCATTTTGTAAAAACACAATACATTGTGGTGGTGTCTTTAAAAATCTTCTTTGATAAGAGATCTATAGATGAGGTGACCTATGATGTCATGTATTTACAAATGGGACACCCTCTGTTGTTTCCCTCCAGGCAGAATATACAGTAAAGTTAATGAAGACAACATGAAATTTCTTTCTAATGAATTGTAAAACTCATTTTTTGTTTTTTTTGTTTTGTGAAATGCGATAGCTTATAGCATTCCTAAGCAAGTTTAAAGACAGTTTTGCTAACAATTTGCTGTGACACCACAATCTAGTAAGAAAACCTGATCTGGCCTATGTAAACTATAGGAACTCTTGCCCGGTGTGTTTTGTCTCAAACCAACAGAGGGCATCCTAAATGTCAACAAATGTCACCTCATCTATAGTTGATTCATTAACTTTGGCCACAGTGCCATTTCAGTAAAGGTAATATCTTCCAATTCAGGGGAGACAGTGCTTTGTAATCTAAAAATCCGATCATTGATCCATATCGTCAGCCTGCTTTGATAATTTCCTAACTCATTTTTTCTAGGAATAATTTAGATACCTTTTTCGAATCATGGTGTTTAAGCTCCGTAGCTTTCGAGGTCATCACGACCCTTTCATTCAGCGTAGTGTTTACTTCCCTCCACTTGTCACATGACCACCTTTTGGGCGATCACATGACAGCAGGTCATCGTAGATGGCGGGTAGGTCGAGTGTAGTGTTTACTTCCCTCCACTTGTCACGACCTACCCGCCATCTACGATGACCCACTGTCAAAAGGTGGTCATGTGACAAGTGGAGGGAAGTAAACACTACGCTGAATGAAGGGGTCATGATGACCTCGAAAGCTACGGAGCTCAAACACCATGGTTCGAAAAAGTTATCTAAATTATTCCTAAAATCATGATCGAACCCAATATCAGTCTACATGCTGCTCATTTTTTTTAGTTTTTAGAAAACAACAAAAATAAGAAAAGTGAGGCAATTATCGAATCAGGCTTACGATATGTTGAATAGCACTATGAATATAAGTTAAAAGTTTAACGGGTTCGCCGTCGGACAAGTTTTAATCTGTTTATGAATAGTGCAGGTGAATTCCACTGTTGGATAGAATTAGGTTGGAGATATACCTTTAAGTGAAATGTTATAGGCCTAATACGAGTTAATATGACCCATTTTAAACATTTTACATCATTATTACAATCTGCCTTACTCACAAGGCTGACTTAGGCAGAATTGAAATTGTGCATTTATCAACACTTTTAATTGATCAATGACTTAGGTATTATTACAGCATGTACATAATGTGATGAAGTCGCTGAAAAGTGAGTTAGGCAATTATCCAAGCAGGCTGACGATATGTGATGCAGCACAACAAAAAGGGGGGGGGGGACTTTGCAGCTGTGTGTTTTTCAAGATATAAAAGAAAATGGACAGACAAAAAAGAAATGGAAAAAAAAGTTTCAATTTGGATAAATCTGGTGCCATTTTAAAGCTTAGAAAATGCTCTGAGAGCACACATAATAAACTAAAAATTGACTGCACCTGCCACGTCTCCCCTCCGTATATGCTGCATCACATAATTATACTATAAATGTCTAAGTAATGTTTACAAAATATATTTGTGTTATGGTTCCTGGTGTCTTACAGGCAAGTCACCATTGCACTATGCTGTAGAATCCCATGGAGAGAAAGACAGCATGAGCGATCAGATGGAAACCATCGATAGCCTGCAGACTATTCAAATATTGATGACTCATGGAGCCACTGCAACATGCCAGGTAAGAGATTCATATTACTGTAAAACCACTTCATTTCGCGAGGGATTCAATTTCCCAAATTTTGCAAGGAGCGTGGATTCGCAAAATTGAATACCCGCGAAACTGACAATTTTGCATTGAAAGTAACACTAACATTTTCAGATTCGCGAAACTAAATTCTGGAAATAAAGTATCCGCAAAATGAAATTGTTTGACACTATTTGTTTTCATTGTGCTGAGAGAAATGATAATTAAGGTTATCCCCTGCGTGTTCACACAATATAGAAAAATACCTATGGTTTGGCATGCCATATCACATATCACATGAGGCCGAAAGGGGATAACAAATTTATCATTTAGTCAAGCGCCCTCAACAAATGTCGAAAATCAACAGGCTCTGTGCTGTCACCTCTCTTCAAATAAGTTTGCGTGAAAAGCATGGCTAGCTTTGTTGTCAATTTATTTTTTTCGGTGAGGATTCTGCCTTTTTACGTTCTATTTCGGCCTCGGAATGAATCGAAAATTGTCGCGCTGTTGCATTTATCATCGGCCATTTTGTGTGTTTGCGTTTGTGTGCCGTAACGATATATTGTTGATTTCAAACAATTTGCAGATCATAACGCAAATGCTTGGTAACACGGCAAATCTATGATATGGTATATATCGTGTGTTTTGGCTTTCATGCATACACGATATGAATCAGATTTCAAACGTGTTATCAAATGAAATTGCAGTATTTAGACCTAATAAACGATAAGAGTAGACGGTATAGGGCTGGGGACAGGGCCCTTGTTTGTAAAGATAGATCATAAGCATCATCGGTCGCAAAACATTATGTTCTATTCGATTTCGATGCACCTTCATAAAACACATCACTTACAGATAGTTCTATTTGATGCGTCATCAAATGCGGTCTACACAGGGTGGTATGGCCTGCCCTATAAGTTAAGCTATCAATGTATTTTTTATGAGCTCAACAAAAATTGGGCTACTTTTGGTCGTTGGCTGCACTTGCACCATGTCTGTGGAGATATTTCAGTTAGAAACACTGCTTAACCTCCTGAGAACTACCTGCCGATTGGTCAGAAAGATGGATACTTCATTTGTTGCACCAATCAGAGATATTGTTAGACTAATTGAACCCCTGATAAAGATTAGAGTGAAATATTTGATAAGCAGTATTTTAATTGGTTATGCAGATGAGTATATCTTGGAATTAACCAATCATAGACACTGTTAGATAGGCAGGTAGTGCTCAAAGGGTTGAGGGCAAATAGCCAAACGTCTTCAAACTCCATGTTACTTGATGTTATTTTTCATAGGACTGGAAGAGTGGGAAAACACCTCTTCATTATGCCGTAGAGATGCACAAAATGGACATCAGCAAACTTCTCCTGAACATGTGCGATAACGCCGGAGATCTCGTCAACTGCCAGACCTACAACGGCAACACTGCCCTCCATTTGGTGGTCGGACGCCGCGAGATACCGAAAGAGCAGATTCTTGAAGTGGTGGCGCTGTTGATGGCTAGAGGAGCGAATGTGAGCATCGAGAACGCGGAGAAAGAAGCGGCGGTACGACTTGTGCAGCCTGGACACGATGTGGTAAGTGGGTTTTTTTCAGGATTATTTTTCGCGCTTTGGTGATTGTGAACTGTTCTGCATGTATTAAAAATTCGTGATTGGGGTAATCAGAGGATCTATGATTTGGGAGGCGGGCCCCCTCACTGGATTGGGGTAATCAGAGGATCTATAATTTGGGAGGCGGGCCCCCTCACTGGATTGGGGTAATCAGAGGATCTATAATTCGATCTAGCATTCGTGTTAAATAATAGGGGACCCACTTGCAGCTCATTTTTGTCACATGATGTTTACTATTCTATATGAAGGCATGCAGTCATATTCCAAAATTTGAGTTTAAAGGTAGGTGTTCCGATTGCTGGCCCAATTTTTTAACTGGATGCTTTCTATTCTACTGTGGTCATCCTTAAAAATGCCATAAACGCCCTCTATAGAGGGTATAGAGCTATTTTAATCCCCTCTATCATAGAAACAAGCCAAATTGATAACCGGGGATATCCCTGATTGCAGGTGAATCCCTGATTGCACTGGATGTGGCTGGAAAATGTCCCCAATTCACACGTTTTACAAACGCACAAAACCCCACACACCCAACTGTCAATGACTCTAATTATGTCACTTAATCGCAGAAGCCTCAGAACCCAATTTTGAAATTCCCAAGTCTTTCAACTTAAAACAGACATATTTGCAAACACTGTTTTAAAGGTAGGTGTTCTGATTTTTGGCCCGATTTTCAACTTGATCTTTTCTATTCCACATAAAGGGTCATCCTTAAAATACTCATATTCCAAAGTTTGAGTTGCAGAACTCCAATGGTTCTTTTTTTAGAAGCACAAGTGACATGAAATTTGCCCATTGAGTAGCACACAAACTGGCCGTGTGGTTAACCACCTTTGGCAGTAATTCACTGCATTGTGGCCTATAACTTCTAAATGGAACATATCTTGCGCCAAACATTTTACAGGAAAATAGAGGAAAATATGGGGTTTCTTCTGATCAAAATATGTTAATGAGCAAAAAAACCTGCTAAAGTGATCGGAACTTTAAATTGCTCCTTTATAGTTGTCGGCAGAGAACTTCGGCACTTTTTAAAATAGCCAACGCGTGCGATCTAGTTAATCAGCGTGTGGGCGGGGACATTCATGACCCATAGATACGATCGAGGCCAATCGGATTACAGATACAGTGACGCGTCGAGCTGTTCAAAGATAAAGCTGTTGTGACGCTGTTCGCAGTTGTCACAGAAAAAAGTGCCGAACTTCTCTGACGCCGACTATAGTTTTATGGTAGAAGCTAATCCACTTTACAGTTTCCTGTAGAAAAGTAAACAAACCTCTTGGGTGGTTATCCCCCTGAGAACTACCGGCCGATTGGTCAGCATGATGGATACATCATTTATTGCACCAATGAGAGACATTGTTAGAATAATTGTATCCCTGATAAAGATGGGAGTGAAACATTTTACAAGCTGCATTTGAATTGGCTATTCATATGAGTACATCTTGTAATAAACCAATCAGAACCACTGTAAGATAGACAGGTAGACCCCAGGGGGTTAACCACCTTTGGAGGTAATTCACTAATTCGTCATTCAAAACATCAACAGAAAAAAACAAACATCTTTCGGCCTAAAGATAGCAGGGGTAGTGAGAAAAATATAGGCTTTCATCTGATTTGAAAATATCAACTTTGATAAAAAAAAAAGGTGAATTTGATTGGGTCACCTTTAGTCAGATTGGTTTAGTTCACATTAGCTCTTTACACTTTCCATGCGGCTATTGGTTTTACCATACTATACTACTAATAATATTGATCAGTATTTATATAGCGCCTTTTCCAAATGGCTCAAAGCGCTGTAATTTCGCTGCTGGTGAATCATCAGAATCAGGTCGCATCAACTAGGGTGCTGCCAATTTCTAGCGCAAACCTATCCGCACTTAGATTGTAACATCCACCATTTTTCAATGCAGCTCCCTAAATACCATTGGGTCAAGGAAGTTTTTGATAACTGAAACAACTGATCACCGATTTTGAAAGCAGGAGGAAACCGGAGAACCCGGAGAAAACCTGCGAGAGCGTGCATGGATCATGCACATAAAGTCTGGTCGTGCACAGAATTGAACCTGGATTTCATTGGTGCAAAGCGAGGGAACAACCGCTGCGCCAACATGCTCCCCATACCCACAGATTTTTCAGAAACCTCTCCTAACTTTCAAATGCTATCTCAAAAATTACTGAACCAATACTAGGCATGTTTATACTTATTTTAATGCCTTTCTCATGGCAATTCTAAATATGGTGATGAAGTTCAATAATGTTGACATATTCGAAAGATTTTGTGCAATTTTGGAACGTCGTCTGCTGTGTGGAAAGTGTTAAAGATCTACCAATATGTCCAGTAGGAAAGAAGCACCTACTTGTATATCATCAGACAAGGAAAGTTTACATGTTCTGCTTGTAATTATTTGATTCTGAAGAAGTCGGAGCTAAAATGTTGATTGAAGCTTGACAGTTTCAAACTTGTGTCACAGCAAACCGGTCAAAATTCTTTACCCTTTGTAAAAGCCTGTTACACAGTTTGTTAACGAGTGTTTTCTGGCACGCTACATCTTCATATTATGAAATTTTGTTCAATTCAATTCTACTTATTTTTGTAAGTTAGCAAATCATAAACAATCAATTCAAAACAGCACTGCAAGAAAAGAAATTTTCGAAAGCAAAATTTTGAGGAGAGTTATTCTTAGAGAATAAAATATAGTTCTTAGCTGTTTTGCTATATACGATGGTCTTATAATGTAAACAGCTATTAAAGAACTATATTTTATTCTCATTCTTATTTAGTTTATTGGTTATTTTGATCTTATCATAAAATAACACAGTTTGTTAGATTTATTTTAATCAAACTACAACAAATTTCCCAATTTATAAAATTGACTAATCCAGCAAGCTGTTTACCAACTCCCTGCTTCAAATTAATAGTGTTCTTTAGCACACGCGCACATGGTAACGCAGGGTTATACACACAACGCATACGCCAGCGACCTTGTGAAGGGTATGCTAACGTGATGATCATACGCACTGAAGGTATTATTTACATCATATTGTAAATACCGAGAATCGCCAATGCCCTCAATTAATGTTCCTACTTGTATGCTAACGTGATGATCATACGCACTGAAGGTATTATTTACATCATATTGTAAATACCGAGAATCGCCAATGCCCTCAATTAATGTTCCTACTTTGATAAAAAGGTGTGTTTTTTTCTGTATAAAAAAACACCCATCCTAATTTTCTGAATTCACATTTGTTTAAAGTTTTATTCTTTTCAAAAGTGTGATATCAAAAGGGTATGCAAATTCCATGAGAGATGTAAGGATAAGGCAAAAAAAAGAATTTGTTTCCAGTAGTAAGTCTGAAAAGCCAAATGCGAAATGCATCTTTTTAATGTGTTTTTTTACTCAAATTCATAGTGGAGATGCACTTGTAAAGGTTTATCTAATCATATCTGTGCATTTTTGTTACTCTTATGCCTGTTAAAATGTGATTTTCACTGCAAATTTTTACTTTCGTGTTTGCCATATGTGGCCAATCGCCATCTTACACAATTTTGACAAAAGATGGCGCCTTAACAATAATTGTTCCCGTTTTTTCTATAACAAAATTAAATGCGCAAGAATCAAGTGTCTCAGTGAAATGCGCCTGCACTACTTGAAACGATCTTGTTTTTTTATTTGGCCTAACAAGCAAACAATTTATTTCCTAGGCTTACAACAATATAAGACAAGTAAAGTATTTTGCTAGTCAGATGCTGTCTGCGGCTTACATGTAAATAGAGTGTTTTCACTCTTTCAGATTGTTGTTTCCATGAAATAAATAAAAAACTAAAACCTTTCTATGTATGCCCGCCCATTCATATGATATAACTCGAACCGAAGCATGACTGCCCATTCATATCAATTACTATCAATATATGAACAACGTCATAAAATATCTTTACCCACAGCACAAAAGTATAAGTATATGAAAAGTGCATGTTCTTTCGTTTAATTGATATAACTCGAACTGAAGCAACGACCCATGCTTCTTGATAGGCCCCCCTCTGGGTATCAACTTTGTATCAACAACTCCGTATATCAGTAAAGACAATATGATGATTGATTTCACCAATAACGTTTACTTGCATTCAAAAATGGGTGTTCATAATCACCTTGACAATCTCAACCATGTGAAACATGCCAGGAGGATTGCATTGTCAGTCTACTTGATGTTAACCGTAGCAACATGACGTTTGTTTCTATTCAGGTTTAGCCTTAGCTTTAATATCAGAAGAAGAGAAGCGCTGCACACATTTTTACAGGTGATGTTATATAGTCATCATATTACGACAATATGACCAGTGATGTATTTTCACCAATCAAGTTTGCTTACGTCCAAAAATGGGTGTGACTTTTTTTCTATTGAGGATTAGCCTTAGCTTCTTGCAGAAGAAGAGAAGCGCTGCACATATTTTTACAGGTGATGTTGTGTAGTCCTCATATTACATCAATATGACCAGTGATGTATTTTCACCAATCAAGTTTGCTTACGTCCAAAAATGGGTGTGACTTTTTTCTATTGAGGTTTATCCGTATCAAACTAGAGCGGAAGAAGAGAAGCGCTGCACACATATAAATACAGGTGATTTTATGTGATATAGTCATTCTCCCGTTATGAATATTCTAGATCACTAAAACTGGTTGGGTGTGTCAGTTGGTTTCATAGACTAGCTGTATGAACTGCAAGCACATTGTACGGCCTCGTGTTTTGACTACTTGGCATCATATACCTAAAAGTGGCTTCATCAGTACCAACTTGATGTGTTAAGTAGAGCATATCTACTAACTACTTTAGGGAGTTGAGGTGCAACTATCAGAACTACTTGGGTAGTTGAGGTGCAACTATTAGAACTACTTGGGGTGTTGAGCTGCAACTATTAGAACTACTTGGGGGTGTTGAGCTGCAACTGTTAGAACTACTTGGGGTGTTGAGGTACAACTATCAGAACTACTTGGGGTGTATAGTTGCAACTACCAGAACTACTTTAGGTCTTGAACCTAAACTATCACAACCATTTTAGGTGTTGAGTAATAACTGCCAGAAACATTCTAGGGTTTCATGCTGTAACTACCAAAACCAGAGCCCTTTGTAACAGCCGTTTATAGTCATTATAGGGACAACGATGAATTTAATGATGAGTAGCGCAAAACATACCTTCCCTTTCATCTTTTACGAAAGTGTTCTATTGACGTTTGGAGTTCTCTGCAACTCTGCAGTTCTCGTGACATTTGGTCGAAGCTCCGTTAAGAAGCCTCCTGCAATTTTGCTTCTCCTGGCCTTAGCTGTAAGTGACATGATCATGTGCTTGGTTCATAGCCCTCTAGAAATGTCAACAATTATTTTTTCAATGAATTCCATTGCGACCGGCAACAAGACTTTGTCTCCGCAGCCAGATGTACACCAGTCGGTAAACGGCTTGCTGTGCCAGTTTGTAATCGGAACGAGACTAATGGCGGAATCCGTCACAGCGCTTTTATGCGGATTAATCGCAGTTAACCGCTACTGCATCTTGTGCAAAGTATCAAGATATAAGATGTCGCAAAAACAGACCCTGCTTCTTGTGCTGGCTGTCTTTGCTATAGGAACAGCTGTGGGGATTACGGGCATGATTGAGTCAAGTAGATGGGATAAGGGATCATGCCCTGTTTCACTATATAATAGCCGTTTTTTATCATGGGTGATACTGACTGTACTGGTTATATTTACTCTTATCATTGCCCTTAATATCAGTATTACTTTGAATGTGCGTAGGCAGCAACGGCAGGTTAATGGCACGGAGGAAATGGGCAGTATGATTATCCCGACAATCTCGATAACTTCTCAATCACGTGCCACTTCCCAGCTTGCTCTGCCATCATACCCTATAAGTTTCAAAAATGCGCAGAATTCCTCTCGCAGTAACAAATCCTCTAGAGAGTCGCTAATTAGCATAAACTCACCAGAGATGAACCAACTACACAGTCTCCTGTTCATGCCCATGGCATCGGATAAAAGTAATAACAGCTTTTTCACTGATCGTCCTGTCAGTCGTCAATCGTCTGTAAAACAACATCCGTCTTTTACTACTTCTACCAGATCATCTACATCAACTGCAAGTCAGAACATGCACACAAAGACATTAAGCAAAATGATTTTGAAACTGATGCCCTCTATGTTATTTTTTGGTTTGACATGGATCCCGTCTATCGTAGTATGGAGTCTTCCTCAAGATTACTGGGATACGCTGACACAGGGTAACAACAGCTCGTCACCAGTAATCCCCCTATTGTTACTACTAGGGGACATTGCAAGACTCAACCATGCGGTGAATCCAATGTTATACGCGTTTTTCAGCCATAAATTCAAAACAGAATTTAAGAGACTGTCAAAATCATCACTAGACAATAATAATGTAATGTAAAAATATCAGAGAAACACTATTTGAGGCAACAAAACAGGCAAGTCTGCCAAAATGTCTCCAAACTCATAATTTACAATAACTGATACGCCCAAAAAACCCATGGGTTTATATACTGCAAAACGCTATCATTTTGCGGATGGTTTAATTTCCAGAATCTGGAAATTTGCTGTTACTTTGAATGCAATATTGCGTTGACATTGTCCATTCTATTTCAAGCTGTACTGTATGTTTACACGATACACTATAGCATAGTTGCCTTGACTTGTAACTGATGTACATTGAATCTGATAGCAATTTATCCATGCCTGTGTTAAATGTGACCAGTCGTGTCAAAAAGGACATGACAGTTTTGAGATAGAGGGCAATATATTTGGTGAAACATAAAGAAAATAATAGACAAAAATATGCTTCTTCAATTCATATCTTGTAATTACAAAGTCCGATTACATTCAACAAGGCATCATATCAAAGCTTAAAATGTTCTCTTTCAAATCATACCAATAACTCAAAATTGACTCGGGCCTCCAACATGTTCATTTTGATGTGACAGGTCACATATGGTATGGTCCCAGAACATAATTTGGTTATGGGTTTTAATATGTTTTTTCCCCATGTGCCATTACATCATTACATTACATCATTACATATTATAATATATAAATGTGTTCATGTTTATTTAATTTTAAGATTTTACGGAAATTCAGCCTCTAGCTGCTGTATTGAATAAACATTAAATTGCAATAAAATGAACAATGTGTTGTACTTTTTCTTGACCATGATTCTTGTGTGATGTTTACAAATTGCGCTCTGGCAGCAGGCGTAGGAAGCCATCAGGCCTGTAAAAATGTGGAATTAAGGAAGCTCCTTCCCGGATATTTGGAGGGAAATTTTGCTTTTAAAAAAAAAGAAATAGAGGGAAATCTTGTTTTCTTCTGGGAAATTTTCTTTGCTTCCAGGAAATCCATTTTTCCAGCCATGGATGCCATCACCTCCATATTTGGTTCATCTTACTCTGAACAGTGAATCAGCGGGTATTCTAATGATCGCACCCTGTTATGGTACACGTGCCCTGGGGAGGAGGCAGTCAGGTATAATATTGTAATCATCACTATTTTTCGTGAATTTCGTGAACGAAAACGCGGATTAAGGGTGTTTTTTCGACCACAACACGGGCCCGTGCTGAGGGTATAAAAATCTCCAATTACAGAGAATAAGGGGCTGTCTTTTTCAAACTGAATCCACGCTAAGGGTTGCTGGGGCAATAGTGTAGCTCCCAGTTCCCTGACTGATATCCGAAGATGGGTCGTCCCCCCCCCCTTTGTGCACGCCACTGTCAGGATTTCAAACAACAAGCAGCATATCTCTGTCAAAAATATGTCACGCCATAGATATATGGTCACGCTCATTGAAATCCAACAACATGGCGAGTGGTAATCCACTCAAAAATGACAAATCTAGCACTTCTAAATGTTCCGCGGGTAGCACTGTTCATGGTCAAATCGGATAGCTGAAGTTGATGCCTGATGAATGCCCGGGGTACTCGGATTTGGTTTGGTCGGGGGTGTGACGCTGGAGATTCAAAACCCCTACCCATTTCTAAGGGTAATTTTGGAAAAATCTGTACCCATTTTTAGGGGTTTTGCTTCATTTTAGACCAAATTTTCGCGAAAATAGACCTAATTTTGGCAAATTTTCGCGAAAATAGACAAACAGGACCCATGTCTAAGGATTTTTCAGTTGAAAAGCCTACCCATGGCTAAGGATGTCTCATGCAAAAACGACCCACTGACTGGAGCGGCACGTCCCCGTATGCCCCTGGATGAATGCTCATAGTTCGTCTGAACAAAGTAATGTGTGACTTGACTTAGATTTGTGACTTGACTTGAGCTGGTGCCAAATGACTTGTGACTTGACTTGCAGTGAGTTGTGACTTGACTTGGGACTGGATCAGGTGACTTGACTTGGACTTGCAATAAATGACTTGTGACTTGACCCTTGGTGGGTTACCTGTAGCTACGCCGCCAATGAATGCACGCAACAAGATCAAATGACCGTTTCATTTCTTCCACATTTCTTTTTAATTCACGAATTGGGCAGAGCTCCAAACTGAGAAATAGCCCAAACCCTAATTGGAGGTGATTCTTGTAAATAATTAATTTTCAGAGTGTTTGAAAGTTTCAATTAAAAATTCAAACCAAAAAATAAAAAAATAAAAAAATAAAAATAAAAGTACATCGTTAGTACATTATAAGTACATCTTTAAAGGATGATATCTCAGTTTGGAGTTTTCATAAAGACTATAACTGAAAAATTATATAACTCCGCTTAAAAAAAGAGTACCATTGTTAAGCGGAAGATCTCTACTACAATAATCAAATACAAGCTCAATTTTGATATCTTGCCTAATTGTGTCTGATTTTCACATATAGGCCTACGGACAACTACTGCAAATTTGTCTTCATATTCATTACTTGATATCATGCCCAAATTTGCCAATACGTCCACTGCCTGCTCTTGTGCCAATCTCTGATTACCCAATTACATGTCATTATTCTACCAAATGCTTTCCTAAAAAATATCAAAGTCTTTCATTTGTACTAGCACTTTCCCTTTAAAGGGTTTTTTATTTGCTATGGTTCCGTTGGACACTGGTGATAGTGAATCTGTAGGGATGTTTGACCCGCTTAGAGAATTTGAAGTTTGCTCTAATGGTTCATTCATGAAAGTTTGCCCAGAGACCAGCATATTTACATAAATAAGGCCGATTAACAAACTTTTACGTTATCTGGGGGGGGGGGGGGGGGGGGGCAATTACCAATTCAGGGGAGTTAAAGGGTTTTATATACTTATCTCCAATTTCATGGCGTTTCTCGTCGTGGGGAATCAATACCAATCCTAATCACCTGCAGCAGAGGCTTTGTCCCAGGACCTACCGGGCCGGGGCCCTTATGTAATGTGGGCCCTGGACCCCACGCCACTCTCGTTCCCCCGGGATGACAAGCCTCCTGGCTACGCCCATATGTCGCAAACAGTCCATGAAATCAATTGACTTCAAAACTCATAAAACGACCGCCAATTTTGTATTTATTTCATTAAGCCTACCAAAGAATAGAAATGAACTACCCAGTATGATTTGTTTGTGCAGTTATAAACGATATCTCCATCTTTGGCAAACACGAGAGTAAACATTTTAGAACCACCCTCTCCATAGGCTTTATTGGTATAAGTGTTGTAAAAATCAACACAGATTGTCAGAGGTATATTTGCTCAATAGTGAATTAAAAAGTACAATAGTTTTTAAACGGCTTTCGTTGAATAACAAAATAACAGACATAAGGGACGCACCATTTGATTTTCGGGGGAGGGGGGCATGGAAGTTGGGTTCGATCAATTTTTTTTTTTTTGGCCACCGAAGTAGGCGAAATTTTTTTTAAAATTTTTTTTTAGCAAAGGCGGCACATTGTTTTTTTTTTTAGGTTTTACTGTTTTTCTTTACATTGAGTTGGGTGAGTTGGGTGAGTCATCTTTTTTTTCTTTTCCTGGTTGGTGGGCAAAGTTGTTGTTTTTTCCTGGTTGGTGGGCAAAGTTGTTGTTTTTTCCTGGATAGTGGGCAAAGTGGTTTTTTTTTTAAACTTCCATGCAACGCCCCCCCCCCCCCACCCCTGAGTATCTAATGGTGTGTTCCTAATGTACTTTTATAGACATTTGCGTCATAGTTCAATAATTACAGCACTCACAAAATTCCTAAGGTTACTTCCTGGAGCCCCCCCCCCCATTATTTTGAGAGTGTATTTATTACCTAGTAATTATATAAGTTAATTTTATGAGAACTGCATTATATATTTTGAAATTTTATGATTTATTCATCAGTTTGTTTGCTTCAAGCGCGATAGCAATCCTAACCTTAAATTTATGAGTGAGACTTGTATTTTAATACAGTGTGGACAACTAATGAATAATAATAATAAATAGGAATTCTTAATCATGTATTAAGTCAACCATTTTCTAGCCTTTCATGGGCCTTTTCTTAGCACTTTCTATGCGGTTAGTTTTACCAGAGTGATATTACCTATTACACCTCCCTGGTTTTGCCATATAATTTTTTTTTGCAAAAACCTTTTCTAAACTTTCAAAGTCTTATCTCAAGAATAACTGACCTAATACTAGACGTGCTTGTACTTATGTTAATTAATTTCTCATGGTGATTCGAAATATATGATGATGAAAGCCAATAAATTAAATACGTTTGTGAAACATGTTGTGAATTGTATTTTGCGTGTGCATAACCGCGCGCATGGACAGCGTTAATCTATTCTATATTTGCCTTCAATTCTCAGTCCTTTTGCTTCCCCCCTCCATTTCTTTAGAAATACTTACATTGCCACAAGCTAGTGGATATTTATCGCTTTGTTTACCTATCGAAGTAAATATACTTTACACAGGCTAGGCAAACAACTGCGGACAACATCTCAAAATTTCACCCCGGGCGCTATAACAACTGAACACATCTCTCGTCCAATCAAAGCTATGGACACAGATGGATTCGGCGGCGCTTGTAAGTGACCCTGATGCAATACACAATAGCATCCAAGCGTCACACTTCTCGATCAACCAATATACCCGTATGAGAGTGTCATTTGGCTGGACCCGTTCGATAATTATACCGATTTGGTCACGGTTTCCTGAACCAAGTGACTCGAAGTCATTATAAATAACGCGTACTTGGAATATTGATTTTGAATTCAGGCTATAAGAGCTAGCTATCGTGATAGCTAGCACAAAAAAGAAGATTTCTTGAGCAACTCCAGCTTGCTTCATTTTCATCACTTACCACTGATTTCTGTCACCAGTGTCTACTGGTTCTCATTGACATTACAGTACGATGAAAGGCTTATAATGTTGTCAAACGAGGGTCTTTAAGAAAATTCTTCTTATCTCGACCATACTGGTATGCTGGACCATTAGAAGTCCAGACGACCCCCAGCTGTTAATTACTTAATTCAGCACATGTTTGGTACTGTTTGTTTAAGTGGAAAAGCCCTGTTGGTACTGTTAGTGGTGCTAAGCTTGCTGGTGTTGCTCTAGAAGGAACCATAGATAGTCAACAGATAGTCAATGAAACCCAATCAAACACCATGCTGGAAAATATCCAACTTTATTATTTATTTTTCTTTAACTTTTGAAATACACCATCGTTTTTCCTCGTTTGACCAATAATCTGATGTGACATAGGCATGTTTTTGCCATTTTTGCCACTTAATTCATGATTAGCCACAAAAAAGTACACTTTTAACACCAGAGTTAACCGGTGACCTACCCCCTACCAACCACAAAGCCAAGCTATATGCCCAGATTACTGGGCGAAAAGAAAAAAACATTTATATCTGGGTGTCATGGACATAAAGAGAACCTAGCTAAACAACAACCTTGGGAACTAAATTTAGCAGGAGCTGCCTGTTGTCCTCACGTGTTGAAGTGTGGCCGTATCACCAGTAACATGTGACACTAAGTAGATATGAAACAATAGTCTCTTGATTTATGACATCCTGCATCAGACATGTGCCATGACATGTGAGCTGTGAGTTAGGAGCGTTCAGACAATGTGCACTACGCTAGAGATTATCAGTAGACTAGTAGTTAGTCTTAAAGGTATATTATGTGATCTTTCCAGGGAACGCCCTCAAATCAAAAACAAAAATTAAAGAAGATTTTCTTGCAGATTTACATTTCTGATCATAAATCGTACATACATTCCAAGTTACAGGGCGATACGATTCTTAATTACTTCAAAATCATGATTTTAGAGTGAAAATAAACTGTCGGATAATCCGACAGTTTATTATTTTCACTCTAAATTCACTCTAAAACCATGATTTTGAGGTAATTAGGAATCGTATCGCTCTGTAACTTGGAATGTACATGTACAGTACAGCTCGAAATAGAGTGGACACTGACATTGCAATGACATTGCACTGACATTGCAATGACATTGCACTGATATTGCACTGACATTGCAATGACAGTGCAATGACGCCTTGAGATGTAACCCGATTAGTGCAGTCATTGCAATGTCATTGCACTGACATTGCAATGACTTTGCAATGACATTGCACTGACATTGCAATGAAGTGCGTTGGCATTGTTCATTCTATTTCGAGCTGTACTGTATGTATGATTTATGATCAGAAATTAAAATCTGCAAGAAAATCTACTTTCTAAAAAAAATAATGAATAGAGGGCGCTCTCTGGAAAAGATCACATAATATGCCTTTAAGACTACATTTTCCTTGGTGACGTAAGACATTCATAACTGTCTTGTGCCAAGACCCCATTATAGAATAAAGCTATAATTCTTTAATACATCAATAAAGGATTTTGTGCTAGGTTTATTTCCATGCTGTCTTACACTAAGGATTAAGCGCCTATATTTGCAAACTGATATGACGCAAATTTCCTCATGTATCTACACCGAGGTTTGATCAAAAATGTGAACATTTAAAAGTAAAAAAAAAAAATAATATATAGACTCGGACAAACTGGCGAGAATTAAATTTAAAAGTAACATAGAATGTTAAATATGTACCGTAAAACGGGGTGAATAGGGACATGGGTGTGAATTGACATGGGTCCCCCATGTCCCTATTCACCCTGTTTTACAGTATACAACCTGGCTGGGTGACATTTAAAAAACTGTTCCCATTTGTGTCCCTATTTCACCCCATTTTACAGTAAGGTTTTTTTACTCATTTTACTCTCTTCTCTCCTGTTACACAGGCTCCCTTTTGCAGGTTTCCCCCTTATTTAGCTGGTTTCTCCTTATTTAACAGTTTTTAGGGATGCACCATTAGATTTTCAGGGGGTAGAAAGTTTGGTTCGGGGGATTTATTTTATTTTTCTATTGCCGTAAGGGGGGAATTATTTTTTTGAGCGGACAAAGGCGGCAATTATTTTTTTAATGTATTCATTTATATTGAGTTGGGTGGGGTAGAGTTTTTTTGGTTTTTTTACTCCTCAGGGGGGATTTCTTTTTTTGGCCTGCATAGAGGGGGATTTTTTTTCTTCTTCAAAAACTTCCTACCCCACCTGAAAATCGAATGGTGCGTCCCTTATCATGACTTTTGGTAAAACATAGACAACGTACCCCATCCAAGCCATATTTATACCATTCTGACCATACCAGTGCCATGGTATTTGAGCTAGTGAGGGCACAAGTTTTTGCCAGCTGGTATGATGCAAATCTTCTATTGCAGTGACAATTTGTTTGTTTTGAAAGATGCCTAATGTCAAATGTTAGCGTTTTGTCACTTCCTCAAGCCCTAAGTGTAGCGCTTTGTGCAGCATCTGATCCAATTTAAGAAAGTGAGGGAGACACATCCCCCTCCCCCTCCCGTAATTTTCAAAATGACAGATGACGTAATATTACGGGCGTCGCAGTAAAGTGGTTATTTTTAAATAACCACTTTACTGTGACAAATTGAGTTTATTTTATAAACTTAAAAGTTTATAAAATAAACTCAATTTGTCACACAAGTTGGCTTTTAGGAAAGTTTTCTGGGGCTTACCCCCCCCCCCAAATCTTCTTTGCTTCAGCTGTCACTGTGAACAAAAATAGTGGATTATGAATTCTAGAATTTATTCTTTATTGTTATGTGTGGATCTGAACGGGAACAGGAAATCAAATCTGTTCATTAATAGTTATATACGATACTCTGACCCCCTGCTATAAACAACATAGATATGTCTCCCAGGTTTGTAATATTTAATGTATGGTTAGCTTGCAAGCAAGCTATTCTTACTACACACAGACTGTTTACATCCGGAGTCAATACATCAATTATGCACCTGTCATTTGTATGTCGCACCATATGACCCCCGGGAATGGTGCGTCATTTGTCCATGTGCGTCGGATTTCCACATACCATGGTACACCCCTGACGCTCAACTTTGATAGACATTTCACATACCATGACTCACCCCCGAGTCTGAACTTTGACTGACATTCACCTACCATGCAGTACCCCTCGTCAGTTAAATTTGTGATGCACCTTTTATTGAGTGCGACGAACCATGACTCTTAACTGAGTTCCAGCATCTGCGTATCGCATTGCAGAATGTGACACAATAAATCACAATAGTGATGCAAAATGTTATATGCTTCGCAAATTTGCTACGCAACTTTTTTGACTTGGGACAATTTAGGCTTGGGACACTATTATTTCCTTCCGAAGTTCCGAGATTCAATTTAACTTACTATTACTATTGATGTCAATACTTTTGAAGTTATCCCTGGTAGAGAGGTTTCATTATTTGCATTATATTCCAACTAATGTCTGCCGTTTTGACATTTTTTGTACCGAAGAAATATTTGTTCCGTATACGTGCGGCCATCTTGGTCTACATCTTGAATATTTACCACGGTCGATCTTGAATATTCCCGTACGGAACTGTGATGACAAAATGTAGAGTAGAGTCTTGGTCTATTCTTTATTTTACCAACCGCCGGCGGCAGTATTTTGCATTACGTCATCCATATCAGACCATGTGCGATTGGTGGTACCCATTTTACGACGTAACATGAGAAAAATAACATACGGAAACCAACTGTTGTTTACATGATAAAAGGACTTCCCGACCAAGTTCGCATTGGTACGATAGATCGAAGTATTTAAAATGACATTCAAGATTTTCTTGGGACTATTTATGGTCAATTTTTGTGTACCAATTCAAAATTTTGTTTTGTTTGAGGAAAAAAACCACAATTCCGCAAAATCGCTGCATACTTTTAGAAAACCGAACGAAACAGTATTAAACTTGAGAATCACAGGACGAGAAAACAGCGATCGAGGGATCCTCCGAAGCTTTAGGCATCATGACGCACCCAGGTAATGTGACTGACATTGATGCACCCTATTCGTCATGTTTTGATGGACCAAATCCATCAAAGACGGTCCCCTGTGTAAGAAATGTGGTGGTAAATGACCCACCCATGACGCACCCCTCTGTCAAAAATGTGGTGGTAAATGACATACCCATGACGCACATTTCCTGGGGGTCATATAGTGCGTCATACAAGTGAAAGGTGCATTAAGACCATAGATGAAAGATTTACTCTCTCTATTTACCCCCCTGAACAGGAAATTGTTTTTATAAATTAAATTAATTCATTGTCCAAAAAACAAACAGGAAGTAGAAAAGTATAAAACATTTATGAAAGACCCCCTGATAACATCATAAAAATATCTCCCAGATGTGCTGTCACTATTTACCCCCTGAATTGGAAAGTTTGTTTTCATTAATAACTAAAAAAATTGGCGTTCTTACTTAACAAATTTGGTAAAAAGACAGTTCTTAACTGTAACCCCAGTTTAGGGTTTTTATCCTGGATCACAATATTTGAAGAAAAAACACCAACTGAATTGCCGGGAATCGATCCGGGAACCCTCCGGACTCCGGCCCTATGATGTTCCCCCCCACCTGAAGCAACAGCCCTCAGCTACTTGTTTGCGCAGCATACAGCGCTCCCTATATAGGCTTGGTTGATTACGTCATCTAAAACCCTTGGCACAGGCGCTTTTAGATGGACTTAGAAGTAGCATTTTTTAGAACTCAGGGGGGTTAGATAGGGTTAATAAAAAACACTAAAACAACAACCTTTTGGTACCATAACCCTAACCCCAGTTTAGGTTTTCTTTAACCAGGATTACAATTTTCGAAGAAAACCCACCAACTAATTCGCTGGGTACTGGCCGGGAATCAGTCCCATCCACTAACCAACAGCCCTCAGCTACTTGTTAGCGCAGCATACCTGGCTCACTATATACATGTAGGAGTGATTACGTCATCGAAAACTGTTTGCACTCTGCACTTAGAGATGGACTTAGGAGTAGCATTTTTCAGGGAGGTTAGGGGTAATACCCCCCCCCCCCCCCCCTTCCCCAAAAAAGGTTGGTACCATAACCCTTACCCCAGTTTAGGGGTTTTAACCGGAATTACAATTTTCATAGAAAAAACACCAACTGAACTGGCCGAGAATCGATCTGGGGACCCTCCGGACTCCGACCCTATGTCCCACCAAAAAGTTGACCGGAGTAACAAGTAATTTCTCAACAACATTTATAGTTTCAGAGAATTTGTGTTTTCTACATGTAGTCTTGATCAGCAGTAAGTTTTGAAATTATCCTGAAAAAATGGTACATATAGCTTGGTTGGTTCTTCAGATATGGTTCATTACAGAAAGCATGTACTCAACTGCCTTGTCCACGGGAGCATACAAACCCCTCTGTTTTACTGGCGTTCTGGGTTTTACCTCTTCAAAATTACATTAAAAACACACAAAAATCTGTACAAAATTTGCCAAACTAAAAGATGTTGTAGCTAAATTAGCAAAAATTGTATTTTCATTCATTTGTAGGGAAATGTTTTTGCTCAATTTTACCCCAAAATGGATCGATCGGGTCAGTAGAACTGGGTGTGTTTTTGGTCGCTTTTTGAAATGCTGGAATATGCTCCGATTTCCTGTTATGGTTCTTCGTTAGCTGTTACCTCACTCACACATATCACAATAGCTTAAATCTCTAGCTAAATGTCAAAAGAGCCATGCAAATTATGTTCAATTATCAAGTGTAAGTCTGCACCTGACTCTTATAATAAATATACTGCGGTGTATTTGAAAGCATTAAGGCAAATTTGATTGATGTGTGACCATTTCAATTCAATTTTGTATAATTTGAATAGAAAGGTTTATATAACAAATACGCTGCCAGATAACTGTATAAGTTGTTGTTGCGTCAGTAGTGGCTTATTTTGTTGCAAAGGGTGTCAGAGCAGTGCTTTACATGTGTGACCTATAAACCATGCAGTGGCGGCACCCCAGTCACGACCTTTGCCCCCCCCTAGTCAGATCAAGCCCCACCCCATTTTGTCCCCCCAAACAATCAAACATTTTGACTTTTAATGTTAAAATTACTAAAAATTAGCTTAAAATTGGTCTGAAATGTCCAATTTAAAACAAATTAAGCTAATTTCAGGCAATTCTTACAACAGAAGCCAAAGTTTTCGCGCGCTTCACACACATTTTTACCCTCCAATCCAATATTTTTCTTGCCCCCCAGATTTGTTCTTGCCCCTCCAAATGTTGATGCCATAGACAGTCATAGACAGAGGGGCGCATATGAAAAGCTGTGTTGCAAAAGGGCCTACATCCATTTCTACCTGTTACTCATTTTGCATTATTGAATGGATGGCTATTCATTTATGTGGAATGTGGCTTGTATTGTCGGTGCCTCAATTGGCGTGCATGGATGCACGAATCCAAGTCATATAGAAACAGTAAATGAGTAACATGTTGGAGTGGTCTGATGGCCTTTTTGCAACAAAGCTCTTCATATATAGAGCATCTCAGTCTATAACATATGCGATCTCTTAAAGGTATATTATGTGATCTTTTCCAGGGGACGCCCTCAACCCTCGAACAAAAATTGGAAGCAGATGTTTTTGCAGATTCACTTTTTGATCATAAATCATAAATATATTCTGAGTTACAGAGCGATATGATTCCTAATAACCTCAAAATTATAGTTTTAGAGTGAATTTAGAATAAATCTATTTTCAAACCATGATTTTGAAGTAACTCAACTTTTTTTTGGGTAGGGGTGTGCCGCCCAGGGTCTCAAAAAGGGGGGCTACAGAACTGAACTGAGTGGATTTTATGACGAGTTTTGTAATCGATATCAGAATTTAACTTGTCATTCAATCCCATTCGAACTGTAATGGTCCATATTTGGGTAAACTTGATCAGTATTTCATTGTTTAAAATGATGGATTACAGATTGGCAATATTTCTTACGAAAAACATGCGATTCCTTGAAATCTCAGGCAATTTTTATGAAAGCGAGAAATGCTCACAAAATAAGCGAGAAACGTGCAGTGAAAACCGAGATCACGTTTCTACTGGGCCCTGGCACGGAAAATGAAGAACCTGCAGGTTCTCACAAATCTCCTTTTGCGCGAACCCAAACAGGTTCTCGCATTTTGCTGCTATTTTGAGGGCTTGATTTGAAAAGTTTTGAAATCGAGTAACAAGTCAAGTCTTTGGCTCTCAGTGATTAGAGGCAAGTCATCAACAATGGTAAATTAGGTTATATATTGTGAGATAGGCTTTTACGACTGGTATTCATAATATAAGTTAAAAGTTTAACGGGTTCGCCGTCGGACAAGTTTTAATCTGTCAAGCTTTCGTCAGGATTAGCTCTGATTTCTTCAGGACCAAATTATTATAATATTAAACAAACGATCTTTACAGATCAGTGACCGCATTAACTGTGCATTAGACTTATAGTCTGTAGTAGACAAGGGGCAGTCTCTACGTTATTTCCATTGGTCAAGGGGCAGTCCTTTGGAGGTTCTTTTAGAACCAAATTTATATATAGTAGGCCAGTGGCAACCTACGTGTAGAGCTCTTTTCAGAGCCACCATCTCTGTTCAGTGGAAGCGGCAATCCATCTGAACGGCTCTTTTCAGAGCCACCAATTCTTTCACAAGTAGGAAAGGGCACCTACTCTCAAATCATCAGGCAAGGGGCGGGGCAAGGGGCAGCCCACAATGATGATAACAAGAGAAGTGGCAACTCTATGTTTTGTTTAATATTATAATAATTTGGTCCTAAAGAAGTCAGAGTTAGGTTAATGTCCATGCTAACACTTTACACGCGGCTATTAGTTTGACCATATCAAAACAGATTTTTCAAAAATCTTTCCCAACTTTCAAAGTCTATCTCAAGGATTACTGAACCAAAACTTAGCAATATGTACTTGTAATGCATTTCTCATAGTGATTCCAAATATGGTAATGAAATTTAATTATTTGACATTTTTGAAACATGCTGTGAAATTTTGGAATGTCGTCTGCAGACGCCTGCCGTGTATAAAGTGTTAACACTTTCCATGTGGCTATTAGTTTTACCATACACAAAACAGATTTTGCAAAAACCTTTCCCAATTTTCAAAGCCTAGCTTAAGGATTACTGAACCAATACTAGGCATGTTTGTACTTATCTCAATGCATTTCTCATGGTGATTCCAAATATGGTAATGAAATTCAACAATATTGACATTTTTGAGACATTTTGTGAAATTTTGGAATGTCTTCTGCAGCCGCCTGTTGTTAGGAAAGTGTTGAGACAAATCATTGACTGGAGTTGTCACAACACTGTCTAAGCTTTTTTTTTGTCGTAAATCGTAAAATTTACTAACCTTTAATCTGTTTTTATATTTACACAGATCAAGAAGCATCTGTCCGGCCAAGCTCATGATGGTTCCAGAAGATAGATCGCCATTGTGATGCACCTATAACAGTACCAACTTGATCACCTCACGATTAAGAAATTACCAATTTATCTCTGAATTTCATGGTTAGAATCAGAGTATTGCGGTACCAGCTCACAACTCAAAAAAGATGATGTGTTGATGCTTTCTCAGAATGCCATGGGATGTAGTAGGGTATATGGAGAACTGCAAATCACAGCTATAAATAATAACATGTTTTGTACTTTCTCAGAAAGGTAAACAAGTGTTAGGCTATATTAAAAAAATCTTTTGTCTCAAAGCTCCCCCGCGAGTGAGTTAATTGATACACGTTAGGAAAAGAAAAGAAAAAAAACCAAAGTTTCACCGATTTTTCAGGTTTTCATTGATCACATCATTTTAAATACAAAAGGTCACTTTTACAAGGATTTAAAAAAACACCGCATTCCGCTTTAGGTTTTGAAAAACTTAAGAGCTGTGAGATAAAAGATTTTTTAATATAGCCTTACATTTCCCGTTTTTCTTGATAAAACGAGAAAATAGAAATGATTGTTGTATTTGTGTAGGCCTTCTCTCATAGAAAAGAAGAGTATTAAAATATAATTATCATATTTTTATTGTAAATTTTGTAAAAAATATTGTGTTGTGTAGGCTTTCTCTCTTGAAAAATAAGAGTAAATATAATTATGATATATTTATTTACTGGTAACATTTGGGAAAAAAGATGCTGTGTAGGCATTCTCTGTTTAGAAAATAAGAGTACGTATAATTATGATATTTTTATTTACCATTTGGAAAATGGTAAAATGTGAAAAAATTGTTGTGTAGGCTTTCTCTCTTACAAAATGGTAAAATTTGAGGGGGAAAATGAATTGTGTAGGCCTTTCTTAATAGAAAAGAAGGTGAATATAATTATGATAATTTTTTTACCATTTGGAAAATTGTAAATTGTGTAGGCCATTTGCTTAGAAAAGAAAGGTATAAATATAATTATGATATATTTATTTACCATTTGGAAAATGGTAAAATTTGAGGAAATACATGTGTTGTGAAGGGTTAAACATAATGTATGATATTTTAATTATCAATTTGGAAAATGAATTAAGTTTTATGTGTATATTACATCTTATGACAATTTAGTTCAAGGTAAGAACTAAAAAAATTATATAAACTACAACTATTTGTTGGGAAGAACAAGGGTGCTCTATTCATATGAAAACTGTTATCATGAAGAACGAATGATAAGGCCTATGAGGTCTAATAATGTCTTTTTACCCTTACAGCCCCAGACCCTATGAAATCCCATTCTTGGCCTACTTGGCGTTTGGTGGTGTACAGACATCAACACTGGTCAATGCTAACTGTTCTAAATGGGGTTACCTGCATGTGCGACTCCATTTGAAATCTGACCTCCCTAATTGTGGTAAATTATAATGCCTGATGGAGTTAAGCCATGCAGTACAAGGTTACTGTAAACTCCCGAACCCTATGAGACGTCATCGGATATTATGAGGTCCAGAGCTCTACTGATAGTTTACAAATGGGGTTTCATGCTGTTTGGGTATTTGTCTATCTGATACACAAAACTGTTAGGGTTGAAACACTCCAATCCACACCTGTGGTCAGTTAATTAGCATAGCGAAATGTGTTATGTCATTTGTACAAAGCGTATCAGTACAACAGTGTGTTAACTGTTATTGTCTTTATTAATATAAGAATGTTTTATGTTGTATAAAAATAATATTAGAAAATCAAACTGTATAGCCACAAAACGGGATTGTTGGTGTAAGACAGGCTCAACATTATTTAATAGAGCGCAGTGAGCGCAACAATTATGAGATAAAATGTATGATGAAGCGCCAACTGCACCCATTTATTTAATTATATTTTTGAAGAGTCCAAGCACCAAGCACCATTGCTCCAAGCGCCTCATTTGGCGCGTGCGCCGCCAGTTGAGAAGCCCTGGTGTAAGGCCAAACAAAGAAGAAGGTCTGTCTCAGAAACATTGTGCAAAAAAGCTAAGTGCTGTGCTTTTTTTTTTTTTAGGCTATGAGGTATGCAATTTTTTATTTTTTATTTTATTTTTGTTGTTGTTGGTTATCCAAGCTAACGGAGAACTTGTTTAAACTTTTTAAAAAAAATCTAAAAGAAATCAACAAAATAAATCAAAATCAAAAAAAGAAAGAAAAAAAAAGTTTTTTTAGCCCCCATTGCATAGACCTACGCGCCGTAAGCTCATTACACATACCAATGCGGGCGGGCTTCTGAGACAGACCTTCTTCTTTGTTTGGCCTAAGGCTTCCCACTATTCCAAACATGTATGTCATAAACGTGATCTTATTATCATGCTAGTGGAAGTAGTATTTGATGTATATATATTTCTAAATTGATGTTTTTGTGTGTATTTTTATGTGTATATTATAAAAATGATGCCGGCATCATATATTACGCAGATACAATTCTGATCAGAATTATTTTAAATTAGTACCTGAAATACAGACTTTGGTATCGAGTTTGCATACATGTGAATTGCTACATAAGTGTGAAATCAGGATAAAATGTGCATCCATGGTCAAGCCTTTGGTTAAGCAGGTCTTGACTAGGAGCTACCTTTTACTATTTTGACAAAAAATAGCTCCTAGTCTATAATTTAGTGTGCAAAGTTTGGAAAACACCAGGAGCCAATACTTGGCAACCAGGGGGTAAAATACTCCTGGGTGCCCGCTTAACAAAGGGCTTGTCCATGGTGGAACTGATAAAATGAATATAGAATATAGAGGTACTGCATACTAAATCATTGATCAGCTCTAAGAAAGAAAGCAATCAACCATGCGTCATTCACCACAATCATGGCATATTACAGAACACTCAGTTTATTCTTTGAATTGACGCGGGATTATTGAAAGTGACGTACATAAACTTGCATGATTATGAAATTGGATTTTTAGCTTCTCCTAGTTTTGGAAACAAAGTTCAGTAGTCATATGCAGGGCCTCTATTGGTTAATTATATATTTTTATAGTTGGAGAAAATAATAAATGTGGGCAATCCAATGCACAGTTCCATGGGTGTGCAACCTAATGCAGCCCATAGACCAGATGCAACCCAACCAAACCCCAACTCTATTGCTTTTAACACTTTCCACGCGGCCATTATTTTTACCATATACAAAACAGATTTTTCATAAACCTTTCGCAATTTTCAAAATCTATCCCAAGTATTACTCAACCAATACTAGGCATGTTTGTACTTATTTCAATGCATTTTCCATGGTGTTTCCAAATATGGTTATGAAATTTAAGAATTTTGACATTTTTGAAACATTTTGTGAAATTTTGGAATGTCGTCTGCAGCCGCCTGCCGCGTGGAAAGTGTTAAAGGGGCATTAGAAATTGTAAAAATAAATAAAAATGAATTGCTTCAATAGATAGGAACTCTGAAGTGTAATATTTGTAGGAAGAGGGTTGAATGATGGCGCTATATAGACATTTTGGTTGGAGCTATTTGTGCGGCGATTGGCGCTGATAATTTCGAAGTGATCTACATCGAAATGACCAAATCGTAAAATTTTACATGATAGACGGCGAATTAAGGTAAATGGTTTCAGATGGTAGTTAGTATACATGCCTAAGTATTACATAGGTGCAAAAAACCTGATTTTCAGGAAATTGAGGGCACACTTCCATATGTATCTCTAATTGCCCCTTTAAGCGATATGTCGGGTACCTACTGCATTGTGCAAATATTGCGTACAAATGTTGTGGCATTACGCAATTTTATTTTTTCTATTGAACTTGATACAGGTTATATGCGGGGTGACTGTTAGTGACCTGCGCTTATTTGTGTGTACCAGTAAAGAACGGCATTTGATGGGGTGCACGTATCGTGTATACTCATGAGGTATTGAATCAATCTTAAAGGTATATTATGTGATCTTTTCCAGGGGATGCCCTCAATCCTCGAAAACAAATTGGAAGCAGATTTTATTGAAGATTTACATTTCTGATCATAAATCATGAATAAATTCCAAGTTACAGAGCGATACGATTCCTAATTACCTCAAAATCATGGTTTTAGAGTGAATTTAGAGTAAAAATAAGTTGTCGGCTCAGACTCCGACGGTTTATTTTCACTCTAAAAGTAATTAAGAATCGTTTTGCCCTGTTAATAGACTCTATTCATGCGGCAGCCATTTTCCAAAATATGCCACACAAGCCTCGTTCCCGTTTGGTCTATCTGCGCCTCGCGCTGCACAATAGAACTGCGCGAGAAGTGTGGTACCAAAGCGCGAGGCGTACGCATCCTCACGCAAGTCACGCAGACGCAGGTATAGGTAACGAGAACGAGGCTTGGGTGGCAAATTTTAGAAAATGGCTGCCGCGTGAATATGGTCTATTGGAATGTATGTATGAATTTAATGATCAGAAATGTAAATCTGCAAGAAAATCTGCTTTCAATGTTTTTTCGAGGATTGAGGGCGTTCCCTGGAAAGATCACAAAATATACATTTAATCTACCAAATCCCTAATTGTAAGGTCCCTTAGGTTTAAATAGTAAAGATATAGTAAGGCAACAATTAAACACCCTGGCTCTCTCTATAGGCTGGACTGACCTTTTATTTAGAATTATTAAAAAATATTTTATTATTTTACAAATTTATTTTGAAATATTTTGAAAACATTTTGATTTTTTGTTGAAATTTGTGAGATTTTTTAAAATTTCAAAAATGCTTGAAATTCACCAATATGTTTCATAAACCTTAATTCCCCCCCCCCCCCAAAAAAAGCCAACCGACCGACCCTACCTGAGAGGTCCGTTTGCCCGTAGAGAACAGGTGTTTTTTCGTCGCCTAATGTTTAATAATCATTATTCTGTAATTTATCAGTAATTTATAATGCATCAATTAATATTCTGAAACCCATGTTTTGTATATAATATAGCTTCTTTTCAAGGAATTTGTGACTGGGAACAGCTTACAAAAACAATTCATGGTCCTTGTTTTACCAAATGTAAATAGCCTACACTTACTATGTCAGCTCTAGTTGAGAGGTGGCGCCAGCACATAAAATAATAATAGGCGCAGCACAGCCGATATTCGCCTGTAATGAGGGGCATGGTACAAATTATAGGCCGCAGTGATCTCGAAAACCGCCTCGGGCATAGTCTGGTTTCGAGGTCACCGCGGGCCTATACTTTGTACTGTGACCTGAATGAAAGCAGTCAATATTTGATTTATATACCAAATTGTTGTCATTTGATAGGTTAAAAGATTATTCACTTACCAAAATTCCATGAAGTAAACGTTCCTTTCTATTCTGTTTGGCGAGTTAAGAAAATGTCTCTGGAGACCAAACCTGATCGCAACTAGCGATTTTTGCAGTACTTTTTACCATTTTTCTGTTGTGCCGAATAGATCGTCGATTTCCGAATTTGGCAGAGTCATCACTGTACAAATTCTTGAAAAGGTATTCTTGAAATTTTTTGACTGCATACTTAACCTGCCGCTTAGTGTTATAGGAATGTCGGCTGAATCGATAATACCCTGGAGGCCTTTCTCGTCAACAGGAGCAAATCGAGCTGTATTTTCAGCCATTTCACCCAATTTATCACTGTAAACGGTACGGCAAAATAAAAATAAATGAAAACACTATGCCCGGGCATAGTTGTTTTTCATGACGTCATATTGAAATTGAAGGCATAGCTTGATTATCCTTTCACTTTTAACCAATCAAATGACAGGAATCTATATATGCGGTATATAATAAGTAATATACACCTCAAGTGTACTGTTATGTGAGGTATATCATTTAAAATGGTAAAAATTATGGACGACCTGTAAATATCAAGTTACAGAATTGTATAGGTGTGTTAGGCAAAGAAGAAAAAAGATCGGTCTCACATACCCCACGCGTATGTGGAGTCACTTTTGCCGCAAAGAAATTGAAAAAATGCCTCTGAAAGGGAAAACAGATGAAGAATGGGCTAAAAACACAATAAAAAAGAATATCTGCATTTAACATAGCTATTTTTTTTTT
Source organism: Ophiura sarsii (assembly GCA_035610835.1). Lineage (NCBI taxonomy): Eukaryota > Metazoa > Echinodermata > Ophiuroidea > Amphilepidida > Ophiuridae > Ophiura > Ophiura sarsii. The sequence continues at coordinate 68,342,696 of CM069449.1, read as the reverse complement.
TAAAGTTTATAAAAAATGCATATCGCATAGCTATTTTCCCAAATGTATGTGAGACAGACCTTTTTTTAAAAAGTGGATTTTTTTTGGATTTATGTTATAAAAAAGGATATAGAGGAATCAACCATGCTTCATTTACCGGTATCCTGGCGTATTACAGTCCATTCAGTTTATTCTTTGAATCTAAGGCTATATTAACAAAATCATTTGTCTCAAAGCTACCGCGCACGTTAGTTAATTGATGCGCCTTAGAAAAAAATATATGAAAAAAAAGAAGAACAAAAATTGTTTTCTTTTTTTTTCAAAAAAAAAAATCCCAACATTTCACAGATTTGTCAGATTTTCATTGATCACATCATTTTCAATACAAAAAGTTCACTTTTACAAGGATTTCAATATTTTATATTTATAAAAAACTGAAGAGCTTTTGAGACCATTTTTTTTTTAATATAGCCTAAGCGGGATTTTTTAAAGTGATGTAAAACTTGCATGAATGAAATGGGATTTTTGGCTTCTCATAGTTTTGGTGAACAAGTTCAGTAGTCCGCCATGATTCCGGTTAACTATATGTCATATTCAGGGCCTTTATAATATTTTGTGTAAAATATTGATTTTTGTTATTAACTCAAAAAGTGCTAGATAAGGGTATTGGATCTTGAAAATGTCTGTATTTAGATGATAAATTGCAGTGTGTATATATATATATATTTGGGATTTTGAAAACTTCTAGAGTAAAAATGCTACCATACTGATGCGTGTATAGTCCCATCTTTTTTTTACCCCAAATTATACGTAAATTAGGGGTTGGGACTTAAATCGGGTGCCCATGTGAATGAAAATTAAAATCTAGATTTTACAATCTGAACTAACAAATTTTAGCAACAAAACACAAGGAAATACAGGCATTATTTCTCTCACGAGTCACGATGGATTTCATAATTGTTTACATCTTCTTACGATCATTTGTTATGATTCCTTGTATCCGTGGTGCACCACTAGTTTGATTCCAAGTCATTTTTATTGGCTCCTTTTCGTAACGCTTGGTGGCACGTGATGGTACATGATCAAATATCAAGTAGGGAATCTTTTTGCATCAGTTTTTGCTACATATTTGTGCAATAGCATTGCAAATCTTGAAAAGTGTGTCACATTTCGAGATCCTACGCCAGTTAAATCGAACGCTACACTTGGTTTTATGCACTCTGCAGGTTATTGCAGGGACGATTTCTACTCCCAGACCCTCACGGAGTGCGGGATGATACGGGTACCCGTTATACGCATGTATAGAATGATCCGTGTCACGTAAGAGAATTTGCACGGGATTAATTCCTTATCGGTTCACCTTCCTTTTTTTGCCCCCCCCCACCATATGAAAACTGTAGCTACGCCTCTTGCGGGTGCTAAGCGTAAACATCTTAGTTCACATTGTTCAAGTAGAACAACACGTCTTTGACACAACCAAATTGGTCAGATTGTATCCATAGCATCGCAAATATTACCGCCTAAATGCTCATTAATTATCACACCCAACGCCCACATGCTCATTAATTATCACACCCAACGCCCACATGCTCATTAATTATCACACCCACGTAGCCACGCTGAACTTCTCTGCCGGCAACTATATAGTGGTTTATTTTTAGCATTGACTTATCCTTATTCCTTAGCCCTGATTGGTTAACCATAGTGGTTGCTAGCTGTAAGCAAAATTTGCTCTTAGACAAAAAGGGGGGAAATCTGTTATATGGGCCCGATCGACCCATTTGTTTATCCATTCTTTTTACAAAATTGTGTTGAAAATATTTTGTCTGCTAATTTTAAAAATGTTTTGAATTCCAAAAATCGTTGAAATACACCAAAATGTTCACGAAAACGTTTAAAAAAAAGACTAAAAAAAAGCCTGAACGATGGAACTTAACTGAGTGGTCCATTAGCCCGTAGAACGTCGTCTTATACAATTAATTATCACTCTCACAGTCACACCCTCCATGTTAAACAGTTAGATTGATGTGATGAGACAGGCTAAATGAATCTTTATAAATTAATATGTATGTACATATCATAAATATCAATTTGATACAGACTCATACTTAATTGTGACATGTTCTACCGAAACCAGACGGAATTGGGCAGAGCTCCAAACAGAGAAATGGCCCAAAACATAATTGGGGTGATTTTTGGGGAAATTTGAGTTTCTGGTAAATAATTAATCTTCAGAGTGTTTATAACAATATTGTGAAAGATTCAGATTAAAAAATCACCCTATATGTATGTTTCAGTGATTTAAAAAGCCTAGTTCTAGTAACTTTAAAGGGCGATATCTCAGTTTGGAGTTTCATAAAGACAGTAAAAGACGAACTTGAAAATGATGTAACTCCGCTTTGGGAAGTCCGATTAAAAGAAGAGAGGTACCACTGTAAAGCTGAAGATCTCTACTTTGATAATCAATTACTAACTCAATTTTGATATCTTGCTCAATTGTGTTTAACAATATAGAAAAAGGCTCAGGATGTTCCAATTTATCACATCAAAATTGACCTCAGTTAAAACCAATAAGGTTAATAAAGCTCAGGATGTTCCAATTTATCCTGGCAATTTATATTATAGGGTGTATCCAGTCTTCAAACCCATGGGGGGGCATGGTAGGGCTCACTTTCTCCAATCAAACAGCTACATGGCTTGTCCATTATTTGCAGTATGTATACCATATTTTATACTCCAATACTTCATGGAAGAATAATTCCATGATGTACCCATTCAGTGAGGTGTTAATCACTGATCCTTTGTCACTCCTCTTAAAGGTATATTATGTGATCTTTCCAGGGAACGCCCTCAACATCGAAAAAATTTTTTTTTAGAAAGCAGATTTTCTTGCAGATTTACATTTCTGATCATAAATCGTACATACATTCCAAGTTACAGGGCGATACAATTCTTAATTACTTCAAAATCATGGTTTTAGAGTGAAAATAAACTGTCGGATGTCGATTTTTGTCTGACAACTTATTTTACTCTCGTCTAAATTCCCTCTAAAACCATGATTTTGAGGTAATTAGGAATCGTATCGCTCTGTAACTTGGAATGTATGTACGATTTATGATCAGAATGTAAATCTGCAAGAAAATCTACTTTCTAAAAAAGAAATCATGAATAGAGGGCGCTCTCTGGAAAAGATCACATAATATGCCTTTAACAATATAGAAAAAGGATCGCGCTTTCCCCACTCTTTCCTCAAGCTTTCCTCTACTTGTGATGTGATGCGTCGCAGAAGAGAAAACCTTTTATTACTTGCATCTTCTAATATACGTGAAAATCATGCCTATAATAACAATTATTGACAGGTCAAATTTTCATTGTTACGATTTCTGAACGTTTAAACTGAAACTAATGTATATAAGAATCATGTATTGTAGTTAGATGTACATGTAAAATGTAGTTGCTATGTGAACTATAATAGAGTAATTAGGTGATTTGTGGGATTTTCTGTGCAGCTATATATTCAAATAGGTCTCCCCAATAAAGCATAAGGCAGCTTTCATTTGATTTCATTTACAATGGGAATCGTCTGTAAAAAAATAGCTGCCTTATCATTCAGTGGGAGGCCAATTTGAAGATTGCTTCAATACATGTAAAGAAGTTGTTAAAAAGTTTTGTATACTAAAAAAGAAAGCGGTAATTTCCGCGCTTTGCCGACTTTCAGCCATTTCGCTTGTTTTTAAATTTGCCATCTGAAAGTAAATTTTCGCGGTAGCTGCTTGGAACGCAAAAAGCGGGAAAATTAATGTAGCACGAAAATGTCCACGTTTACAGTATGTATGATAATGACTCATCTGAGAAAGGCTTTCATGAGGGAAATCAATAATGAATCGCAACCCCAAGACTACTTTATTTGTCTTCCTCTGTACAGTGACGTAACTTTACAGGCGCAGCTTTTACGCACGCGTATGTATCTTCCGTCTTTCAACTCTCGTATGTAGCCTATACGCCAGCGCCATGAGTAGGCACACGCGTTATGTGCTGCAATTAGTAGATTACGCATTACGTCACTGTCTCGTGATGGATGGAATAGACTATAGCAGGGACTTGGGCCGGGACATACAAATCACCGGTGTAACATACCCGCTCGTTTGGCGCTACAATCTTGTTACATACCTGGCAGGGTGGAGCATCATTACGCAAGTGTTACAGTCCCAGCCCTCCCCGGTGTTCTCTCTGCTAATTTGACCCCCTTTTCGCACAAAAACGAGGACATTTTGACTGAAAATGACCCCCCTTTTTTCACCATTTCAAGGACACTTTCTATATAGTCCCCTATTTGCGCAAAAACGAGGACACATACGGTTCAAAATTGACCCCTTTTTACTTCTTCGCGGATATAGACTCTCCAAAAAACACCCCTAATTTTTTGAATTTACGGTTATAGCTTCTAAAATGACCCCTTATTTTTGGAAATCGCGGACATAGCTTCAAAAAACACCCTTATTTTAGGAAAATCGCGGACATGGTACAGAAAACCCCCCTTTTCCGCGATTTTTGGAACGATCATGCGTACCCAAAGTCAATGTTGACTGAAACCACCGGGCAGCCCTCATAGCTGATACTAAAGTGTACCTTCCTGTTACATCCTCATCCCTGACAAATCATGTATGGATATCCATTCATAGTAATTATGAAATGTGTGTTTTGAATTGATTAAGGACATAGGACAAGAAGGGATGTTATTTCTTAAGTCTCCTGGTCATGTCTATATCCATATAAGGTATACAGGTATATGCCGCTCTAATTGGTCACCTTTTTGGCTTGGGCCCATGAACCGTAATGCTAATCAACCCCAATCCTAACTCCAACCAGGTCTTACAATTAGTTTGTGGTCCTGCATGGTCCAAAAGTTAAGGACAGAAGTGCGACGATGCAAAGGTTAAAATGTGCTTGAAAATGTTTCTGTAAAGGTCTGTTAAGATTATTGAAATGAACAAATAAAGCTGGGCTGTATATAAGCAAGAAAACATTTTGGTATTTTATGTTTCATTATTGATTTCTGATTTATAAAATTTAGAATAAATTACACAGTATTAGATATGGATATTTATCAATGTGTTTTTTTCAGATGTGAAGGCGAATTCTGAGGTCTTGGGATCCAAAAAAAGCCCATAAATGGACTGAGAAAAATTGTTCATAAACTTTATGAGTGATTGTAATCTGAATGCAATTAATGTTGCCACTACAACAGTGGCGTAGCTAGGATTTTTTCCAGGGGGGGGGGGGGCAAGATTTCTAAAATTTTCGTAAAAGGTTGCCTCAAAAAAAATTCTAGTCACTTACCTCGTGAATTTCACGTAAGTGGGGGGAAGGTCAAAAAATTTTGCACAGTCCCAAAAAAAAATTGCAGTCAAAAACAAAAATCGCACAGTAAATGTAATACATGTACAATACAATTTTGCCTTCTATTTGGTTAATAACATCGGTCATTTTTCTCAAATTTTTCCTATTTCCTTTTTTTTCTCAACTTTTTTTTTTAGGGGTGTTGGGGGCGGGGGCACAAATTGGGTTTTTTTCGTCTGAGGAGGAATTTTCCCACCTGCCCCCCGCCCCCCGAGCTACGCCACTGCACCACAAGCGAGTTGACAATCTATTTGTCTCCCTCATTAGTTTGCAATTGATAGTGAGTTGATGTTTCCTGATGTCATATTCAACCCATGTTGCGTTCGATAGCAAGTACATCTACCGGTACTGTCCAGGGGCGTAACAGAGGTTGGTTATCAGGGGGGGGGGGCACAGCCAAAACAATTCCTGGTTAGAATAATTCCGTCCCGGAATTTTTCGTAAAAGGTTGCCCCAAATTTTTTCCCAGTCAGTCACCTCGTGAATTTCACGTAAGTGTGGGGGGGGGGGGGGGGGGTGTAGGTTCAAAAAAATTCGCACGGTCACAAAATTTCGCAGTACAAAAAACACAACAGTCAACAATTTGTTGATGGTTGTGCTTTTTGTACTGCAAATTTTTTTCCTCCTCCTTTTCCTTTTTCCTCCGTTTTTCCTTTCTCTCTTTTCTTTCACTTTCCCCCTTCTTTTCCCTTCCCCCCATTTTTCCTGGTGGGTAGGTTTGAATTTCCTGCTGAGCACCTTCGGGGGGGGGGGGGGGGGGGGGCACTGTGCCCCCCGGCTGTTACGCCACTGGTACTGTCGCCCTGCTAATCTTTCGGGTACTAGCCTAAATTATACTCATGAACTGAACACCAAGTAGTGTAAGAAGACCTCCTTCCCCACAAAGTTTACGGACATTTTGGGCTTAAATACTCCATTTTTTTAACACTTTAACAAAATATTGTGTTGAGGTGACGCACCCCCTCTTTTTTTACGGGCGGACGGACCTGTCAAGTAGGGTCGGTCGGTCGGGCGTTTTCTATTTTATTTTTTATACTTAGAAATGTCACCAAAATTGGCAAAAATCAGGAATTTTGATTTTGAGAAAAATGTATCTAAAAATGTTTTTACAACAACACAAAATCAAAAAGAGTGGGCCCGTAAAAACAGGTGTTTTTTCTCGTCCCCTAGGGGTTGATTATCTATCTATCTGGTCGTTAACGAAATCCGCTTTCAATCTTTTCTTTTGCGCCAAATTCATGCAACCCCGAACGAAAAATAAGATCTTATAAAATGCTGCATTCTTCCTCATGTTGACTGGGACAAAATTTCAAACTGATTAAGTACCGTATCGTTTTTGTAATTTTGTGAAAAATAATTATGTAACTAAGTGTGGAATACATCCTTTTTACATGCATTTTAACGTGAGCACAGGTACCCGATAGTTTCCACAGTGACGGACAGTACAGGTGTACATGTACCTCTGTAACCTCATATTGACGTCAATTAGTAAATGATGAAATATTAACAGAAATAAACGAGTGTATCCGAGATTTTTTTTACCCAAGTGGCCTTCTGAATTTCCTGTATTCCTGTAAACTCATCATAGCGTAAGCTGTAAGTTCCTGTAAGGTAATTTGGAAGTTTTTTGAGGCGTCTCCACTACTTTTAAACTGGTAAGCTTTAGAATACCCTACCATTTTGATTCCTCACTGTGTAAGTGTATAGGTCGTTCTTTAAAAGTTCCCATTGAAGATATGCAGTGGTAGGGTATACTATTTTCCCGCGCTACACACACATATGTCCAGAAATATCATTCTAAAAGCCCATTTCAAACCAGAATATATATTAATTATACTGGTTTGCTTGTTTCATTTTATTGTCTTTATTGTTCTAAAGTTTTTTTCTTGTCTTTTTTGTTTAATTAAAATTTGAAAGTTTATTGTGGAATTAGTGTACCATTTCACAAAGACCAAAAATAAATAATACACATTTTCAAACAAAATCTGAAAAACAAAAGCTATGGGAAAGAATTGTCATTTCAAAAGGTATGCAGAAAGCAGAGACTGACAACTCATATTTCTTCCCCTAATTAAATTACAGACATCCTAGTTCAAATTGTTTAAGTATGTTTACAGGGCTGTCAACTTTTGGGATTTGCTGGGAGGGAGAGATACAGACTCAAAAAAATAATCGTAAAACATGCACAATTTTTTCCCCGTCAGCAGCTGAAATCCTGATAAGTGGGGGGTGGGGGGGGGGGGTTGTAGGGATGATGTTTTCCTCAAATCCGCACGAAAATTGCATGGTCAAAATCGCAAATGTACTGACGGAAGCTAGTATAAAGGTGTTGATACACACTTTAATTGAGGTAATTTTTGTTGAGGCGGGAGATTTTATATGCTAGGCGGGAGTGTGGGAGAAAGATTGCCTATGCGGGAGACTCCCGCCTAATGTGGGAGAGTCATGACAGCCCTGTGTTTATAGTATGATGGATGTAATTGTCTTTAGTGCAACATTCATCATTGCCTGACTAGGGGGCAGGTGGGGTCGAGGGTCTGGAAATTATAATTAAGAGGTTTTTAATCCTTGAATATTGCAGTTACGAAGTTAAAGTGGAGATTTTACCTTAAATGACACAAAAATAGCAAATTTAAAACTCTTCTCATTTTCATCCTTGCAAAAACATCCGTTGGCCGAGCGAGGTCATTCGCGCTGGCTGAAAAGAAAATAGCGACCATTTGTGTGACATTCTAGCTGACTGCTAAAATAATGAGAACCTAAATACTGGAAGATCAATAGGAACTCCAACAACAAATTAGCTAGGGTAAGCTTCACTGAAAAGATTGATAACAGTGTTCTATGATCAGTTTAGACGTTGAGCAAAAATACCTGTTCTAGGGCAAACAGACTTCTCAGGTAGGGTCAGTCGGCAGTGGCGTACCCAGCTTTTGGAAACTGGGGAGGGGGGGGGGGGGGGGGACGACCACAGGGGCGTAACTACTTTTTTTGAGTGGGGGGGATGAAAATTATCAGACTCAAATACGGCAGGGCTGTCAAGTTCAGAGTAATGTTCAGAGTGAGACTTTTTAACCTCAAAATATTTTTTTACTCGCTACGCTCGTAAAACTATTGCCCGCCTTTTGTAACCCAAATAATACACTTTTTACAGATTGGGCTCATTTTGTAGCCCAAAAATTCAGGAATAATGCACTTGTCAATTGTCATTTTATGCCATCGGATTTAGGACTTTGGACCAACTATGTATTCTCTTACAGGCGCGGCGGAGCGTATTTGAAAATGGGGGGGGGGCACGAAAATGACGATCATGCAAGCGAAACGAGCGAAGCGAGTGGAGCGCCTTGCGGCGTGGGGTCCGGGGCCCGCTTAAGGGCCCCGAGAAATTTTGGGTTTTGATATGCGCTCAGGGGCCATTTCATGGCGTATTTTGGTATAATTAACACATTCATGACATTGTAAAAGGCTGTACTTTATACAGCAATAATTAAAAAAAAATAAAAAATCCGCAACAAGATGAAAATGCTCTCATACTTTTGGACGGAAAAAACTACTATGGACTGAGATGAATTCGTCTCAGCTACAACATAAGAAGGACATTGATACTCTCAATCAGTGGCAGTACCACCAGCATAAAGAAAATGGGGCCAAAGGGTGTTTCGTGGAAAAAAAATTGGCAAGGAAAAACGTTCGTTTTAAAATGCGCGCGAAGCGCGCGAAATTTTTTGGGTTTTAATGCAAAATTGCCTGTAGTTTAAGAGAATTTCATGTATTTTTGACACTAAATGTCAATCTTTTCAATTATTTTGGGGTCAAAAATGTTGTGGAGCTCGATTAAAGGAGTTCAGCCACAACTTTTCTAGGGGGGCACAGTGCACATGGTGTCCCACCACTTTCACGGATGGGGGGCACGTGCCCCCCTGGCCCCCCCCCCCGGTTCCGCCGCCCTTGTTCTCTTATATACACTAGCCTATTGTAACTTTCTTTTCCCTTGCAACCAGATTGCTATAATATGAGTGTGCCTACAAAGTGTGCAGTGTGTGAATCTTTACGCCCACCTATTTGTTTAAATACGTCACTTTTAAAATTATTGGTTATGAAAAATCTGGGGGGGATGATTACATTAGGCATCCCCCAGGTAAAAATCTGGGGGGGATATATCCCCCCCATCCCCCCCTGTTGTTACGCCAGTGGACGACCATAGTTACCGACGAAAGGCATGATGTACCGACAATTTTTTTTTACAGACTCCCCCAAAAATCGTAAAACATGCATATTTTTTTCCCCGTCAGCAGCTGAAATCTTGATAAGTGGGAGGGGGGGGGGGAGGGGGGTAGCGATGAAGTTGTCCGCATAACCGGCCGGAAAAAAACGCATGGTCAAATTCGCAAATCTACCGACGGAGGGTCATTTTTACCTACGGGTTATTTCAGGGGGCACCCTGGACCCCCCTCTGGGTTCGCCACTGTCAGTCGGTCTGTCGGGCGAATTCAGGTCGTTTCATCCCACCGCGTTTCATCCCAGAACGGTTTCGACCCTTTACCATTTCATCCCATGGTCGTTTCGACCCAAAACCACTTCATCCCATGGTCGTTTCATCCCCGTGTAATATTCATACCAGTACAAACCATTGATAGTCCATTGATTCGCTCGATATATAGCACACATCACAGCGGGTAACGCGGGGATCGATTACAGAGCAATACACCCTGAACTATATGCACGTCTCTCCGTATCTACTACTTTACTAAAATATGGGGCCGCGCCGGTGAATCGCTCACGGAACGGATCAGCGAGCATAGCGGCAATCGATTACAGGGCAATTACACCGTGAACTTATGCACGCCGCCGCCTTTCCGTATCTACTTCTTTACGGAATTCTATACTACGATCACGGGGCCCGGGGAATCGCTCACGGACGGCTAAGCAAGCGTAGCGGGGGTCAATTACAGGGCAATACACCGTGAACTTACGCACGCCGTCTTTACTACTTTACGCGGAATCGCTCACGTAACGGCTCAGCGGACATAGCGGGGATCGACTAGGGCAATACACCCTGAACGGGAAGTGTCAACCCTTTTATTTTGATGATCAACTTTTGTTTCTAAGTTCGAGAATATTAGATATAAGTACATACAAGTATACATTTATAGAAAGGAAATTTGATAAGGAATCCAATGGTGATATCAATGTGATACCAAATAAACTGCATTTTGAGAAACTAACCAAAAAGCTATTTTGTGATCCTCATTTTTTAGACAACATATATAAAAAACAAAATTTGGCCACGGTACTTTTTTCTAATACAGATTTTTGTAAACAAGAAAATGTTGTCAAGGATCGCATTTTTTCTTTTTACACAAGGCTTTGTTTTGGAAATAATGCTTAAACACCGGAAAAAAAACCTAACGGTCCCGGCCCCCGGGTGTCGGCGTGCAATTAACATGTTACGTCTTATTCTATTTTCTATTTTCTATAACGACAAACAATGGTCATCGAGCACCAACTAATTATCTTGCTCACTCAGTGATATCCCCTGTGATCCCCCTCTCGTGTTCTTCTAATGGGCACATTTCGTTGATAACTTTCTATATTCTTATGTTTAGTGCAATACCAAAGTGTAAAATTTATTTACGGCAGCCCATCCATTTGGCAGCGCATGACACCATTAACATTCCCGGCCATTTCCTGCTATTAATGTCAACCCGTATCTATAAAATGATCCTATAGACCTATAGCCACATTTTAAATTCAAGTGATGGAGGTTTTATGACTTTCAGCGAAATTAAATTCTTATTTATAGGGCTCCCCCTAGCCTCGTTTGTAAGAAGGAATAGCAAAATAATATTCCATTATTTTGTTCCAAATTGAAAAACTGAAAGACTGAAACTGAAACTGAACTATCCTCATTTTAATTTCTCTAATTTGAATGTGCTACTGCTAGTATTAATGTCAACCCGTATCTATAAAATGATCCTATAGACCTATAGCCGCATTTTAAATTCAAGTGATGGAGGTTTTATGAATTTCAGCGAAATTAAATTCTTATTTATATCGTTTGTAAGAAGGAATAGCAAAATAATATTCAATTATTTTGTTCCAAATTACCTTACACGAAGGGTTTCATTTATTAGCTTGGCATTTGTAAATCATTTTTTGTTGCTTGGTGTTTCAGCCCAATGTATGTTTGAAGTTGTTAACATTTGAAATGTAAATGAATAGGCCTTGAATATAATATTCTTGTATTTATATGCATCGCGAAGTCGCATCCATTTGGCAGCGCATGACACCATTAACATTCCCGGCGCGCCGACGGCTGTGCACGGGTCGCTATCCCCAGGCTCACACCGCCATGGACAACCGAACAAACGCCCCGTGCAAGTGCCGCCTTGCTATTCACCCCGAGATGAGCCCAAGAAACCACTCCCCCAATAGCTGCGCATTTGAGTTCCTCTCCCCGGAACCAACAAGTCAATATAACTATCCTCATTTTAATTTATCTAATTTGATTGTGCTACTGCTATTAATGTCAACCCGTATCTATAAAATGATCCTATAGACCTATAGCCACATTTTAAATTCAAGTGATGGAGGTTTTATGAATTTCAGCGAAATTAAATTCTTATTTATAGGGCTCCCCCTAGCCTCGTTTGTAAGAAGGAATAGCAAAATAATATTCCATTATTTTGTTCCAAATTACCTTACACGAAGGGTTTCATTTATTAGCTTGGCATTTGTAAATCATTTTTTGTTACTTGGTGTTTCAGCCCAATGTATGTTTGAAGTTGTTAACATTTGAAATGTAAATGAATAGGCCTTGAATATAATATTCTTGTATTTATATGCATCGCGAAGTCGCATCCATTTGGCAGCGCATGACACCATTAACATTCCCGGCGCGCCGACGGCTGTGCACGGGTCGCTATCCCCAGGCTCACTCCGTCATGGACAACCGAACAAACGCCCCGTGCAAGTGCCGCCTTGCTATTCTCCCCGAGATGAGCCCAAGAAACCACTCCCCAATAGCTGCGCATTTGAGTTCCTCTCCCCGGAACCAACAAATCAATATTTCAATTGGGATAAAACCGTAACGGGATGAAACCGTAACGGGGATGAAACGGCTTCGGGATGAACCGGTATTGAGATGAAACGGTAGCCGAAATTATTGGGATGAAACCGTTTTGGGATGAAACGACGTGTTTCCTGTCGGGCGTTTATTTTTTTTCCTCCAAATGTTGGTGAAAGTGTTGGTGTATTTTGGCAAGTTTTGATATTTATAAAGAGAGAAAGAAAGAGACCAGACGATGGTGGAGATGATGTGGGTGTCAAAATTGGATTCCCATTGGTGTCAGTAATGTAGAAATAGATTTTGATCACAGGTGCGGATCCAGTAAAATTGTAGGCGGGGGGGGGGGGGGGGGGGGGGGGCAAAAAAAATGAAATTGTGCTGGTATCATCCAAGCAGTGCGGATGCGCACCGCCCTCAAGCTATGCTCGGACAGGGCGAGTCTCGGTTCTAACTCATTTGGTGCAATCTGGTGTATACTTTTGACCAAAATGTTATCAAAAGCCACCTCTTGATTTCCAATGAATATTTTGTTTTTTATCAATGCAGGAAAGCAGTTGAATACTGATATATTCTTCATCTTAGTATAGATGGTTTAAAAGCACGAACAGGGGGGAGTCTGAGGGGGGCACATAGAAGTAGATTTTTTTTCAATTTTCGAACTTATTTGGTGCGATCTGGTGGAATACTTTTTTTGGACCAAAATGTTATCGAAAAGCCACCTCTTCATTTCCAATAAATGTTTTGTTTTTTATCAATGCACGAAAGAAGTTGAGCATAAATACTGATATGTTCTTGATTTAAGTATAGATGGTTTAAAAGCTCGAACAGGCCGGGGAGGTATGAGTGGGGATGTGCCCCCTCATTTGGTGTTATCTGGTGTATACTTTTGTTGTGACGTGCTTTTAAGGAAAATACTCGCATGGCGGAGAGGGGACCAAAACACACAGAATGAATATAACGGATATAGCTTCCAAGTTATTTATATATACATTTTATTAATTCAACATAAATAGTTCACTTACTCATATTATAAACGAACACAGCACCCAGCATCTAGACTATCCTAAAGAAATGACATGACACGCATCAATCGTGAGCTTCTGTAATTCAGAGCTCACCAGTCCTGTTGTGTGAATTGAAAACTATATGGCCTAAACTTATGAGGTGTTGTCAGCGTGGCACGAAGACTTGAATTGGTCAGAGATATTGTCGCGTAGACTGAATGAGATTCAGAATACGGAAGTACGGTGTTGCCATTTCAAGTCAATCATGGCCTGAATTCTAGATATGAAAATACCTAATAGAATTAATAATATCAATATAATAATATCAATATAAATATAAATTTAGCGTCACAACATACGCCCTTCCTAACAAAATTGACACCTGACAATTTAACTTAAAGAATGCTGGGTGAAATATTTATAAAAGAAACTGATATCATTATCATTTAGAGAAACGAATTATTTATTTCGTCACAAAATTTAACATGTGCTTTATCCATGTTTCCGTCTGCCAAATTGACGGCATCTAATATCAGGTTGTATAATTTTAACTCTCAGAGAATGTTATTTTATTTTTAAACGAGTGGCCTTAAATATAAATTTATTATTAATCTTCTGCGACGCCAAACCTGTGGAAACCTGCGACCGTATTAACCCGGAATTCACGCGAAAAATTCCAAGTGATTACGCTCACACGGTAAAGAGGGATTTTTTTTGAACAAACACGCATACGGGATATCCCTTAACAAACACACACACTCTCATACATAATCCTCTGATTAACGTGTGCGGTCTAAAGGTTTCATCAAAAGTTGAAGCGCAAAAGAATTGGAAAATTTCCTTCCAATTTCGATGTTTCATACGGAAACATATTTTTCTTATTTCAAAGAAATCACGTTTTTGTGACCCTTTAAAATTAAATAGTCATCAATGGTGACTATATAATTATTATGTGTACACAACAAGACAATACAAGACAGACAAAACAAGACAAAGGTAGCACTACTGAAACATTTAGTAATTTACATTAAACTTTCTTTTGTTTGCGTCTATTCATGTGAGACTAATGTTGCCAGAAAACCTCACAACATATGCCTCTTCCGAAAAGATACAAATAAATATAACACTTATTTGATCATACTGCATTTCCGCATTTTTTGCTCAACTATATAAATTCAAACTTTCTACATGAAGAATATCATTGTGTGCAATTCTTTGCAACAATCATTTCTATATACAAATTAACGAAAGTGAACACACACTTTCAGGCAATGTTGCCCAAATTACAAATTGCTCTCATTCAACAATTTTATCAAAATAACACATTTTGTGTCATAAGAATTGTAATACTCATACCATGACATATCTCAGCCTACGGACTATAAATTGTATTCATATACTTCCTCTGTGTTCTCTATACTTGTACACTTTTCTCAATACTACTTATTTATTTGCTGTTTCAGACTCTGTTCCTGCAATGATTCTTGCCCGCTGGCTTTACATCTTGCCAGTAATTTTGACTGGGTTAGCTTTCAGAGATTCTAAAGCGGCCGCGTTTAGGTTAGTCTCTGGTTCCCAAGTATTTCTTGAATTTGGGAAGCCCTGCCATTTTATCAAATACTCAAGACGTTTATTTTTAAAACGTCCCCTGAGAATACGCTCTATCACATATTCTGGAGTTTCATCTTGAATAGGAGGCAAACCTGGAATAATTGGAATCTGATTCTTGTCAGACTCGTGGGTAGCCAAAAGTTGTTCAAATATATCATCAGGACAATCGTCTAGAACTAATCCTGGAATTGGATCTCTATTTTCAGGATCCACAGGGGGAGTATCATTGCTTGGACGGACAAATCTATTATATGCAAATTTCATACGGTTAACATGTACAGTAGATGTTACCAATTTGTTGTTTTCAAGATTTCGCACCTTGAAATTTACAGGACCAGTCTGTTCGACTAGTAGAAAGGGTCCCGCCCAGAACTTTGAGAGTTTACGTGACAATCCTTGTTGCAATGCAGGTATATAAATCCAAACTGAATCACCAACTTGATATGGAACATCTTGCGCACGATCATCAAAACGCTCTTTCATTTTGGCTTGATTACGTTCAGCATGACGTTTTGAAATGTCCCTAAATACTTCGAGTTGTGATACCAGATTGTGAATGTGCTCACGAAGTGTCTTATCTGGATATTTGCATTGTGCTAGGAGTGTAACATCTATCGGAAGTCTTGCCTCTCTACCATACAACAAGAAGAAGGGACTAAATCCGACTGAATTTTCAGCGGGAGTTGTTCTATAGGCAAATTGTATAGCTGTTATGTACTTATCCCAATCGCTTTGGTATTCATTGACATAATGTGAAATGGTATCCAGAATTACTGCATTAAAACGTTCCTGAATTGCATTGCATTGTGGATGATATGAACTTGTATTCAGTTTGTGAGTGCGCATAATACGACAAACTTCCAATACAATCTTGGAGAGGAAATTTTGACCTCTGTCGCTCAACAAGGTTTGAGGACAACCATGTTCACAAATTACATAATCAAAGAATGCGCGAGCAATGGTTGACGCATCAGTAACTTTCAATGGTACCAAAATTGGCCATCTAGTACAATGATCTGAAAAACAGAGTACATAGCGATTACCTGAAGTGGTAATAGGTAAAGGACCTAAAATGTCAACACTTACTCGTTCGAAAGCGCCTGGCACTTTCATAGTTACCATTGGGGCTAGTACTTTATGTCTATGAGTTTTTCGTTGAGAGCAAGAAATACATGAACGGACCCAGTTGTCTACGTCACGATACATGCATTTCCAAAAGTAACGTTGACGGATTCTATTGTAGGTTCGCTGAAATCCAAAATGTGCGGCTAACACGTGATCATGACAGTTATTTAGAACTGTATCAATTAATTGCACGGGTATATACAAACGATGGACATTTCTTTCAGGCATGTGCCCTTTAGCAGGAGTATGCCAAATGTGATACAACAACCCTTCGTGTGCATAGTACTGATCAGCCTGTAAAACTACATTCCTAGCCTTAACAGCATTATCTGGCAATTCATCGTTTTCCAGATATTGCAACATTGATCCCGCAAATATATCCGTCAACAAAACTTGTTTGAATTTGTCTAAGTTGAGCTCATTTGGAAAGTTTGGAATATTTGGCTTGACTGAATCTTTGTCATTCTCAACACGTTTCCCTTTTTGAAATCGAAGATTTCTAACCACGTTTACTGTAGGACGAGAGTTCACATCATTACTAGGATTTTGTATGATGTCGCTCACCATCTCGTCTAATCCCGACTTTACCCAGGCTACCTTATTAACTTCTACAGCATCAGTGACTTTGGAATGAGAATGATTGCAATCAGTACAAATATCCATTCTGTCATAATCTATTCTACTTAATGCATCAGCGTTGCCATTATGGCGTCCACGAATGTGAATTACATCAAACTTATATGACTGCAGTTTAAGTGCCCATCGCGCTAATCGACTTCCGGTATTTTTGTTAATACCAAAGAGCCATTTCAAAGCGCAATGATCAGTTACAACAGTGAATTTGATACTATGTTGCAAATATGGAGCATATTTCTTGATTCCCTCGACAACTGCCAAAGCTTCAATTTCTGTAACAGTGTAATTTCTTTCCGCATCATGTAATGCTCTTCCACCATAGGATATCACACGTTCTTTGCCATCCTGCTTTTGGGCCAAAATAAAACCTAAACCAGTACGACTAGCATCGGTTTGCAATATGAATTCTGTGCCATCGAAATTTGGATATGCTAGAATTGGTGGCTCTAACAATTTTCGTTTGAGCGTTTTGAATGCTTCTTGACAACTTTGATCCCAAACAAAAGATACATCTTTTCTAGTTAAATTGGTTAGTGGTTCAGCAATTTTGCAAAAGTCCTTTATGAACTTTCGATAATATCCCACAAATCCAAGAAAAGATTTGACTTCGGTTACTTTGGCAGGAGTTGGATAATCTTGGACAATTCTCAATTTTGCTGGATCTGTTGCTACACCATCTTTGTTCACTACGTGACCTAAATATTTGACCTCAGTTTGACCAAAAGTACATTTCTTAGGTTGTAATTTTAGACCAGCTGCGCGCAACCTATCGAAAACTTGCCTTAAATGGTCCATGTGTTCGGAGAAAGAACTACTGAATATAATTATGTCGTCTAAGTAACAGAGAACGAATTTCCAATTCAAACCTCTCAAAACTTCTTGCATAGCTCGTTGGAAAGTGGCTGGGGCGTTATGTAAACCAAATGGCATTCTTTGGAATTCATATAGACCATCTTGAGTGATGAATGCAGTTTTAGATTTGGAACTTTCTTCCAAGCCTATTTGCCAATATCCAGCCGCAAGATCAAGAGTTGTAATGAAATTTGGTTTAGCTGCACCTAAACTATCTAAAGCATCGTTTATGTTAGGTAACGGAAAGTTATCGCGTGCACAAATCTTATTTAAGGCTCTAAAATCAATTGCAAATCGATAAGTATTTGGGTCACCAGCTTTAGGTGTCATGCATACTGGAAAGGACCAAGGACTTGCTGACTCCTTTATAATGTCTTGTTCTAACATTTCGTGGACTTGTCTACGTACTTCGGCTTGAATGTGAGGAGCTTGCCTATACGGTCTAGATCTAATAGGAGGGTGATCACCAGTGTTAATAGCATGTTTAACACGGGAGTAATTACCAGTAGGACCCCCTTTTACTTGAAATATATCAATATATTCAGTGAGTAAACCATTGATTTCAGATGCTTCAGTACCTGACATGTGATCAGTATTTAAATTCACTTTTGAAAGGACTTCCTTTACTGAATCTTGTTTACTGTTTACATCGCTAGCTACCGCGGATGCTTGCCTTATATTAACATTGTTAACATTGTTTTTCTCAAGATCGGGGAAGGAGTGAATCCTATGCGGGTCAACGAGAGAAAAAATGCCCAATTTAGTACGAGGGTACAAAGTTATTGGTTCATCAGTAGTATTCATAACTAATAAATGAATACAGTTATTCTGTACACTAGAAGCAGTATTCGCGATCAATACACCTAATGCAGAGACACGCCTGCCTCCATGAGAGAGACCAATTGTATTGAATGGCAATTTATTTGACAGTCTTGCGCACACAACAGACTGAGTGTGAGCAGGAATTTCCTGTTTCTCAATGACAAGTATTTTACTCTCCTTAGCAAGTCTTAGTGTACGAGATTCACAATCTATTCTTGCGCAGTGCCTGTTTAAAAACTGAGACCCAAGTATGATACGTGTACTTAAGTTACGAGCAATATTCATAGGTACAGGAAATTGTGTGCCATTGACAGATATGGACAAAACTATGAATCCAGTAATTTCCAAACTACTACCATTTGCTGCGCGTGCTTCAGCTACACGTGATTTTTCTATAGAAAAACGCAAATTGGAAAGATTAGCATGAAACCAATCGTGATCAATAATGTTGACAGAAGCACCTGTATCAATCAAACATTGAACAGGGTTACCATTAACAAATGCTGCTATGGTATTCAACGTAGACAAATTAATCTCAATATGCGCTTGTGAAAAACTGGAATTCGATTTTTGTCCAAATGTCTGTCTGTTCAAATCAAGAGGTACACGGTTTGCATTGCCATTTCGGTATACACCTCTTACATGTTCAAATCTTTGAAACCTTAACCCATCTACATGTCGTGGAACATGTTTCTTTTTCTGTCTAGCAGATGGGTTTATTAGTTTAAAGGATTCCTATTTACGTCAAATTTGGCATAGCATTTTCTCCACCCATGTCCCACACGACCACACCTATTGCATACTAATTTTCTGTACGATCTATAGGGGGCCTGTGACTGCCTTGGTTGATTCCAAGTTTGACTAGGTTGATGCCTAGGTTGAGAGGAACTACTAATACTATCTGAATAAGTACGATCTAACGGGGAAGAAAAAGAGACATGTTTGTCGTGTTCTAATTTCTCCATTCTGGTGGCTATATTAGACACGACTCCCGTCAGTGTGTCCAGAACAGAATTAATGCTATTTACCTGGGGCTCAGTATTTTGTGATTGTGCAGGTGCGAATAGCGAGTCATTTGCCGTTTGCTGTACTGAAATTCCCAATCTCGCGGCGTCTAGTGCTTGTTTAAATGATTCAGGTTCTTTTGAAAACACAAACGCTCTGACAGAAGGCAAAAGACCACGAACAAAAATAGATAATTTTTCTGCTTCAGATTTACCAATCTGCTTGCACCATCTTATTATTTCACAAGCATAGTCGTCAAGTGTTTCTGATGTCAATTGCTTACGCGACAACAGCTTAGATTCGACGCTCCATTTCCAAGATGAACCTTCGAAATTACTTTTAAGTAAATCTTTAATCTTGGTTATGGTATCCTTATCTGTATCAGGAATTGAATCCAAATAGACGCGAGCATTTCCATACACTTTTGTTTGTAAGGCAAGTATAGATTTTGGCGCGGTGTAATCTCTCAG
This sequence comes from Ophiura sarsii, assembly GCA_035610835.1. NCBI lineage: Eukaryota > Metazoa > Echinodermata > Ophiuroidea > Amphilepidida > Ophiuridae > Ophiura > Ophiura sarsii. Next base: position 68,322,726 of record CM069449.1, on the reverse strand, counting down.
CTCAGCATACGTCTCAAATCTACTAATGAAGTTATCTACGTCATCATCTGGATTACCAGAATATTTAATATCGCAATTATGCATATCATATTTAGCCATATTTGCTACGTCAAGTTCAACCTCCTCTATACTATTAAGTGATATAACAGACTTACTATCACTATCGCTATCGCTATCGCTCATTGCCTTTTTAACAATCTATGTCAAAATCACCAGCTAATTCCAAAGAGAATTCGGAATTTAATCAACAAAATTTTTTTTAGTCAATCTCAAGTTCAAGATCAAAATTCAAGTTCAAATTCAATCAAAATTTGAAAAATCTGAACATGAACCAAGTTTATTAATTATTAAACTTGATTAAGATTATCAATTAAAATGTATTGATTATGATTGATGATTAAATTTAATTAATAGACTAACAATGAACTTAATTGATGAAGTTTAAATTCACCAATGAGAAAAAATTAAAAGCTCAATGAAATCCAAGTCAACAATTTAAAGTTGACATCAAATTAAATGAATAAAGTCCCAAGTTACAGCTGAATATATAAAATATTTATTCAATTGCAGTGCAGTGTATCAATATTATGTATCTTGATTTAGAAATCAGTCCATTCAAAATAAACAAGATTTATTTCATCCGAAGAAATTGTCTGTCTGAAACGCACCTGTCCAGTAGAAGAGCTTATAAAATCTACACAATAGAATTTTACCGCGCTCGAGAATTTCAATCTCGGATTAAAAAATTTTATCAATGGATATCAGACCATGGTCATGCACTTTTGAACCAGATTATCAGAGACTTGCAAATCGGAACAATTACATGTATATAAAAGACTTTATCGACTTGCCACGTTGAACATGTAGAATGCGCCCATTATTGCCAGCGTAAATAAGACCTAAATATTGATAGGCCATACTACATGTATTTCGTGTATACTATTTTAAACACAATTTTAATAGACCTTTCTGGGTCTATAAAACAAATTTCAATAGACATATAATTAAATTTCAGCAGTGCATACCAACAAAATGCTACCTGAATTCAAACCATCTCACCACGCTGAGTTATAGTCGTCGACACTGGATGCGATGAACAACAAAATACATATACAACTTTGTAGCTACAGTCCTAATTATTCAAAATGAAGGGGGCTGGTAAATTGACCGGAATAATAAAACATTGGTATAGGAATATCAAAAAAGACGGAATTCTCCACCAGATGTTGTGACGTGCTTTTAAGGAAAATACTCGCATGGCGGAGAGGGGACCAAAACACACAGAATGAATATAACGGATATAGCTTCCAAGTTATTTATATATACATTTTATTAATTCAACATAAATAGTTCACTTACTCATATTATAAACGAACACAGCACCCAGCATCTAGACTATCCTAAAGAAATGACATGACACGCATCAATCGTGAGCTTCTGTAATTCAGAGCTCACCAGTCCTGTTGTGTGAATTGAAAACTATATGGCCTAAACTTATGAGGTGTTGTCAGCGTGGCACGAAGACTTGAATTGGTCAGAGATATTGTCGCGTAGACTGAATGAGATTCAGAATACGGAAGTACGGTGTTGCCATTTCAAGTCAATCATGGCCTGAATTCTAGATATGAAAATACCTAATAGAATTAATAATATCAATATAATAATATCAATATAAATATAAATTTAGCGTCACAACACTTTTGACCAAAATGTTATCGAAAAGCCACATCTTTATTTCCAATATTTTTTTGTTTTTTATCAATGTTCGAAAGCAGTTGAATTCTGATATATTCTTCATTTAAGTATAGATGGTTTAAAAGCTCGAAACAGGGGGAGTCTGAGGGGGGATGTGCGATGTGGGATTTGGTGCGATCTGGTATATACTTTTGACCAAAGTGTTATAGAAAAGCCACCTCTTCATTTCCAATCAATATTTTGTTTTTTATCAATACACGAAAGAAGTGGAGCATAAATACTGATATATTCTTGATTTAAGTATAGATAGTTTAAAAGCTGAACAGGGGGAAGTCTGAGGGGGGATGCACCCCTTAGAATTGGATTTCTTTTCAATTTCCGAACTCATTTGGTGTTATCTGGTGTATACTTTTGACCAAAATGTTATCGAAACGCCACCTCTTCATTTCCAATAAATATTTTGTTTTTTATCAATGCACGAAAGAAGTTGAACACTGATATATTCTTGATTTAAGTATAGATGGTTTAAAAGCTCAAACAGGGGGAGTGTGAGGGAGGATGTGTCCCCCTCAGAAGTAGATTTTTTTTCAATTTTAACTCATTTGGTGCGATCTGGTGTATACTTTTGACCAAAATGTTATCAAAAAGCCACCTCTTCATTTCCAATAAATATTTGGTTTTTTATCAATGCACGAAAGAAGTTGAGCATATTATACTGATATATTATTGATTTAAGTATAGATGATTTAAAAGCTCGAACAGGGGGAGTCTGAGAGGGATGTGCCCCACTCAGAATTGGATTTTTTCCCATTTTCGAACTCATTTGATGCGATCTGGTGTATATTTTTGACCAACATTTTATCGAAAAACCACCTCTTCGTTTCCAATAAATATGTTGTTTTTTATCAATGCATGAAAGAAGTTGAGCATATTATAGATGGTGTGACCGGTGACGTCATGTATTTACAAATGGGACACCCTCTCTTGATTCCCTCCGGGCAGAATATACAGTAAAGTTAATGAAGACAACATGAAATTTCTTTCTAATGAATTGTAAAACTCATTTATTTTTAATTCTTTTTGTGAAATTCGATAGCTTATAGCATTCCTAAGCAAATTTAAAGACAGTTTTGATAACAATTTGCTGTAACACCACAATCTAGTTAGAAAACCTGATCTGGCCTATGTAAACTATAGGAATCTTGCCCGGTTAGTTTTGTCTCAAATCAACAGAGGGCGTCATAAATGTAAACAACGGTCACCTCATCTATACTGATATATTTTTGATTTAAGTATAGATAGTTTAAAAGCTAGATCAGGAGGGAGTCTGAGGGGGGGGGGGGGGGGAATTTCAGAATTCTATATTTTTTCTTCTTCAATTTTCGAACTCATTTGGTGCGATTTGGTATGTACTTTTGAGCAATATTTTATTGTAAAGCAATCACTTTATTTCCGATCAATATTGGCTTTTTTATATAGGCCTATAAATGCCGGAAAGAAGTTAAGACCAACTTTCAATAAACTTCAAACGTTCTTATGTCCCTCGCATGCCTCCCCTCCCGCCTTGTTGTACCCCCATCCTCCCCTACCTTTTTTGTTTTGCTTAATTTCGTTTGTCCCCTCTTCTTCCTCTCTCTTTTCCTTTCCCTTTTTTTCCTTTTTGGAAAAAGGGGAGGTGGGGCCCGGCCTGTCGAGCCCCCCTGTATCCGCGCCTGTTTGATCATATGATTCGAGAAATGTTATTACTCGCATGTTTGTTTGTTTACACAGTCGGTCAGTATACAGGGTGTATCAGAAAGAACTGTACCGTGTTTCTAAAATACATAAAAAATACAAATGATTATTGTTTATAAATTTAAACACCTGCAATATATATAAAGGTGAAAATGTTTCCTATATTATATGTTAATTTCATTGAGATATCTCTTTTTTTTCTCGTGTGGCAAGACATAATCGAAAATCGATGAAAAACGTATTTTCAATTTCAATCAATCCTCTCTAGACTACCACTTATCCAACATTTCAAACAATGTAGTCCACACCACATAAGCAATATTCAAAACTCCCGCCAAAGAAAGGAAAGTTAAACCACTCAAGCAGAACAAATCCTGGTTTATTTGCGGATTAAAAATCAACATTTATCTCCAAATTTCACCCACAAAAGTATGCAAATAATGAATAGTTATACAAGTGATGTGAAAAGTTGAGATATGGCGACCAAAAATAAACCCTGTCCCTATGGACGGATGGATATCTCAGGTAGGGTTAGTAATTTCACAGATTTTTAAATTGATCATTGCGACCAAAAGGGAAATCTACCATCTTTACCAGAAAGTCTCTATTTTCCATCAGAAATATCCGATTTTCAAAATTTAAAATTCTCATGAAAGCTAGGCGTTTGCGCAAGATATATATGAAAACGGTTTGAACAATATCAATCGAATTCATACCGTAATAAATCATATTGCCTCGGTACAGTTCTTTCTGATACACCTTGTAGACACACGCTTGGGTCCTGAAGGGACCAGACTCAAGCAAAATGCTCGGGCCAGACTTGGAACTATAAATTATTTCATCCTAACAGTGGCGGCACCAGCTTCATAATTTTTTTTTTTGGGGGGGGGGGGCTTGAAAAAAATGATGCGCGCGAAGCGTGCACATTTTGTTGGCCATTTTACGCTGAAATTGTCAAATTAGGTCTAATACTAACTACTTTGGTATGAAAATGCGTGCTTGCGAGCAAAAATTTAGCTGTTTTATGCTAAAATTGTCAACATTTGGTCTAATTTAACCTAATTTAGTAAGAAAATGTGCGCCTTTTGTTTAATTTTTTCAAAATTAACTAAATTGATTTTTTTTTTGGGGGGGGGGAAGAAATATTTAGGGGGGAGGGGGAGGAATGCCCCACTGTAGTGCCACCACCGCATCTTAAAACCGCTGGAGTTAGAATATCAACTCTTATCATTTTTAAAATTTATCCATCATTTATATAACTGTTGTCACATTTCTTTGGTTGAACGAGCACATGACTGGCACCGTCACACAAACATTTACTCTGAAACAGACAGGAAAGATGAACAAAAACAGAGTAGGTTTTTATGTGGGTTTACGTCATATGGTGGCCATGAGTTCTTTATATCCTGATAAGATTCATTGTGAGCGCATAGCATGATTTGCAATTCCTTGAACTTTAGACAGAATTGTTAACACTTTCCACGGGCTATTAGTTTAACCATTATACAAAACAGATTTTTCAGAAAACTTTCCCAATTTTCAAAGACTATCTCATGGATTACTGAACCAATACCGGGCATGTTTGTACTTATATCAATGCATTTCTCATGGTGATTCCAAATATGGTAATGATATTCAATAATTTTGACATTTTTGAAACATTTTGTGAAATTTTAGAAGGTCGTCTGCAGCCGCCTGCCGCATGGAAAGTGTTAACACTGGCATAGAAGAAGAGTGACCTCATCAATCATTTCTTGGATAAAATTTTTATTTTCCGATTTATTTTGAGAATGCTATAAAATTAAAGGCTCTCTGGTCATTATCTGTATAAGTTGAGCAGAGTTTGAAGTGCTTGGGTGCCAAAATGGTTGGGTGTTTGATAAATGTTGTTTGCTAAGTGAGTGAGCTTACACTAACACTGACTTTAAATAATTAAGAAAATATGCACTTTAAAACAAATGAAAATTCATCTGTGTTTAGTAACACAATATCACAAGAACATTAATTTCAACTTTTGTCTAAACAAATTTGAAAATAACTAAGTAGTTTATCGGCGAAACCAGGGACAATCGAATGCCGGGACAAGAAATGGCCTATTGTATCGCTACATCATCGTATTCAATTACATAAAATGTGTGTTGCGGGTTAGCTCTAGTAGTTGCGGGTGAAAAATAGTTTTTGAGTTATGTCGATTTGAATAGAAAACCCGTAAACCCCAACATACTCCCAACGAGCCCGAAACCTTGAATTTCTGTGGTACAAATCTATAGGCGTAAGAGGAACATGGTTTAACAATGACAACTCTTCCTGTTGAATCAAGCATTTTACTTTCTTATCTTCATTTTATAATGCGTCGTCTTATACATCAAGATATCCTGTACATTTCAGCTCGAAATTGAAGGATGTTTAGGTATGCTATCTTCAGTAGATAGCAGCTGGAGACGTAACGCATCAAATACGCGACTTATAACGCGTCCGTTGGCGCTTTTCAGAGTACGCTGTATTACACACATATAGAAACGACGCATACTGACTTCTGAACGTGATGCTTTCGCTGAAGTTGGCATACGGGCTGCTATCTTCTCAAAATAGCATTTACAAGTTGCTATCTTCTGAAGATAGCAATTAACGGGTTACTATCTTCTGTAGATAGCATCTAACATTGCTATCTTCAGAAGATAGTACGACTAGCAACGGCGTCCATGCCTAAGATATGATTGGAAAAGGCTATACACCGATGGTTTGAACGAAAAGCTCAGGGTTAAGCTTAGGCCTTGGGTTAGAGTTAAGGCTTTGGCTTTGGACTAGGATGAGGCTGAGGACCGGGAGAACGGGGGTAAAAATTGAACAAAGTATTTTAATACTTTGTTCAATTTTTATACTTAGAAAAGTTTCTGACTGTTTGCTTTCATTTTCGGCTATTTTAAGTCCCCAAAGCAGGTGATTTAAATTTTTAAAAATTAAAAATCCCGACCGACCTACCCTATTTGTTTTTGTCATGTTAGGCCAATCAAACACTGTTTTAGGCCTTATAGTAGGGTACCTAACTACATGCTCTTATTTATTTTATTTATTTATTCTGACATACACTTTTAGAACAGTGGTATCCCCCAACTTGGCGAATGCGTCCATACAATATAAAAATGAGAAGTAAAATTATATGCAAACAATTTACAGTTCAGTATAAATGGCAATAAGAATCATACAGAGCTAATAATAGCTGTGCCCATAATAGCCCATGCACGTTTCAAATATGACTTACAAAACACATCAAATATTGGCAGTAATGGAAAGTCATCACTTACAGAGAGCGTTTCATCAGAGAAACCTAGCATCAAACACATTTTAAAGGCATATTATGTGATCTTTTCCAGAGAGCGCCCTCTATTCTTTATTTTTTTTAGAAAGTAGATTATTTTGCAGATTTACATTTCTGATCATAAATCATACAAACATTCAAAGTTACAGAGCGATACGATTCCTAATTACCTCAAAATCATGGTTTTAGAGTGAATTTAGAGTGAAAATAATAAACTGTCGGATTATCCGACAGTTTATTTTCACTCTAAAATCATGATTTTGAAGTAATTAAGAATCCTAATCGCCCTGTAACTTGGAATGTATGTACGATTTATGATCAGAAATGTAAATCTGCAAGAAAATCTTCTTTCAATTTTTTTTTTGATGTTGAGGGCGTTCCCTGGAAAGATCACATAATATACCTTTAATAGTCAAATTGCAAGAAATAAATATACTCCAGAATGGGAGCGTTTTTTCTTGAAAAGGTACATTGGTACCCAAAAACCCTGGAAAGATCACATAATATATATATCTTAAGTCTTTTGGATGAGTGACTCCAAGTCAAGTGAAATGTTTTGAAAAGTTTGAAAACCAAGTCACAAGTCAAGTCATTTCTCTTGGTGACGCAAGTCAAGTCAAGCTTTGAGACAAAAGATTTTTTAATATAGCCCACAGTAAGATAAAGAAAAACAGTTGGAATTCAGAGGGCAACGCACTCTTATATTACTATCAAGGTTTATGCAAAGTTTGACACGATTTTGATACAGGTTTTTTTTTAATGTTTAATTTTGAACTCCTTATGCCTGTAATGCACCAGATCTAAAAACACACCCCTTTATTACGGGTTCATCTGGTGACGCATACTTCAATAAGGCCAAATAAAATACAAGTTTGTCTCAAACCTGAAAGGCTATAAGAAATGCGATTTTGTTGTTGTTGTAAAAAATGCTCTGCAAATTTTTTTTTTAAACATGAGACAGGCTCTGCATCTACATTGTGAAACTAAAATTTGAAGAAGCATGACATGGTCCAATAAATCACTGGAGGGGGGTACTCGGATTTGGTTTGGTCAGGGGTGTGCCGCTGGAGATTCAAAACCCATACCCATTTTTAGGGGTGATTTTTGAAAAATCGGTACTCATTTTTAGGGGTTGTGCTTCATTTTAGACCAAATTTTCACAAATTATCGGGAAAATATACCTAATTTTTGCAAATTTTCGCGAAAATATACCTAATTTTGGCAAATTTTCGCGAAAATAGACAAAAATTTCGCGAAAATAGACCCATTTGTAAAAAGTGACCCCATTATTAGGGATTTCCAGCACAAAATCATACCCCATGTTTAGGGATTTTGTGCCCAAAAAGCTACCCATTAGAGTGGCACACCCCCATATACCGTCTTAGGCGAGTACCCCCTACCCCCCGGGAATAAATCTCTGGATTCCGTTGTTTTTCTTGAGGTTATCGAAATACTGTTGAATAGTGGTATAAAATTGGATAGATTAAGCCCATTGTATTGGTCGAGCTATGAGTTTTTAAAAATAATTATTGGGAGAGACGCAGTCGAGCCCAATATTTTCAAACTCATAGCGAGATAAATACATGAACTTTAGATGAACTAGATGAACTTTCATTCTAAGAGATAAATACATATTGGGCATAAATAATCCAATTTTATTATTATTATGTTTTGAATCCAATATTACACCACACTTGGACATGTCAAAACATAATAATTTCACAACTTGGCTCAGACCATCATTTTCAAAATTTCAAGAAAAAATAGTTTAAAAAAAGAATTACGCAGAAAAATGCAAATGTTAAAATTCTTCTGAAACAAACCCTTTTTTTTATTTCGCCAAAAATATAAACAAAATATGAATTAACGATTATAATGCTCTCTGTTTTTTCCTTTTTACAGACAAAGGATTTGTATTGCTGAATTTTTTTGCTCGTTTTACCACATTGGATTTGTTGAATACAACACAATATTTTTGGCATATCGCTATAGCCTGCTTCGATAATTGCCTAACTTATTTTTTCTAGTTATTAGAAAACAACAAAAATATGAAAAGTGAGTTAGGCAATTATCGAAGCAGGCTGACGATATGTTGAATAGCACCATTAATAGTGCAGGTGAATTCCAACAAGAGCAGTAACTGTTGGATAGAATTAGGTTGGAGGTATACCTTTAAGTGAAATGTGGCTTATTATAGGCCTAATACGAGTTAATATCATTATTACAATCTGCCTAACTCACAAGGCTGACTTGGACAGAATTGAAAGCATATCAACACTTTTAAAGGGGTATTGAGAGATGTATTGATATACTAAATGAGCAAATAACGTAAAGATAATCATCAACATAGCCCAAATCCAAAATCCAAAATGTCATACAATTCCGACATCGCCTTCATGCCAAAATAAGCAAATAATGGCACTTCCGGGTTTAGATTTGCCGCGAAAGTCAGTGAAATGATGCATAACTTCCGAATTCAGCACCTGAGTTTCGATATGATCATATCGAAACTAAGAAAATCAGTACATTTTATATGATAAACGGCGAATTTTGGTAAACTGTTTCAGATGGTAGTTAGTATATGCCCAAGTATTACTTTGATGCAAAAAAAATGATTTCCAGGATAATTGAGGGCGCACTCCCATACGTATCTCTCAATGCCCCTTTAATTGGTCAATGACTTGGGTATTATTATAGCATGTGCATAATGTAATAAAGTCATGATTTATGCAAAAAGCTCAATTTTGCTGACAAGTGAATTAGGCAAATATTGAAGCAGGCTGCAATATTCAATTTGCGACCCCATGCATTCCTCCTCCTATTAGAGTTGTAGCTCTAAACACATTATTCCTACAAATTTGGTATAAAGTATAGTGATAACAGTGAACACATCAGCTCTCCATTGGTATGTACAGGTAATGGAAATACGGAATCAAGTAGATGGAAAAAAGTTCTGCAGTTTTTAAGACATTTTATAAAAGGATAATGTATGATAAAAGTTGGGAATCAAATGAACAGGAAGTTTCACAAAATGATTCTATGGATTACAGTGGCGTAGCTCAGGGGGGGGGCAGGGGGGGCAGTTGCCCCCCCCTGACAGAATGTTTTTGTGCCCCCGCCCCTCTCTTTGGATATAGTGTTTATATGCGGGGTAACCATTTAAAAATGACCATTTTAGCTTGGTTTTTAAAAATAAATGACAATTTTTGTTAAAAAACTGCTTAAAACCCTGAGGATTGGCCAAAATTTGTTGACTATAGTGCTTTTTTGACTGGGAAACTTTGTGCCTGTGCGAAATTTTTTGACCGTGCGAAATTTTTTGACTTCACCCCCCCCCCCCCCACTTACGTGAAATTCACGAGGTGACTGACTTGGAAAAATTTTGGGGCAACCTTTTACGAAAATTTTAGAAATCTTGCCCCCCCTGAAAAAAAACCTAGCTACGCCACTGATGGATTAGCAAGTTACCAAGAAGTGCTCAAAATTGCTCAAAATTGCTTAGGCCTAAATAGAATCTGTTTCTAAAATAACAAAAAATTGTAATGAAACATAGGGTTCAGATTTTACAACAACAACAAATTCTTCTTCAAACAGACCAGGGCACAGAGAGAAAAAAATCATTTCTAAACATATTCTAAATTTCATGAAACGATAGACGTTATTCGTAATTGGCGCACTTACGTCAAAAGAGGGCCGTGCTATACAGCTGAACATGCTCAGAGCAATTAGTGCTCCGAAAACGAGGCTAGGGATGTAGCCGAGACGAGAGTGATGTAGTTTTTGAATGTGGTGAACTTTGCACTACTCATAAAAGTTCTTCGTACTTCTGAGCTGTTCAATATTTGACCTTAAATAAACTTGAACGTATAAACTATCTATTCCACTAGTTTGAAATTAAATGTTTGCTGGTAACCGGCACTATCTAGGAAAATGTAGAAGTTCACAGTTCATTATATTGCAGTAAAAGTACAAGATTGTATGTTTATCGGCGTGACATAAAGTATGTCTCCCTCTTTGACAAGAAATCGTCAATTACGAATAACGTCTATTAGGCCAAACAAAAAAAAACAAGTTTGTTTCCAGAAGTGCGCATGCATTTCACCGAGCCGCTTAATTGTTGAGCGTTTAATTTTTTAAATAGGAAAAATAGGAACAAATATTGTAAGGGTGGCCATCTTTTGTCGAAATTGTGTCCAACATGTTTCAAGATGGCGATTGCCCACATACAGCAAACACGAACATGAAAATCCGCGGCGAATAGCACATTTAAGCGAGCATAATAGTAACAAAAATGCACAGATTTGACTAAATATAACCATTTCAAGTGAATCTCCACTATGAATAGGCATAGCACAATGCACACACACAGAGTTTGCCACTGGAAGCCGTTACACCAGTCAATATCAACATGAAGAGATGTGTTGCAAAAGGGTCTACATCCACTTCTACCTGTTACTCATTGTGGCTTGTATTGATGGTGCCTTGGCACGCATGGATGCATTAATCCAAGTCATACAGACAGCCATACAATAATTTGATTAATTGATAATGCAAAATGAGTAACACGTAGGAGTGGTCTGTAAGCCCTTATAAAGCTCTTCATATAAACTATGCAGCTCCACTTTGAAAAACACCCCTATATAAAATTGATTATCCTCACATTGTGCACTCTCTATAAGGCAGTGAGCTTACCATATATGGTAGGCATGACCTTACACTACATACCCTTGATTCAGGTATAAATAGCTATATCATCTGTTTTTTAAGTTAGGACTGTTTTTACCAATTTTCGAAATTTGCTCTAAACTTGTTTATATTGGGCCGATTTAAATACATTTAACCTGCGATATTGTACAAAACCTTCAGTCTATTTAGTGATATGATCAGATTTTGCATCCTTTGAGTGCACAATGTAAAAGAAAAAGTAAAAGACTGAGAATTTAAATATGGGTATTTAAGAAATGGAAACGCTTGTCATTTCTAAATGCAGTATTTGTCAATCAAATTGGGTATATATGTTATATATCTATTACCGATCACTCTTATGATGGGAACAAAATTGTCGGACATTGCTCATTTGCATATTAATGACTTGAATAGACAATTTGCTAATTTGCATATTTAATGAGCTTATGAAACCACAATATAATTTAAAAGATTGGGTATCATACAGTTAGCCAGTATACCAAGTTTGATTGCAATACACCATTCACATCTGGATTTATAACATTTACGCATATTTATAAGCTGGACTTAGTCATATTTTGATTGCGGTCACATAAGACAATATTTTGCTTAACAGTTGCTCCCTCATCATCTCAGTGGAATATGGTTTGTAAGTGTGTCATCTGCATATTACATTTACAGTACAGTCTGCTTTGAAGTAGGGAACATATCGTCAGCCTGCTTCGATAATTGCCTAACTCATTTTTTCTAGTTTTGAGAAAAAGGAAAAAAAAGGAAACGTGAGTCAGGCAGTTATCGAGGCAGGCTGATGATATGTTGAATAGCACCATGAATAGTACAGGTGAATTCTAACAGGAGCAGTACCTGTTGGATAGAATTAGGTTGGGGATATACCTTTAAGTGAAATGTGGCTTGTTATAGGCCTAATACGAGTTAATATGACCCATTTTTAAACATTTTACATCACAATTCCGCTGAAAAAGTGAGTTAGGCAATTATCGAAGCAGGCTGACGATATGACTTTCAATGATAGAACACATTGCAATATCTATAGTATTGTACGACATGAGCATGCAACACTGGTTGAACCAGTGACATTTAAATTAAATGGTACGGCAAAGCCGTTGTCATGAAATAACTCCTCAACAGTAATACATTTATAACTCGACACTCTCACTCCCAGATACTAGTATTGATTTGAAAACATGAACTGATTGTCCCAAGTGCTTGTGGGTTCGAGTTTAGGTCTAACAAAACACTAAGTGAAACAGTTGTATAAAATACGTGTTAAATATTGTTACATAAATCATGTTGGTGAATTCATGCAATTTTTAAGTCGTTCAACATGTTTGAAGGATTTGAATTTCCACCGACTCATTTTTTCTGAAGATAGTTTAATATCACGCTACATCCAGTATTATAGAGATAAGTTGTTTTTGCAACATGCTATCAGTGCCCATATTTCTTAGCAGGCTTTTCAAATATGCAAGCCATACAGGTACAGGTGCGAGGGAGACAGACTTTGTAAACGTTTTGTACATTATTTCAATACAGATGATCATCCCTGCTTTTGATAATCTCTTGTTGAATACAATGTCTGAGCCCCAGCAAGTAGTGGACTCTCCATCACTAGACGTTCAGCGACGTCCAGTTCACCTATAGTCATCGCACTCATCGCTCCGCACCAATTTTTTTAATTGAATACATATTTTATGCCAATGGAGTTTTTGTCTACTCCAACCTGAATGCACCTCAACATTTGTGCGAGTATCCTCATAACAAAGGTTTCTGCACAGTACAGGAAGCTGATGATGATGATGAATCAAAATGCCATTATTATTGGCATCGAATGAGTTCCATTGGTTTTCTTTTCACCTGGCTGCTAAATATTCTCTCTGCAAGTCCAAGGCACTGTAATACATTGCAACATCTATACCATCTACCCTCTGCACCACGCGAGCTCTCAATATTGGTTCTGCTGGTAAACTCATTTCTAACTCTCCGATAAACTGGAATATCGTACCTAATCTGGCATCAAATGGTTCTATTAACTTGGTGTCCACTATGAGTTGAATGCGTTGATGATCATTTCTCTCAGCACTGTGGATAACGGCTCGTCTTTTGACAAAATCGTGTGATGTCAACCTGGTGAATTGTAAAAAAAAGGAAAAAAGAAAGAGTTAAAAAGGTTAAAGGTTATACAAATTTATAGAGGAAACCAAAAAGGTGTCATTTTAAAGATTAAAGGCCAACAGGACAGCTGATAGTCGTTGGTTGGTACTGTTGACAATGCCTAACTTTACACTGGAAGTGATTGGTTGGTACTGTGTTGACAATGACTAACTGTACACTGAAAGTGATTGGTTGGTACTGTGTTGACAATGACTAACTGTACACTGACAGTGATTGGTTGGTACTGTTGATAATGCCTAACTTTACACTGATAGTGATTGGTTGGTACTGTTGACAATGCCTAACTTTACACTGATAGTGATTGGTTGGTACTGTTGTCTATGTCTAACTTTACACTGATAGTGATTGGTTGGTACTGTTGATAATGCCTAACTTTACACTGATAGTGATTGGTTTGTACTGTTGACAATGCCTAACTTTACACTGATAGTGATTGGTTTGTACTGTTGACAATACCTAACTTTACACTGATAGTGATTGGTTGGTACTGTTGATAATGCCTAACTTTACACTGATAGTGATTGGTTGGTACTGTTGTCTATGTCTAACTTTACACTGATAGTGATTGGTTGGTACTGTTGATAATGCCTAACTTTACACTGATAGTGATTGGTTGGTACTGTTGATAATGCCTAACTTTACACTGATAGTGATTGGTTGGTACTGTTGACAATGCCTAACTTTACACTGACAGTGATTGGTTGGTACTGTTGATAATGCCTAACTTTACACTGATAGTGATTGGTTGGTACTGTTGTCTATGTCTAACTTTACACTGATAGTGATTGGTTGGTACTGTTGATAATGCCTAACTTTACACTGATAGTGATTGGTTGGTACTGTTGACAATGCCTAACTTTACACTGATAGTGATTGGTTGGTACTGTTGACAATACCTAACTTTACACTGACAGTGATTGGTTGGTATTGTTGTCTTTGCCTAACTTTACACTGATAGTGATTGGTTGGTACTGTTGACAATGCCTAACTTTACACTGATAGTGATTGGTTGGTACTGTTGACAATGCCTAACTTTACACTGATAGTGATTGGTTGGTACTGTTGACAATGCCTAACTTTACACTGATAGTGATTGGTTTGTACTGTTGACAATGCCTAACTTTACACTGACAGTGATTGGTTGGTACTGTTGACAATACCTAACTTTACACTGATAGTGATTGGTTGGTACTGTTGACAATGCCTAACTTTACACTGATAGTGATTGGTTGGTACTGTTGACAATACCTAACTTTACACTGACAGTGATTGGTTTGCACTGGTGACAATGCCTAACTTTACACTGACAGTGATTGGTTGGTACTGTTGACAATACCTAACTTTACACTGACAGTGATTGGTTGGTACTGTTGACAATACCTAACTTTACACTGATAGTGATTGGTTGGTACTGTTGACAATGCCTAACTTTACACTGATAGTGATTGGTTGGTACTGTTGACAATGCCTAACTTTACACTGACAGTGATTGGTTGGTACTGTTGACAATACCTAACTTTACACTGACAGTGATTGGTTGGTACTGTTGACAATACCTAACTTTACACTGATAGTGATTGGTTGGTACTGTTGACAATGCCTAACTTTACACTGATAGTGATTGGTTGGTACTGTTGACAATGCCTAACTTTACACTGATAGTGATTGGTTGGTACTGTTGACAATTACCTAACTTTACACTGATTGTGATAGGTTGGTACTGTTGACAATGCCTAACTTTACACTGATAGTGATTGGTTGGTACCGTTGACAATGCCTAACTTTACACTGATAGTGATTGGCTGGTACTGTTGACAATGCCTAACTTTACACTGATAGTGATTGGTTGGTACTGTTGACAATGACTAACTTTACACTGATAGTGATTGGTTGGTACTGTTGACAATGCCTAACTTTACACTGATAGTGATAGGTTGGTACAGTTGACAATGCCTAACTTTACACTGACAGTGATTGGTTTGCACTGGTGACAATGCCTAACTTGACACTGACAGTGATTGGTTTGTACTGTTGACAATGCCTAACTTTACACTGATAGTGATTGGTTGGTACTGTTGACAATGACTAACTTTACACTGACAGTGATTGGTTTGCACTGGTGACAATGCCTAACTTTACACTGACAGTGATTGGTTGGTACTGTTGACAATGCCTAACTTGACACTGACAGTGATTGGTTTGTACTGTTGACAATGCCTAACTTTACACTGATAGTGATTGGTTGGTACTGTTGGCAATACCTAACTTTACACTGATAATGATTGGTTTGTACTGTTGTCTATGCCTAACTTTACACTGATAGTGATTGGTTTGTACTGTTGACAATACCTAACTTTACACTGATAGTGATTGGTTGGTACTGTTGACAATGCCTAACTTTACACTGACAGTGATTGGTTGGTACTGTTGACAATACCTAACTTTACACTGACAGTGATTGGTTGGTACTGTTGACAATGCCTAACTTTACACTGATAGTGATTGGTTGGTACTGTTGACAATGACTAACTTTACACTGACAGTGATTGGTTTGCACTGGTGACAATGCCTAACTTTACACTGACAGTGATTGGTTGGTACTGTTGACAATGCCTAACTTGACACTGACAGTGATTGGTTTGTACTGTTGACAATGCCTAACTTTACACTGATAGTGATTGGTTTGTACTGTTGACAATGCCTAACTTTACACTGACAGTGATTGGTTGGTACTGTTGACAATACCTAACTTTACACTGACAGTGATTGGTTGGTACTGTAGACAATACCTAACTTTACACTGATAATGATTGGTTGGTACTGTGGACAATGCCTAACTTTACACTGACAGTGATTGGTTGGTACTGTTGACAATACCTAACTTTACACTGATAGTGATTGGTTGGTACTGTTGACAATGCCTAACTTTACACTGATAGTGATTGGTTTGTACTGTTGACAATGCCTAACTTTACACTGATAGTGATTGGTTGGTACTGTTGACAATGCCTAACTTTACACTGATAGTGATTGGTTGGTACTGTTGACAATACCTAACTTTACACTGATAGTGATTGGTTGGTATTGTTGTCTTTGCCTAACTTTACACTGATAGTGATATGTTGGTACTGTTGACAATGACTAACTTTACACTGATAGTGATTGGTTGGTACCGTTGACAATGCCTAACTTTACACTGATAGTGATTGGCTAGTACTGTTGACAATGCCTAACTTTACACTGATAGTGATTGGTTGGTACTGTTGACAATGACTAACTTTACACTGATAGTGATTGGTTGGTACTGTTGACAATGCCTAACTTTACACTGATAGTGATTGGTTGGTACTGTTGACAATGCCTAACTTTACACTGATAGTGATAGGTTGGTACAGTTGACAATACCTAACTTTACACTGATAGTGATTGGTTGGTACTGTTGATAATGCCTAACTTTACACTGATAGTGATTGGTTGGTACTGTTGACAATGCCTAACTTTACACTGATAGTGATTGGTTGGTACTGTTGACAATACCTAACTTTACACTGATAGTGATTGGTTTGTACTGTTGACAATGCCTAACTTTACACTGACAGTGATTGGTTGGTACTGTTGACAATACCTAACTTTACACTGATAGTGATTGGTTGGTACTGTTGACAATGCCTAACTTTACACTGACAGTGATTGGTTGGTACTGTTGACAATGCCTAACTTTACACTGATAGTGATTGGTTGGTACTGTTGACAATGACTAACTTTACACTGACAGTGATTGGTTTGCACTGGTGACAATGCCTAACTTTACACTGACAGTGATTGGTTGGTACTGTTGACAATGCCTAACTTGACACTGACAGTGATTGGTTTGTACTGTTGACAATGCCTAACTTTACACTGATAGTGATTGGTTGGTACTGTTGGCAATACCTAACTTTACACTGATAATGATTGGTTTGTACTGTTGTCTATGCCTAACTTTACACTGATAGTGATTGGTTTGTACTGTTGATAATGCCTAACTTTACACTGATAGTGATAGGTTGGTACTGTTGACAATGCCTAACTTTACATTGATAGTGATTGGTTGGTACTGTGGACAATGCCTAACTTTACACTGATAGTAATTGGTTGGTACTGTTGACAATGCCTAACTTTACAATGATAGTGATTGGTTTGTACTGTTGACAATACCTAACTTTACACTGATAGTGATTGGTTGGTACTGTTGACAATGCCTAACTTTACACTGTTAGTGATTGGTTGGTACTGTTGACAATGCCTAACTTTACACTGTTAGTGATTGGTTGGTACTGTTGACAATGCCTAACTTTACACTGACAGTGATTGGTTGGTACTGTTGACAATGCCTAACTTTACACTGTTAGTGATTGGTTGGTACTGTTGACAATGCCTAACTTTACACTGTTAGTGATTGGTTGGTACTGTTGACAATGCCTAACTTTACACTGACAGTGATTGGTTGGTACTGTTGACAATACCTAACTTTACACTGATAGTGATTGGTTGGTACTGTTGACAATACCTAACTTTACACTGATAGTGATTGGTTGGTACTGTTGACAATACCTAACTTTACACTGATAGTGATTGGTTGGTACTGTTGACAATGCCTAACTTTACACTGATAGTAATTGGTTTGTACTGTTGACAATACCTAACTTTACACTGATAGTGATTGGTTGGTACTGTTGACAATACCTAACTTTACACTGACAGTGATTGGTTGGTACTGTTGACAATACCTAACTTTACACTGATAGTGATTGGTTGGTACTGTTGACAATGCATAACTTTACACTGACAGTGATTGGTTGGTACCGTTGACAATGCCTAACTTTACACTGATAGTGATTGGCTGGTACTGTTGACAATGCCTAACTTTACACTGATAGTGATTGGTTGGTACTGTTGACAATGCCTAACTTTACACTGATAGTGATTGGTTGGTACTGTTGACAATGCCTAACTTTACACTGACAGTGATTGGTTGGTACTGTTGACAATGCCTAACTTTACACTGATAGTGATTGGTTGGTACTGTTGACAATGCCTAACTTTACACTGATAGTGATTGGTTGGTACTGTTGACAATGCCTAACTTTACACTGTTAGTGATTGGTTTGTACTGTTGACAATGCCTAACTTTACACTGATAGTAATTGGTTGGTACTGTTGTACAACAAATTGTCGATTCAAAATGCCGCGTAGCGCATTTTAGACAGTGTCCCCCTGCAGCACGCATGATAAATAATGTGAACCATATTTACATAGAGGGCGAAAAGAAAAAGATTCAATAAATAGATATGGTATTGTTTTAATCAAGTTTTGCTGGGTTTTTTGTGAGTAGAAACAACAATAACGGTTATTTTTATTGTTTATCTTGAATTCTGAAATAAATAAATTTAAACAAAAAAATCTTCAACACTACTTTGTGTCTGTGTCCCTTTTATATTATAAATGATTCTTTAATTAAAGGTAGATGACCCGATCACATTTTCGTAACACAGAATTATTTCAAACATACGGAGATTTTCATATCATATGAAAGCTCGTATTTTTCTCATCATCATACTGAAATTTGACGGCCTCAATCGGTATAATTACGGAGAAATCAATGAAATAACGTCGAATTACCGCGAATGGTGGTATACCACCGATATAGTTTGTGTACTACTCAATGGGTACAGTTCACAGCATCTTGTGCGTCTAAAATAAGAACCATAAGAGCTATGCAACTCAAACTTTGAAACACAACTTTTTTAAGGATGACCTTTCATGTAGAATAGAAAACTTCAAGTTGAAAATCGGAATGTGATCGGGTCATCTACCTTTAAGTAAACTTCATAAAAAAAAACCTCGCTAGGGATCACTAGGGATCGGTGGTATTAAGAGGCCAAGTAAAATAAAATAATAAATAACATGTTACCCGTCTGGACATTTTTCAAAAACCGGTGCCGTGCGGCAGTGGTACACGCACGATTTGCCATGAATCCACAATATGAAAAATAATATGTATGTACTCTACTCGATAACCCAATACCATGGTTAGACCCTTGTAAAAATGTAAGAATGTGATACTTCATTTTTATCTAATTTGTGAATCATAAAACTGTATTGTTTGTTTGTTTGTTTTTATGTGTTTTTTAAAATAGTAAATAGCAAAAATATGGATGCGGAGTCCAACATTTGATGTGCGCGGGGACGAGAAACATGGTATTTATATTACTTGGCCTAAGTCAATAATTACATAAATCTCTGGATCGATCTATTGTGATTTCAATGCAATAGCTAAGCATGATTGACAAGGCTTTTATAATCAAAACAAGCATTTGTTGATTACAGCATGTATGATTCCCCCGCGTCCCATGAGACTGGTGTGTATCGTGCGTAACCGCGTCATTCGCGATGGCAAAGGCGCAGTAAAACCAGAATATGTGACGTACTTGTAAACAAATAGGTAATTGACCAATCACGGGCTCTAATCATTGCGACTGTTTTGGAACGCACTGCATGCAAGGACATGATCGACCTTTATAATGATTGCGAGCGCTCAGAGCATGGTGCTGTGATCGACAATTTTTTGTTTTGATTATAGTCCTAGGTCTGTACCTTATAAACTTATAAACACTTATAAACTTTAATTCAATCAATCAATAAGCTAGTTTGCTAATTCAGAACAGAGTGCATTCAGGGGAGAAATCTTGGGGGGATAAACATGACCGTAAATCGTGCTAATACACAGAGATCCCATTGACGGTAGGCCTTATGAAAGTACAAGTATTTATGCATTTCAAGCAGTGTTGGCTGAATTTAAACCCTCAAGTATTCTCATTAATAATATTTTATTGCAATTTAGTGATTGTCAATGTCACACGTTTTGAGCACCCTCACAGTCGCAGGGCTGTGTGTAAAATAAGGAACACATAAAGGATCGAGTCTATGTATATCCCCCGTGTGTTATCCCACAATGGGGAGAAATCTTGAGAGTAGTGGTAAACGGCAAGATATCGAACTGGCAACCTGTACTCAGCGGTGCTCCGCAGGGCACAGTATTGGGCCCCCACCTGTTCCTTGTACTGATAAATGTCAGAGGCCAGATGGTTAGCTGGGCCCAAAAGTGGAGTAAGGTTTAATCCAGCCACAAAGTATCATGCTGCGTCTTACTAGAGACAGACATCCAGGAAAAACAAACTATGAGATGTTGGGCATAGTCCTCGAAGAAACAGACGAGACAAAAAATATCTTGGGATCTTCATTCAGAAAGACCTGCGTTGGAACAGACAAACAGAATTCGCAACGGGTAAAGCAACTAGAGAACTAAACTTTGTGCGAAGGAACTTCTACCACACTAAGCCAAATGTGATATGAAGGAGAAATTATATCAAACATTAGTCAGACCACACCTAGACTATGCAATGGCGGCCTGGGATCCCCACACTAGTAAAATTTAAAAACATAAAATTGATTGAATGAGTTCAAAAACGCGCTGCAAGGTTTGTGACAAACACCTATGGTAAAGACACTAGCATCAGTAACATCTTCACTGGGCTGGCCATCATTACAAGATAGGCGCAAACAACATCGTCTCACTTGTCTCCACAAGATGATAAACGGTCACCTAGACATAAAATACCAACACTACACCCAACCTAGTACAACAAATCATACTTAGTGATATTTGTCATCAGTTGGTATTATTCATCATAGGGTATTTTGCATGTTTCACTATCTGTCCCCATCCTAATCATACTTAGTGATATTTGTCATCAGTTGGTATTATTCATCATAGGGTATTTTGCATGTTTCACTATCTGTCCCCATCCTAAGTATGACTCATTCAAAATATGATTTTTGTGGTAATTTCTGTATCGCTTACCAGAGCTCAAAACACACTTCTTTGTGCTTGTTCTTATCTACTCTTTCTCATCTATCTTGCCATTCGTTTAATATTTTGTAAAATTGCAATATTCCCTTAAAATTTGAGGTGAAATTCTAAGCCAATTCACTTTAACGGCACTCGCGATGTTTATCGAAATAGGCGCCATGTTTTATTATTTAATAGACTCGTTTCAATACATTCGTAAGTTCATAAAAAAGTGATGTGCGTATATATAGACATTGGCGATGGGAATGAGACTAAATTCGGGAAAAAAATTTCTGCCATTGCGTTTACACGGCGGAGAATTTATGATTAAATATGGAATAATTAAGCATTTTCATGTTTTAAAAAGTGGCTGAAAAGAAAGATGAGGACTTTATGAAGGTGTGTAGCTAGTATGAAAATCAACGGGAATGCTGTTTTGCTGTAATTTCCCCGACAGTCATTCGATTGGCGCCACCATTCACTTGTACAGTAAATCAAATTGACGGTTTCTAGCAATACAATTTCCCCATACGTTGGTAGGGAAAAAACAACAAAAAACCACCAACGTATGGTTTCCTGTACTACACCTAACCTAAACCAACCAGATCTAGAAAAGGACATAACAACCAGTTCCGACACACCCACTGTAGAACAGACACATCATGCTTGATGCTTGATGTAATAATTCCTATGACAGCTGTAAACAGCTAAACTGGAATGTTGGTGCAGATGTGACGTCAAAACAGCCAGCCGTCAAAATAAATAAAAGTGGTGGTGGGGGCAAAAAATGACAGTTCTAATTGCAGACAGTGACAAATACTGGACGAGACTGACGACAAACTTGTAGAAAATACTGACGAATACACGAAACTTGCTGAATATACTGACGAATACACGAAACTTGCAGACTAAATTGACGAAAACACTAACTTGTAGAAAATATACTGACGAATACACGATGATCACTTGGTGACGGGCTGGAACATAACTTAGGGTGCATTAAAAACATGGCTGTTGTAACTTAGAGAAAAGCGGCACCATGCAGTGGCTGCATTTGCCGGATGGCTGGTGCTGCAGCAGCTTTGAATGCTGCTAGTGATGGCGTGATGTGTATTCATGACATTCGCAAACTCATACTTCATGAGAACAGTACGTGACTGGAACCAGTTTCAACCAGAGACTGTCAATGACATCCACACTGAGTGACTGACCCTGCCCAATGGACACTTCAAAACTGCCCTGACCTCCACCCCCCCCCCCCCCCCCCCCCCCCCCATCTATCTACAAATTAGTCCACCCTATCCACACCTCCAGTTAAAACTCAGACGAGTGTTTTGGAGGACCAACCTACCAAGTACCAAGTAATGCACTGGGTTTCTGCCTGATTCTGAATTACCGAACTTGCTTATTCAATTAAGATTTAATTTTAAGTAAGACGTAGTAACTTAACTAAGTCTTAAGTAAGCCATCTCTTCTCACCTTTCCTGAGTAAGCTTATTATAATTTGTTTTAAAGAGATGATTTTGTATTAGCCTTAGGCACTGCCTTCCCGATACTCACTTTCCCATGACCCTTATAGATTTCATGGCATTTTGATGATCATTCATTTCCACGACTTCTCGCAGTCGAAGTATTTCGCCACTTGCAGGCAAATTGCCTGCCATGATTTCAATTTCGCGGTTCTCTAATTTTTTTGCTGTAGTTTGTTTTCTTCCGGTTTGACATAGTGGGGATTCCCTATACAACACGTCGCAAATCAGGTAGTGCAATGACGTCATTGAGACTACGACTTTGAAGTTTACCGCCGATTGCTTAAATCAATTAAATAATCAGTTAATTACTTAATTATTCATATAATTATGCATATTTTGCGTTATTTACATAATTAATTAGCTAAATAGTTAGTTATGGCCCAAGCAAAGGCCCCATAGCACCAAAGAACTGAGTGAGAGTAGCTAGTAATTTAAATGATTAATTAACTAAACGTTGACTAATTAGCTAATTAATTAGTAAATAACGCAACATTTGCATAATTTATGAATAATTAAGTAATTAGCTGATTATTTGATTGATTTAAGCAATCGGCGGTAACTTCAAAGTCGTACTCATATTCAGTACCTGATTTGCGACGTGTTGTATAGGGAATCCCGATATGGGAGTGGTGGTGTTTCAAATTGAGGGCGTTTTTAATATAGACAGCAGCTGCAGCCAGGCGGTATGAGAATTGCAGATATCTATTATTGATTTGGGTAAACCACGCCATAATTCGCTAAAATGCCATTTAGATTTTCATTCATTCAGTCATTCATTTTTCAGTACGCATACTGTGTATTGGGTCTTGATACCCCAAATTAACCCTCGTCATATGGAGCCCTATACCTGGAGAGTGTTTTTGAACAGATGACCCGGGATGATCGGCACAAGTGTATGAATATTCGCGCCAAATTGTGACGAAAGCGGCGTGCTTTTTCGCAAAATTTCACAAAATTTACCAGGGGTGGGGGGCACGGGCTCCCGCGCCACCCTCCCTTGGATCCGCTAGAGTTCCGCCCTGGCCCAATTTTCAACTTGATGTTTTCTATTCTACATAACATGTTTGATCGAATCGTAATTCAATTCTTTTAATTTAATATTTTTACGCGTTATTGTCATGCCCGAGTTGTCATGTGATATTGCTAGAGTTAAAGCAATTAATAAAACTAAAAAAATACTAATATTGTTTGAGGACGTATACTTTGATCTCAGGAAGAATCGACAGGGCAGTCCTAAATAATCCTGGATTCTTTTGATTTGTCGATACCAAGTTTATCTTATCACGGATATTCAGACAAATTGCAACAGTCCTAAGTGGTCTAGCGGACGATTTAAATTTACCACAACATCTGTACATGGGAAAACAGTTACAGAAGAACACAAATGCACGTCGCCATGGTCGCCCCCTAATTTCTTCCCCAATTAAACTCTATAACACATAAGCCCAGTCTTACTAGAATGAACAGTGACAAAATGTAAATTTGCCACTTAAGAGCCTAACCAAATTCAGTTTTAACTATTTCTGTGAAAAAATTGCAAACAAAAATAACAAAATGCAAGGAACTGTGTACAGAAGCCGGACTAGTTTATCTGATGAGGCATTTTGATAGGCCTGTTTTCTCAAACTCAATGAATAACAAATTAAAAACAGGAAACTAATTATCTAATGTGTATTGACCAGTTTGATTGAACACAGAACTATAATATTCAATAACACGAATTTAAACTACACATCCCCAACCCGTGATAATTTGAAATTCGCGCCCGGTTGTCTGTTTCAAAATTGCTGATGGGATAGTTGTGACCCAATATTGTGACGTAATCGATACTAAAACCGCCTCATCAGCAACAGGTCGCTGCACATATTCACGCAGGAATTCAATGCATAAATCGAAAATATCAATACATGAAACAGAGATGTGGAAATCATAGCTTCGATCAATATGGCGAGGTCCATAAAAGTGGTTGGGTTTCTTTCTAAAGCCGATTTTGTCTTCAACGCGTTAATACACTTTTACCTACAGATGTAGTCTGTGTAATAATAATGCTATATATCTGAGCGCTAAAGTTCCCTAGAGTTTCCTTTAAGTTTGGCATCCATATATATCATTACCAAAATAAAACACTATGTGAATCAAAGTTCAACCATTGCGTGCAATTTCAGAGGGGAAATCCCATATAATGTCTGGCTTTTAAATGTGTTAAGATAGATAATACTTTACTAACGATAAGACTTGCATACTATTTTGTTTATTGATAGCGCAGTTTTGTTTTAACAATAAAAACATTATAGGCATATATCCAAGTTCAACCAACTTTTCCCCTTGTAGGCCTACATGAATGGTGCAATGAAATAGCATAGTTGGGCCTATTCAGAATGTGCTCGCATGATTTTTTTTTTATTGATTTTTTTATTATTATTATTTTTTTTACTGCTACTTATTTTTACTTAACCGGTACGGCTATGTTTTTGTGCGTATCGGGGGAGGGGGAAAAAGTGCTATTTTTTTACCCGTAAAATCACCCAGATTCAATCGCGGGACCATCCGCCCTCCAGTCTGTCCCTTTACTCCCAGCGAATATGCCGGCGGCAACTTCCTGCCAACATATGCCTGCGGTAGGTGACGTCATCGAGGCAATGCAGCAGCACGACGTGCGTGGAGATAGTTTCTGGCAGTGAGATTTAGTGAGATTCAGCTGGGTTAGGGTTAAGGCCCGGGGGGGGGGGGGGGGGGGGGGTACTCGAATCGAATAGTGAAGAGGGTAGGGGTGTGCGGCTGGGCAGTCTGGAAACAGGGGTTTAACGAATTGAACGGGCACTAAAACAGGGGCTTACCGAACTGAACGGTCGCCGAAATTGGGGTCTTAGAGAACTGAATTCTTATACAAAATTGTGTCTTAGAGAACTGAATTCTTATACAAAATTGTGTCTTATAAACTGAATTTTAGGCAAAATGTTGCCTTATGAACTGAATTAGCCAACATTTGAGGCTACCTCCAAATTAATAAGATTTTCACACATTTTATGATTTTTAGTTGAATTTGGGGTCTAAGGGAACTGCCAATGGATGAAAAGGGGGTCTTATGGAACTGCCAGTGGATGAAAAGGGGTCTTACGGAGGAGCGGCCGAAAGGCGTGAAAAGGGGGCCTTGACAGCCGCATATACCCGTATGGCCAATATACGGGAGTACACCCCCGGGGGATTAAGATTGGCTTCTGCGTACGACTATTTTAAGGTTCATGTATGAAATCGGTGACTTTGTTTTGGTACAAAGGGATTGCCCGCCTCCAGGTCATTGATGCGCATACAAGTCAATTTTGGAGGTCTTGGCAATACAGTCAACAAAAAAAGTAACTATACAAGTAATAAATGGGCTTTTAACTCTAAAAATATATATTCTACCTAAAAATATCAAATTATAAAGTTGTTGAAAATGAAAAATTTATCTTGTTTAAGTATGAGATATTGCACGCTAGAATCGGTTGAATACTGAAGAAGTGACAATCCAAACTGTAAGGTTAAGTCACAATTTCATTTTAACATTTTACTTTTCAACACGGGGGAGAGTATGACAGGAAGCGCGTGTGATGTGTGGCGTATTGATCCATCGGAGCAATACGGCCGACTATCCAACCTGCGCATGCATCCCCAATTGCACTACCAGTAATCGATAATGTAGCTGTAGCTGGGTCCAAGTCCACGTGTAGAAAAGAAAAATGTGAAAATGCAAATCGGACTTTACCTTAAATTTTGGAGTGTCATTTCCTCAATAATCACCCAATTCTAGCGTGCAATATTTCATATTAAAGAAGATAAATTTCTCAACAACTTTATTATTCAATATTTTTAGGTAGGATATATATTTGTAGAGTTAAAAGCCCATTTATTACCTGTAGGCCTATAGTTACCTTTTTGATGACTGTATATCAATATCAGTTATGAATTTCTTATAGAGACCTTCCGTGTTTTGGATTAGCTGCCCGCATAAAAGTGTTTGCAACACGGTTTGGACCCCCAACCCTCCCATTCAATACAACCTTGTGAATGACCTCAAAATCAGTATAATCGTAACTCAATGAAATGTAAAGATTACTTGAAAAATCCATGTGCCAAGAGTTATTTGAATAGAGTTGAGTGTTACCTATTGCCGCTAATCCCAAACACGGAAGATCTCTATATTCGATGGCTGAAGTGATTGCTTTATTCCGTGTGAACAAGTGAACAGTATCGTCATGTATTTTATGCGTGCATGCAGCACATTTGTCAGGTAAACTTTAGAATACCCTACCATTTGTATTCCTCACTGTGCAAGTGTATGGGTCGTTCTTTAAAAGTCCCCATTGAAGACATGCAGTGGTAGGGTATAAATGGAAATTTATGTTTCCATGCTTTTGAAAATATGATGCAGATATGGCTAGGCATCAACGATTCAATTCAACAAACTGCCAAAACCATGTCCCCAAGAAGTCCAAGAGAAGAACATCCCATTGGCTGTCTCAAGAGGTAATAGACCTTGTAGATGAAAGACGTGACCTTGAAGAAGCTGGCCTACAACATACCAACCTATACCGTAAGTTCTCTAATGAAATTCAACAGAAGGCAAGGAGTGACAAAAACAGTCACATCAACTATCTGTGCAGTGATTTGGAAGACAACAGTGCCCAGAATAGCAGAATAACAGCAGAGATCTGTTTCGAGGAATAAAGAATATGACCAATAAAACTTGCGGTAATCAAGGATGAGAATGGAAAAAGTTCTGATAGAGGGGGCAGACATCAAAATGCGGAAAAATCGTACTGCAAGGGGCTTTATGGATCTCATCACGAGGTCACTGGCATAGAAGCAGATAACGAGTGCAATGAGGAGGAGCCTGATATTCTACCTGAAGCCAAGAATGCCATCCAGAAGCCTAAAAAGCAACAAACCACCTGGAATAGATGATATTCCTGGCGAGCTAAACGTTGACGAACTGGAGTTTCAATCCTACAGCTCTGCAACAAGATATGGCACACTCGGATATGGCCAGAAGATCGGAAAAATCTGTTTTCCTCACCCTACCTAAAAAGGAGATGTCAGTGAATGCAAGAACAACAGAACGATAGCTCTTATCCAACATGCCAGGAAAATTCTTCTGCACATCCATAATGAATGACTGAGACCTCATCTCGAAAGAGAGCTTCCTCCAGAACAGGCTGGTTCTAGAAGAGGCCGTGGCACCAGAGACCATATAGCTAAGCTAATATCCGCCACATCATCGAACAATGCAAGGAATACAAAGAGAAAGGCATAGCTTTGCTTTATAGACTATGCCAAAGCCTTTGCTTGTGTGAGATATGGTCCTCTCTGGGTCGTTCTCCAAGCTCTAGGAGTACCCAACCATCTAGATCAAGCATGTGCAACCTTTTCTACCACGCGGGCCGCATTGTGGTTTTGAGATCCATTCACGGGCCGCAGTGAATGTCAAACATTCCAAAACACATCCGGATACCCGCTTCTCTTCGCCATTTTAACCAGGGATTTTAACACGCAATCACAAGTTTGTTTTGATGAAAGAAATGCGCGCATAGCGCGCGAATTTTTTTTGACTTTACCCTTATTTTTGCTATGATTGAGGTACATTTCTTCTTTAAACAAGATTCTACCAAAAGAAAATCCATTTGGGGTACACATGCGCAGTAGCGCGCGAAACAATTAGATCCGTGCACTTTTGACCATCATAATTCCATGATTCCTCTTGTCTAATTAACCGACAGTGCTAATCTCAACCGACACGACAGTCAATATTGGGGGAAAATTGGCCCCCTCGCCCCCCTCTGGCTAAATCAATTCGCCCTTAGTGTAACCTAGGGAGTTCCGGTTAAAACGGGCCGCATCAATGGGAATTTTGGGATTGCTTCGCGGGCCGCAGGTTGCACATCCGGATATTGCCACACGCTTGATCTAGATCAACTACTAAAAAGCCTCCATGACTGCCAATTGGCTTGTGTGCGTACTGCTCAAGGAGACAGCGACTGGTTCAACGTCGGCCAAGGAATGCGCCAAGGATGCATCCCTTCACCGACTCTGTTAAATCTGTATGCTGAGCACATATCATGAGGCATGTCCTTGATAGATGGACGGTCAAAATGTGGATCATATCCAACAGTTCAATGTCCTCGGATCTTTCATCACTCAAGAAGGAGGATGTCACACACAAATCAGGCATCGTTTGGCTATGGCTATCTGCAATGACACAGCTCTCAAAAATATGGGCTGTCAGATCAGAGGCATCACTATATCAAACAAGGTACGTCTGGTCAAAGCACTCATTTTCCTTATTTCAACCAATGGCTGTGAATCTTGGACAATGACAACTGCAAGCTGTAACAAAATCAATGCATTTGAAATGGCGCAGGATGCTAAAGATCGCCTGGTCATGAAGAGAACCAATGCCAGTGTGCTTCAGGAGGTTGGTGTGAAGGCAAGGTTACTTGGACTGATGAACTCTCTCTTACTTCAGTCATATTGCCACACGCCTAGGAAACTGTTTATAGAAGGTGATTATGCAGGGCAAGATTGAGTGTGCACGCAGACCATGCCAGATGGTTTGACAGATTAAAAACTCTGCTACTTCTATTTGACTCCTGACCTTTGACCTCAGATGACCTTTGCGAATTAGACCCTAAAAAACATGACATGATGACAAAATCCCTTTCTGGTTTTAAAACCAGGGGGGATAACAACTTAACAAGGATCGCGCTATGATCGCGCTAAGAGAAAGGGGCATGAGCCCTAAAATGTTCTGTTCAATGGAATTTTGCACATGAAATCATCTATTAATTAATTGAAACGTCGTTTGTTATCAAGAGCTATGATTAAATGGACCATACCATTGGACCAAAATGCAAATGAAACATATTCGGACTCTTAAATCGACAGAAGAAATAATGTTTACTTCATGAACCTATACCATTTTGATTTGTAAACGGAATAGTCGACAATAGATTTAGAAACGAAATATTCAAATAGAAGCAAAACATTGGGAACAAACCCATGAATTACCTAGAAGCTGCGGAAGAGTTACATCCACATACTTGTTCTAAACTTGCAATTTTTGTACTTTTTTGCCCAGAAAAAGGAGCAAACATTTCTTGATGGATATGGCAAACAATATTTCTAGAGTTACGTCACGAAACAACAAATATAATGATAAAGAAAACCAGAACAAAGCATATTGCTTGATAAGAATGATATTAGAAGCATGTAGACTGATATTGGGTTCGATCATGATTTTAGGAATAATTTAGATACCTTTTTCGAACCATTGTGTTTGAGCTCCGTAGCTTTCGAGGTCATCACGACCCCTTCATTCAGCGTAGTGTTTACCTCGAGCACCTCGAGCACAAACGATCGGTAGTGAGGTCACTCAAGGACAGAGTTGACAAGTTAGTAACTACGGACGATGACAAACTAGCAGAACATAAACCTGTCAAGTCCGCACTCAAAGCCAACGGTTACAAACCATGGATGTATAAAACGCCAAAAGCCAAAAAACCTAAAACCAAGGACACTAACATCACAGACCAGAGGAATGTGAGCATACCGCTCCAATACATGAAAGGTGTATCAGAAAAACTTACGCACATCTTCAGGGACCACGGGGTGAGAACTTACCATAAACCGATCAACACTATCAGATCCTTTTTGGTACACCCCAAGGACAAAACCCCTGACGCGAACAAATGTGGTGTGATTTACCAAATTGACTGTCCTGAGTGCCCAAAATCTTACGTGGGTGAAACCAGCAGAACTCTTGCCACCAGGTTCAAAGAACACTCGAACCACAAAACAATTCCTCTCACAGCCGTGGCAGAACACTCGAAAGATTTTAAGCACACAATCAAGCTCGACGACGTCCAAGTGATCGCAAGAGAAGATCAGTTTTGGAAACGTAAAATCAAAGAGTCGATTGAAATCAGGACACAGAAACCGACCCTCAACCGAGACAACGGCTACGACCTACCCGCCATCTACGATGACCTGCTGTCATGTGATCGCCCAAAAGGTGGTCATGTGACAAACGGAGGGAAGTAAACACTACGCTGAATGAAGGGGTCGTGATGACCTCGAAAGCTACGGAGCTCAAACACAATGGTTCGAAAAAGGTATCTAAATTATTCCTAAGAATGATATTCTTTATTAACTTACAATTCTCTACAGGTTCTGGGTATTACGTCATCACTTCAACACAGACCAGTTGTCTCCAAAAAGGAAAATGTAATTTTATGTTATAAACCTACTTTTTAGCTAGCTTTAAAATGACACTAGCTAACCTATTGAATTTGATCATGAAATGCAGATTTTATGCAGCTTGAGAGGTGGATTTTCCTTTTAATTTTTCTCATCTTTTTTTATTCTTTTTTGTTGTTGCAAATAGGGCTTGCCGACAACTGGTGTGTTTCGATGTGAATGGTTACAAATGTCAAAACGACAACAGCTGATATACCCCCAATTTGTTGGATATTTAATGAGCTAATAAGCCCAACTTCTTAATTACAATAACACAGGAATCCCCTAAATAATAGCTATTAATTATAACTGAACAATTTATTAATACTATCTTGAATCATTTACTTTAGTATGATTACTACGAATATACATTTGCAAGTGATTATGGGTAATACTTCCCGAAAAGTCAGGCTTCCTGAACAAGTTATTGGCCCGAACTGTTTATTTAATGATAATAACTTCAACATTATTCCATTATACAGTTTTTTATTTTTCTTAGGTGTTACAAAGTTAGCTGAATATCACCAGTGGATTGTAATGTGATTTGTACACGTGATTGTGCGATATCAAATACAAATTAAAGGGTTAATAAATGTATCTGCTATTTTTTCTGTTTATTTATACGCATACACCACAGATTAATATAATTGATATATCACATTTGAAAAGGAAACCATTTGCAGTTAGACGATGCAGTGACGTTTATTTTTTATATGGGTACTGCCGTTGGTGTCAATGGGGGGGGGGGGGGGGGGGGGGGGGGGTTAGTCCTTAGGGACCCATAATGATTTAATTGACACCTTGGCAGATTTCAATTTATTTTTGGCGCCAAAAGAAATGTATTTAGAATTTGACAATTAAACAAATACAGGTTGAAAAAGTACGGAATAGCAGTAAAATAGAACCCCGAAACCCCTCCCCTAGTCACTTGTGTCAATGTGTAGGCCTATCACCTTTCTTTTTGTAATTTGTCCAATGAATGCGGATGATGGATATCGCCTGATTACAAGCTCATCCTTCCGTCAAACTTTATCTGTTTACTTTTCAATGACGTATTTTTTTTTCTGAATAAAATTGAAATGATTTAATAATAAGTTAACATTGCTTTTATATTTACAATGTCTTAGTTTACTTTACTTGTACATTTGCAATATCTTATTTAACAATGCTTCAATATTTACAATTTCTTAATTTCCTTTTTGATATTTATAATCTCTTATTTTATTTAACTTTTACATTTACAATCTTATATTTTACCTTTACTTTTAAAGTTTCAATGTTCGAATCTGGAAAAGAACCTTCGGGTCCACGTCTTTACAATAATTGCAATGTGAAATCTGCCGACAAAATTTGTACCGCTGGTATCTATGCTTGATAACTGCATATAACATATTATATTCAACAATCCTCCAAATGTTAGATTTCATTTCATAAAGCTAATGTGGTAAAGTAGGACAATTGCAATATTTACAGTCTAATGTGTTTTTCCACCATTCGCGGTTTCACATTAAGTCATATTTTTAGTATAATTATAAACAATATTACCTTGTCATCAAAATCATATTTACACGTGAGGCGAGGTTTATATACCGGATGATAACATATTGTGCAGATGCAATAAGAGTATAATAGCCACATACAACAACATTCTAACAAACCCCAAGTACAACCGTCTATGTATAGTGAGTTTAAAACCAAACGATATCAATCAATCGATCAATATTACGCCATTATATAAAATCGTAACACTCAACTACTTGATCCAGTAAATACTTAACAAGTAGTTATCACAAGATTGTCAACATTGACAATATACTTGAACCCAATGATGAGTTTAACTGAAAAGTGTTTTCCACATTCCCATGCCCAACTTTATGACAACCAACAAACAAACCAAAATGATTACATTTTGCAACACATGCAAGATATTGACATCCGGTACGGATACCCCGACTTATCAATTCTAAGGTATCTTTCTTATGAAACGAAAACCCTGACTGGGAAGGGAGTGAATTATTGATCAAACCAGGCCTACGTGTATTAGGAGACATAGGAGACAACAACGGGTCATATAAAAGAAGATCTGTCGGTTCGGGGAATCGTATCAGATGTGTTGGCGTAAGTTTAACTGCCACTGCCACACCACGTCACGCACTCTCCCAAAACATTTTTGTGTGTCACTATATGGAAACTAGGGAGTTTTAAAAGTGTCATATAGAAGGGACGCACGTTTACATGTTAGTTCTGGGTTATTCCAAAGAAGATGTCTTGTGTATTTCAGCATGATTAGCACCACTACGGTATCAACAGGAACCCCCCCCCCCAAAAAAAACCCACCCCAACCAAACAACCCCACACCCCACCAGTAAAAAACATGTGTTAACAAATTAACTGCTGGAGATCGTCTGACTTCCTCCTTCATAATACATGGTCAAATGGGTATGTTGGCCACAGATATTAAAAGAAGTTGAATCTCAACTAAGTCACCACGAGGTCTGCAACCGGACATTTATTCGCACTGCCCTCTATTTTGCAAGTTGATAGTTTTTATTAGCTGTTAACACTTATCTATAAATTAATCGATTGATACCGACCTCTTCAACGAACTTCAAAATGCCTTTCCTTTGTACTCAAAACAAATCGATATCACTTGATCCATGACTGTATACCTTAACTGTAGCCCTGTTGCAACAATATGTCGCTCTAAAATTCCAGCCCATGAAATATTTTAATATATTTATTTGAATTTCTTCTATATTTACTACAATAAAAGTATCAAACCAATGTATTCCATCAATACTGTGCGCCGCAATGCGTCAACTTAACATTTCTGCTTATAAAATGACAAATTTTATAAAATTAATAAATAATATCACAAATATTCGACGATCGACACATATAAATGGTCTCCTGATTACACTATTTTCCGTTCATTTGCCATCAAAAATGTTTTTAGATTTAAAAACTTAAATATTTAGTTATCCTAAAAATAAAATAAAAAGTTTGGTAATTTAATGGTACAAGTCCGTATTTTGGGCCTGAAAATTACTTTAATACATATCTTTTTGCGAAAAAAAACCCTTCCAAATAAACCGATATATCTTGCCTAAATGAACTCCGATTTTGATCGGGTTTGGAACATGTCATTGCTTTTAAATTACGGTTAAATTATAGAAACATTACGTAGTGCCAAAGTATCGTTCTTGATGTGCAAAGTTCATTTTAATATCAATTACGAAGGCGATGACGTCACATCTGAGACCTATGTGGATGCTGCCACCTAGTGTCGAAATCAGAAAATGTAAATGGCGACAAGCAATTACGCGGTTGAGTAATCACGAATAAGACGACACAGTGCCTATGGCGATCGGCCCTCGTGTCACATCCATTGTACTACTTTCAGCAGGATTTTCTTAAAGACCCTTGTTTAAAACATTATAAGCCTTTCATTGTAATGTAATGTCAATGGAAACCAGCAGACTGGTGACAGAAATCAGTTGTCATGTGATGAAAATGAAGCATGCTGGTGTTGCTCAAGAAATCTTCTTTGGGGTTATTCAGGAGAATGCCAAAAACGTAGCAGTAATTTATACTTTCTCGTTGGCGTCTGGAGCAGAGCTGTCTTCGTAGAGCGTTGTTTCCAGGTCTTCCAGGGAAAGGTATCCCTATAAGAGTGGAAACAAAAATTCAAATTATGACAGTTATTTTGGGGATTTTCAATTAAAAGTGGGCTATTAAAATACTGATTTGTTGATTCTTAATGCTGCTTCTGATCTGATATTCCTCTTATACTAGGAAATTACCATATTCTGTTATTAAGTTATGGAATTATCTGTACACGTGTCGCACAAGATAATTCAAATTTCCAGCCAAATTCCATAAATGGTAGGTTTTTACCAATGGATTCATTTTGTGCCTTGTACAAGGGTCATATGGTCAAGTTTCATATGCCTATATATGGAACGTGACCTTCGACCCCTGTATAAGGCACAATAAATATTCTAGACAGTAAAAACTACTATTTCTGGTATCCTTGTGATCAGACGAACAATTTGCGATATCGTTTGTCAAAATGGGAGCAAGTTCAAATGTTGACCCCAAATGTAAAGGTAACGAAAACAAAGTAATGGTCGGAAAAGTGTACTTTAGGTCCCAGATACTGGTATATCGTTCAATACTGGAACACAAAGTTGCCAGTTACCGCTCGATATACATGCTACCAGATTTGATTTGTCCCAGTTTGAACGATACTGGTACATACTTGTGTTCTAGTATCGCCCGATACTGGACTATTTTATATTGTGCAAGTATCTTCCGATACTGGCTGTGTACCAGTATCACACGGTATACTGGGTGTTCAAGTATGGGACCTAAAGTACACTTTCTCCTAATAGTAATAGTCTACTTACCGCTTGGCCAGCAAGTATTTCATTCAGGAGATTGATTATCTGGACAAATGTTGGTCGTTTGTTAGGATCTTTTTCCCAACATGATGACATGATAGTGTACCTGAATAGTTAAAGGTATCATAACATATGTTACATATTATTTTAACGGATGCTTATAATCTAGAAAATTTAGTAGAACTATTTAGTCGTATAATATATTGTTCAAATGCAAAAGGGATCCGTTA
Organism: Ophiura sarsii; assembly: GCA_035610835.1. Taxonomy (NCBI): domain Eukaryota; kingdom Metazoa; phylum Echinodermata; class Ophiuroidea; order Amphilepidida; family Ophiuridae; genus Ophiura; species Ophiura sarsii. The sequence goes on along the minus strand of CM069449.1, from coordinate 68,286,772 downwards.
TGGACCATAATAATAATAATAATATTTAGGAAAATCAACCCATCAACCCAACAGGAGACCGTTCCTCCTGATCATATTTTCTTTACAACAAATAACATTTAATCTCGATTTTTTTTACCAGTCAGTTTAATGTGGTCGACATCTCATGAAGCTTAAAATGAACCGAATTTAGATATTTAATTCATAAAACGCATTTGTCGCAAGTCATGCCCAATCTTATCGACCAATTCGCGCAGCAGTATAAAACACTTAATACCTATCTTCGATATAAACCGTAACCTGAGTACCCTGATTGGTCCATTTTACGCAAAACATAATAACAACTTTGATTGACAGTCGCCAAGGGAAATGTGAAGTACCGCAACGGGACCTTAATATTTTGGCCACTTTGGCCTGTATACGGGCCAAAGTGGCAAACATATTAAGGGTCCCACGATCGATGTTGGCTGGGACGTTACTCTGCGGTAATAAAATATATTCATGTTTATGTGTACGATTCTACTTTATTTTCACACATTTCAACATTATATCATTGAATGCCTAAAGCCAACTGCAACCATCAAAATATTTCATTCATTTACACTTACAGTTGTTCACTGCAATGTTTGGGTCGCTGCATTCTGTTTCCATCCTTCAAAAGTCGGCGCATCTCTTGACCACTCATTCGTGGGTAAGGTCTTCCTCCTTCAAACAAATATTAAATTTAATGATGTTTATCGAAAACGGGAGATAAGTGAGGGGTTTAAGTAGAACTAAGATTCAGAGCTATAATCATGACAAATATCATGAACTGACATTCATATTAGAGATGATACGTGTGAGGTGGTAGCACGTATTGAATGACCCTCGTAGATCCTCTGACTACCCCAAACCCCAATTCAGTGTCCGTCCGAGGCAGCTTGCTGCCGAGGGATCTAAAAGAATAGACCGAAATGTGTATTGCTCCTTTGGCTTGGGATATAGTAGAATCGTGCCTGTACTCTTTTAGCCCTTTGAACACTGGCGGTCGGTATAAAGCCTATAATACGAGTATCGCATGTACACTGGCGGCCGGAATACCGGCCGCTAACATGTGCACACTGTTTACCAGCTTTGGGGATTCCCCATCGCATGTACACATGCCCTTTGACCCGGAGAGTGGTCTACGGGCTACGGGCTGCACAAAGCTTTGTCTGACAATGCGTTGAAGACGATCTGTGCTGATAAATGTGGCGTTATTTCATCAATTTTGGTCGGATTTTTCAATGGCGCCGTTGGCAGCAGATGTTTTAGCAAGGGTCATCATGGACTCTGAGGATATATATGATTCTGACTGTAGAAATAAGGATGAACAAGACACGGTAAGCATGCATAGTGCAACTAAAAAAGTGCTAGTAACTGTTATGGGAACGATACAGACAGTTGGGTATTTCGGCAGGGGTGTCAGGGTGGGGCTACCGTTTCCTCAGGGGTGTCAGTGTTAAGATTGTATTTTTCTCTGAACTCAATCATCAGGTCAAACGAACAACAAAGACAAAAACTTTAAACACATTCAAAATTACCCAGTAAAAATCATTCGCATGTTATGTAATTACATCACAAAGAATAACACTTCTACAGCGTGAATTCTGTGCAATAAAAGCAATAATAAACTTCAAAAATTACAAAGATATGGGGTATTTTGAAATCTCTATTTGGTCTATTATGTAAGACTATAACGTTGTTTCTACTTGTTGATTATCTGTTTTGTTTGTATTTCTTTTTCATAAATTCCATTATGTAATCTGTAACACTAATAGTATGTAATTATGAATATGTAACTATGTATATGCTTCTTTGAAATATGAGGAATTTTAATTCCTTATTTAAAAATAAGGTCTCTTGCCTGGCATTGCTGGAGAGGTAAAATAAAGAAAAGAAATATTAGTACAAAACTTGTTGCTTGTTTGTTTGTTTGTTTGTTTGGTGGTGTGTTTTCGACGGTTGGTCAGTCCGTGTGGACACTAAAGTTGATGTTTCATATGTATCATTTAAACTTTATCTGGAGATTGACATTATACTTACCTAACGTGACGATTTCCCAGAGTAAAATACCAAAAGACCAAACGTCACTTTCTGTAGTGTGTATATTACCAAGTACTGATTCATATGCCATCCAACGTAAAGGTAACGGACCCTAGAGTTGGTGAAACAAATACATGCTTCGTAATCGATTCAATAAGAACACGCTGTAAAAATACTCCCGATCAATCAAAACTAATTTAAGGGTACTCTCTAAATGTAAAAGAGTGAAATTCCACTCTAATGGAGAGAATATTCACTCTTCAAAGGAGTGCCTACAGTGATCACTCTAATGAGTGAAAGTCACTCCTTGAAAGAGTGGAACCAGTTTCACTCCAAAACTAATTTAAGGGTAATATAAAATGGCATACAAGGCTTGTTCGAAATCCATGACATTTCTTGATATATTTGAAAGAATAAAATATACTTTTGAAATAAAAACCGGAGGACAGAATAGTATTTCTTAAATCAGAGCTGAAATATTCCATACTTCAATTTCTAGAAAAACTGGAGATATACAAAATATTCAGCATCATTTCAGTGGTATTGTTAAAGTATTTAGTATTATCCTTATATCAACGGAATAAAATATAAAAAAGAAAATATAATGATAAAGAATGAATAAACTAAATGAAAATAAATATCGGCACACAGAAATGATGATGAAGATAAAACCCACCTCGTTAAGGCGCTGATACACTTGGACATCCATGACATCACGAGCTAAACCAAAGTCTGACACTTTGCAGACATACTGGTAATCCAAAAGTACGTTTCGTGCTGCTAGATCGCGATGGATACACTATGAAATGAAATGTATACAAAACTATTTGTATCCTTTTTTAGGAATTGCTCTATTTGACAAAGACTATATAGATGACATGACTTGTATATTCATTAACCATGTTTACTATTATCATGATTACTATAAGCATATAATTAATTTCAAGTAAGGAAAATTTAGAAAATTCTGAAATGTTGTAAAATTTGTGAGATATTTGAGAGTTTCGTTAAGAATAACCAAATTAAAACAATAAACTCTATTTGTTGGCGCGCGCCGGTTTTGAGAACGATACCACCAAACCAGGGATGATGTTTTCCTCAAATCTGCACGAAAATTGCATGGTCAAAATCGGAAATGTACCGTCGGAAGCTAGTATAAAGGTGTTGATACACACTTTAATTGAGGTAATTTTGTTGAGGCGGGAGATTTTATATGCTAGGCGGGAGTGCGGGAGAAAGAGTGTCTATGCGGTAGAGTTGACAGCCCTGGTAAGGTAAAGTATGGATGGAGACTCTTCCTGCTGTTTACCTTCTGTTCTGATAAGAATCTCATGCCATTGGCGACCTCACAAGCAAATGTTATAAGTTGCGGCGGGGAAAGGGACTTGCTCCCGGGAAACAGATTCCCATACATACTGTTGCCGTCAGTCACTACATTGGATTTTGGAACTCGGCTCTGGCGGAGAAGAGTCTTAAGATCACCTTTCTCCATATACTCCAGTATCATATACATGGGATCTATATATCATATTAAACAAACACATCAGTTTTAAAACATATATTGCCAGTTTGGATTCAAACGCAATTTTTAGTAGCTCGTGTTTTTTTTAATTTAATTTTATTCAGAGTAGTCCTATCCCAATTTTTGTGAGCCGTTTCATGCACATCTATTCGAACCTCTTTGCCTGCTAACAGGTATACGATTACACCAAATACAGATTAAACACATCTAAAAAAAAGGGTCATTTTGACCAGATGAGACTGGGCTCTAAATTTCTCTAAAAACAAAGATTTATAGTAAATTACCATTTGGCTGCTAAAATGTTAGTATTTACTTTTTCTCTTATATTTGTCTTTTTAAAGACAAATATAAGAGAAAAAGCAAATACTAAACTAAACTACTACTAAATAAAATACTAAACTTAAAAGTACTAAACTTAAAAGTTCTTCTTAAAAGTTCTTCTTTATGTCCTCTCTATGTTTATTTTCATCAGACCAGCATTTAAGCAAACAACCAATCAAAATTGAATATCGTAATCTACGTATAGGCCTTATACCAAATACCTTTCTCCATACAGCCTCCAATGAGTTTAACAACGTTTGGATTCGCATGATCTACAAGCTCACTCATCAAAAACGTCATTATTCGAAACTCTTTCCGTAATTGATCTTTTTCAATTTCACCCGGATTGTCTGAAATAAAATGTATAACGCACATCTCTGAATAAAATCCTTTTATGGTTTTTCTTCTGGAAAGGCGAGTTCCACCAAAGTAGGGGGGGGGGGGGGGGGGGGGTTAGAACTTTGGAGATCGATTTATTCAATGTTTCCAAGTGGTGACACATTGATGTTATATACCATATCGAAGCACTTGTTGAGAAGTTTAAACACTTTGACACTAGTTACTTTGGTAACCACATATGATTACCATGGTAACCACATAGAATCTCTGATTGGCTAAACAAACAAGCTTAACTAAAAATAGGTGGTACAATGTCCCGTACAATGTAGGATGAGAATACGCATTGATCTATGTAGTCGGATTTTTAAGTGACATTTAACGATATTAATTTGTTGCATAGAATAAATAATATAATTGTACAACTTATTTTCATCAAAATATAGGATTCAAATAGTGTGTAAATAATTTATTTTAATTAAGCCCCTTGAAAATGCAAATGTATAGGATATTGCGAATTTTAATGAACTTTTGCATACACTGCTTTACTTTGATCAATCATAAAGAACCGAATGTCCGTTTTGAGTCAAAATAAAAAGCATGTTAATCAACTGTGCAGGATGCAACATTAGCATTAGTTGATGTTTATTGGTAGTCATCCAAGTGGGCACAAATTGGACCATTGGTTGGTACAATGTTGTGTCATAGTCAATATCTAACGTTGGATGATGGTTGCCTGACAGGTGAATATGAAAGTTTTTTAACGCCAAAATACAACGTTTGTGTTGATTTCTTCCTCAAATGTACATGTACTTCGTGAATTATCGCTTAGCAAACAGGGAATGGTGGTGTGGGGTTGGGTGGGCTGCAGGGTCATGGCTTATTGATGTTTATGTTCTTGCTCAATGTATTTGCATTTACATAGTGAGCAAATACTTCCCATTCCTGTAACCATTGAGAAAATATGCATACATATGCATATATCAATATACATTCAATGGTGTTAAATTAATGCATCGACTTAATTCAAATAAATTAATAGGTTTAAATTAATAAAAGGTGCAAATTAGCTCATTAGCATAATTGAAACGGTACACACGAACACCGGTGCTAATTCATTTTTGTACCATTGCAATTATGCTAATGATCGAGTGATTGGCGCAATTTACTCAGCTAATATAAGACCAAAATATGCAAATTAGCTCGTGCGATGACCGTCGTATAGCCGGTGTACATCAACGTGTGTGCGACGTCAACATTAAAGGCATATTATGTGATATTTTCTAGAGAGCGCCCTCTATTCATTATTTTTTTAGAAAGTAGATTTTCTTGCAGATTTACATTTCTGATCATAAATCATACATACATTCCAAGTTACAGAGCGATACGATTCCTAATTACTTCAAAATCATGGTTTTAGAGTGAAAATATAAACTGTCGGTGTTATCCGACAGTTTATTTTCACTCTAAAATCATGATTTTAAAGTAATTAAGAATCGTATCGCTCTGTAACTTGGAATGTATGTAAGATTTATGATCAGAAATGTAAATCTGCAAGAAAATCTTCTTTCAATTTTTTTTTCGATGTTGAGGGCGTTCCCTGGAAAGATCACATAATATACCTTTAATAGGTGCACCGACGTCATAGATTACTAGTTGCCACAACGTTGTATTAAAGTCGCGCAATGACCGTCGTACGGCCGATTATACGGCAACGTTTGTGCGACGTCAACATGAATAGGTGTATGGACGTCAGTATGATAACGTTACTCTTACGTTGGAATTGGGTTGCCCGACGTTCGACCTTAATACAACGTCTATACAACGTAATTTTCCCCGACCGTGCCCACTGGGATGGTTTTTCAGTCTGGCGACAAATATAACGACATGCAATTAATCGGATTGTCCATGGTTGAGGATACAGGTCGTTCAAGGCAGCGATTAAGCAAAACATGCATGTACATTAAAAACATGCATATCATGTAGATACATACCTTTCAGTGTCTTTACGGCTACCATTGTCTTCGCTTCGCTTTTTTTCCCCGCGTCTGTTACTATAGCTAGGAGGACTTTACCAAATTCACCATGGCCAAGTTCCTTAATAAAAGTTAGGTTTTCTCGAGGAAAAACGAAGGTTTGTTGAGAAACATTGGCATAACAGCTATTTGAATGCACATCATCTGCGAATGGCATGAATGGTAAAAAGCAAAACATTTCATTTACGAATTCAATTGATAATCTAATATTATGACGGATTCAACAACTCCCCCATACCTTAAGTACAGAAACAAAGCGTTGTCGATTTGAGATAAACCCACTGTTCATACGCAAATTACTAGGATGGCGAACCTTATTTGGAAACCATGCATGCATCGATGCAAAATTGTAAACAAACAAAAGAACAAAAATGTTCGCAAAATGTGTTCATTTTTTCGCCCGTTTTTTCTGCGTATAAATGCATTTCGCCATGCAATCCTTAAAGTTAGCAAACAGCTTTATATACCCAAATGTAGCTATATCCCTGAGGAAAATATTTTTTGGCGAGGGCCATATGTCACGGCTCACTCCTAAAGCCACAATTTTAGACCGAACGATCGCTACCCAGCACAAGAGAATCGCCATTTTGCATCATCGCGCGGTAAAATGACATTCCTTTCATCTCTCATGGACCGTACCACTATTGAAATAGAGGGGTGTGTTTCGATTTGATACAAATATACAAATATGTATCAAAATGTGTTATGTAAAATTAAACGCATTCTTGATTTAATTTGTCTCTGAATGTTAAAGGTGGTGTGTGAATAAAATGCTATTTACAAAATATTTTAAATTTTACAATTACTTGCGAAATAATTTGTCTTCTCTAATGTTTACCTTTTGTTACCCAGCCCATTTCGAAGTTCTCTCGCCCAATAACAGGGAACGGACGATGTCCAAATAAGGGCCTATTTATAATAAAACTTAAACATTTTTTCCCGGTTTTTTATCAAATTAAGCCTATTAAAACACGTTTTTTTACTTGTTCTCATCAATTATCCAAAAATATGTTCGGTCGTTGTTGAACGGGGTTCAACAAGGTCTTCGTCGTTGTTTATCTTGAATCGACAATGGTAAGACGGATTTATTTCGCTCGGGCAGCTTTAACAACTCCGAAACCTTATTGAACCCCTAATTATATTCAAATGCGTCAACCAGGACACATCACGACTATATTGGTGATAATGTACTTCATATCCAAACAGTAGTAATTTCCAATGCATTTGTTATTTAGGCTGGGTAAATTAAGTTTCAGTTTACAGATTATTAAATAATTGCCCATTTATGATAGTGAAATATTACAAATAATTTAACTCACTAGGTGTAGCCGCTATATTCACTATGCCATTTCCACTTTGATCTCTGTTTGACGAGACCATTGCAACTTCGTATATCTTGTGGCCATCTATTTTTGGACTAGGCGCAATGACAAAATAACAGTAGTCAAAAATAAAGATAAAACTCACAAGTTATCAACAAAATAAAACGCACAGGCCTACAATTATTAACGACACATGTTATTATATTTTGGCACACATTAACGGTTCTAGAGACTTTCAATCGTAATACGGTATGTTACATTATCTCTGAGTTAATGTATAAGATCTCAAAAAGGACGGAAACCAAAGGTAAAGCGCGTTAAGAACAACGAAGTTAAGTAAGGGTGTCTTATTTGTGAATTAGACCACCATCAAAAAATAATTGTATTTTTAAGATTATTATTAGTTACAAAAGAGAGTCAAACCACATATCGAGGTTCAGCAAAAACATGTTTTTAAAAGTGATTTAAAACTGGGTACAGGCACTGACGTACTGACGGCATAATATTGCCTGCACATGCTAAACGATAATGTTCACTTACTTTAAAGGTATATTATTCTCGCCCATTCGTCCTATAGAAATAATATATAGAATAAATAATCAGTCAAACATGATGTTGTTCAAGTTGATAGTAAAGCTGACGAATGTCACTCTTCTTTATTTTCTCGAGTGGGAAGCTAGTGGACAAGGACGAAAGAGACAGAAGGAAACACAAAGAGGGGATAGAGAAAAGACTGAAAGAAAAGGGCAATGAAAACAAGAAGTGACAAAAGGCAAAAAAAACCAATTATTTATTTTTAAATAATAATTTTAAAAAAAACCAGGCAAGAGGTCGTGGTTGAGGATGGGCTTGTAATAAACATTGCAACCTCACTCATGGGTAGATTTGTTTAAAAAATTAAATCTTCCAATTATTTAAGTAGCTCCAAAACCATCACCCTATTCCTTCCACACCTGTATCCCTGTCCCTCCAGCTCAGCGACGTAACCATGGTAACCATGTGTTCAGTCTAAGGTGGGCGAGGCTAGAGAACCCCAAGACAAAACAAATTCTCTCAGATGGAGCCAAATTGAGCGGGTGGGGTCCGGGGGCAGAGCCCCAGAAGCTCATGGGTTTCAGGCATTTGTAACGCAAGGTGAGGGCGTGTGGCTAATATGTACACATTTTATCACAATTACAAGTTAAGCAATGATCCTGGTTTTGCAAATAATGCTAATTGTTCAATGTTTTAACAGAAATATGCTTCAACGTCGGCAAATAGGTTTTTCTCTTCCCCTTTCTCTACCCTTCCCTTTCTTGACCCTCCCTCCTTTCCCCGCTTCCACTTTTTCCTTTCCCCTTCCCCCTATCTCCTCGTGCCCCCTTTCTCTCTTTCTTTCCCTTTTCCCTTTCCCTCCCCTTTTTCGTTCCCTCTTTCCCCCTTTCTTTTCCTTATCCCCTTTTCCTTATCCCCTATTGGTTTGCAGCAGTAATACTATAAATGACGTGGGTGTTTTTTTCATTTTTTTTGTGTCTGTGATATATAAAGTAAAAGTAATATTAAATACCTGTTACACGGGCTGTTACACCGCTGCTTCTCTGTTTTCGTAGATATACTGAGAGAGCTATTATGACACCTAGCAGTGCAATACCACCAAACAAACCACCGACAATAATTCCCTTAGATGTGGTAATTTCTTTCGGAAGAGCTGGATAAGACAGATAAAGGGCGTATCGTAATCCTTGACTGACTAAAAGCTTGGATTATGTTGCTAAACATATGCCTAAACACTTATCCAGGTTATTCATTGTAATAAATGGCCTATTTCATTGGCTTTATAAATAGGAATTTAATTGAATTGATTAAAAAGTTAATAAATTGGCGCCTAGTTTATTTTGATTGGATATGAACCTGCCCATCCATTTATTACATTTGATGAAGTTAAAATAAGTAGTGTAATTTTCGAGAATCACGTTAGTTGAACAATGTGTTTAAACTCAATGTTAAAAACGTGTTTAGCTTAATACATACAACGTACAAATACGAACGAGAATACGGGTAGATTTTATTTATAACATACCACCTAATGTTCTCCCAGTAGCAGTCTGTCCATCCATGTTCAATCCATTCTTATTCTCACTATAAACAACAACGACATACTCGGTCCCTGTAGTCAAGCCCGTAACGTCATATATGTTTATATTGCCAGTGTTGGATACATTCACCATCATACCACTTAATGGTTCCCCTTTCTTCCCATAATCAACACGAAACCATTGAGGATCTCCGAAGTCATCTCCAGCGGCCCAAGCTACTGTTAGTGAAGTCTCTGTTGAGAATTCTTCTAAAATTGTTACCGAAATCGGTGGTTCAGGAAATTCTAATATCACAAAAGACAAAACAGTGAATGTGAACTCGATATATGAGCATAGCCGACTTGCAGCTTAGAATTAGAACTACTACTTTTCTGATCAAGATGTATTCATACACCTCCTGATTAGCCTAAGAAATACATACTATTAATGGTCATTATTACTGTCATGAACATGGATTTGGCCTTGCTAAGTTTGCTGGTCACTGACTAGCTGGATCTATCAGCCCTGGCTGAAAAGGTTTGCTGGACAAAAATGTACTTAAAGTCCCAGATACCAGTATGCAGATGGTTAGGAGCGATTGGCAAATTTGTTTACTATTTATCTTTTATAACTGCCACTCTCATTCACTGTACTCCTACCCTTATAACTGAAGGGTAGGAGTACAGTGAATGAGAGTGGTAGTACTTAATCACATTTATTAACATTGGGATTTGAATAGGGCACAGCCATCTTGCTAGGGTAACCCAAACCATCAGATATGATTCATGGTCACTGTACTTTAAATACAGAGAGCTTTTATGGCAAATGATTGTACTTTTATTGCTTGTGTGGTGGACAGACAGGTGACTCAAAAGTATCATTCAAAATTGCTTTTAATAATGATGATTGTCATGTATACAAAAATGTGACACCCTAGTTGTGCTGTGGAAAATAGTCGGCATGGTTTTTGATTGATCAGACTGTTTTGGAGACCTATTGCATTGTGTAAAATGTTTTTTGTATTGTAGTTTGGGTTTTTTGTGATCACATTTCTTTGCTCGGTCAAAAATACTTAGCATTATTTTTTGATTTTCACATTTTTCATGTTCAATGAAAAATACTTAGCATATTTTTGGAATATTTTTCAATTTCAACATTTTTCATGCTTAGTGAAAAATACTTAGCCTATTTTCGCAATATTTTTGAAGGTTGAGATTTTGGTGCTTAGTGAAAAATACTTAGCATATTTTTGATAATATTTTGACAATTGACTATTTTGTAGCCATGGTGACTCTGTGTCATACTTTACTATGTGAGGTGCATTGGTGAGAATGCCGATGCATGGGTTATTAACCGGGGTGAGATCAACATTGTTATTGTCCATCCACACATACAATTGCGAATGCCATGACCTTACACTCTCAGAACAAAGGTTAAAATCTTTAACCATGTTGGTTAAAATTGTAACCAACGGGAGGTTACCAGGTGAACCACACAATTGGTTGGTTAAAACCGTAACCAACAGCTGTTGGTTAAACTTTAACATGTGGTTGGTTACAATTTTTAATCATTTGTTGGTTAATATGTTTTAACCAACAGTGGTTGATTAAAAAATGTTGGTTAAACTTTATTTTTTTTGCTAAACTTTAACATGTGGTTGGTTAAAACTTTTAATCATTTGTTGGTTAATTCTGCTAAACTTAACCATTTGTTGGTTAAACCTGCTTCATAGTTAACACGGGGTTGGTTAAAACCTAACCATTGTTGGTTAAATCTGCTTCATATTTAACATGGGGTTGGTTAAAACCTAACCATTGTTGGTTAAATCTGCTTCATATTTAACATGGGGTTGGTTAAAACTTAACCATTTGTTGGTTAATTCTTTTGATGCACTGGGCAGTAGCTCTGTTATTATATGGCTATGAAGTATTGCTGCGACATCATGGCAGACGACGGAGTGTTTCAAGGTACAGAATTGATTTCTTAATACTGTAATTTAATAATTATGTAACTGTCTGAGCTTTTGATGATTAAGGCTACTATTATTGTATTGACCAGAGGCATCGTAGGTTCATCACTATTTTTCAACATTTTCAAAATTCATTATATTTTGGTTTACATAGTATCTATAACATGTAGCAGTTGATGAAATGGCTGAGGCACCTTCTATACATCCATGTTATATATCAAGCAGGATTAACCAACAAATGGTTAAGTTTAGCAGAATTAATTAATTAAGAACAAATGATTAAAAGTTTTAACCAACCACATGTTAAAGTTTAGCAAAAAAAGAAAAGAAAAGTTTAACCAACATTTTTTAACCAACCACTGTTGGTTAAATCATAGTAACCAACAAATGATTAAAAACCACAGTTTAACCAACAGAAAATTCTAGAAAACATGACTTTGTTTGCCCTACAGTGAAAATACGATGTAGGAAGTCCATGGTAGGCTTCGTAGCTATTAAGCTTACATACAATCATGCATGTTGTAGTAAGTGAAGGTAAAATAGTGTCCTAAATCTGCCTTTCTCGATAGACAAATACCATAATATTGTACAGTTTAGCTCAGACAGTTACATATTTATTACATTGCAGTATTAAGAAACCAATCTTGTACCTTGAAACCCTTCTATATGCGTCTCCAGACCCCACAACCGGAGCATTGCAATCACTTGGTCGTCTGCCATTTTGTCAAAAAGAGAGAGAACGGGCCAGCCTCGTTTTGATGTCGCAGCAACACCACATTTTTAACCAACGTTGTGCAATAGAGATTTTTCACCAACACATGTTGATTAAAATGTAACCAACAATTTGATACTATGCATAAACTCTTTTCCCACCATTGACATTCTTTGGTGGGAATCTTGTTTTGACCGATTGTTGGTTAAAATTATGAGGACTTAACCAACGTTGAATAAACCAAAAATTATTTATATTTTTACTCTTTAACCAACGCAGTATTAAAAGTAATTTTTAACCAACGCTTCATTTTTAACAAATGTAGTATACTTTTTAATCAACATTTTTTTAACCCATGGCTTTTTAATACCTGTTCTGAGAGTGTATGTTGTATATAGACTAGATAACTATTGGTAGGCCTATCCTACTGTTTATTATATTTTGTATATAGGTGCTGTAGGACAAGTTGACGAAACAGTGACGCTGACAATTCAGAAGTGTATTGTAGAGGTAGTATATAAATTATACAAACTAATAGGTGACTGGGTTGATAAGATATGTGCGCTCCAAGCTCTGGCGTTGTGCTGAGTAATGAACATTGTGCTCATGTTTGATTGTAGTTTAAGAAGTAAGACTTGCGATATTTAGTCAGGTTATGAACACATTTTTTACCTTGGTCACATACTGCAGTGTTATAATAAAATTGAGATAAGTAGTGTAGTAAGCGCACCCTAAGCGACCCATACTCACGTAGTGTACTGTTTTACATTTGGTGAGAAATAATAGGCTTACTTGTGTACTTTCATCATTCATTCTTCGCTCACAAATAATAGGCTCACTTGTACAAATTCACCATTCATTCTTTGATCACCAAATACTAGGCTTACTAATGTGTATGTATTGCTATGTACTTTGTGATGCTTCAAACTTATGGTTAATTATCGTGATGAAGAGGTTTGAGCAAAATAACCAACCTTTATGATATGTGTAAATGACCGACAATGGCCTAAGAGTGCATGCGTATTGGCCGGAAAGTATTCATACGTGTTACGTGGTGGTTGCATACTTTCTTTTATAAATGAAACATTCGTAGTGGTGAGTGACTATGGTGACTTTGTGGGGTTTTGGGATGGTACATGCGGGTGCCTTAAATTGTTTAGAGTGGAGGAGCGAGTCCTCCAGCTGGAAGACTATTGGGTATTTGCGTGTATCGGACTGCCAAGTAAACATTTACACATACTATCACCGGTGTAACATTGTATTAATACAGTGTTATTTTCCTTTATATATTTCAGCTAACACTCCGTGTTGATACAATTCTTACTTGGGAGACAATTTTTTACTTGAGAGACAAATTTCCTTTTGCTGGAATTTCTTGGTGGTGATACAATATTCTGGTGATACAATTTATTTTGTAGAAGTATAGTTATTTATTTATTTATTTATTTAGGGAGACAATTTTTGGGAGATAAAATTGATTGCTAAATATTGTTAGTTGGAGTCTGTTGTTATCGTTGTATGGTTGACGAATAAAGTGATCTATAGACATTTCAATCTGAGTGAACCTGTTGCTTTGTCGTGCAACGGTCGAAACGCAGGTTCTGCCCTGCAAACTTACCCACGTGGTCTTTAAGCAATAAACCCCAGGTTTCTAATTTCAACCCTGTCCACATAATTTTTTTTAGTAGTGGTGTCAGATTGACTAAAACAACATTCTACACGTTTCGTAGGCTTCGCGCTCCGCCGTCCCGCCAAAGTGGTATCGAACGATACTATAGGTGTTCCAACATTAGACGATACCAGTCAAGTCTAGTAGCTGAGACCGGTGAACTTATCTAATTTTCAGCCTAGACTATATGATTAATGACGTGGCCCAAACAGTCAATCCTTAATCTAATCTTCTGTTAAGACAATACTTATGCTTCGATCATTCTCTATGACCCGAACAGTGGATGACTGTGGGAGCTTCACTTTCTCCCCACAACCCCTGTTATGCCTGTTTAAAAACAACAACTTACGTTGTGTCCGGCCAATCACTTCTCTACTTTCACTTCGACCATTCGCATTTTCGCTGGTAACGACTACTTCATATTGAGTCCCCGGTAACAAATCCATAATGGTGTACGTAGATTCAGATTGTGTTTCTTCGTCACCAAACGACCCATCTGGATATTCTCGATATTTTATGACAAATGATTGATCTACACCACCGTCATAACCTGGATACCATTCGACGGTCAATGAAGAGAGCGTTGATGAGGATATATGGACACTTAGAACAGGGTATGGCTTTGCTGTAATCAGTTAAATAATCAAATTGTAATAATCAGAACTTGAATTGCATAGACATTTCATCTCGGTTATCAGACATTCCTTTTGCACTTATCAATTGCCAAATACACGGCAGAAATGTAACGGATTTTGAGCTTTATTCACAACGATATATAACATAGACTTACTTGTGCCCATAAGGTAAATCAGGAATATGTCACTTCCCATATCATTGGTAGCTTGACATCTATAGTTGCCATAATCTGAGTTCGGCACAACACTTCTAATGATCAATCTGCTCTCAATCATTATTCCAACAAATTCGTTTCCACCAACTTGTTTATCTACAATACTTGTTCTACCCACTCCATCAAAAAGCTGTTGGCCATTTGGTTCAAACCACGTTGTCATAGAAACAGGATTTCCCTGACTTATGCAAAGTAGTAAGGCGTCTGCTCCCTCATCAGCTCCACTCTTGTTGTCATCTTTGTTGGTGATATTCGGGGCATCTATTTGGTAAGGTAAGAAGTGATTTATTAATCAATGTTAAACGTCTACTCACCCTACCTAATTCGATTCACCGTCAAAGGTTTCGGATAAGATCAGAAATGTAAAGATTAGGTTAGGTTAGGCTACACCAATCTTAAAGAAAAGCATTAAAAAAGTAAAATTGAACTGGGGATAAAGCGAGAACGTAAAGCACGCAGATCAATATTTGCCGGACACTGCTTCGGAGGGTCAAATGAGCCTGTCTCCAAATTCACATACTGGATTCCAAAACACGGAGCAAGAAAGCGTGGGAGACAGCCCTAACTTGTATTGACCTATTCAAGCGTGACACAGGATTGTAGGACGGTAGATGATCATAACTCCTCTCAAGAATTCATTCTAGCATCATCGGTCACTCAGAGAGGCATTGTTTGTTTGATTTTATTTGTTTTTTTAAAAGTCTAACAAACTGGAATCATTTTGTTTTGTAATTACAGCAAGTTGCAATACAAAATCCTCCAGTTTAACACACAGATCGATTGGGATTCATTCTTTCGCAATGTACCATGCAGATCTTCATAAAGAATGCCTAGAACAAAGTTGAATAGTCGTTGACAGACCCTCATTAAGATTATACTTGATGCGCTCTCGAAGAAGTAGAACTTGGAAGCATCCGCTCATAGACAATGTTGAAGTTGATGATCATAAAAGCTAGTGTTGTCTGTAAACCATGTTTGATTGGGTCATGTGTCATGAATTGGTGTATGAAATAACTTGGAATAGATTTAACATATAAAATGATCCCTGTCATAAGACATCAATTTGAAGAAAAAAGACAGTAAGCATTCAAACTATTGCAAGAACATGACGAAGTAAGGTATCGTTTTAATCCTAATAATGTCTTCCTTGAACAAAATAAATCAAATAAATATAAAGAGAGACATAGTGACAGATGGACGAATAGAGGAAGGGTTATCAAAATTGACTCAAAATATGGTACAGCCTATACATTATAAGACCATAGTATATAGCAAAACAGCTAAGAACTATACTTTATTCTCTAAGTAAAATGACTGCGGGAATAGGAGACAATGCAAAAATGAAAACAGTGTAGGCCTACCATAGTAACAAGCAACAAGTGAAATAAAACAAACGGGTTAAAAATACAAGTGATATTGAATCAACTACAAATGAGGAGAAGGGGCGGGTGCGGGGGGAAGGTAAGTCTAATTATTCCCTTCCTGGATGTTTAGACTGTGGGGATCGATTGTAAGAAGACGCTTGATCCATGCTTCTCTCTGCTGAGACGTACCACTTCTGAACGGCTACCTAAAGATCATCAGACATGGTGTAGTTGGGAAGGTTAAAGTATTGTCCCACAGGTGGTGGTTAGTGTTTGCGATTTGACGTAGGGGAGGGAGATTACGATGAAACGTGGTTTCAAGGGAATTTTAGGGGTAGGGTCTTGGTTTCTAGACTTCTCATCAAGGACCGTGGCTCTCGAAAGAGAGTGGACTTTCTGGATGGCTTGTTGGACTTTGGTAGAGCTGTGACCCCTGGCGACCAGATGTTCCTTCAAAGTTTGTGCACGGTGTAAGAATCTAGATTTGTCAGAGCAAATACGTAGGAGACGAAGCGCCTGACTATATGCTATGCCAGTCTTACAGTGGCTAGGGTGTCGGGGGGAGGGGGGGGGGGGGGTGTAATGAAGTAATGTGGTTAGGGAGGTAGGGGATTAAAGGATTAAACGTAAGGAGTCAATGAAGAAATGTGGTATAACCCATTGCCGGGCCACGAGGTAATGAAATAATGAAGAAAAAACATGGTATGGTGAATCTATATCGCGTAAGGGGAGACGTCAAAACTCGACCGCCCGTTGACTGCCGGTTACGGGCGGTTCCGCCCGGTTCTTTCAGGTCAAATGTTTTACTGGTATATGAATATTCGCGCATGCAACACTGAACAACCGCCGGTTGACTTAATGCTGTAATCTGACCAATTTACACTATCAATCTGTTACTTTGCGGTCATAATAGCTCTCTCTATAATCGTTCTATAAAAAAACGACATTCATAGACTTTCGGTATTGATTTTAAAAAGTTAATTGAGCTATAAACAGATTGAAAAAGCCAACCCCAGCGAAAATCAATAGCTGTATTGTACTGAGACTTTTAAGTCTTAAAAGACCCCATTACTTCAAGATGTTATTGCTCACGTGTGTGACGAGGCACTTTCAACCGGTCGTGTTCACCAGAGTGTTACTATTTGACCTCATTATGTGTGTATATTATAACAGACGACACGTTTTGTGAGAACCGAACGGAACCGGCCGTAACCGGCGGTTGCCGGGCGGTCGAGTTTTGACGTGATCCCTAACATGGTGTCAGACGTGGGATGTGACACTGTAGTAGCTCCCGCCATAGTTAATTTACGAGATTTAAATGAAACTAAATTTCGTAACTGGGAGTACGAGGTGTAAATGAAATAGCGTTGTTTCTTAAAAGTATAAACCATGGGATATACGAGGGTCGTTCAATAATTAATGAAAGTGATCATGGTATGGGATGCATGAGTGATTCTATTGAGGGATAATTTGATCAATACAATGTATGAACCTTCGTCTTTTAAACAATACACTTTTGGATTGTTAGATACATTTTGGAAAATCTGTCAATTATTTGGCTGGATATGTAATATGTTGAAAATGGGTTGATTGATACATTTGCGTATATCTCGGCAATGCAAGCATAAAAACAGATAACACTTGGCACATAGTTAGAACACACACTTATCTCTGCTTGACACTCTTTTCTAGATCTGAACTCCTTAATACAAACAAGAAGGGACCATCTCAAATGCGGTTTTATTTAGCAAAATCCGCAATAATATACCTTAGAAAACAACAAAGGATAAAGAACAATGGAGGGATTATAATTTAGTAAATTGTTGTGGGATGTAAAGCAATAATAGTGGGGATTTCAAGAGGAGCTGTTCATAAAATTTCCTCAAACCATTGAAATTATGTGACGATTACTTTAACAATACATATCTAGTAGCTCTAAAGATAGCAGTAATGAGAGAGGTGGTGGCAGCCATCTTTGATTGATACATTCATGTATATCTTTATTTTGACTATCACAATATTTAAACACATTGATTTAAGCATTTTTCATTATTTCTGATTTTGAATTTGAAGGCACAGTAAGCTTTTATCTGGTAAATTTCATGATTTTAGCCATTTGTGGCCCTGTTCAATATTTTCTGCAGGTTCCATGCAAATAATTTCAGATAATTAGTTAGCTATCATATATATGGAATCTCCCAAACTGGTTAATTGCTTGGAATTTTCCTAAATTGTTTGATTTTCCGAAATACTAGTGATTCCTGACTGGGCATTTTTCAATGAAAATTGGCTATTTGAAATACTGATATTTGTATACATTTAATTTGATTGCCTCTCCTTACTTTTTACTCTTATACTACATATATCAAATTACACAGGGATTAAAGTTATTGTCTTTTTTATCATACTTATGCGAAGAAAAATGGATTTACCTGCTTCTGGTGTCATGTTATGCAATCTTCTTACCACATGTTTTATACAAACAATTAAATTTCCCGCCAAATAACTGATTTAGCAGTGTCCCAAGTGTACTTACTTTGAGGCAATGCTATGACGTCATAGTTCAAACTTATAAATCCAAAACTGTATTGTTTGAAAGATAAAGGTTCATACTTTATATTGATCACATTATCCCTCAATAGAATCACTCATGCATCCCATACCATGACCTCTTTCATTATTTATTGAACGACCCTCGTAGCTTGGGATAATGACACATATTAGGTCAGAAAATGAGTCCTAGGTATTTATTGTATGATTTCGTGATAAATTGTCCAATACTTAGACCTATGTGTTGTTTCATTTTGTAGGTGTTCTATCTGGTAGGCCCTACTTACTAGCAGAAGCCCGTCCAAAGGACGGGCGTCTCGATAGTTTTACATAATAAATAAAAGACTTACAATGTACAGTTACATTTACTATTCTAGTATCAGATGATCCTATGCCATTTTCAGCCACACATGCATACATTCCTGCCTGTTTTCTATCGATATCTGTCACATCAACCACACTTGTACCGCTGGTATATTCATCATCCAAGGTGTTGCCGTTTCGTTTCCATGACACAAAACCGTCAGGTTGGGGGTTGGCGTCGGCCGAACAAGTTAGCTCTACATTCCCCCCTTCAGTAATCGTGGATGGGACAACTTGGGCTGATGTTATTTCCGGTGGATCTGTATATATATAGAGTGTTGTGATAAGGTATAGATATAGACCATTGGTTGAAACAGTTAAATTGTCAACTTATATCGATTACCGTCAAATCCAACTATCACCAATTTATGTTTTTACAGACCACACAATATGAATACGTATTTCATCAGGTAAAACGAATAAAGACGGCCAATTTGTGATCTGGTTATTTGTAAATGAGATACCGTATCTAGATAAATATTATGTAAGATATTAACGTTTTAACAATTGAAAACATTTTTGCTATATTTTACCCTACAGATTATATTGTTTCAATTATGGCACGATTCATTTAGATATTGTACAAATATTGCGCGCTACGTGCGCATGTTTCAGGGACAGATAATCTGGCAAAATGGTGTGAAGTAATTCGGGAGATGGAGAGCTTAGATGTTCCGCCCCAAATTAGGGAAATCGGTCGCATGTCCAAATGGGGCCCCTGATACAATCCAAACCTCGGAGGGGCATCTTGGAATAGACAGATATACATCGCATGAGCAGTTGACATGTTCAAAGGGAGGAGGAGGGGCATGCATCCCCCACCCTTGACTCTCATTCTTTGAGGGGGGGGGGGGGGGGGGGGGGGGGGGGTTGCACCCATTCGTGGAATAACTTCATTCTATCCACTGTCAGTTCAAGGCGTCAGTCGGTGGAACAAGTTACACGGGTATCATTTTAGATACCCATTTAAAACCAAAACATAGCTTAATTAGAGCCAGATTCGGGTACATACGAAAACATTGCGCGCTATACGGACAAAGTTAGCAAGGCTCCAAAACGCTCCATTTCTCTCATTTTTCTATTGTTCAATCGGATGTTCGATCTTTAACAATGACGTTAGACTAAAAATGATTATAAAATCTTTGAAGTTGTTCTTTCTCCAAATAGCTACAAAATATAACTGTTTTGTGCTTTCCACAGTTACTATGGTCAATATACTACCTATAATAAAACCCTTACCCTTAACAACAGGTTTCATATTTGATTTCTGCTATGTGAAATTGACATACATCTTTACTGTGTGTCTATATCATGACATAAATTGTCCCCTTAGGAGCGCTATTAATTCGGTCTAGTAAACCTATTGTTATCACTTACTACGAGAGGATTTCCTGGTTGTATATTTAAATTCGGGGCGTGTACGACGGTACTTCTTGCTAACGGCATGGATGAGTTTCCATTATGTTGCAAATTACATCCACGCTTAATGCGTTTAAACTACTCAATGGGTGTTGCAATACTGCCGGTTGGTTGCACACGAGAATTATGTCATATAGCAACCACCTTTGATGGAAGGCGAATATTTAAATTTGTTGCCGTTTTTAGGGCAGCAATTTACATGTATAGCGCTGCTAAGCGGGCCTTGTAGCGTAATGTCTTATGGGAATATAAATTATACAGGCATATCATTGCCATTACTGAGATTCGCAATAGAATCTCAAGAACAAGCCTCCAAATTATAGGTAGGTCTCCTATGATATGCATATATCATAAAATCATAGATTTAAAAGAAAGGTTTAACTCCTAAATATCAAGTCTGGGGCTCCTTATCAAGTTCTATTGCAATCTCTAACAACATGAACAAAGTGCCAATGTTTCAATAACATTTCATTGCAACTATTCAATGTATTCAAGGTTATTCAGACTCCAGCATCTGTGTTCAAACTATGCCAAAACTTATTAACCGAAATATATAATGGTACCTAGTTAGCTTAGTAAGCATTTGGTTTGATACTTGCTTTTCTTGATTTTACCATCTGACCATTTATACTTTTTGTTTATAAGATCTATCATTACTGACGTTTTGAAAAATAGAAGGCCTGTGTAAGGGAAATTATGATAAGCGGCAGCCATTTTCAATTTGGATATGACATTGTTGTGCTATGCATAGCCTACATCAAGCATAGTCTTATTATTAGTATTATTGTCCGCGAGGAAAGAATCCAAAAGCTCAGAATTAAAATCCTCGGTAGACGAACACGCAGTGAAGGAAAACCACATTATAAAATGGGAGGACCCTAAGATTATCGCCAGCGATGAGACTAGAAACACCAGATGGATTCGGAGGAGAGGCGGCACAGCAGGGATAGCACTGGATCAAAAATGTGAGAGGTCCCATGGCATTTTTCAGGACCCCGTTGGACTTCAAAAAACAAATTTAAGGGGTCCCCCTAAAAATTGAGGGGTCCTGAAGTTTGGGTATTTGAAAATTTTACTTTTTTACGGACAGTTTTAATGAATTTATATTGTGAGCAAAGGATGGATATGTAATTTACAGAATTTCTCAAGGTTTCCATTTCCATACATGTATTGTCAAATTTAAGGGGTCCCTTCAATTTTGATCGGGACCCGCAAGTCTTTCCAATTTGAAACCTGACGCGTCACTATTAGAAAGTGAGAGGTCTAGGACGCGCAGACGCGTCAGAATGCGACCTGCGGCACAGACCAGCAAAAACACCTTATGAATGGCAACGAGGGACTTTTATGGCTCAGTGATCCAGAAGGCGTCATCATCAACATTTGAGGAAGACAACAGATTAGTTGTCAAAACCCGTATGGAAGAAAGTAAGTTTCAAACGAAAATTCAGACCATGTTTATCCTGACGTATTTCTACGTACTTACATCTAACATTGAGCGCACACGGCGTACTCCTTGTCTCAACACAGTTGATATCGGCATTTGTCGCACCACAAAGAAGATTTACTGCATTATGTGTCTTTGTAAGAGTTCCAAGGTTAAACTGCAATGTAGTAACATTCCCGTTAAATGCTCCACCTTGGTATGTTGGTTTATGTGTGTCGTCTTGTCTAGTGTCACCTACATACCACATCAGAGTAGTTGCTGGGTTACTGCTTCCAGAAACGCATGTCAAATCAGGTGATAGGTTTCCAGCCGTCAGCTCCGCTGAACACTCATCTGACAGGGGACCAGTTACATATGAGGTACAAACTAGAATGAAAACAAAAGTCATAATGCATGTAATGTATCATGGAATGTAGAAAAGTTAGTCCATGAATCTTTTCAGGGTCTATGGTATTGTTGCGACGCTGATTTACCGTAATTCTAGATATTTCAATAATTATCATTTAGGCCACGATTATTTCACCAGCAACACTTGTCCCGCCGTGTACGAAACCCAATTTGGTATACGTGGGCAGCAATTCGAGCTGACTCACCACACCAGGAGGTTATCAATAATAATTTAGGCCACGTTATAATATACACAACAGGTGACGCTTCTGATTTTACACAAAAACTCAGATTGGTACGCTTCATTTTAGTTAAATGATTAGTCAATGTGCTGGGTGCTGTTTGCTATATATGAGTAAGTTGAACGTTCAGTGAATAAATAATAATGCATATATGATAAGCTTAGAAGCTTTGTCCGTTGTAATTGTTCTTTGTGTGTTTGGTCCCTCCTCTCTGCCATGTGAGTAATTCCCCAAAGGCACGTCAGAAAAGTATCATCGACACATAAGTAATTTCGATAATTTTCGTGACGATACCTTTCAAAATGCAATCAATTTTGAATCTGATCTCATTCTTACCTGCAAGACTATGTGCGGTTATGTGGATTTCGTTTTTAAATTCTTGAGCGTGTTCTAAAAGTTTGGATTTTTTCTTGGCGTTCTGTGACTTTAAGGTATAGACCTTATTTATGATTGGCGCCTCCATGCCGTTGATGGCGACAATTAATAAGATCTATTGCCATGATTTGTTGCTTGTTGTTTTTATTTTTAGATCACATGATATGGTATGAACTCGCAGGTTATTCAGTATGCATAACACAGTGAATTGTACACCATTAAAGTGCTCATCATCACGTTCATGTGAAGCCTAGATTCAAAGCTAAAATCTTAAATAACAAATTGTGAAGTTGGCATCTATATTACTATTAGCTCAGACATGAGGACAGGAGGTAAAACGTATTGAACAGTTGAATGACCCTCGTATAAATGTATATGTTTCGTATCAATTGCCAAACACAGCTGCTTTGCATATGAGTAGCAACGACAAGTTACTCACATTTGACGTCCAACTTCTCTGTTACGCTAGGATAAATCGTGTTGCTGCTTTTATGATGTACTTCACAAGTAATACCAAGGCCGTGGTCAGCTCTCTTTGGTGTGTAGCTCAGTATACTCGTCAAATCTGCCTTACACATTGCATCATCAGTAACGTATGTTGGTGTTAATTTCTGGATAACGTTGTTTGGTGTATACCACCACACTTCTCCGTCATCTGGATATCCGTTGTCAGCTTTACATTGTATGTCCTGTGCTCCTTCTCCATCAACCAAATTACCGTAAGATATGATCGGAGTAACTGGAATAACTGTAAATTAATAGTAATTATTACAAATTCAACAACTCCCCCATACCTTAAGTACAGTAACAAAGCCTTGTCGATTTGAGATAAGCCCACTGTTCATATGCAAATTACTAGGATAGCGAACCTTATTTGGACGCCACTAATGCATATGCATCGATGCAAAATTGTAAACAAACAAAAAATGTTTGCAAAATGTGTTCATTTTTTCGCCCGTGTTTTATATACCAAAATGTAGCTATGTCCCTGAGGAAAATATTTTTGGCGAGGGCCATATGTCACGGCTCACTCCTAAAGCCACAATTTTAGACCGGACGATCGCTACCCAGCACAAGAGAATCGCCATTTTGCCGGCCATTATTGAAATGGAGGGGTGTGTTTTGATTTGATACACATATTTTATAAACATGTATCAAAATGTGTTGCTATTTACAAAGTATTTTAAATTTCACAATTACTTTTTGTAATTTGTCTTCTTTAATGTTAACCTTTTGTAACCCAGCCCATTCAGAAGTTCCTTCGCCCATTTACAGAGAACGGACGATGTCCAAATAAGGGCCTATAAAACGTTAACATTTTCCCCGTTTTTTAAAGAGCAGTTTTTTTTAATGTCAAATTAAGCCTATTAAAACACGTTTTTTTACTTGTTTTCATCAATTAGTTAAAACGCTATTCACCTATGAATGATGTAAATATGTTTGGTTGTTGTTGAACGGGGTTCAATACCCGTCTTACCGTTGTCAATTCGAGATAAACAACTCCGAAACCTTATTGAACCCCTAACTAACATGTTCAAGGTGCTTTGTATCATTTCGAAACAAGATTTCTATTTTTAAAATTGTCTCCAGAACCGTAGATTACATAATAAGCAATTGACAATGATTTATTATTTTCCAACAAAATAATACTTTAAAATTTCAGGAGTTGTTTTCAAAATAATTATGTTAAAACATATTTTGAAAACAATTCCTGAAATGTTATATATTCAGGAAAATCTGTAACGATTGACTTCACTGGTATCTGAAATCCGTAGGAACTGTTTCTTATCATTTGGATTCAATAGTGACTCGTATACCTTCTGAATATTGGTTTAGAATGTATTGGAAGTACTTGGGTATCGCGCAATTCCAGCTTTGTTTTATTAGCCAAACAAGTCAACATTGGGGCAGCTATAAGGGGTTTTTTTTAACATAGGAAAGCATTTAAAAACACAGAACCCAGTCTTTGAGAAAAATGAGAGAGCCTCTCTATGCCATGACTGTGTATGACTTTAATCTATGCTAAAATATCTGTTTATTATTGAGCGTTAGCCATCGTATATCGCACATCGCAGATTGTATGTTAAAAATATTATTTTGGTAATTTAATATGTATTATTTGGACGGTGAATGAGGCAACGAAGACGATGACGCTGGTACTGACGAGACGTTGATGACCTTTGACGAAATTATAATAATTCAAATTTAACAAGTTTGTGCATCTTGATACAAAATACTTTGATTGTTATACATGCGCTCTTTCTTATCAATTATGTACTAATAATTTACTAAGCGTTTACAAAGACTGCAAAATCGCGCTGCGCGTCTTATTTACCATGTTGGCAGACGAACTAGCGCGAAACCATTGCTCCGAGAATTGCATTGGTTGCCTATCCAGCAGAGGATTGAATTCAAGATCTTGGTGCATGTGTACAATTGTATGAATGGTTCGTCACCAATTTATTTACAGGCTTTACTTAACGTTTACAACTCAGGCCGTGAAGGGCTTAGGTCATCTCAGGATTCTACACTTCTTGCCGTTCCCAAAACTAACAGATCCTTTGGGGATAAATCATTTTCAGCTTTAGGACCAAGAATGTGGAATATCCTACCCAGTTCTGTGCGTACCGCCCCAAATGTGAAATGTTTTAAAAAGCTTTTAAAAACTCATCTATTCCCTGTGGAATAATTCAGTTTGGTTGTTTACACAATTATCAGTCAGCTGTAGAACGGGACCCCGTTTCAATTGAGGGCGCTCTAAAACGACGGGTGTACGTAACCAATGTAACGCACACCCGTCAATTTGCGCAATGATTGAATTTTCGCCTTTTACCACCCATTACCTGCATAAAAAGTAACTATCCGTCGAGTTAAGGGGAGGATAAGGTACCAGAACTCCTTGCGACATCCAGTTCGATGATTTAATTTAACCTTTGACCCCAACATCACACGACACAAGCTAAAATTATGTCTTTTTTGACCGGTTTGCTGCAATGAGACCACCATTTTCTTGACGAGATTACACAATTTTATAGAATTTTTAGGGTATGTGTGATAATTTTTACATTAAATATAAGCCCTATAGTAATCAGAAGTGATGCCTTTGTAACGGTTATCTCTGTGATAAGAGAGTTATTTCGTTGTTTAAAATCGGCAAAATCGTCTTTTTATTAATTTTGAAAATTACTGTGACGTGAGGCCGTTCCCTTGGAAACGCAGTCCCGTTCTCAAGCCCGCCCTCTATTGAAAAGTGTTTTTTGTTCGTATTCCGGCGGGCGACGGACTTCCGTCACTTGATGAATTGTCGTGTAACAAATGACGGCAGTGCGTAACTAAATAGAGCGCCCTCAATTGAAACGGACCCCCGTTCTACAGCTGACTGATTATAGTATATAATGTATAATATTGGTCTTTTAGTGGTTTACATTTTGTATTACTTTTAAATGCAGTTTTTAAGTATTGTTGATGTATGCAATGTTAGGTATATAATGTATATGTATGTCTGCAGCTAAATAACAATTTAAATTACGGGTTCTGGGCTGTTGTTTGGTTTGTTCATGGGTATTGCGAGTGCTGCTACAGCTGTATGTAGTGGAGTGTGTGTGTGAGGGGGGGGGGGCGGTTGTATGGTGTCAGTCATCAGGTGGTCACGTAAATGTACCATATTTTGTGTGCAATATTTTTGGGGAGGGAGGGGTAGTGTGGGTGGGGTGTGTAGGGTATGTATGGTGTCAGTCAGGTGATCACGTAAATGTATCATGTTTTATGTGCAATATCTTTTGGGGAGGGAGAGGGGAGAGGGGGTAGTGTGTATGTGGTGTGGGGGTGAGTTTGCGGGGGTGTGTTTGAGGGTGTGTGGCGTCGGGCTGTGTGTTTCTCTCAGTGCTGCTTTTGTGTATTTTATCATGTAATATGTATGTATAATTCTTATTTTACTGCTGGTTTTTGTTCAACATATTTTTATCTAATGTATACATATTGTACAGCGCATTGGTCTTTTGGAAATGCGCTATATAAATCCTTATAATAATAATAATAATAATACTCTAACTACCATTACACCCTATGACTAAACTTGCCATTGAGTTGCAATGTAACACCTTTAATAATGATGTCTGATGGAGCTTCACTGATTTTGATTTCACATTGAACCTCTTTCAGATTGTAATTTGCGCAATTAGGTGTAAATGTTAATACACTGGTTATATCCATGAATTGTGATTCATCAGGATTTGGTGTAAATGTAGCATCAATACCATCGTTTTGTATCTCCCTGTTTAGTTTCCATACAACATCAGCCTCAGGTCTTGTAGCTTTTACAAGACATGTCAATTTATGAGGGACTCCATTCAATACGTCCGTCTTATCACCCGTGTTGTTGTATCCGAATTCATTATCGTCGTCATATAACTTCACCTCATCTGTAGATGGCGGGACTGAAACATTTAAAGGGATAGTCAAAATAAGGAAAATGTAAATAAGATTATACATAAGATATGTGTCTGTTCTCCTAATACTTTAGTTCTCTTAATCGGACGTTTCTGACAATAATTACAGAATGTTTTTAAAAATAAGTTTGACCAAAATTATTTCTTAACATATCCTTAAATTCACACTAAAAAGTTTAAGCAAAATATTCTATTTAATGAGATGCAGTGATTCGATGTGTCCTGTTGTATTATTAGCTTGACTGACGTTATATAATCCCTTTTTCGTAGTTTTAACAGCGAGGTGATGTTAATAATTCGATTACAGCAATGTCATATGCCACACATGAACTGAAAGAGATATTACTGAAATTAATAAATTCAGTGGAGGACGTCACAGTATGTTGCACAATAGACTCTCATATTGAAATGCTGTGTAGAACCATGGTAGGTAATACCTGCCGTGGTAGAACTAATACTATGCCGGTTTCGCTCAAATCTGTATGATGTTTGAAAAGCCCGGTAATGGTAATCACAAATATTGATAGCCTATTTAGGCAACCAACATACCGAATACTATAGCTGAATGTGCAGAATTGTTGTGGTGAAAGTGCCAGGTTTAGCCATTCCCCCAATGAATTTAACACCATTTTGCCAGGTTATCTGTTTAGCGTGAGATTTTCTTTCATATGTACCCGAATCTGGCCATATATAAGTGACATTTGCGTCTGGGAACGAGATTGACGTTTTATTTATGAATGTTGAGAAGTTATTTCATGATTATTCGTGATTATAACGACTACACAGACTTTTTTTTAGTGTTGAGCGATCTTGACATGAAACACACGTATATTCAATACAAAATTACCCACCTGCTCATCCCTGTTTTGATAATCTATGTTTTACCCTACTTGTAGAGCATTCGTTACCTTTGACATCCAGCGTAGTTTGACTTTTGACACCAGTGGAATCAGCTGGTACCATTGCAGTGCATTCCACTATTTGATCATGGTTGCTCCACTCAGGGTCTAGGGTCACGGTGTTCGTATTTATTCCATCTGGCCAATCAGAACGCGTATTTCCATTAAGAGTCCAATGTATTGTTGCATCAGGTGTGTGTCCTGTAGCTGTGCACGTAAATGTCGCTTGAGTTCCCTCGATAACAACTGCAGTTGGTGGGTACGGTGTGCCAAGTGCATCACTAATGACTACTAAACTCGGTGGAACTAAAAAAATATATATATACGAAGATTATTGCGCAACTATAGGTGTTAGTTTCAGAAGTAATTAGGCATCATTAATGATTGATGATTTACTCGATGTAAAACCATTAGTATTTGTTTCGGCCTCGGCCAGCCCACGGGATGGGACCGGCCATATTGACCATTTACTTGATCTTACTTTAATGGTCATGATAGTTGGCTAATTCCCAATCTCTGATATTTTCACTCCGCGAGTTGTAGCATAGATGGTTGTAGATAGAGGAAAACACCTTAATTTGACACTGACACAGTTCTTAAAATACTCCCGAAAATGTTACAATCAGAAAAAAATCATTAACGATCGATCTTATTGACCGTGAGCTCGGAAGGGGTATATTTAGATTGGACCAGGAATTAAATGGTCCACATGCCTATAACGATTTGAAAGACCGATGGTATTGCGCAATAATAAAAGTCCGCTTGACTTTCATAAAGATAGTCATTCATTTGCTTAACGATTCAACATTGGGCCTTTTTCTTCTGGGTTTGAGCATAATCCTCGTTTTGAGTGACTACCAAAGTACACCGTACCATGGCAGGTAATTATGGCAGGTAATTACCTGCCATGACCGTACGAATGAGTGTGTCATTGAATTCTCAACTCAACAGTTTCTTGGTAGTTATCAAATAGATTGGATGAAGGAAAAATATGAACCACATACGAGATTTAACTTACCATTCACTAATACCCTCTCTGAATCGAATCCTGATCTGCCATTATTAAGAGCGACTTGACACCTGAATTCTACATCATCAAGTAAATCTACGGCTTGGATTGTGAGCTCAGATGATCCACCTCCCGTACCATCGTTGATCGACATGATATAGGCAGGTGGTTGGTATACATTGGGATACATTATTCCGTCTAACCCTATAATTTTATTGGCAATCGGTGTATAATCGCTTCCACCACCAATCTGCCATGATAACGTCTGTAGTGAGCTGGCAATGTATGTATAAATACAAAGAAGTGTGGCTGTATTTCCTTTTAATACTTGATTCCCTCCTGGTATGGACACTGATACCACTATGTCATTGGCAGCTGCAAATAGATAAACATGATGGCCCTAGATCTTGTGTTCAAATCTGACCCAAAATCTCATAACACACGCTCGAGTCTATATTGCTATCTAAACAATAGCTATGTAACTATTTTCAATTTACTTGCTCCTGTATCTTTTAAAAATAAACGCGAGAACATTATAGCATCCACTTATAGAATAGTTGTTATTTTTTGTATTCAATTTATCACTCAACAGTTCAATAATATCAAATAACATACTAAAGCTGTGCAAAGTACTACCTTTATCTGCATAATCTCAGCTTATCAGGTTTTATTTCATATCTCATTTCAGGCTCTGGCAGCACAGGTAGACACGTTATAAATGATGTTGCCAGGGCACTAAGTTTTTTCTTTTTAGATATGAATATAGAAATTGCCCTTTTTAATTCTAGATGTAACCACTTCGGCAATTATTTATATAAGGCAAAAAAAAAATTGTTTGTTTGTCCATAGAGGGTCCGAAAAAGGTAGGGTCGGTAGGTCGGATATTCTTTTTTTCTTCTTTTTTTCTTCTTCTTTTTTTAATTGTGTTTGGGAATATAAATTCGGCATGAATACTGTGAATTGAAGTCGTCCAAACACAAAACACCGTCACTTTGATACTATTGAACTCTCTTTCATGAGTTTGTTAGAATTGTACTTTAATAGTAGGCCTACAACTGGTAAACTAACCAAATGAACTGTCATGTTGTCATGTCGGTCGCCGCCATTTATTATGATTGAAAATTTGCAGAAAGTGAAACAACGTAGTGTTGAAGTTATGTTAGAAATATATACGTGAAAGTAGTGCTGTTATAGATACGAAATTTTGTATCGATAAGTCGTATAAGAAAACTTCGAAATGTCGATTATTTATTTTATCGATAAAATATAATTGGTTTCCGAATTCTGCGACTATCGTCGCCAATCAAAAACGTCAGATAAAACCTGATCAGATCGAGAACGGGGGGAATATTCATATCAATGATGTACCCCACCAATAAATAACTTGGAAAATTGGCCGAAAAAGTCATTTAAAAACGTTATTAATGAAGACTAAATTGAACAAATTCCGAAGTAGCTGGCCGATACGGTCGCCATCTTTTAATTGTTAAAATGTTGAAAATCGTCCTTTACGCATGCGTGTGACACATCGTGCTTCGGCTTTATTCGATTCCCATTCGGCCTCTTCCGAAACCTGATACGAATGACGTATTGCTACGAAAAGTATCCTTACGCATGCGTGTGACAATTTGTCCAATCACAAATTTTACTTCAATTTTCCGGAACGGTACGAGTGACGTAATACCAATAACATGTGATGTGCTCGCAACTCATCTCGAAAGGCACAGTTCCCCATAGTTCCACAGATGTGGATTAAGCCTCTGATTGACCAACTGCGCTCTCTGAAAATCATGTTGTTTTTTATAAATACCAATATACGACTGGCATTCCCGATGGCGTTGTTAATGTTATTCAGTATGTATTATTTTGATACTTCTGGATCTGGATCTGGATCATTATACTCCAATTAAGCAGGTTCTGCGCATTGGGGATGGTGTTTATAAAGACCAGATTCATTATAGCGTACGAAATCAGGAATAAAACGGTCCGTTTGGCCATTTAAATTGCTCAAAAAGTTGTTTTAAAAAAATAATAGAAAATAAAAAATAATACGGTCGGCACCAAGGTACACGGTCGGTCGGACGTGGACAAACAATCATTTTATTTTTTTTGGCCTAAGGGCAAGACAGTGTTGCAAGAAGAAAAAAGGACGTTTTGTTAACGCGTTTAACCAACAGGTTAGGTCTGATTTATGAATAAAGATTCTGAATGCAAGATAGTCAATATTTGGGGGAAATCATGGCGTTTTTAGTTTTTTTAGTTTTAAAGTATTGCCAAACCCCCAGAAAACCACGACATAATTTAATTTGATTTAATTTAATTTTTCTTTACTACTTGGCTATCATAAAAGGTCCTAACTGAGAGTGATGAAATCATAATCAAGAATCGTTGAAAAAATTATTGTGAAAGTCTTTATGCGTCCCTGGAAGAGACAAATGATATACCAGAAGAGTCTCCCTTGCCTCCACCTGGTGAAGATGACCCTGATATTCTCTGTCAAAGGTCCTGGAAGCCATCAAGATGTTATCAAATCAAAATGCACCTTGTCTAGATTACATGAACTCCTGAAGCAAGCTGATGTTTCTGTAACAGTTATGCAGAAGCTGTGCAATACTGTTCGGAAATCAAGAATTATAGCCAGAAAAGTTCAGTATTTCTTATACTACCAATATAGATACAAACTTTTTAAATTCTATAATAACAATAAATTATTACTTGTGGCGTAACATAGGTACGAATTGAACACAATTTTCAAGTAGAAAGTATTCTATTCGATTGTCGAGGTATTCACGAATTCGCATTTAGCTGGATACTATTATATATCACTAATATGTTTTTGAGATTATTGAAATTCAATTATTTACAAAAAATTATTGCTCAGGATTCTATATTACTTTCTTACATGATATAAATCATTATGATACAAAGCATTATGACTGTGCATACAATATTTAAGTTTTAAGCGTAAATAGATGCATGTGACACTTAATTTAGATTGCGTTTGCATGTATTGTATTACGTAGCGTGTCCGAATCGATGCAATGATGAAATACTATTAAAATGCATATGAAGTGTGTTATATTGGACCCATCGACACACTCTAAAACAATACAGTCTCACATAATAGACAATGATTGACCATCATAATCCACAGGGTATCGCATCTGCACATGTCGCTATTAGACAAAAATAGACAATCATACTCTATAAGGTATCGCTATCTCTACACATCCCATGTCGATAGACAATGATGGTCAACCACAATCCATAGGGTATCTCTTTATCTACATATCACATGTCGCTAATAAACAATAATGGACCACCATAATCCATAGGGTATCTCTTATCTGCACATCACATGTCGCTAATAGACAACGATGTACAGTACAACCATAACCCATAGGGTATCTCTTATCTACACATCACATGGCGCTAATAAACAATTATGGACCATCACAATCCATAGGGTATCTCTTATCTGCCCATCACATGTCGCTAGTAGACAATGATGTACAACCATAATCCATAGGGTATCTCTAATCTGCACATCACACGTCGCTAATAGACAATGATGGACCACCAATCTATTATCACACGACGATAATAAACAAGTACCACCATAATCTATATCACACGACGATAATAAACAACGAAGTACCACCATAATCTATAGGGTATTTCTTATCTCTGCACATCACATGGATTAATTTAGGAAGCACTACGCAACAAGTCTGAAAGACTTATCCCTTAGAATGACTTATCCCTTCGACTTGTCCGGAAGGCATGTCCGCTGACTTCCGAAAACTTATACCTTTCCCACCAGTAAAGCAATCTAAGAATATCAAAACTTGTTCTACAGACTTGTCCGTTTGAGAAATCTACCCTACCCAATTGAGCCAATTAAGTGGCACTTGACGTATTGATCAATCGATTTTAGCCCTATTGAAAGGCCACTCTTGGCGACTCGAGTTTCGTATTGTCTCGTAAAACGATTAACTTGTCCAGTTATCAATGGAGTGCAGTTGACCATTTAAATTGGTGAGTTCACACGTACAATCACGTGCCGTGTATACAGATGATTCGTATTGACACCAAAAGAACACAAACATCTTTTGTGGTTTAACTATTTCCTCGTAACATTAGCCAACGGACGACGCCTGAACGCAACAAAATTCGATTTATGGCCATGCGTTTTGAACTGGGCCTGCAAAAAGGTGGAGTTGTGACATCGGCACATCAAAAATGACATTGTCTATTCAATTTCTTGTATAAAGATACCACCTACATAGCTAAATTTGGTATCAAAATAAAGCTCTTATGCAGGGCAAGAAGATAAAAGTATTAGCATGTGTTAAAATTTTGTCATTTTTTGTTAATTAATGGCTAATTAACCAACATCAGGGGTGGAGGAGAGTCCGGCGCAGGAGAGTCCGGCGCAGCAAATTTGGCATCTACAGTACAGTTCAGTGCAATTGAGTTAAATCATGTTTATGGAATGAAATTGTTGCATCTAAGTACATAAACTCTGGTAAATAAACTGATTTGAATAATTTAGATGTTTAATAATGGGTAATCACCTTAATTAATAAAGAATTAATCAATAATTACAGACCCGCAATGCATTGAAGAACTACATGTGTATGACTGGATGGATATGTACCGACGCAGCGTCTTTTACCAGCACATACGGTTAGGCAAAGTGATCATGGTATGGGATGCATGAGTGATTCTATTGAGGGGATAATGTGATCAATACAAAGTATGAACCTTTGTCTTTCAAACAATACACTTTTGGATTGTTAGATACCTTTGGTTATGTAACGTCATTAACATAAACACAATAGGTTTCAGACACTGACTGAAATCTGCCAATTATTTGGCTGGATAGGTAATATGTTGAATATGGGTTGATTGATACATTTGCGTATATCTCGGCAGTGCAAGCATAAAAACAGATAACACTTGGCACATAGTTAGAATACACACTTATCTCTGTTTGTCACTCTTTTTTAGATCTGAATGCCTTAATACGAACAAGAAGGGACCATCTCAAATACGCTTTTATTTAGCAAAATCTACAATAATATACCTTAGAAAACAACTAAGGATAAAGAACAATAGAGGGATTATAATTTAATAAATTGTTGTGGGATGTAAAGCAATAATAGTGGGGATTTCAAAAGCTGTTCATAAAATTTCCTCAAACCATTGAAATTATATGACGATTACTTACACAATACATATCTAGTAGCTCTAAAGATAACAGTAATAAGAGAGGTTGTGGCAGCCATCTTTGATTGATACATTCCTGTATATCTTCATTTTGACTATCACAATATGTTTATACATTGATTTAAACATTTTTCATTATTTATGATTAGAATTTGAAGGCACAGTAAGCTTTTATCTGGTAAATTTCATGATTTTAGCCATTTTGGGCCCGTTTCAAAATTATCTGCCGTCTGCGCATGCGCATTTTTTCTGCAGGTTTCATGCGAATAAGTTCAGATAATTAGTTAACTATCATATGGAATCTTCCAAACTGGTTAATTGCTTGAATTTTTCCTAAATTGTTTGATTTTCCGCCATATTAGTGATTCACTGACTGGGCATTTTTAAATAAAAATTAGCTATTTGAAATACTTATATTTGTATACCTTTTATTCAATTGCTTCTCCTTACTTTTTCCTCTTATACTACACATTCCAAATTACACAGGGATTAAGGTTATTGTCTTTAGTATCATATTTATGCGAAAAAAATCGGGATTTACCTGCTTCTGATGTCATGTTATGCAATCTTCTTACCACGTGTTTCATAAAAACAATTCAAATTTCCCGCCAAATAACTGATTTAGCAGTGTCCCAAGTGTACTTACTTTGAGACAGTGCTATGACGTCATAGTTCACATTTAAAAATTCAAAAGTGTATTGTTTGAAAGACAAAGGTTCATACTTTGTATTGATCACATTATCCCCTCAATAGAATCACTCATGCGTCCCATACCATGATCACTTTCATTATTTATTGACTGCCCCTCGTATGTCAGATTTTTTTCTTCGCAAAATGACAATTTTTCCAGCCCGGTGCAAAATACTGTAAACATTACCTAGATATAGAAAGTTATATATGCTTGGAAAGCTTTAACTGTCAGGAATTCAAATCTGCAATAATTAACCTTGTAGGGTATGCAGAATTGTTTTCATATTTTTTTTTTCTCAGCAGATTTTTTTCATAAATTGTTGACCTTTTCAAATTCATAACCTTCTAAGGGTTCATCCTATGTTAATTTTAAGTGCATTTTTGAACTCCTAAGACAATTTTAATCAAGAAAATGTATACTTTTGTGGGGGTATTGCCTAGTATAGAAAAGTTATCGCCATTCAAATGAAAATACACGCGATATTCACCAATTTTAAGTTCGTCACACGAGACCGGCCCAACTTAAAACGCATGGCCTTATCATTATTTAAAACCACACGCGGCCTATTAATAGTATTATTGTGTAGCATTAGTTTTCCCGTGGATGGGACTAAATATTATTAATGTTAATAATTATGTCTAAGTAAAGTTAATTAGGGGGGGGGGGTCGGTCATTACTTTTTTATGTTTCTAATGTTATAATTTATATGTATTTTCAATCGTATATTATACGACGAAAATAGCAAAAAATGCAATGTTTTTTTAATTTTTTGAACTTTAACCTCTATTTATTCAGAGATGAGATAAGATGTCATTGTCATTCTTGTTGTTCATGAATTCGCATTTTGTGTTCCCGATTATATTCAAAGGACATGGACATTAAGTAAAAAGAACCCTTAGAAATAACATTTTTTTAAAATAAGTAGTGTTTCAAAGTTTAGCCTAAAAATGGATACAAATTACGCGTCAGATAATCCACGTGGTGCGTGTTGCGTGCGTGTTAACCTTGGCTAAACTCTGACAAATCCGTAGCGTGTAAAATTTTATTAAACTTTGTTTTATTAGGTCAGAATCAGATTCTACACATTTTGGGAAGGTCAGTCATCACTTTAATGTTTCTAATGTATACATTTATATAATTTTTCACTGTTATATGCCGAAAATAGAAGGGGAAACCAGGGGCGGAGCCAGAGACTGAGTTTATCGGGGGGCTGAAAAAAAATTATGTTGGTGGACTATCCAATGGGGTGCGCAGCACCGCCCTCCGAGCAATGTTCGGACAGGGTGTCTGAGGTGGGATGTGCCCTCCCCTGAGAAGTAGATTTGTTTTCTTCAATTTTCGAACTCATTTGATGCGATCTGGTATATACTTTTGACCAACATTTTACAGTCGAAAAGCCACCTCTTCATTTCCAATAAATATTTTGTTTTTTATCAATGCACGAAAGAAGTTGAGCATAAATGATATATTCTTGATTTAAGTATACATGGTTTAAAAGCTCGAACAGGGGGGGAGTCTGAGGCCCCCTCAGAATTGTTTTTTTCTTCAATTTTCGAACCTATTCGGTGCGATTTAATTTGGTGTGTACTTTTGACCAATATTTTATTGAAAAGCAATCCTTTTCCACCGTTTCTTCTCTTTTTCCCCTACTTTTATTTTCTGTCTTTCTTTGCACAAAAAAAGTGGGGCGGCCATGGTCGCCTCGGTTGCGACGCGCCTGTAGGGCCTAGGCCTACATATATATATATCACGACATACAACGTTAATTTATCAATCAGTCACTCAATTAAAGGATCTTTCTCCCTTTCTCTCCCCCTTCCCCCTTTCCCGGTTTCCTTTCTTTTTTTGGTATATAAAGAGCAAATGCACGATGCCTGAAAAACGAATCAAAACAAAGCGTGTGGTGCGCACATTGGCCCATACAGCGCACACACGGAGTGCATTATACACTTTGAATGCGCCCCGCATACAAGTTTTAGTTTCTTGCTTTCTGATTATCTCGACACTAATGTAGGAGTGTATGAATAAGTCTCAATCACCTCATCAACCCAAGCGATATTTGGGGAGCTGTTAGAATCCCAATCCAAGAAGGGCTGATAGGCTGTGCACTGTTGTTGACCGGTAGCCGCCAAAGTGTAGAGACAAAAGGGTTCCGATTCAAAACGGCAACGATAATAATTGGCTAAAAGTGTTTTGGGACTGACTGTGCTTGTATTGTAAAAAAACGCTATATTTTAAGAACGGTGTATTATTATTATAAGAAGGCAAATGAAATCACAGTGGGAATTGCATTAGCATGATTAGCATATAGGTAAATTCACTAATAGGCAAATATATACTTTTTGATACAGCTGGTAGCATGATAGGGACTTTACCATCAGATTGAAATAACAATAAACAGGGCAATTGAAACCGATTCTTCCTGCAGTGTTGGGAAGTGAGAACAATGCAATGATCAAGTCGTTCACCTTGCACAAGGACACAGAAGTACAAAATGAATCACATGATTTATTTACACTCGTTAAAAAAGTAAATACCCCTGTTTTGAAATAAACTTTGGATAAGATGATTGTTTGAAGTACCTTTTGAAGGTCATAATATGACAGGAGAAAAATCAACTTATGCCCGGAGTTGTTCTCATTCTCTAGATTTAACAATGCATATCGTGGAGATCACGTTAATCTTTATCAAACATTTGAAACCTTCCCCAAGGCCACCACAAAAAGCTGCTGGTACCGCGTGCCTGACCGACGATCTATCAAAAGGTCTAGAAAAGGATAACTTTTTCGAGCTCTCTCGTTAGCGCAATTAGCATGATTAGTTAGGCGTCGGACGGACTCCAACGTCCCTGGCGCGGGTGATCCCTGACCTGGCGAAGAGCGATCTTTCCTCCGAAATTTCATCCTGATAGCTGAATTGGTAAAAACACGCCCAGGGAGTTTATGGGGTTAATGCTTTCTTAGACATTATCAATACGCCTGTGGGTGATATTTCTTACACATTGTATAGTGGTAATATGGTAGAATTATATGATTCTTATCGCTTTGAAACACTGCCAAATTGCTTCCTGATCACAGTGAGCTGACACAACAATCAGTCGGATGCGGTTTGAATAACTTCCCTTCAAATGGCAATTTAATGCCCGGAATGATGATCGCTATCACACACATGGCCCAAATAGTCTTTATCTTCTCCTCTCAACTCTGGCCTAGAATTCTTTATTTAAAGAAAAAGAAAACTGGCAGCTATAACAGATAGTGACTTTTCATATCACTAGGTATCTCAACCAAATAACCATATCTGCAAATAGCTGCTCCAAACTACATTAAGTTTATACCAATTGCACAGGATATAAAAAAAACCATGACAACTGGTAGCTTTTTTTGGTTTTCAAAAAAACAAATCCAGGTCATGCAGGTACTAATAAGTTGCCGACACAACAGCTCAATATCATTGTATTTCATAAATATAGTCGACGTCATAATGCTTTGGACAAAATTCCAAACAGGCAATTTACTGCTGCCAGAATCTATATGAAGTAGAATTTTTTTTAATTTTCGAACTCATTTGGTGCGATCTGGTGTATACTTTTGACCAAAATTTGATAAAAAAGACCACCTATTCATTTCCAATAAATATTTTGTTTTTTTATCAATGCACGAAAGAAGTTGAGCATAACTGATATATTCTTGATTTAAGTTTACATGTTTTAAAAGCTCGAACACGGGGCGGGAGTCTGAAGGGGGATGTGCCCCCCTCAGGAGTAGATTTTTTTCTTCAATTTTCAAACTCATTCTAAGGGGGATGTGCCCCCTTTTTTCGAACTCATTTGGTGCGGTCTGGTGTATACTTTTGACCAAAATTTGGTCAAAAAGGGCCACCTATTCATTTCCAATAAGGGCCATTCCACAAAAATGGGACCACTTCAGCTTTGGAAAATTATGAAAATAAATGGTTTCAAATCTACTTACTTTGATCGTTTTTGATGACCCAATATGCTAAAGTTACTAGAACAATAATGTTTGCGAACACCACTGCTCACATTTTTACGCACGAAACCATGTAATTCAGGTGTTTTATATGATTTTTCACTCGGTGAACGGCGTTATCTAGTGTCATATTGGATTGGCAGTGTCATTGCATCCCTAACTATAAGTCCGAATATGATATAAAAATTATTGGTTTTTTTTGTATTAATATTTGACAAGCTATGCGACAGAAGAATGAATTTCATCTTTTAGCCTCAACAAATCTCTTGCTATGAATCAACGCTTTTGACAACTATGTGCTTTCAATTTTGTACCTTTTCCCAAAACTTGTTTTGTCAATTTTACTCTAATAGAAGAATATTCCCTTTTGTAATGTATCGATTGTTATATTTTCTTTAAGCCCAACATTGAAATTGTATGTCATTATATAAAGATAACTTAATATGCTATTTTTAATGGTATTATTCTTGAATAACGCCGTTCACGTGTATGATAGTTATGGGATTGAAACAAAGATAAAACAATTGAAACTGACATAAATCATGTAGCTGTTGCAGAAACTTTATTTGTTTTATCATTTTAATACTAAAAAAAGATTTAAACCATACATTTGGGCTGAATTTCCCAAGATTGACCGTCAAACAGTGGTCAAATATTTAATTTTCACTTTAAATGTTTTATATAGCTTGCATTTTCGTTTAAAAGGGTATGTACCATTACATTAACTATTGTATTAAATTACATGCACACTGCATTGCATATTGTGAAGTTGTTCTCTTTTTTATTTTATTGATATGGACATTTTAGGGTGAATTCCGTTATCCCTGTGAACAGCGTTATCCATCATGTCCATGGTTATCCTGACATACACACGCGCAATAAGCCTGACGAAAACACATGCTCAATACTTGCTCAATAGAGCGATTTGGCTATGTGTAGCCGCGGTAGTAAACACTCATAGGCCTATATGTGGACTATGAGCCATATATTTACACTTACAGCATATTCGAACCCATTTTGTGCGATTTGGTGTGTACTTTTAACCAATATTTTTTTGAAAAGCAATCCCTTTCCCCGTTTCTTCTTTTTTTTCCCCTTCTTCCTTTTTTCTTTCTTTGCAAAAAAGTGGGCCCCGGCCGCCACGCGCCTGTATTTCAATTGGTCCGTATCGGACTGCTGACACCCATAGTGATATTTCAAGTGGCGCTACTTATCCAAGTTTACGACTCTTTAACATAATGGCTTGATAAGTAGATCAATAAAAATCGATGGCCTATTTGTCCGATGGGTTCCGTTGGATTCTTTTGGACATGGGCATTTTTATATTGGTATCAGTTGAAATGTCATAGGTATTTGTCCGTTAGGTATTGGAAAATAGTACCTTGGGCCACACGGAAAAGTCTAAGGGATAAGTCATACTAAGGGAAAAGTCTTTCAGACTTGTTGCGCAGTGCTTCCTAGCATCAAGGGTCACGTCAAGGTTGGCCAATATTAAAGGGAGACAATGCTCCGTTCATACTGATGTCTATTCTTTCACTGACGCTATGAGTGTTCTGCGTCTCATAATCTTTGACCACTCTAGGCCCCAATGTGCCATTATTATTTTACTGATATTTACACCTATTGACTATGTCCTGTCTGTAGAAGTTGTCGTTTGTTCTCTTCTCAATGTTCTGCGGATACTGTGTTGCAACCCGTATGTAGGAACCATTTTTCAATTTTTTTTTATTGTCGATGCTCTGCGCATAGTGGCTGATATCTATTCTGGCATCGAGACTTTGCATAACATATTGACCATGTCATGTTTGTAGAGGTTGTAGTATGTTCTCTGATCAATGTCCTGCGGGTACTGCGTTGCAAAAATATTGCCAATGCTCTGCGCGTACTGGCTGATTTCTGTTCTTACATCGAATCTTTGCGCGTTGCTGCATCTCAATCCCAGGTATGAGCCACTATTGTTATTCAGAAAATGTATTGACAATGCTCTGTACATATTTTATACCTAATGTCCATTCTTTCAGCGATGCTCAGCTTGTTCTGTGTCTCAACGTGTTATAAATCTACCTGTTTATGGTACACCTCACGTTATGACAATCTCCCAATATTCATGTTTCTTTTAGCCATTTTTATATGGTTTACCATGTTTCATTCACATTTATCAATTATGGATCACTTATAAATTGTATATAAGTAGTTGTGTGCTATCATTAGGATCACTCTTTCTCGCAAACATGATCACATAACTCCAACTCTCCGTGATCTGCACTGGCTGCCTATCAATTATCGTATTGTGTATACAATTTTACTTCTGACTTATAAATGTCTTCATGGTACTGCGCCAATCTATCTTCAAGATCTAATCAAACAATATACACCTTCACGCAATCTTCGTTCTTCATCTCTATCGCGTCTTGTCTGCTCTTCAACGTCCACTCATTATGGTCAACGTTCCTTCTCTGTGTCAGCTGCAGAACTCTGGAATAATATTCCACTTCATGTGAAAAATGCAGAGACTATATTTCAGTTTAAGAAATCCTTAAAGACTCATTTGTTCACAATGGCTTTTTAAATGTAGTCCATATCCATGTATTTGTTTGTTATTATGTTTTTATGTTCAAGCGCTTAGGGATCTCGATGTTAAGCGCTATACAAATATGGTTATTATTATTATTATTATTATTATTATTATTATTATTAGGGCGCATACTGTAGCCATCCTCTATTTGATTTGCTTAACCAAGCAAGGGTTACAGCATATTCTTGTTTTGCAGCACAGGGCCATCCATGTCCAGTTTGGGAAATTAGTTCAGAGAAGCGTTCACTATCACACTGGCAGGACCATCATAACAAAAAAGTTCGATAACGCATTCATAACAGTAGACAGGCAGACCATTTGACTCCTGGCACAATTGATCAAATATATATATATAGTCCTTACGAGCTCACAATTAGGTTGATCGTTAATGTTTTTTTCTGAACGTTTACATTTTCGGAAGAATGTTGTCAACTTTTGGTATTTTCCTCTATCTACAACTCCTGGAGTGAATATAGAGACTAGCAATTGGCCAACAAGCATGACCAGTTTAATCATGATCAAATAATGGGTCAATACGGCAGATCATCTTCCTCATCCATATAAAATAACCTCGACACCCCCTCCATTTGCCAAGCGACTCAATATCGGGGCTTTCCCATCTGATTTCGAGTGAATACCTATTATAAACCATATGGCTGAGTGAGCCATTAAATGCTTATATCAAACAATGCCCTCCTGCACCGTTGTCTATCGTCATTTGGTAGTCATGGAGTTATCATTGGTAGTTTTCATTTGGATCAGAAAATAATGATCCACATAACCTCACATACGAGATCTTACTTACCATTCACTATTAACCTTCCTGAATCCGTTCCTGATCCGCCATTATTAAGACCGACTTGACACCTGAATGCTATATCATCACGTAAATCTACGGCTTGGATTGTAAACTCAGATGATCCACCTCCTGTACCATAGTTGATCGTCATTGTATAAGCAGGTGGTTGGTAGGAAGCATTGGGATACATTATTCCGTCTAACCCTATAATTTTACCGGCAATCGGTGTATAATCGCTTCCACCACCTATCTGCCACGATAACGAAAACGGTGAACTGACAGTGTATGTATAAGTACAAAG
The DNA here is from genome assembly GCA_035610835.1 of Ophiura sarsii. Taxonomy (NCBI): domain Eukaryota; kingdom Metazoa; phylum Echinodermata; class Ophiuroidea; order Amphilepidida; family Ophiuridae; genus Ophiura; species Ophiura sarsii. The sequence goes on along the minus strand of CM069449.1, from coordinate 68,243,851 downwards.
AAGCTTGGCTGTATTTCCTTGTAATACTTGATTCCCTCCTGGTATGGACACTGATACAGCTAAGTCGCTGCCAGCTGCTGCTGCCGTTGCAATATAAAGCAAAAGTTAAAGACTTTTGAGAATTGCCGCCGATTGAGAAACAAGAGTCTGTGTGGGTGCGGGGGAGGGGAGGGGGGGGGGGGGGGGGGGGGAGGTTGTGTGGTCGGGCGTTCCCAAACCGCGCGAAACGAAAACTCGAGCTCCGACTACACGATTCAAATATTGAGGGGGTTACCTTTGCGAGCTGAGAGATAAAAACCGAACATTTCTCGCCAATTTGGAAGATTATCTAAACATTTTCTAAAATCAAAACATGTCATTAGAAATTTTAATTTCTAATTTAAAAATATTGTTCTCTAAATCTATCCCACAATTCATATTTTAAAACCACTGCTAATGTAGGTAATTTTTTGGGTGATGCGTACGATTTTATCAATATAACAATTCCTACTTGAGATGGATAAGTCAAAGCTTGACGTTATCCATACCGTTCTATTCCGGGTCTATACCGGGTCCTCCCCGTGTCCTCAAACAGTGCTAGCTTACCGTTCTCACCGTATCCTCACCGGTTGCATACCACCTCCTCACCGGGTCCTCACCGGCCGGAACGCCTGGGTACCGGCCGAACCGCCTTGATGACGTCATATAACCGCCATTTATAAGCTGAGCGCTCAAGCTCGCCGCTACACTCGCACTTCCGGACTTCGTACGAGCAACATCTACGTCTCTGTATTTTAGGCGGCATGCGCCCGCTCGCCGGGCCGCTCGCAACCCATTGCTGAGATGGTCGACGTCCACCACTGTCCTGCGAACGGGCGCTAAACGGGTGCGCCATCATTATACCGTCCTCTCCTACCTTCGCCGTCGCTTTTACTCACCAGCAGGAGTTTTGAGCATGCTCAAAACCCTTGCCGAGCGCGGATGGCCGGCAAAGTCTCCTGAACGTGTTCAAAGGACGAAAAACGGCCCACCGTGTGTCCTCACAGAGTCACCGTGAGCCGCCGTCCGCATCAATTGTTTCACACGGTGGCGAACTATGAGCCCACACGGCTAATGTGACAGCGGCTTTAGTATGTTCAATAAAGAACGTTGATAATGGTAATGGGGCAATCACATGTATCCGTGTAAGCTGAGCGGCCCTTACCGTATCAAAAATGGGTGCGGACGGCGGCACACACGGTGGGCCGTTTCCCGTCCGTTGAACACGTTCAGGAGACTTTGCCGGCCACCGGAGATTTGAACATGCTCAAAACTCCTGGCGGATGAGTAAAAGCGGCGCCGAACGATAGGAGCTCGGTATGAAGACGGTATAAGGACGGCGCACCCGTTCGCACCCGTTTTACGCCCATTCGTAGGGCGGTGATGGACGGTAGTGGACGTCGACCATCTTAGCGACGCGGGCTGCGAATGGCCGCATTCAGCCTGGTAACCGTTCGCGGAACGGACTCTCAGCAGGCATGTTGCAACTCTCTAAATGTAAAAGAGCTAAAACTCACTCTTTCGAGAGCTTTAGGAGGGACAGCTCTTTTTTTGGAGTGAAGTTCACTCTTAAAAGAGCGATCACTCTAAAAGAGTTAAAATCACTTTAAAAAGAGTGGAAATCACTCTTAAAAGAGTGAAAAATCAATCTGAAAAGAGTGAACTTCACTTCCTAGAAGAGCCGTCCCTCCTAGAGCTCTCGAAAGAGTGAGGTTTAGTTCTTTTACATTTAGAGAGTATTATAGATGTTGGTCGTATACGAATTCCGGAATGCAAATGAAGCGGCGAGTTTGAGCGCTCAGCTTAAAAGGGCGGTTTGATGATATAATCAAGACGTTTCGGCCGATACCCAGGCGTTCCGACCGGTTAGGAGCCGGTATGGAGGTGGTATGCACACGGTGAGGACACGGTGAGAACGGTAAGCTAGACCTGTATGAGGCCGGTGATCCGGCTACCAGGCCGGTGAGAACCCGGTACAGACCCGGTGTAGAGCGGTATGGACCGAGGACCGGTGAGGAGGTGTTAGGCACCCGGCGAGAACGGTAAGCTAGCCACGTACAGGGTGACCCAGAAAATGTTGAACCCAAAAATCACAAACTTAAAAAAAATAATTAAAAATGAAAATATATAAATATGGCATTTTGTTTTCAACAGTTATGTAAACAATTTATTCAGCTTTCTGGAGAACTTTAGATCATGTAAATTGGCCTTACCAAACTAAAGATACACTTGATTGTGTGACAGGGGGTGTTTTCGCCCTTTTGTAAAAGTGAAACATTTGTAACTTGGTTCAGATATGAAACCTAATTCTGTTCTAAGTACGGTGAGTTAAGTAATCTTTTCTTTTTATCTGTATTTATCAAATTAACATTTTCAAATGAAGTCAAGGGGGCTTCAGTTTTTGTTTTCAAAATCTCTTATATAATAATAATATTGATTTACATAATAAATGAATATTGATGAGATACTGTGCAGAAATGGTTTCAAACAGGCACTTGTTCTGCTCATGTAGCATGAAACAATTTTTTTGCACTTCACTTACACTACAATACAACACTTCTTACAAAATTACACGTATTTTAAGTTTCGTGTGGCCTATTTTTATGATCTAAAATGTTTCAGAAAGTTAAATGTATGGTGCACATAGCTGGTGACCGAGTTATGCAATATTTTGTTATTTTAATGTTAAAAAAATTATTGAATTTTGTGATTTTTGGGTTCAACATTTTCTGGGTCACCCTGTATGAGGACGGTGTGCCTGGTACCAGGCCGATGAGGACCCCGCATAGACCCGGTGACCACCAACAAAAATCAATGAGCCCGTTGGCATTTGTTACTGATTATTTGGACTCTGTTGTTTTTCTATTAGACGGTAAGGTGGCCGCCTACCATTACCGCCCTGCGAACGGGCGCGAAACGGGTGCGCCGTCTGTATACCGTCCTCAAACCGGGCTCTCACCGTTTGCCGCCGCTTTTACTCACCCGGCAAGAGTTTTGAGAATGGTCAAACTTCCTGCCGAGCGCGGATGGCCGGCAATGTCCCCGGCAACGTGTTCAACGGACGAGAAACGGCCCACCGTGTGACATCACCGTGTGCCACCGTCTGCACCAATTTGTCACACGGTATGGGCCGGCCAGCTCACACGGATACATGTGAGTACAAATGTATTTTACAGAGATTCCCGGAATGTGAGCGAAGCGGCGAGCTTGAGCGCTCAGCTTATACATGGCAGTTTGATGACGTTATCAAGGCGGTTCGGTCGGTACCCAAGCGTTTCGGCCGGTGAGTACCTGGTGAGGAGGCGGTATGAGCCCGGTTACAGGCCGATAAGGACCCGGTATAGAACAGTATGAACCCGGTGACAACAAAAAAATCAATGCGGCCGTTGACATTTTTTTGCTGATTGTTCACCGTGTTGGACTCTGTTGTTTTTCTATAAGACGGTAAGGGGCCGCCCAGCTCACACGGATACATGTGATTGCCCCATAGGTTGGATTCTTCATAGCATAATCAAATTCATACACAAAATCTACGGTTAAATATCTATAATTATATGTTATTGGAAAGACCCTGAGAATGGTGATGTTACGGGTGCGCCAGGATTTATCTGTATAAATATATGGATGAAGGAATCATGAGACAGTGTCGAGTTTGCTTGACTGGTTGAATCGATGGCTAGATTTAATGTGGTCTAATATTCTATTGATAACTCTAACACGATACCTTATTAATCAAGAATATTAACATAACTTACGAAACCTATTAGCTCTTCGAAATCGTTAACCAATTATGCATCTGACTGCGCTTTTACCCGTTAAAGAGCTAGTAGATTCCGTCATCATATAACTAATCCTTAAAAATGATAACATTTCCCCTTTTGATATCTATAATCCAAAATATATCTGCTGAACAAGTCATAATACTATTTTGGCCTTCTTTACAACTACTATAGCCTAACCAATAATTCATGTTGTTTGCCATTCCCAACTATACAATATTCCTTTGGTTGTTCTTTCTGAAATGTGTGGCTGTTACCTGAATTAATTATCTTTAACTAATTAATCATAATTCGAATTCGTTGTTTAAGATTTTAAATGGCATAAACATAATTCCATTCGTTCCCTTGTATCCATTGTGTTAATCGATTTAGTCAAGTATTAAAACCTATGTATTTTAACCCATATACTAGTTACAAGGTATACTTTCCATTTATGGCCAATCTTGAACTTGTCCTCCAATCTGGGGTTAATACGAAGTTCAACGCTCCGGCCTCCTAATCTATATCCCAGTCCCATAGCCTAATACCCAAATAATATGACCCTTATGCTTGGTAAATACATAACCCCTTGTACTACTGAACTTTGCACTGTGTGTGAGAGTATTGACTGGTATACGTGTAAAGTTGTTTACGTCGATTCCCATAGAGTGAAATCGACACTGGGTTGGCGATTCAACTCAGAATTAATATTATTTGTTATTAATTATATTCTAACTAATTTCTAACTATTACATTTCATACTCTATAATAAGACCTTAGGATACCCTAATTAACTGTCTTTAAGAATATGAGTTTTGGTAAATCCATATGCCCGATATATCCAAAATGTTTACTCTCATGACTATAACACTTTCCATGGGCTGTATAGTCTAAATCTGTTTGAACTTCATGTTCAATTCATGTTTCCAACCATGATATCTTATTTCTAACCAGTTTGGTCACATAATCTTATACCATTATACACATACAGATATTCTATTTACCTGTTAGAGCTTCACTCCTATTGTATTGTTCATTGTCTCTTCGAGCATCAACAAACATCTCTCGATCGATGTAACTTCCCCTTTTACAGAGTTATCTAGTAGATTCATCTTAAAAGTTGTTTCAAAGATTCTATATGCTTAAATAATAACATTTATGAATATTAAATTAATAAACATACCTGTATAAATATATGGATGAAGGAATCATGAGACAGTGTCGAGTTTGCTTGACTGGTTGAATCGATGGCTAGATTTAATGTGGTGCCTCCGATTCATCAGCCAGGCCTGAACTTGACCCAGAACTCCTTCAGCCATACAAGAAATATTTTAAGTTTATGGGGGCCTAATTTTCAACATTTTTGGTGCATATAACACTCTCCCCCTCTTAAAGTAATGTCGTCCCTGACATTCATGATCTGAATAACAGAGCAACATGTATACCACATAATCACAATTAAAAAGAGTTCTTGGAAAGATCCAGCTGTGTATCTTCTAGAGCTTCAGTTCTGCCTTCCACTGGTAGCATCTGCTACATCAATGATTCCACTGCTCCTGTAGAAATCACGGAGATACGTCGATAACGAAGTTGATCGGACCTCACTACCATGCGTCTAGCGACGTTGTATCTACTGCGAAGGGCAAAATCCATGTAAACACGGCGAAGAACACATCTGGAACTATAAGCCACTACACACTCATTTCCACAGTGTCTGCAGTGTTGTGATGCTAATGCTAAGAGTACAATACCCCGATGAACCTCCGTCATGCTTACTTTCTGTAACGCATCTGTGCGGGTTCCTTTTGGTACTAAATACCCTGTTGAACCACCGTCACGCTACTCTCCGTAACACATCTGTGCGGGTTCCTAGGTACAATTTCAAATTGTGCCATTTCCTCCGGTATTGTATCTCCACTGTACAGCTTCTGTTCACCACAACCACTCTCCACTGGCTCATTGTGTAGTGCTGTTGCCATTTTCACTCTTATTCATGCAACTACTACTACTACTTCTACTTCTACATTTTTGGTGCATATAACAGTGATTATAATTGGTTGTATTTAAAACGATAGCGATATTGATGTGTTTCTAGATTAACGCTTCTTCGAATGTAGGCCTACTACCGGAAGTAAACTGTCACCATAATCGGTTACCAAAAACCAAGAGCTTTATCTAAAAAAGGGTCACCGGTTACCACTAGCAACGTGCATTATCTAACAAAGGTCACCGATTAGGCCTATGTTGACTTTGCACGATTCAGACTTCCGGTAGTGCATTCGTAGATATAATCGATGGGGAGAACAATGGATAATGGACAATAGGAGGAGCTCTAGGAGTTTGTATTTAGATCATCCACGGTCATTGTTTTCCATTTCCAATACTAATATCGTGTTATTCTGTCTAATCATTCACAGCAGAGAAAAATCAATCACCATATAAATGATAATAATAATGGTCTAAATGTTATTGTCATCGCAGCGCACCGGCTGAATTGTAACAACATTACAAATCAAATACATTAATAAACAATACAACGTCCAGGCAGCAGCTAAATCAGTGCCAAGTTGCGACATAAACCAACATAAACAAACATACATAACCCCTATATAGTAACCCCTGATAGGCAATGTAGACAATGTGCCTTGCCCACGGACACAGACACATTGGCACCAGCGGGCTAGAACTCACAACCTTATGATTAGGAGACCGGCAACTACTCCACTGGACCACACGTGCTCTACTTCGAATGTACTACCGGAAGTAATGTATTTATATGATCCAGGGCTACAATCAAGACAAATTTATATCAGCGATTTCATGAGAAAGAAGGTAGAACTTATGGAATGAACTTCGTGTTTCAAAATAGAGTGATATCATTTTATTATGATTCTGCAAAATGTATTTCCTACATTATTTCCTATTGATATTTTTTATTCAAGGTGGAAGTCGTTGGTAGAGTGCAATAAGTTTCTAAATCATCGAAAATTGAAAATCAAATTCACTCAGTATTGAATTTTCGTTGGATGTCAAGACTATGCTCGCAGCCACAAAATTATGAAAACTTATAATCATGATAATGTTTAAGATTTAACGTTTAAGGCATCATTGAATGGCATGACATTGTAACAACGAATTTGATAGATTAACAGTATCACAATATGAAAGAGGAACCGAATTTATTATCTTGCTATTGCAAGGCATGGCTAATATTACCTGCAATTGTATGCATGATAATAGCATGTTATATTTAGATATCATCCATAATTATTCTCTATATCAATATTAAAATCGTGCTCTTATAATCATAAGAAAAAAAGACATGTATTTATTTTAGAAGTATTTTCCCGTCTCTATCAAACGAGCTTTGACCAAGTCAGATCAAAAGTAAAACCAGTATCAATCATTATTTTAATAACCGTGTATCTAGTTATCTATTCTACATAGTTATCCCTGCATGGTCGTATTCTATAGCCAGTCTCTACTTCTTCCCTCCTTCCACTTATGCCCAGTACATGTACCAAGGGGCTTCGTTTCTAATAAATTTTGAAAAGACGGAGTGGCGCGGGCCACGTGTTCCCGCAAGATTATATTTTTAATGACAAATTATTCAACATGAGACAATGTCTATTCTTAAATTATGTAACGTGCTATTGGTTTTCAATACATGTTGGCAATAGTTGGTGTTACATATTTCATTGACAGGAATTATTATGATAGAATTTGTAAACATTTTGCTAGAGATCGTATTTTCTATACGCGTCTAATGATATCATTATGTCGGACGCATTTTGTGTAAGTACATGGGTAACACAGGATGTGTAGCGGACCCCAAAATATTTACCAACAGCAAAATTGTTACCGGCCAGCCGGGCGTGTAAATTTCAAAAGTTACCCGCCCGACGCAAAATGACCCTGCCTCGGGCGTGCGGGCGCGTACTATGTACAGCCCTGATGTTGTGCATATGATTGCATTATAGACACCATGATTAGAATTTTAACATAAGAAGGGGGACAGCTATAGACACAAAACTTGACGTTTCGCAAATCACGCAAAATTATTTTTGACTCTTTTTTTATTAGTTGCCTTAATTTTGGTTGCACATCTAATGTTTAATCAACCGTCTCGGTTACGCGTTGATTAGTTTGGGTCTATACACTGAGGGGATATCCATTACAAAATCAAACTTTGTTATCACAGCTACTGTGATTCTGTATTGTGATTATGCTTGGCTCTAACGCTTGATTTAGTAATGTATTTCTAGTATGATTTGATATTACACTATCTGGCGCGATGGTCGCTAGATGGCGTTCATATAAACAGGTGCGTTAGGTTGTATAAGCGTGACTAATTTCTCCCGCGCTTTACGAAGGATTATTGTGATCGCGTTGTCAACAAAAATCATTCCCTTATGCGATGTCTTGGAGATAACTATATATTTTGGTTGCTTCCTAAAAAACCGACATCTTTATCAGGGTAAGCTTGCGGTCATTGTGAGCCTGGTATATTTTGTTTCATGGGGTAAGTTTGCGTGTTTGCAAACCCATCGATTGGTCTAATGTGTGGCAATCAAGTTATTACGTGAAAGTTAGCATCATTAATTTCGTCGGCTATGGTATCAGCACCCCGTTGGATGGACGAGTCATACAGAATTTCGTCCAGGGTGAACAACTGAAAGTAGTGCCGTCATGTCGACGAATGTCTGGAGACACGAGACATCACATTTGGGAATATAACGTAAGTTTGTAAATAAGTGTAAATAAATATTGTATTATTTTTCTATAGACGTGTACGTGCTGACGTCCCTTAAAATACGTCTAAATTATATTTCACGATATTACATGTTCCCAATCCGTGTATTCAAGTTGACTACATTGAAGGTATAAAATGAAGTTATTCTTTGCAATTCAAATATCAAAATTTACATCCGTGAAAATTACGGAAATTTCATTAATTGTTTTCGTAGAAATTAAGAAAACAAAATGTCTGTATCCGTTATTTTATCTCATGAGCAAGGAAGTTTTGGATAAAGAAACATATAACAAAATGAAACTCCTTTTTAATATATTTTGGAATAGAGCTGAAATGGGATAATAGTAGGTTTCTTTCCGCATGCAATTAATATGTCTTGAATGTAAATATATTTGTAAATACAATTTTATCCGAATGAAATAAATGTTGTGTAATAGGGTGAAATCATGACTTCTTGATATTGTGTGGCTTTATGCGAATTAGCATAACAATCATGATTTTTCCCGCCCAAAATTATATATGTTTATAACACTGTATTGTGTATGGAGTGAACTCATGAACTTGCTAATATTATGTGACGTTATGCGAATTAGCATTTGATCATGATTTCTCTCGCAAAATAAATATGGCTGGTGATTTATAAAAGTAAACTTTCATTTGTGTATGTTGTACCGATGTTGCGTGGTGGAAATAATACCCCAAGATTTCATGAGTATATCAGTTGAAATGTCAATTATAAATCTACTTTTGGACACGCCGTTTTAATACGGTATCAAAAGAATTGATGTGTGTTGAATTTGGTCTATTAATATATAGAAACAATTTTGACTTGTATCCGAAATGGATATAGCTTTATTTGCAAATACAAAATATTATTTGCAAGGTTTTGGTTTCAATTTATTGTTTCAGTGCGTTGGCTGTTATTGCTGTTACTGCTGTTACAGCTTGTTACTGTTTATGGAGGTTAATGGCTGCCGATATAATTAGCAGTTGTATCACCGATTATTAATCATGACAGAGTTGACAGATTCAACAAAAGGATAGCAGAGTCAACAAAACAGAAAGGCGCTGTTTACGTTGACAACGACACAAACTTTATGCTTAGAAATGGCGACATCGACGAAAATGCATTAAATCGTCGCGGTCTACACCTCTCCCGGTCTGGTACGAGTCGACTCTTACAGAATATCAACGCGTCCCATCCCATTATCCGAGTGTCGTCTTCTTCATCGTCATCATCATCCTCGTCGACGTCATCCTCATCATCCTCATTACCGGAAAAGTCCTCTCGATCATCAAGCTACCAGAGATCCTCTCGCGGAAATACTAACCAACACCGCTCATCAAACGCCCGCCGTGAATACCAGCGACAACCCCCGTATATGTCCCGGAGACAGAACTTGAACTCGCGTGGTCAACATAACCATGATAACAGACCTATCAGACATCAACGCGAAGGATATTACAACGATTACAGTGGATGCCATTTTTGTGGAGGACTCAGCCATACCCAACAAAACTGTAGATATGGTGAACCTGTAGAGTGTTATGAGTGCGGACACTTAGGGCATCTCTCCTATTTTTGCTCAAAACAGAACCCAACATCGCGATACTGATCTTCAGGCCAGGTCAAATGTGCCGTTATCGGTAACATAGACTCTTACAATATGTATAGTGTACTCAATGATGAATGTGACAGTAACAACGCGTATATAAATGATACTGTTTGCAATGATACCATATCAAAGGATGATGTAAATTATAATTCTAATATCATGTTCACAAATAATTCTCGTAATAATCTAGACAATAACAGTACTAGTAATAATAGAAGACAGAGACGTACGAAACGAGGTGGACATGGTAGACACAAACGTAGTGACACTCTCAAAATTGCCTTTAATAATGTAAATAGAATTAAGAATAAAGTGTATGAAATTGGTGACTTATTGAAAAAGGAAAACATTGATATATTTGGTGTTGCCGAAACATTTCTTAAGAGCCAAGCCACTGTCTCGATTGACGGTTACACATGGATTGGTAAAAACAGATTGCATAAAGGTGGTGGTGGTATTGGTTTCTTTGTATCTAATTATATTAATGTTATTGATGATAATGTATTCAATTGTAATGCTGATGATATTGAAAGACAATGGATAAAAATCAGTATTGATAATGATGGACCTATTTATATTGCTGTTGTATATTTCCCCGTCGAGGGGTCTGATTCAGATCGTACCAATGAGATTTATAACCAACTCTTATCTGATTGCATTAGAATTAAGAATGATAATGATACATATCTAGATCCTAGAATTATAATAATGGGTGATTGCAATGGTAGAATTGGTGATGAAATCCCCTTTTGTGACCCCGAGATTAATACTAATGGACAGCGCCTCTTAGACTTTAGAGATGACTCCGGTCTGTTAATTCTTAATTGTAGTAATATATGTCAAGGTAAATACACATGGTTCCGTAAAGACCTAAAGGGTGCAATTGATTACATGTTATGTTCTGACAATGTTTTTGAATGTACTCGAGAATTTATTATTGATGATGATAGAAAATTTAACCTCGGTAGTGATCATAATATTCTGTTTTTAAATTATAAAATCAAGCGTAAATTTGTCGATACATCTACTAAACATAATTCAACACGTGCCCATCAGAAACACATCATCTGGGATATCAAACCTAATCAAGATTGGTCAGAATATAAAAATGAATTATCATCTCAGTTCTCGAATTGGGATATAAATAAATTTGATAATGCTAATTCACTTTGGGATTCCTGGAAATCTAAAATTCTGGAGGCTGCTACTAAAACTATTGGCACAAAGGAAACTAACTCAAGACATCGTAATTGGTGGGATAAAGATATTGATGAAAGCATTAAAAAACGTAAAATAGCTTGTAAATCACATAGACAATGGACTAAAGGTGATAAGAGGGATCAAGTACAAGGGGATAATCTCTGGAGTGAATATCAAGTACATCGACACAGAGTTAAATCCCTTATTAAGGATAAGATTATGGATAAACGTGTTAAGAGGTCTATTCAAATAGTTGAAGAGGGTGGTCCACAATGCCGTAATTTCTGGCAAAATCTAAAAGGCAAAAAGGGTAAACAGGATGTGCATTGTCTCAAAGATCCTGGCTCAAATAAGATTATCTTTGATAGACACAGAATGAATCAATCTGTCTTACAATATTGGAGTACTCTTGGTAAAATGAATATAAACTTAAATGAAAAGGGGGATTATAATTCAATAGAGGTAAAGAGATCAGTGGTTGATATTAGGGCATATACTAATAATACTATTGATAATAATTGTATAAGTGATATTGATCTCGACTTGAATATTATTAATGATGCTATAATGAAATGTAAGAATAATAAATCCCCAGGGCTCGATGATATTTCTAATGAACTTCTGAAAAATGGGGGTGCGTGTCTAAATCAATCAATTTTATGTTTATTCCAGAAACTCATTGAAATGCAAGCAACCCCATCGCAGTGGAATGAGGGTGTCATTATTCCCATTTTTAAGAAGGGGATCGTAAAGATCTTAATAATTATAGGGGCATCACTCTCACATGTTGTATTTCTAAGATTTTTAATAGGATCGTGGCGAATACCATCTCAGACTTTCTTGATAAAAACAACGTCCTTTCGGAAGTCCAAGGTGGTTTCAGAAAAAATTACCGATGCGAAGACCACATATTTACACTAAAGAATATTGCAGCAAGTAGGCTAGATCAAGGTAAAGCTACTTATATGGCCTTCTTGGACTTTCGAAAGGCATTTGATACTGTATGGAGAGATGGTCTCCTGCACGCTGCATGGAATATTGGTATTAGGGGGACGTTGTGGAAATTAATTGATAATATGTATATGAATGTGCAATCTAAGGTTAAATTCGGTTGTATTGAAACTAACTTCTTCAATGTGGAAGAAGGCGTAAAACAGGGATGTGTCTTATCACCAATTCTTTTTTGCGTATATATCAACGAATTCACAAAATTACTTAAATTACATGACCTAGGTGTGGAATTTTCTAATGTCCGTATTGGTAGCCTATTTTGGGCTGATGATATAGTATTATTAGCTAATAACGAGCACGAGCTTCAACAAATGTTAGACCTAGCCGCGACATTTGCCCATAGGTGGAAACTAAGCTTTAACCACGAAAAGTCTAACATATTGATAGTAGGTAAACGTATGAATGTTCATAGATTATGGCAATTAGGGGATCATTATATTTCTGAAGTTAACACTTATAAATATCTTGGTGTGACTTTTTCTAGGAATTTATCTGATCACAATCATATTAAAGATGTTATAAAGAAGGGTAATCGTTTAATTGGGTATGTTAAATCCATTATTGATGGTCAAGATGATTTTCAAAGAGTTTATTACGGAGATTTATTGTGGAAAAATCTGATACTCTCCTCCATCAACTATGCCTCAGCAATTTGGGTTCCTGGAAGCGCTAATGATACCAAACGGATACAATCATTACAATACCAAATGGCAAGATCAATACTGAAAGCCCCCAGGAATACTCCACTTGAATGCTTGCTAGGCGATTTAGGATGGCAACCAATTGCTTTAATCCAAAATAAACTCCGTATTAAATATTTTAAGAGACTTCGGCAAATGCAAACCAACAGATGGCCGAATCTAGTTTTCAACGCTATGCATTCTATATATATTGATAAGTATTATAAGAGCAATTGTAACAAATTAAGATGGAAGTGGTTTGTTCATATTGAAACTGCTATGGCAGAGTGTGATATGGACCATATATTTAAAGATAATCTATATAATAGCCACTTGTGGATCAATAATTTTAATAACTTAAGTATAGATAATTCTAACAACAAGTGGCTACAATCTGCCATGACAAAATCATCATTAAAGGACTATGTATTATTCAAAACCAAACCTGGTTTGGAAGATTACTTATTATGTAAATTAGATTTTTATGGTGCAACGATGAAATTCAAAGCACGGTGCAATACCTTACCCCTCAATGGCCGCGCTCATTCATGGAAACCTGATGTAAATATTTACTGCCCATTATGTGATAAAGATGTTGAGGATCTTAGACATTTCTTATTTATTTGTAGTGCGTTAAATCATATCAGAGTTGATGAATTCCTTAAACTTGAAAATCAACTATCACTCCATAATTTAGAAGAGTTTTGGAGAATATTTATATCTGGTAATTTAACTATAAAAATGTGTCTTATGCTAGGTCTTTCAAATGATGTTCTTACTGTATGTGATGATTTACCCGTACTCCAAATATTTGATGTGTTCTGCAAATCCTATTTAAAACGTGCATGGACCGCACGTAGCATTCAACTTGTATGATTCTATGTTATCATGTAAATATTTGTATATATTCTTCCTTTTTATTTATACATGTGATAATATTGTGTAATATGTTTTAAGGACGCATCAGTCGAGAAGACTCATGCCACTGTTTCAAAAGTGTATGTCCAAATAAATAAATAAATAAAATAAAATAAATAATGCATACCAAATGTGGGGTAATCCGATGAATCTGATGTTGTTGACATGGAAATCAACCAAGCATTAAAAACCTTGGCTACGACCGTTGAATGATCATCAAGAAGATATAACAACCGCTATATTGATTAAATGACAGATGTAATCCAATAATCCCTAATGATGTCGCAGATTAAGTAAGATAACATTAAATTCTGCTAAATGGGTAAGCACTGGTTATTATTACGTCATATATATCAATAACACTTTCAATTGTCTGGGGACATAACAACACCATTGATTATTCGACGAGGTTATTACATTCATGGGAAACCCATCTACAACAACAAATGAGGCATAATTGAAGTGACATTATAATTTGATTTGAACTTTGTGAATATTATTGTTTATGTGAATGAGACCTATTGTATAGGTCATCCATATGTTAATGGATCTGAAGAAAGTCAGTGACGGAGATGATGAATTAAAATTATAGTTAAATATGGTAAATCTGATTTGTACGATGTGTTAATTGGCGTTCAAATGTATAGTACCTCACTTATGCGTAGTTAATTTATTGAACTTGGGCGTTACACCAAAGGTCAGGCGTAACAATTAAACGCATATGCCACCGGTGTCACGATATGTCAAATAGTAGATACTGGCTGATCAGTTCCTGTTTTGGACTTTATTCCCTTTAACATCAAAGGGACCACAATGGATCAATCAAACCTTTCAAGCAACTACATAAAACATAACATTAAACAATGAGCATTTATATAGCGCCCTTACACATAAATAGTGCAATGGTACCACAGCGATTAACAAAATAAAAACCCAACATAATTCATCCGCATAATCATGAGCCCATGTAGAAGAGGCGCTACTTCGAAGTTCGAATGAATGCACGTTACATGAGCATGATGAGGTTGGCCTCGCGTATGAGATAAGACTATATTGACAATGCTCTGCACACACTGCCTAGTTTCTAATGTTTCTGTTATTCATGTTTGTTAGAGCGTTCGTAAATGTTTTAGCATGTGTCATTCACATTGTTCAAGTATGGATCTCCACCATGTATCTCTTAATGTTTATACAAGATGTTTAGTGCCATCAGTAGGGCTATATATATAGGGCACATACTATTGCCAAGCTTCTATCAGGTTAGCCATCCAAGGGTTGCATCACACTCTTGTTTACAGCATAAAAATTATGGTCATGTCATGTTTGGGAAATTATTCACTATCATCGTATCTGGTGCCCAGCCCAGTTAGTTGTATTGATTATGCATATATATGGCAATTTAGTGTAATTTGTTGGCATAACCATCATAACACGACTAATTTGATATAACATTCGATTTAGTAGATAGCTAGTAGACCCAATTGATCATCAAATACCCACAGGGGTCAATTAGGTCGATCGTTAATGATTATTTTAAATGTTTACATTTTTGGGAGTATTTTTATAATTCTATGAACCTTTTTTTAGGAGTTTCCCTCTATATACAACTTCTCGAGTGAAAATATCAGAGTTTGGCAATTGGCCAACTATCATGACCAGCGTCAGTACGATCAAATAATGGGGGTCAATACGGCCGATCATACCCGTCACCGATTCAAAAGACCCCCGACCCCCCTGAGTGTGCCTTTATTCAACTCAATGCATCCTTGCGCAGTTGTCGACCGTCATTAATTTGGTAGACAGGTTCTTGGTAGTTATCATTTGGATAAAAAATATATGAACCCCATTATCATGATTATAAGATTTAACTTACCATTCACTATTACCCTTTCTGAATCGATTCCGGTCTCGGCATTATTGAGACTGACTTGACACCTGAATGCTATATCATCACGAAAATCTACGGCTTGGATTGTAAGCTCAGATGATCCACCTCCTGTACCATCGTTGATAGTCATTATATAAGCAGGTGGTTGGTAGGAAGCATTGGGATACCTTATTCCATCTATTCCTGCAATTTTAAGAGCAATCGCTGTATAATCGCTACCACCACCTATCTGCCATGATAACGTCAGCAGCAAGTCGGCAGTGTACGTATAAGCACAAAGAAGTGTGGCTGTATTTCCTTGTAATACTTGATTCCCTCCTGGTATGGACACTGATACAGCTAAGTCATTGGCAGCTATACAAGAAGATAAAAATGATGGCCCTAGATCTTATGTTCGAAGTCTGATCCAAAATATCATTGCTATCTATATAAACAATAGATATATGTAACTATTTTCCATTGACTTGCTCCCATGTAAATCTGTTAAAATTAATTGTGGGGACATATCCTCACCTTATAGAAAAGTCTTTTAATTGTTTTCCAGCTACTGACTCAACAGTTCAAACAATGTGAAAAAAAGAGATTTAAGCTTTATAATAGCACTGACAAGTAACCTAAACTTTATTTCGTATCTCATTTCTGGCTCTGGCAAGACATAGGCGTACATTTTATTTTGGGTGAATTAATTAATGGAAACAGCAAATTGATTTTACTTGTAAGAATTATGTGGGTTGATCTGATGTACACAATTTGAGATAACTATATAATGTCTTATAATCAATGCATATTTTGATAAAGTAAACCATACGTAATTTGTTCTTATTTAATATAAATTATTATGTAGCCTTCGTAAAGTGTATTTGACCCCTCTATCAACATTTGCGACCTTTCTCTGCATGTATTTGACTCCTTTATCAACATTTGAGACCTTTTATCTCTATTTGAACCCTGCATCAACATTTCACACTTTTTTTATCTGTATTTTGTCCCCTTTATCATCAATAACGTCTAACATTTCAGATGTATATTTAGCAGGCGATAAACAACAACAAGGCCCTTTATTTAGCCAAAACCAGATCAGGCAACCATTGAGTTCAACGCTTTCCTAGGGAACACTAAAAAGCGCTTTCCTAGGGAACACTAAAAAGGTCCTATTTTGATTTTTTTCACAGGAAATGGGAGATCGTCGTTATAAAAGGCTAAATGGGGCATTCCAAGTCTCCAAAAGATGACTTTCTACTACTGATAATATGATTGATTTTTTCTGAAAGTTATACGGGTTAAAACTTATAAAATTATTATAATATTTAAGATTCCCGTCCGCAACTTGTGTCCCAGGACCACAAACTCATCATGATTAGATTTATTGATTCACCCTGTATATAGCGCTCTTACACATTGTACAATGTCCCAGGACCACGAGTTCAAAATAGGGTTAGGGTTAGGGTTATTGTTTAAGCTATTGGTCATCCGTGTTTTTACCTCCCCGACCACCAACCCCCTGAGTGTTTTGACATACATTTGTTCTTGAATAACATTTTAGCGGTGTCAAAATATGAGCTTATGGTCCTTGGACCCAAGTTACACTTTATTCCGCTAAGGGCGCCAAGACGGAATAAATATAATTTGTGGTCCTGGGACACAAGTTGCGGACGGGATCAGATATATCGACGTGCACCCATTCGAAGTAGCGCTACATGGGCGCATGATATATATGCGGATGTATTATGCTGTGTTTTTATTTTTGTTAAGTGCTGTGGTACCATTGTATAATGTGTAAGAGCGCTATATTTATACAGGGTGAATAAAAAAAAATATGACTCTGTTTTATGACGGTGTAATTCTTGGTATTATTATTGGACCATGACCAATTTAGTTTCAATGTAAAGCCCTATTAATTATTATGATATCCTGAAAATATGAGATCAATCCGATGAAAAAGAAGAAACTAACATACTTTGCGTAAACCATGTAATTTACCGGTTTGTACAGGGCCAGTAAATTTTAAGTTTGGTAATCCATTTTAATCTTGGTACAAATTGATACGGGCTAAATAATCAAAAAATCAGATGCATGCATATTCTGCGAGCAAATTTAAAATAAATCTTGTTAAACAGTTCTCGAACCCACTATTGGATGGCTCATTGAGTTACAAATTAAGAAAGTTAAGATCAACGACCCATAGGTCTTGCCCGTGTCAAACAATATTTAATATTAATAGTTCGATTGAACATAATTCATGTTTTGACAACTTAAAAAGTAAAGAAGTCGTTTTTTTAAGACAAAACAGCTGCGACATTAATTAATGTGTCAGATACAAAATGTCCGTGTTAAATATTGCTCAGTGTTCTTTCTGAGGAGAAAGTTCCAGTAGGAAAGCATATTTCAGTTAATCATAATGTCCAGCATTACGTTGAATGCAGATATTTGTTCTAGCATTTGTGCCACTGC
Source organism: Ophiura sarsii (assembly GCA_035610835.1). Taxonomy (NCBI): domain Eukaryota; kingdom Metazoa; phylum Echinodermata; class Ophiuroidea; order Amphilepidida; family Ophiuridae; genus Ophiura; species Ophiura sarsii. The sequence continues at coordinate 68,225,558 of CM069449.1, read as the reverse complement.
TCTGCGAACCATTCCTCGGTTGCGACGCGATACTCTAATTCTTGAATACTTTGATAGATTTACTATGTTCATAATTATTGTAACGTATTGAGACGTAAACCATGTTATTAATAACTGGTCTGTACAATGTAGATCCTATTGTACAAACGAGTAATGACATGTTTTACGAAAAGTATGCTAGTTTTCTTATTTTCATCGGATTGATCTCATATTTTCAGCATACCATAATTATTAATTGGGAATTTACATTGAGACTAAATTGATCATGGTCCAATGAACATACCAAGAATTACATCGTCATGAAACAGAGTCCTAATTTTTTTGATTCACCCTGTACAGTCCTCAACATAAGTAACTGACCAGGTAATAAATATAGGCCTACTCTTAATTCTTAAACTATAATAGCTCCTTTGTAAAAAGATTAAAATATAAAGTTGTCTTCAATTTGAGACATTGTTCATGAAGATCAGGTTATAATTGAGAACACTACATTGATAAGGTTAGAACATAGTGCAGTTTACATTTTCACGCTTGCTTGGGTTTTGAACACGCAGCATTTTTGCGTAAGAGCTATAGTTTTGGAGTTGAGAGCATACTAATTACCTGGTCAGTTACTTATTTTGAGGACTGTCAATGCTCATTGTTATGTTATGTTTTATGTAGTTGATTCAAAGGTTTGATTGGTCCATTGCGGTCCCTCTGATGTTGAAGGGAATAAAGTCCAAATCAGGAACTGATCAGCCAGTATTTAATCTACTATAAATAGTGATTGCGACATACCTGACATATCGTGACACCGTTGACATATAATGCGTTCAATGATTGTCCAACTACCTAAATGTTAAGAGTCAGAATCACAGTAGCTGTGATAACAAAGTTTGATTTTGCAATGGAATGGATATCCCCTTGGTGTAAAGACCCAAACTAATCAAAAACAAAACTAATCAAAAAAAGTCAACAATAATTTTGCGTTCAATGCGCAACGCGAAACACCAAGTTTTATGTCTATATAGTCGTCCCTCCCTTGTTAAAATGCTAATCATGTTGCTATGCATAACAAACATACAACGGACGAGTCAACGACTGAAATAAACTGCGGCTGTAGTAATATAATTACAACAGGACTATGTGCTCATTGCGTGAGCAACAACATCCCGAACAACATACGTGCATTTTACCTAAATCTATACTATATACAATTATATGTACACATATTTACCAACGGTAGTCAGCGTATGTAGTAGTAATATATACCAATTGAAATAAATGGATTCAATCATCGTGCTACAACAACGGATAATATCAATTCTTCAAACTGTTTGTAGTGTGCAGAGTTACGATATTCACCATAATAATCACACACTGCCAACGAGGAAGTAATCAAACGATTTGCACGAGAAAAAGGCACTGAGAGATTGTCGATAAAAAATAAATTAGGAACAAACGAATTGTTTCAATAGACAGGGTACGTACGGTAGGAACCCTGAACATGCTGAAGGGTAATCATTAATGGGAAAAGGGTTGGAAGATGGCGCTAGATAGAAATTCTGTTGAAGCAATTTATGTGGCGAGTGGTGCTGATAATTTTGATTCTTAAACAGCTAAGGGAGCGATCGTTATTTATGGCAGGGGGGGAGGGGGGGGGGGGGGGAATGGTAAAATTTAGGGGGGAACGCGAAATTATTTTTCCGGAAACAGGGGGGATGCGATTTTTTTTTTTAAGGAATGAGGGGGAACGCGAAAAAAAATTTCAACTCTCAGAGAAAAATAAAAAAAGAGGAAAGAAGGAAAGAGAAAAGGAAAAAAAAATGAAAAAATAAGAAAAAAAATAGTGAAAAAAAAGCGTGTTGAAGCACATGGATAAAATGCACAGAAATCATGTTTTTCTTTATATTTCACCAACATGTAAATTTAATAATACTGTACATACAATTATAACAAAGATGGTGGCAAATGCCTTGAATACAAAAGTGGAACTAGGTCGCAGTGCTCGATTTTGGCAAAACCATCTCCTTCAAAAGACGAGCCTGGGTTTTACTACCAGCAAAAAATGGCTGAATTTATCAGCTTACATTACAAGGGAGGAGAACTCATTGGCGTGCGCAGGATTTTTTGACCCGGGGGGCTTTAAAATAAATGTCATTGGTTCGCACCGCTATCCGCGGTAACGAGTCTGAGGGGGATGTACCCCCTTGGATTGGATTTTTGGCTTGGATTGGATTTATTGGAATATTGGCTATTGTCAAAAGAAAGGTTTAAACGGGAGTTTAACAAACCGTTCCTGAAGCCATGTCGTTAAGTTTGACTTATAATATGAAACTAATTTGCGCGTAGCGCGCCAAAAATGTCTATTTTAACACTAAAAAGGTCCAGAAAACGTTTCTGAAGCCATCTTGTTCCAATTGAATAACAAAGTAGTATGAAAATAATTGGCGCGGAACGCGCAAAAATTTGCTATGTAAAAATAAAGGTTTAGAAAAACGTTCTTGAAGCCATCTCGTTAAGTTTGAATAATAAATAATCAGTAAAACTAATACGCGCGTAGCGCGCAAAAAATGTCTATTTTAACACTAAAAAGTTTCAGAAAACGTTTATGAAGCCATCTTGTTGAAATTGAATAACACAAAATAAAAAATAATTCACCTGGAGCGCGAAAAAATTGGCTATTGTAAAAATAAAGGTTTAGAAAAACTTTTCTATCTTGTTAAGCTTGAATAATAAATAATAAGTGAAACTAATACGCGCGTAGCGCGCAAAAAAATGTATATTTTAACAATAAAAAGGTCCAGAAAACGTTTCTGAAGCCATCTTCTTCAAATTGGATAACAAAATATTTTTAAAAAAATGGCTATTGTAAAAAGAAATGTTAAAAAAACCGTTCCTGAAACTATCTTGTTAAGCTTGAATAATAAAACATTCCAACTAATTCGCGCGTAGCGCGCAAAAATTAGTTATTTTTACACTGAAATGGTCCTGAAAACGTTCCTGAAGCAATCTTGTTAAGCTTGAATAATAAAACATTGAAAATAATTTGTGCAAAAACTGGTTATTTTAACACTAAAATGGTCCTGAAAAACGTTCATAAAGCCATTTTGTTTAAGCTTGAATAATAAAAAAAAAATGAAACAAATTGGCTCGAAACGAACAATAATGTCTAGTTTACTAACTAAAAACGTTCCAGAAAACGTTCTTGAAACGTTGTTATAAAGCTGGAATAAACATTGAAAGCAATTCGCGTGAAGCGCACAAAGAAAATGCTATTTTAACACTAAAAAGCTCCAGAAAAACGTTCCTAAGCGTACAAACTGTCACTTTTTTAAAACTAAAATGGTCCAGATAAACGTTCCTTAAGCCATCTTTTTATAACTTGAATAACGAAACATTTAATCTAACTCGCGCAAAGCGCGCCAAAATTTCTAGTTTTTCCCCCTAAAATGGTCCAGAAAACGTTACTGAAACTATGCTGTTAAGCTTGAATAGCAATGGCGTATAAGTAGGTTATTCATATTGGGGGGGGGCGAGAAATGAAAATGAACCGACAAGACTTTTGTGAGCCAAGAAATGCGCGCAAAGCGCGCGAATTTTTTCGACTTTACACCTATTTTTGGCACGATCGAGGTACATTTTGACTCTTAAGGGGAGGCATTAGTTTCAAAAGTGATTTTCTAAAATAAAGACTCAACTAAATTCATATGTGGACAGGTTATGTATATTTAGTTTGCGATTCATTTTTTTACGTTTTTTTCCGCGCTGCGACATCCGTTGCCATGGCAACGGCGGCCATATTGGATTTTTAAAGGTTATCTTGCGCGCAGCTTTTAAACACTTTATGAATTTTTTTCTGGCTCTTCCTTGGGAAGGAACATACTTAAATATACTTTTAAGAATTGTATGAAGCCAAAAATGCAAAAAATATATCACGCGCCGAGTACCGGGGCGTACATTTTCAAAATATTGCGCAATTCGGCATACAAAATACGAAAATGGACCATATGAACAAGTTTTGAACTTTTTAAAACATTTCTCTTCATAGAAATTGAGAACTTTATACTCCTGATCTACTCACCAATTTATATGTAAATCGAGTTTACGGTGTTCGAATAAAACTGCGCGCAAGGTTGAAAAGCACGCGAAACGACAAATGGCTAAAAAGTGAATTTTAAGTTTAGAAACACTGAATATGCAAATTAAGTGTCAATTACGCAAAATTGATATGCGAAACTCTTAAAGGTAGATGACCCGATCACATTTTTGTAACACAGAATTATTTCAAACATACGGAGATTTTCATATCATATGAAACCTCGTATTTTTCTCATCATCATACTGAAATTTTACGGCCTAAATCGGTATAATTACGGAGAAATCGATGAAATAACGTCGAATTACCGCGAATGGTGGTATACCACCGATATAGTTTGTGTACTACTCAATGGGTACAGTTCACAGCATCTTGTGCGTGTAAAATAAGAACCATTAGAGCTATACAACTCAAACTTTGGAACACGACTTTTTTAAGGATGACCTTTCATGTAGAATAGAAAACTTCAAGTTGAAAATCGGAATGTGATCGGGTCATCTACCTTTAAATTAATTTGCAATAGTAATTTATACAATTTTTAAAATTCATTTACATTAAAAAAATGGTATAATGGAATGTTATTAATTTAAGTTGCAATTTTGTTAAATATCGCTACTTGAAAAACAATATATTACATAAGAAATAGTACTTGTGTATTCGTATAGGAGAATATCAAAGTTTGTCGATTTTCGCGTCACCAGTTTTACTTTGATCATGCGCTGCGTTTGAACCCAATGTCCGATTAAATTCAAACATAAAGCAAATTAAAGCCGACATTTAGGAAAAATTTGTCTTAAAAATAACCAAAATGGTGAAATTTACCATATTTAAGATTTTTAAAACTAATGCCTCCCCTTAAACAAGCTTGTAGCAAAGAATGTTGCACTTTGGGGACACATTATGCGAGCGTAGCGCGCGAAATTTTTTCATCTGTGTATTTTTGACCATCATAATTCAATGAATCCTGTGGTCAAATGAACCAACGTCAATATGGCTATTGTAAAAATGGCTATTGTCGACCTCACCCCCGCTCCCCCTGGCGACGCCACTGTTGAATAGTTAAATATTGAAACTAATTCGCGCAAAAAAATGGCTGTTTTTTTTTTTTTGGGGGGGGGGCATCGTCCCCACCGTGACAATGATGGGGGGGGGGGGGGGGGGGGGGAGCACTCCCCGCTTGCACTGTCTATGCTCGTTACCCTTCCTCCTTATCTTCCTTTTTATTTTTTACTCTTTTGCAAAAGTGGGGGGGGGGGGGGGGGGGGGCTGTCTCCCTGGTTACGCCACTGGTGATTCAGAGGGCTGAGTTGTTGGGTTTTAAGGCCTGGATGACCTAAAACTCTCCTTGCTATCAATATTTACTTTCGTTATAAAACACTCACATGGTGGTTCAGAGACATAGAGAAAAAGTGAGAGACATTAATAAAAGCTCCCGGCCTCTCCTTTTCCCTCCCCTCCTCCTCCCCTCCTCCTCCCCTCCTCCTCCCGGGCACTCAACTTTTTTGGGGGTAGGGGTGTGCCACCCAGGGTCTCAATTAGGGGCTACAGAACTGAACTGAGTGGATTTTATGACAAAAAATAGGGTCTTAGGAACTGATTTTTTTCTTCAAAAAAGTAGGTCTTGAGAACTGGCCTATGATTCAATTTTGATTAGCAAGAATGCAAATTTGCGATTTTTTTTGGCTTAAGAACGCAAAATGTTCGAAGAATTGGGGTTTGGAACGCAAAATTTCGCGATTTTTGAATTTTCAATCAAATTGGAGTCTTAAGAACTGATGCAGGCTCAAAAGGGGTGTCATAAGAACTAGCAGCAGAGGGTGAAAAAGGGGGTCTTCAGCGCGGCACATACCTTATTATATCTATACCCTTTTTACAATGTCAGTGCTTCGCGGCTCCTCCTCCCCCTCCCTTCCTCCTCTCCCCTCCTCCTCTCCTCTCCTCTCCTCCCTCCCCTCCCCTCCCCCTCCTCTCCTCTCCCCTCCCCTCCCTTTTCCCCCTCTTTTTTTTTACCCTCTGGGGACCCGGGGGGCTTCAGCCCCCAAAGCCCCCCCCCCCCCCCCCCCCCCCCTGGGCACGCGCCTGATTATAATAATTTGGTCCTGAAGAAGTCAGAGCTAATCCTGACGAAAGCTTGACAGATTAAAACTCGTCCGAAGGCGAACCCGTTAAACTTTTAACTTATATTATGAATACCCGTCGTAAAAGCCTATATCACAATTAAAAGATTTAGTTTACTGGCAGTTGCTATGGCAATCTCTTTCCTTTCCAATGGAACCAGTACATTTGACTCAAAGTTGTCATTTAGTTTTCATGTATTTGTTTTCAATTTTAAGGACTTGGTGAAACAGAATGTTGGCCAAAATGACTCTCTTAATATTGTAGTTTATTGTTTATGTGTTTTCTGATGTATTTTTTAATATGTTTCTGGCTATGTATGGGATTTTCCTAGTTTTTGCCAGTTGTTGCAAAAACTGGCAAGAACCTGGCAAAAACAGGTTTTTGCCCTTTTTGCCTGCAAGCCGGCAAAAACCCTGCTACCAACATGTTATTGTAATTCATTGCTGTGACTGCAGGCAATAAAAGGTAATATCAGGCCAAACAAAGAAGGTCTGTCTCAGAAACATTTAGCAAAAAAGGTAAGTGCTGTGCGATTTTTTTTTTATAAAAAAGGCTATGAGGTATGCGATTTGTTTTTCTAATCCAAGCTTGCAGAGACCTTTTAAAAAAAAATTGTAAAAAATCCAAACCCCCCCCCCCCCCCAAAAAAAAATAAAAATAAAAATAAAAAAAAATAAAAAAAATAAAAATGTTTAGGCCGTAGCTCATTTCACATATCAATGCGGGCGGGTTTCTGAGACAGACATTCTTCTTTGTTTGGCCTAAGGTAGCCCACTTTTTATGTAAACAATCAAGATATTGAACATGTTGAAGGGGTGTTCCTAAGTGGGACCTTCCTGCTGAAGGAGAAGGAGTTAGGTAAAATTCCATTTTATTGAATTTGATTCAAAAATAATTTACGCCTGACTTCCCGATTGTACTACGAACATTATCCAAAAATTAGTTATTTTATGCAACTGGAGGGAGGGGCATTCTGGGGCAATATAAGGGGCTTAAACTCAATGGGGCATACAATCCAAGTAAGGAGGGTCAGATTTTACAAACCTTGTCAGCATGAATATTTCATCAAGTAACCAATGTATAGGCCACTACACCACAAAGAGCGAAATCAGACAACTTTCATGTTCCGCCAACTGCTTGATTTTCCAAGATACAATCACATAATTGGAATTCATTTTAGTACTAATTGATATCAAAATACGAATTTACAGATTCTGTTTCAAATTCTAACTTTGTAATGTTAGTAGCAATGATATTCTTGAATCTACAATCATAGAAAAAAGGTGTTCGAACACTGACCCTAATTGCCATGCCTATTAGACCATAACAGGCACGCTATTTGAGTCACGTGAAAATCAAAACTTGTTTCTGGTAGCCTGAAGTATCCCCTTACGCATATCCCTCCGTCTTCCCCACCGATCAATGTTGCGAGGCCCTGTGCTGATGGTGGGCAAATTGTGGGATTCAACATTGATCAGGGGAAGGGGGAACACTTTACATTGCACCTACAAAGTGTTCGAACACTTTTTTCTAACATTGTAGTATTACTGTTTATAGTAATACCAACACACACTTCAGACACTTCAACAGCATAGGTAGTACACTTAGCACAAAACCCAAACACCATAGTAATGCAATACAACACCTGGTTGATGTGGGCCTTAATCGATATTTACTGAATGGGTTATTTGTACCTTGAAATCTGTCAACAGTAACAATGTGATTAAAAATACAGATACTTCACTCGATAAAATTGAGAGGACTCCAGCAAAAAGACTTGCATAGCCTTTTCTCCACGGTTCAAAATAAGAAGGAAACTAATCGCCATAATAAACATCGGCAAATGCTAAAGAAACAATGCTGAATGAGACAATCGGATATTAAGAGATTGGAAATTAACAATCATTGAGCGGTAACGTGTTATATATTTCCACCGTATGTAAAATACCAGAATATTGCACAGAATCGCGAATAAACCAAGAATCCACATACAAACCCGTGATGAAATGCCATCAAGCATTCGTTATAAATAGGTTTGGGGTCTTCAGAGAGACATCTTACACTGTTAATGAAACAGCGCGTATCGTAACTCGTCCACAATTATATTGGTTGAATTATGAAGTTCAGTAATTCATGACTGACTAGATCCAAAGGATTCGATCGTAAATCGACAGATTCAACGTAATTAGTGTTGAAAGGTGTTTTTTTGGAATAGTTTGCAACCTGTTATGTGATACGTTGATTAGAAATAAATTCGGCAACATGTAATGGCTGGCTGGTAGAATGCACCTGTTTCTGATTTTGTTGTATTGCAAGTCAAGTATTTTAAGACTAGTGATATCGAAAACAATTGTGGTTTTATTTCGGTGAACTGATTTTTGGTTAGTGTTAAAGTACTATAAGATTGAAATTTGGTCTAAGTGACCCATGTTTTAAATCGTATACTCGATTATCTCCTATGAAGATGTTGCAGATTCGACAAGCGTTAAACCATATCCGCTTATCTGATTCTGATTGCAATTAAATATTTCAAGAGAAGTAATACACAGTTCAACAAAAATAAGTTCCCCTTTAGATTATGCCTGATATTTTTAAATTGAACGGAGGAATACCTCAATTCGAAAGTTGCTAAATGAGTACAACAAGTAGAACCACACCTGTGCGGTGTTCAAGCAATGACCCTGGTTCAAGCTGCTTAACCAACCTCCTTCAATACATCATTAAGCAAATTTTGAGTTAAGTTATTCCTCAATTCAATGTGCGCTCATTCAAGCATTACAACACCTGCGTAGTTATAGCCACGTTCTAGTGTTGCTGTGCATAAGTACATTATATGTGCGCCAAAAATCGTTTTAATGGAGTAACTCATTAAAAAAATATCAGGCACAATCTAAAGGGGAACTTATTTTTGTTGAACTGTGTATTTGTAAATGTACCCCCCTTAATCTTGATAAATTGTTGTTACTCAAGTACCACCCAATACAAGCCCCCTAAGTAATCCAAATTACAGTAGATTTGATAAATTAGCAGATGACATATTTAGGCTGTAGCCTATGTTTATCAGTGACTTGAAAGTGTCAAAAGACATGGTACTCAAATTGTTGTTGATCATGTCTAAGATCTGCAATTTCATTAAATCATTGAATACGCCCATATGTAATGAAGATATATAGTTTCTTTGCAAAAAGAACGATTCCAGGGATTTCCGGGAGGGATTTGGACTGTGATTGAAACGCGTTTTCTGGCAAGAAAGATAAATCGGTGTTATTCAATGTACCATTGCCGACGTAAGGTTTGTTTTGGAAAATTATTGTAATTTATTAAACTCCTATACCGTATTTCGATAATTAAAGGTAGATGACCCGATCACATTTTCGTAACACAGAATTATTTCAAACATACGGAGATTTTCATATCATATGAAAGCTCGTATTTTTCTCATCATCATACTGAAATTTGACGGCCTAAATCGGTATAATTACGGAGAAATCGATGAAATAACGTCGAATTACCGCGAATGGTGGTAACCACCGATATAGTCTGTGTACTACTCAATTGGTACAGTTCACAGCATCTTGTGCGTCTAAAATAAGAACCATTAGAGCTATGCAACTCAAACTTTGGAACACGACGTTTTTAAGGATGACCTTTCATGTCGAATAGAAAACTTCAAGTTGAAAATCGGAAATGTGATCGGGTCATCTACCTTTAAGCATATCATTACATCCAAGCTGTTCACGACACCCATCTCAGTGTGACTCTGCATGTACACGTTCACGCGGATGGTTACAACGTTATACCTGACTGGCCCCGGGTTCTGTTTTCAAGACATTTACATGAAGCATGCTATCGACAAAATAACCTTTCGTACACGCCAATAGGTGTTACACTCTCAGAACAAAGGTTAAAATCTTTAACCATGTTGGTTAAAATTTTAACCAACGGGAGGTTACCAGGTGAACCACACAATTGGTTGGTTAAAACTGTAACCAACAGCTGTTGGTTAAACTTTAACCTGTGGTTGGTTACAAATTTTAATCATTTGTTGGTTAATATGTTTTGACCAACAGTAGTTGGTTAAACTTTAACCTGTGGTTGGTTACAATTTTTAATCATTTGTTGGTTAAAATGTTTTAACCAACAGTAGTTGGTTAAAAAATGTTGGTTAAACTTTTCTTTTTTTTTGTGCTAAACTTTAACCCATACAACATTACAATATTGATGTTTCATTGGCCCGATATTGGCTTTCAATATTGGCGCCAACCCGTGGCCAGGACCAACAAGGGACAGGACAAGGCACAAGATCCTAGCTACGAGGCCGGGAAGCGATAACTTGAAACAGCGGCCGCAATTTTTAGACCACGTCAGAATTTGTATATGAAATCAATCGTGTTATTTCCCACCCCTGGTATAATGTGCCCATTATTGGAACAATATTGGTTGCCAACATAATGCCAATTGGAGAGCGCCAATGTAAAACCAATATTGGTCCAATATTAACTGGCAACATGATGCCAATTGAAGAGCGCCAATGTAAATACCAGGGGCGGGAAATAACACGATTGATTTCATATACAAATTCTGACGTGGTCTAAATAATATGCGCAAAATATTTTCCTCGCCAATGAAATTCTTTGGCGGGAATCTTGTTATGACCTATTGTTGGTTAAAATTATGATGCCTTAACCAACGTTGAATAAACTAAAAATTAATTGTATTTTTACTCTTTAACCAACGCAGTATTAAAAGTAATTTTTAACCAACGCTTCATTTTTAACCAATGTTGTATACTTTTTAACCAACATTCTTTTAACCCATGGTTATTTAATACCTGTTCTGAGAGTGTATTGTTAAGACTGTAGTCAATTTGTTGACTGTAGTCAATATGAAACTAAATCTTTCCTGAGGCTGCAATCACACTGCCGGACCCATGATTTTAACCGGTTCGTGGAAATTCAACATAAGACAAGTAAAGGATATGATTACTATTTTGCAAACAGCACATAATATGTTTGTCTATCATGAGACAGTGACGTAACAGCGTCATTCACTATAACATACCGGCACAAAAACGCGCGCGCCATCTCGAGGCGCTGGCGTATACACACACGCGTAGAAAGACTGAAGATACATACGCGTGCGTAATGCTGCGCATGTAAAATTACGTCACTGTCCAGAGGAAGACAAATAGAGTATATAATAGCCACCAATGATGAACGTTAGTTATATAATAAAAGTATGTCTTTGAATGCATAATTGAAATGAAATCAAGAATGGAAACGTATTAACGCGTTATATTTTGCTACACTATTGATGTTTGCTCGTTCGTCGATCTACTTCTTTATTGTTGATTCATTTGTAACACTCAAGTAACACTCTGTATTATAGAATGTATTTTTTGAAATATTTAGATATGCTTTTGACAAAGGGTGCGCGTTATTTGCTCGATCGATGTAACGCGTGGCTCGTAACGAAGAGGTCGGGGTCCGGTACCGCTACTGAAGGTAGTGGTTCACATAGGCATTGGTTTTTCAAAATGATAAACGAAAAACAATCGAAAAACCAAGTTTTTCGAATTAATGGACATTAGGCGTCGAAAAACTTGTTTTTTCAATTGATAAACCAAGTTTTTCGAGAAAACCTTGGATTTTTACTTGAAATACTTGGATTTTCACTCGATAAACTTGGTTTTTCGAGTTACTGGACATTGGGCCTGCCATAGTAGTCTACCCAAATCTGAATGTCACAGACATTCGATAAATGGCGCAACCGTGCACGCAAATTCTCGCAAAACAACCTCTAAACGGTTTTATAATCATGCCCTTTGGGCTACACCCAACGGCTGCAAATTACCCCCCCCCCCCCCACCTCACCCCAAGACAAAAAAGCTTGGTTTTAATTTTTACTATTGTTTCTATTGAAACTCTTTTCTTGGCGGTCATGGTACATCGTACAAAACGAGAAAAAAACCCCGAAGCCAAACCAAACCAAAACACAAAAATGAAACGAAACGAAGCCAAAAATAAAATAAAATAAATAGTCATTTGTTTACAAATGCAACAATGTCGTATAAATAACTGATATTGAATGTGTCAGACAAACTCCGACGTAATTGACAAATTAGAAGAGGGAACTATTTTATTCAATTATCGATGTTCTAACCACCATCGTCAAATCTATTCGGAATACAAATAAATGTAAGGAGAATGTATAGCATTAATAATTAATGATGCAAGATATTGGATAATAAATTTGATCAGTTAGTTGTCGACGACGAATCATAACATTTTACATCGGGGCCTCGAGATTACACTTGTTGGGGCTACGCCCCTAGTGTAATTTCTTGGTTCCAATGTGAAAATGTTTTAATTCCTCATAGTTACTGATACGAAGTCATTATCCTTTAAATATAAAAAAAACAGAGCTAAAGTGCTGACCTTAATATACTCAATTGATTGAAATGCCTTTATTAATAAAGTTAAATATAAAACTTTAGGTCATACGCCTGGAATCTAACTTAGTAATTAATGAATACTAACGACTCAATTCCAAATTAGATTTTAATAATAAAAATCAGTCATTAAAATGAATACTGACAATTAATTTCAAATTCGATTTTAATAATAAAAAATCAGTCATTAATGAATATGCCTACTAATGATTAATTTCAAATTAGATTTAAATAATAAAAATGGAATACTATTTATACTGCAATAGCTTCAGGTTGTAAACATTCAGAATTGGAGTTATTGCGACGGAAGAATCCCGTTCGGCGGAAGAATCCCGTTCGACGGAAGCATCCCTTTCGGCGGGTTCAAGTACGGTCGACGAAACTGTCTTTATGTGATATTGAAATATTTCTTAATGTTGAAATTAGGATTAAAACCGTCTTACACATAATAACAGTGACACTGTCGCTTCATTTGACAAGGCATGGAATTATGACGGTCAAATTAATACAATTACAAGGATAGCAAAATATGTGCAGCTGAGTTTTTGTCTTCAGTGGCGTAACTAGGTTATTGATATTGGGGGGGGGGGGGCAAGAAATGAAAGTAAACCGAAAAAATTGTTCTGAGTAAAGTAATTGCGCGTAGCGCGCGAAAACATTCGTTTTTACACTTATTTTTGTCACGATTGAGTGACATTTTGGCTCTAAAAATAAAAGCTTGTACGAAATAATATTGCATTTTTGGGACACATGCTCCCGTAGCGCGCAAATTCTTTTGTCATCTGTGTACTCTTGACCATCATAATTCCATGTATCTCTTGTCAATGAACCGACAGTGCCAATCTCAACCGACACGACGTCAATATTGGGAGGGGGCGATTGCCCCCTCGCCCCCCCCCCTCAGGTTACGCCACTGTTTTTCCTTATCTTAGGCCCTGCTATGTGTCCTCCTAATGTGCTCTGTCGGCTTTCTAGATTTAGATTGGTTCTACGCAGGTATTCAATGTTTACTTTTAGAACACATCAAAACCACATCTCGAATAGCCGAGAACATATGTTCTAATATTCTAAACACCTCAAGGGTGTGACATTCCCTGCACCTTACGTCGTAAGTGCGCCACTCTTGAATATGCAGATCAGAACTATACCAATCGATTGTTGTGTGCATAGAAAACAAAGCTTTATTTGAATAGGGCAGGATTTGTTTAGCTTGAGGGTTTTAACCTTCCCTTCTTCGGTGTTTGTAAAACACGTACTCGCGTACACGCGTACGTACGTATACGTACGATTGATCATTCTGAATTCTCCCTACTACTTAACATTTATTATTTGTAATGCAACCTATCGTTTGCTGTGCTCACGGTCCATCCCGTTAACCCCGTATGGCGCAAGGGACAGACCACCCGGCGTGCGGAGCACCAAGGGGAATGAGGCTCCCATCGTTATAACCACTGCTGGTCGGTTGAGGGTCCAATTTGGTATTAAGGAGAATTGAAATTGGTCAGATAAGATAAAACACCGGGCATAAGCTTGACTGCATGTGTTGACAAGTACATGTGTGTACGTGTTTTACAAACACCGTCCCTTCTTTGGCGGGAGTTTTGAATATAACATGAGATGTGGGTTCATTGTTTGAAATGCCGGTAGTGCTAGAGAGAATAGCTGTAACGATGAAATATGTGGCAAAAAATATAAAAATAAGGTTTTCGTCCATTTTCAATGCCTTGCCACAGACAGCCGAACAAAAAAGATACCTCAATGAAATAAGTAGGAAACATTTCCACAATTATATCGCAAGTGTTTAAATTTGAAACACTATTTGTTTTATACAATTTTTATATATTATTTTTGAAACCCGGTGTAGATCATTCTGGGACACCATGTGTAAAAAATATCACACATTCATACCGGCTTCGTGTCCTGGTGTCCTTCCAAATGGCGATGCGTGTATAATATGCTTTGTTCAACGTTCATTAAAACATTTAAACCATTCCCAGATCCCGTTAAATCTTGCCCTGTAAAACTGAGTCCTCCATATAATATCATATATACAACAATTTAAGGAGATAGGTATTAAAAGAGCAATATTCTAGTTCGGAAGTTAGAAATAAATATTGTAGTTTCTGTTAGTCCTGTTCTCACAGACGGTCTCTATTTTGATAGTTGGCCAGTACCTCGGTAAATGTTGCTCAAATTGATCCTCTACTTAAAGGTATATTATGTGATCTTTCCAGGGAACGCCCTCAACATCGAGAAAATAAATTGAAAGAAGATTTTCTTGCAGATTTACATTTCTGATCATAAATCGTACATACATTTAAAGTTACAGGGCGATACGATTCTTAATTACTTCAAAATCATGGTTTTAGAGTGAAAATAAACTGTCGGATAACACCGACAGTTTATATTTTCACTCTAAATTCACTCTAAAACCACGATTTTGAGGTAATTAGGAATCGTTTCGCTCTGTAACTTGGAATGTCTGTACGATTTATGATCAGAAATGTAAATCTGCAAGAAAATCTACATTCTAAAACAAATCATGAATTGAGGGCGCTCTCAGGTAAAGATCACATAATATGCCTTTAACATTACTAGAAAATGCAACAAATGCCATATTCTGGTGGCATGAGAACGTAAGTCAATTTTGCCGTCGAAATGTTTAGTTCCTGATCACGCCATACAGTATTTTTGTTTAATAGATTGCCAGGAATAATTCGAGGTTTCTCTACATTAGGTGCGTAGTCGACTAGTCTTCCAACCAGTTGAAAGCGGATCCCTTGTCTTATGTCTATAACGTATTCGGCATATTCCGTTACGCTTAATCTCTTTGCGCTCTCACACATGCATAGTAGCTCCGCCACAACAAAATGACGCAGTCTGATTGGAAAACGGTTGTCGACGCTTGTGGATTATGCTGAGCGCTTGATTAAAGCTAGTCTTTTAGTCTAGTTGGCAACGAACAATCATTGGGGTTTCTTGACATATCTTGAAATAAGCAAGTTCGATTTACTTTTTTTGAGTCTCCGATGATGCTTATAATATCTTTGATTCCATAATGATTTATATGCTGATTACACGCACCATATTGTCTGATCGACCACCTCCTCCACACAAATTATATATCTTTCGTATCAGATATTCTAGTACTTCAGCAGCAGTTATAGCACTCATACCCAAAAAGAGACCCATTTGCCCGCCTAAGTCAGATAATAAGTCGGACACAGTCATGGCTTTAACCTGTTCGAATTTGGTCACACTCAGCTCATCAAAGTAGATGTCAAGGTAGACCCAGTTATTACGTATGTGACTTGCGATATCATCATGTGTCATGTTGACGGTATAATCATAATCTGAGGACTGCTCTTCATCCGATTTCTCCCGCAATTTCTTCGCATAATCTTGTAAGACTTTAGCCCCGGGGAAAAGAGCCATAGACAGGGTTGATTTGTAAGTGACTTCTTGGCAAGCCAGCGGGCATACACATACACGAATTGTGCGATATGTTTGCAGTGCTTTTCCGACGCATTTTGCCATATCGGGAGTACAAATTGGCACGTCGTCATCCGTCATGCCCGTGTCATCCAAAGGTTGGCACTGGCACTCATCAACTATGAATTGAGTTCGGCAACTCCGGAGACATTGTTCTCTGCTGTAGAGAGTGTTGTCTTCGTTAAACTCCCGGCATTTACCCCAAGGTTCTGACAACCCCTCAAAGATCGATTTACTAACTGCTGCATAGGTATGGTACCCAGGAGGGGCGGAAAACCCAAGTGCATCTACCAGTGGTGGGTCGATTATATTATGAATCACAAATTTTACAGCGGCTTCCTGATGACCTTCCAGATGCTCCGTGTACATGTTTTGTTGAATATCCATTAAAACGCTCAAGCCATTCCCAGATCCTGGTAAATCTTGAAATAACTCATCTGTGAGCTCAATCGAGTTGGGACCGACCTCGATCGATTTGGGACCGAATTGGTAACAAATGCCATATTCTTGTATGAAAACCGGCGTAAAGTTAGCCGCAGAACAGGAGTCCTTTTTACCTTTCCACTCACATTGAATCAAGCTATCGTTGAGTCGAAACCCAGTCCTGCTGAGAAATGCCCTGAAGTCGTAGGTCTCGTTTCCGTCTCCATCCAATAAACTAGTGTTCGTCTGCTGTGAATCGTAGAAATAGTCATCAACAACGTCTGTTATTTTCAGGAGAGCTTCAACATAGCGGAGATCTTCATTGGTGAGCCGGTCTTTCCAGAATCGGTTGTAGTTACAGAGAGTTACCGCGGGAAATACCACATAACCGTCATGGAGCACCTGTTTTTTAAAAATAACAAGACAAATTAAAACTTGAGCAGAAGATAACCCTAACCCTACATGTAGAAGTGTAGCAGTGGGATGGACCGAAGAACAGGGGTAAAATGGGAGGATCAATAGGACAGGCGAGCAACCACTGCACCACCACGACCACTGGGCCTCAGGCCATATTCGCGGACCATACCCGGAGTTTAGTGCATGATGCATACGACGTCGTATATGCCTATTATTTCTATGTATTTTCCCTCTACATGGAGGACGGCACTTGATTATTTCACTTGTATAGGCCCTAGCTGGGTAATACTTGTAGCAGGAGACTGGGAAACGAAATCGGTTAGGTTTGAATTTCAGATGCTTTTAATACCATGCGAGGTCTTGTGGCCCAATGGATTAGGCACTTGCCAAGTAAGCAAGAGGTCCTGGGTTCGATTCCCGGGCGAGATCGTTTTCCCATAATTGTCTCTTTTCTATCCACGACGGCGAACCTGTTTAAAATATTTATAATTATTGATTAACTGGCGACAACTCACCCGGTGAGGATTGGGGATGCGTCATTTGAACTACCGGGTGTCCCTAAAAAAAGGGTGCACATGTTTAACCAACTTGTTGAACATGAAGTTCTGATATTTAGTGTAAGATGTTTACACATATTAAAAGACTAAACACCTGGCTTTCAGAGGCTGCTTATTTCATCTGATTCGGATTTGTCAATCCTGAGATATGGACAATTATCTAGAGCTACCCAGAATCGATGTTGTGCCACTTTACAGTTTCAAAGGTTTACTCCTAAGATACAACTTTCACTTGTCATGCTTGTACGATTGCCCTTCACCAGTGTTATGCAAAATAATATTTTTGTATTGAGATTGAATAGGTTTACATAATAGAATGAGTGCCTGTGTATCCAAACAGAACTGAATATAAAGATGTGTGTTACATGATTCGAACCAGTCCTTTTGACGAGGTTTCACAAAATGTTTATTAGGCCTACATTTTCAAAACAAGACAGACGTCCATATGGCCGGGTGCGGCCTCGATTTTCATTAGAAGAGGGTGTTCATGGTCTTAAAACACCAGCAGAAGACACCAAAGAGTTCGCCATTCATTTCCCTAACACCACGTACCATCTAGGAAAACACCTACAAAGGAGTATTGGAAATACTTGGTATTAAAATGGTACAAGCACCAATATGAATAAAGAACATTCTGGAAGACTAAGATATGAAAGGTGGCACAGTAACACATTGATAACGTGCGGCGTGCACTTCAGAGGGATCCCAGAATAACTTCTCGTAGAAATCCCTTACCACATTATCCAAGGACATCATTTTTGTTCCTCAGCCTCTTTTAAACAATTCTGGTCAAATGCCCACCCCAATGTTTCTAGACACTTGATCGTTTTGACGCTCATAATTATTCTTTCTGTAAAAGTGGCACGACGGCGATTTTGGGTAGCTTTGATAAACTGGGTATATCTCAGGATTGACAAATCCAAATTAGATAAAATAAACGGCATCTAAAAGCTGAGTGTTTTCCCTTACCGTGTGTATAAACATATTACACCAAACTATAGGACTTCATGGTCAACAAGTTGCTTAAACATGTGCACCCTTTTTTTTTAGGGACACCCTGTATAGCCCATACCTGTCACACAATCAAGCGTGTTATATCATTCTTGCAACGTTTAAAAAGTTTCAAACTTTAACTTGGTTTTGAAAACAAGATGGCTTCTCTCTACTGTTGCAGTGTTTTTTACTCACCCTGTTTACTACAATCATAGAAAAAATGTGTTTGAACACTGATCATGCTGTTCCTAATTGCCATGCTGTTTGTACCATAGCACGCACGATATTTGAATCACGTGAAAATCGAAACTTGTTTTATCCCCTTCCTCATACCCTTCCCCTTTCCCCACCGATCAATGTTGCGAGGTCCTGCGCTGTTGGTGGGAAAATTGTGGGATTCAACACTGATCAGGAGGAAAGGGGGGAACACTTTACAATTTACATTACACCTACAAAGTGTTCAAACAATATTTTCTAACATTGTTTAGACTCTCTTGAACATGTATAATATTTCAATGTAAATCATACAAACCTCGATTCTAGTGTTAACATTATACTCTAGATATATTACAATACGCTCGGTGAATTGCCAGATGAAGAGTCCGAACGAGAACACGAATATCAGAGACCACACCACCTTGGAGATCCATCCCGCTGATTGATAGATGCGTGAAATCCCGTGAAGTGACGTGTTTTCCGCAAAATCTCGTTCAAGATTCAACTTCATTATGTTATGTTTCAAAAAGGAACTAAATCCTGTGTCCGGGTCGCGATGTTCGTTACCGTAAACAACATTTGATCTTTGACGGAATAAAGCGCATAGCACATGTACATTGTACAGCAATACATTTATACAGTAAGTGTGTACGGTTAATAAATTCGCGTCCGGGTCCTATGTTCTCAGGCACCTCTCTTTGTCTTTGAATGCGATTGGGCGGTCAGATCAGGGTCCACTCCTCATGCTTTGTGGGGGTCACCCATTACGCATCCTCCTCTCAGCAAGGGTAAATCACAAGTGGCGAGCACATAGTAATTGGCCAATGGATCTTTATCAATATATTGTCCTCATGAAATCCTTATTAATTGCTTAATGAATGGCAACTATGTGGTGCATATATGATTTGTTTTAATTAATACTCTCAAACTCGGCATTCTGTTTCTTCAAGTCATGTTCAACTGGTTTAATTATACGTTCTTAGCATGTGATGCACTTCATAAAATCAACCATCAATCACTAATAAATTATTAAGCGATTTCTGATTAACCTGTTAATGATTTTAAAGTCGATTATTGACTTTAAAATCATTAAACAGGTTAATTAGAAATCGCTTAATTCCAAGGGGGTTGATATTTTATTACACTTTTATATAGCCTAACTCAAAGAACTTGATTAATTTAATGATTAATTTAGTTCTATAGCTGGATCTGGATCTGGATTATATACTCCGATAAAACGATGAATCCGCATCAGAGTTGGGTCGTGACCTGGTTAAATTTGTCGAGTCGTTGTGTTTTCTGATAGGTGTTTTACTGAGTCCGGTTTTGAGCGTTTTTCTGAAACTTTGTTTTGTCAAGGAGATGATGTGGTAGATCGTTCCAAATATTGGGTGGTCCATGGGAAAGTTATACTCTATTGTTCAGCTACGCAAAGTATTTATCCCACACATTTGTAAGTACCAATTTTTATTGTGATCCCCTCTTTTGCGGGACAATTTTTTTCTCTGACACCCCCCCTCCATTTTTCCAACCCCACCAAAGTATTTATGAACACTGCCTAAGATTTCTTCAAAAGAAATCAGTAAAAATGAAAAATAAAGACATTTTCTCAGCATTTCCGAAGGTATATTAGTGTTTTTCACCTTTTTTAACTTTTTTATTTTGGTTAAAAATCACCACCAATTGAATCAGGGAGGTCATGACTATGCATCATGTAACAAGCCATGGGTGGTCTTCAAGGTTTAAAGTTTGAATAAACTTATAACAAATATAAGTAAGGGACGCACCAATAGATTTTCAGGGGTGGTTGGTAGTTGGGTTCAGGGGTTAATTTTTTTTTTGGCCTCCGTAAGGGGTGAATTTTTTTTTGCGCCGCTTAAGGCGGCGATTTTTTTAAATTTTTTAATGTATTTATTCTTATTAAGTTGGGTGGGGTGTTGGTGGGGGTAGAGTTTTTTATTTTTTATTTTACTCATCAGATAGGGATTTTTTTTTTCCTGCATAGCTAGAGGGGGAATTTGTTTTTCCAAAAATTCCTACCCCCCCCCCCCCCCCCTAAATCGAATGGTTCGTCCCTAAGAAGCCAGGCTGTGGCCGGGGCGCGATCTTTATTATTACCGTAAACAACATTTGATACCTGACGGAGTAAAGTGCATAGCACATGTACATTGTACAGCAATACATTTATACAATGAGTGAGTACGGTTAAAGGGACATTAAGTGGTGTTGAAAATTTTAAATGTTTAAGAATTTACTTCAGAATTCAATATGAACATTAAAAATTGCCATTATTGTTGTTTCTACTAAACAAAAACACAGCAAAACTTGATTAAAACAATAATCATCGCTATTTATTGAAAAACGCCCTCTATGCAAATATGGCTCCTGTTATGTAGGCTATCACGCGTACTTCAGGGGGATACTGTCGGACGTAAAATGCTCGTCCCGGCTGTACGAGCAATTTTGAATCGGCGTTTTCTTGTTAAAAGAGGGCTGATTTGTCTTAATCCTTATAGGTGTAAGTTCATACATGTAATACAATTATAAAAATAAACTAATCCCAGTTTTTATCATAATTGAGGGCGCAGCCTCCAACACATCTCTTCGCGGCGGGGCTGTGGCCTTTTACATTTTAGATGAATTTGGGTAATTTCGAACGAAACTCATGAAATCCATGAATTTTACATGAAATACTGCAAAGTATAGCTCTATAATCTTGGGTGGTAGCATGGTACCTGAGACTAATATATATTAGTCTCAGATGGTACGTATAAGCAAAAACCTAACTTTTGAAAAAAATGAGGGCTCCCTCCATGAAGGATTTTCTTAGTCAGTATACACACGGTCAGTATAGTGCCCTTTTAAAGGCAATTCTTGCTCGGTTTGTAAAGTACATTGACCCTTCATACTTGGCAACGAGACGCTCCTGATAGATTACTCCATTTCAATGTAGGGATTCTTTGTTTTAGGTGTTGTGATCAACTTATCTAATTTTTAGAATCTGTAGGGCAATGTCAACTTCTAATACATCTACATTTAATATGATACACTTTTATAATATAATAATATTATAAACTTTTATTTATAAAATAACAATACCATGAAAATCTTATTTGTATATTTACCGATTCTATCTGTTTATCCCTGTATTCAAAATGAACTAGTCCAAACTCCTGATTAAATGGCGGATGGTACAAGTTTCTTCGCGAAATCGCTTTGTGAAAAAACTTCGTAGCAATTGTATCAATATTGCCCCTTCCGTTTCGTAGCTTTGATAACCGGGAATGTCTTATAAAGGTTTGTCTAATCATCTGGCCATTTTATTGTAACTAACAGCCACTGGTATTAGATAGATAGGTCTGGCCATCGCATAGGCGAGCGAGATAGTAATTGAAAATGATAATAAGCTTATTTAAATATTATTATATTCATAACTTATGCCCGTACTGAATTAGTCTGCTTTAGTATACCTTTTTCCTTGTACCGATAGAGGGCTCACTCCCCATGGACTGCTCCCCATCCTCTGATCTCACCCCCGGAAAAAAAGGTCTACTTGCATTGGATTGACCTTGCTGACCTCCGTATACCTTTACACTAGTGCTAGTCCAAAAATTGGACGCATATGTAATGAGCAATTTGTTCGCGTGGGGTTCAAAATTGACCAATGGCAGACACGATAAATACGAATTATATGAATATTTATATACCGTCTTCGCAGAGAGAAGAATCTTGTTCACTTTGATAAATTCAAAATGTCGATTTTCTGGCACTGTATAGCCGCCGTTTCGGTCTAAAATCACACTTTAGGGGGTTATCTTTGACATTGGTCCTCGCCCAAAATATCTTCGTCGGAGATATAGCTACATTTCCGCATATGTGACTATTTCCATGCTATTTCCTATCTTTCAATATCGTGTAATAAAAAACCTTTTTACGTCCAAACAGAGACAAATAATTTGATAATTGTTTACGATAACTATAGAAACTCTTACACAGTCACAGAAATACCACCTTCACGCGTTTCTAGATGTACAAACAGCAAATTCAATATTAGCGCGTTATGAAGGGGTGTGATACTATCGTGACGCATAAAAAGCATCGTCCCTAGTAATCCCTAGTGTGCTTAAAGCACAGTTCTTTTGTAAATCCAATGCCAGTAGACCTTGTATTTGGTCGGTTCTCGGATGGGAAGTATCAGGGGGTGTTGTTCGATTGTGTGACAGTGAAATTATACAAGGCATACGAGTAGACTAGTACTGAATATAATATTTAATAAGCCGCATAAGACCGTATTGTCAGATATGAAATAGTATGAATTTCGTGGTATTACCTGATTTTGTCATCTGAGTATTGTATGAAATTCCTGCTATTCGCTGAATAAAAAAATGAAAAAGTAACTTGCGCAGAAATCGATCTGCTAGCGGGACCTGACAATGTTTCTCATGACATCATGTACTCATCGTCTTCCTCATGCTCATGTTAATGTAGAGATCTCTGGCCTAGGCCAGGGCTAGGCTATGCTACCAACAGAAGAGAAAATGTGCCGATCAGGAGCAGAATTAAATGCGAATTCGCGAATAACCGTAATTGCAATGCTTTTTCTATGAGAAAAAGAAATGAAAAAGAAATGTTGATCTAGTTTTGTTGAACATGATGAAGGAATGTTAATGATGCTAAAGGGTTCAACAAAAGAAAGTATACACTTTGTTTATGTCATTTTGAGTAACATTCAATTTTTGTTTTGACCAAACAGGCTAGATAAGATAGGCATTTAGATGAATCTTTTAGGCATCATTTGATACCAAATTTTCCCCCTAACAACAAAGATAAACCATGATTAGCACCATTTAAAGAAAATTGGTCACTTTTCAAAAGTCACATTTTCAACGTACGCAAGCCGCGAGAAAATGCTGTGCGTGGCACTTTGAATGGCTGGGAATGAAATGGATATTCAGTGGGGATGCGTTGGGCTGTGCCTGAGTGAGCGTTTTTTTTGATTATAATGGACAGGTAACATGTGGTCTTTTCTTCCCGCGTAGTGTATTGAAAATGTGACTTTAGAAAAATGACTAATAATCTTTAAATGGCGCTAATCATGGTTTATCGTTGTTATTAGGGGGCAAATTTGGTATCAAATTATGCCTAAAAGATTCAGCTAAATGCCTATCTAGACCGTTTGGTAAAAAAAAAAATTGAATGTTACTCAAAATGACATAAACAAAGTGTATACTTTCTTTTGTTAAACCCTTTATTAACCCTAACACTACTACACCACACGGCAACTGTGCGGAGAAAGTGTTTCTAATACCCGGCGTGCAGGTTTTTTGGCCACAAAACAGACCCAGGCTATATAACGAGGCGAATATACTCGCCGAGTGTCGACTGGCAGCGGTGGTGTAGTGGCTAGGATCTGGGCCCAGGTGCTGGAGGTCCGTGGTACAAATCCCGGGGGAGTCGGGGGTGACCTTTCTTGTGAATTTTGGGTGTCGGAAAAGAAATCTGTTGCCGTGTGGTGATGTAGAGTTAGGGTTATAGAAAATTATATGTCTAGGGGCCTAATTACATATGTTTGCATTATTATAATAAAATATTAAATGACCAATCTAGGTAGTCTTTTCATCAGCTCATGTGTTTGGATTTTACAATTGGTGTGCAGCCGTTCAGACAATACTACGAAATCCGACTATATGATCAAAAACTAAAATAGGAGGTTGCGCCTGTACTGATGATATATGGGCGCACACAACTAATTCAGTCAAGAAATCTACTTCCGGCAAAAAAATTGAGTACAGCAATAGTTCCTATCAAGCAAAATCGATACATTAGCTGGCGCTATCCTCTCAAATGTTGCATGAATGTGTTTTGTGGAATATGTTTGTGAAGTTTGTAAAAGAAACGGGATGATTTGAGCTTTATTATATCGTGCATGCCAGCCTGAGGACTGAAAATTAGGTGACAAAATTAATACTTACCAATTCAGCGGCATTTACTGAAAAATGTGACGGTTAACTTGCCTTGATATTGAGATATGTTCTAAATAAGCGTTGATGGCATAAGATTGCAAATGTTCACAAAGATTGATCCGTGGAGTTTTGAAATAGAGCGGTTTTAATAGGTCGACAGTGTAAGGCCTATGGGGAGCTAATTAGTTGCATGCTCTCTTGAAACACACATCCCTAGTTAGGCATGATCATAAAATTGTGAAAATAAAGATCTCTTTGAAAATGGATTACATGGAAACAAAGTAGGCCTACTTTAAATTTACAATAAAAAATGATGGTTCAACCTTGTCTGCAGGTTGAATAATAAAAAAGTGATAACCAAAAGTAGTTTCATCATCATTCAACATTTATTACACACATCAAAATCACAAATAACATCAAATTACATCAAAAATCATTAAGAAACAATCAGATAATTTACAACAACAGAAACACGATACGGTTATGGAGGAGAATGCTGGAAGGCCAAAAAGGCCTGTAAAGTTCCATCCCCCGTAGTTTGCCTCATATTGCTGAAAACTGGGCAAGTCATGCACATTTTAAACCATTTTAGGTAAAAAAGGGTTTACTTTCATGATGTCCAGTTGCTTGTGTGGGGTTATTTAGACATCAGTGACTTCGTACTAATCGCTAGATTTAAAAGAGGTAAACATGGAGTTTTCTACATATATTTTGGTCAACTTTTTTTCAAAAAAATGTCGCCCTCTATAGTCAATGTATGAACATCCCTACCCTAGTTCCCGGTGGTGTGAGGTTCCGAGTGAATGTGCATGGTCAATGCGTTGAAAATTAATGAATACCAACAAAATCCACGCTGTCTTGGGCGGTTTTTTTAATCACAAATTTCCATATAATGGTAAACTTATGTACACTTTATCATGATCAATAACTTAATATTCTTATTCCCTAATTGTGCCTCATTTACTTGCGTTGAGTCACAATTGATACTCATGAGAGTATAACACATGATGGATGTGGTAACAAGTTAACAAGTTAGTAATTTAGCTTATTTAAAAAAAGATTTGATGGTATTTATGTCATGATACAAACCAACCAATTTATTAAAAGCATAAAAATCAGATAGTAATAATTCTAACTATTATACAAGCTGATACTAATTATCTATAGCAATTAGTGCTGTTATCGAGATCTTTTTTTCATGTCGACATGTTGCTATTTTAGAATCTCGATATTAACATGATGTCGACATATTATGATCCAAATACCAAGCCAATTGTCCCTGCAAATTAATGTCCGCGATAGTATAGAATATATTACCGCAGATCTAAAATATCGCCAAGTCAATATGCGAAGTGGTGAGGGGGGAACTAGCGTAGGCCTAAAAAAAATCACTTTGCCAATTATTTTTTTCTCAAATCATTACGGACGATTTAATGTCAATTATATCGACATCCCAAAGTTGATATCGACTTGTCGGGATAATAGCTGATATGGACATAATGTCGACATCGTCCATGTCGATGACATAGCAATTCAGAAATTATCATCAGAGACAATTATCTTTTAATTTCAGATAAACTTTGATGATTCCATGCCAACAACATGCCGTCCAAACTAGACATCTATTTGTTCACTCAATATTCATATTTCCCTCATTGTGCCTCATTTCCCGCCTCATTTACTCCCATTGAGTCACAATTGATACTCATGAGAGTAAACACATGGATGGATTTGTTAAGGGAAGTGTCAACCCTTTTATTTTGATGATCAAATTTTGCTTCTAAGTTTGAGAATATTTAATAAAGTACGTAGAAGTATACATTTATAGAAAGGAAATTTGAACCAAATGAACCAAAAAGCGATTTGTTTTTAACCCAAATTTTTCAGACAATATAACTAAAAAACAGAATTTGGTAATTTGTTCTAATATAGATTTTTGTAAACAAGACAATTTTTGTCTAGTTTTTTCTTTTTACAAAATAAGGCTTAGTTTTTGAAATATTGCTAAAAATATCAGAGAATTGTAAATTTAGCTTTATTTTGCATAAATTTAGCTAGAAATGGATGCATATCTCGAAGTTTGAAATCCATTATTGAAAAATTGAGAAAACCAATCCTAGTGCTGAAAGTCCTCTTTACAATGGTAGTAAAAGCTTACCTGATAGTTTGATATTTTTTTAGTTAAATGTTGTCTGAAAATTCGTTAAATTCCTTCAAATTTGAACTTCTCGAAAACATAGATTTAGTAAAAATATTGACATTTTCCACCATTTAAAGCTAAACGTTCACGGAATACACAGGGCGTGTGACCTAAAAGGCGAGTATACTATATGAACGATCGATATACTATCAGATTCAATTTATATTCTCACAATGTGAAGAAATTGGAAGAAAACTGAAATTTAAATGATCCTAAGATTGGCCTTTGATGATACACTTATATTTTTAGACGGGTCAAAAACGTCTCTGTTAAAGGTTATAGAAATTCTTGATAGGTATAAAGGGTGTTTGGGATTTAGTATAAATTATGATAAATCTGAAGTCATAAAATTAGGCACTCTGAAAAAAAGACGAACGCTCTACCAGTGCGCCACGGGGGCCAACCATACTCGGGCCAGTCCGACTATGTAGCCTGGGGCCATTATTTCATCGAAAAAGTGCCATGCCAGCTGGCACAGACAGACTTTACCGTGGACATTTGTGGCATCTGGCAAGGTTTGGGTTAAGAACGGAGGGAAATAATCGCTTCTGATTAGTAACTTATGATGGTAATGATAGAATATGTATAAAAGTATAAAATAATAGAGCAATATGAAATTCAGTTTTTGACACTGCCCTTAACAAGTTAGTAATGTATGCATGCATGAATAGAAGCTTATTTAGAGACAGAGATAATTCTTTTAATTTCAGATCAACTTTGATGATTCCATGCCAACACCATGCCGTCCAAACTAGACGTCTATTCGTTTCCGCGCTTGAAATCAGCCAGTAAACAGGACACTGCTGAATCCACCCAGTATGGCTACAAAAGTGGCGCAACATTTAATGGTCATCTTGATGGCATGAAGCGAGTCGGTCAAGGGTCATTCTACTGGCCAAACGGTGACCGTTACACTGGGCAGTATGCGGATAATGTGCGGCATGGGAGCGGGGAACAGGTGTGGGGAGATGGCGCTAAATTTGAAGGTGATTTTGTGCGAGATACTAGGCATGGAAAAGGCAAACATGCATGGCCTAATGGAGAGGTAAGAAGTTGGTAAGGGTATGGTGTATCAGTCCCAAGTATGCAAATGAGGATAATGAGATTTATTCCGTTGTTGAGTACTGGGTAGATGTGTGGTAGAGCATGACATTGTATTCAGTGAGCTCATTTGCATACTTGGGACTCCTACACCATACCGCTACCAAAAAGTTATATTTTTTTGCTGTAAAATGTTGTCATATCTGGTACCATAAAAGAGAGTGTCTTTGGACAAGCGACAGACGACTGTGGACGAAAATTCAAGGAACAGTTGATTCATTTCCATTAATTAATGAATATCTCGCAAATTTATGATAAATTTGTGTTTAAAACTGATTGACAGAATGGGTAACTGGGCATTTAATTTGGGAAAGGTGTTTATAGTTTAATCAGTTTCAAATTGGCGAGAAATATTTGTTTCTAATGCACAGTGCACTTGATGCTTTCATGCACAGCTGCTCCCTTATCTGTATTCATCCGCGGGTGTAAGGATCGAGGCTTCACCAATTTTGAACTTGTTCAAACTATAGTAACCAACTGGGTCAGCTATAGAAGGTGGCACATATGGGCATTTTGCAAATTTGTATTAAATTTATTGTGAGTTTATATTGCTTGATTTTCTTTGACAGAGCTATGAGGGAGATTACTTCAAAGATCATAGGCACGGCAATGGTGTGTACACATGGCCAGATGGGTCGACATTTACAGGCACATTCTATAGAGATTATAAGGAGGGCTATGGAATATTCCATTTTGCAAATGGGACCAAGTTTGAGGTGAGTCAGGCATGTGAAACAAACATCAGCCTATTGTTGAGATTTGGTTCACAGAATAGCGCACTCAATACAAGGTATCACGTGCGATTAGGGCAAGCAGTGAAGCATAAACTGTCAATCATTCGTTGTGAATCAATATTCAGATAATAGTACTTATTCATTGTCCGGGTCATCGTGTCACAAGCGTCATCATAATAAACAAATATAGACGTGTTCCAGGCAGTCGTAAAGAGATCTGATTACAATATTCATTAGATGCAAATAACGCCACGCCCCTCCTCTGTCACTGTCAGACGAAGCCATCCACAATTTCAAATTTATATTTTGTTCCACGTTAAAATTAATTTCAAATAAACAATTCTGAATGTTTCATGTCATATAAGAACTAAATTCTTTCATCATCAAAGCATATCAGTGCCACTCTAAATCACAATCAGCTTTTTTACCATTGATGCACTATTTCGGTGTCACAAATCATGTTTTGAGCCGATAAAAACCTCCACGTCTAATATCGTCTGGTTTGCTACGAACATGATAGTGCGCCCCCTCACAAACCATCACATGTCAATTAAGGTATAGGTAGGCGGGCTTGACCTTTAAGAGTTACTTGTCCCATAGTTTTATAGTCCCTGGGTGAGTCATGTGCGGCTCTATAGCAATATGGAATATTCCATTTTGCAAATGGGACCAAGTTTGAGGTGAGTGCAGCTCTATAGCAATATGGAATATTCCATTTTGCAAATGGGAACATGTTTGAGGTGAGTGCAACTCTATAGCAATATATGGAATATTCCATTTTGCAAATGAGAACAAGTTTGAGGTGAGTGGCCTCTATACAGAGATTAAAGAGGAATATGGAATATTCAATTTTGTAATAGTTTTAAGTTTGAAAGTAAGGGTTGTTTCACAGAAATTACACAGAGAGATTTACCTTTGCTGTTCTGTCAATACCTCATATCTCCAGCTGGCCCTTTAGCATGTATGAAGTAATATACTTCATGTATAACCTTTGGGCAGTCTGCTGTAAACATGTTCAAGGGTAAAAATGCACATATCAAAAAAGTGCTCTGAACATGTATATTATATACAAAAGAACACTCCTATACATATGCTGAAGGGCCAGAAAAACATGCAAGGTTTTTAAATATTCCATTTTGCAAATGTGAACACATTTATTAAGTGAGAACTATGTAATTTTGCAAATTGGAATAAGTATGTAAGTAATAGGACAAATTGACTAAACGGGTGGAAAGCAACCCAGTGTCCATTATTACTACTATCAAAACTCAACCATTACTTTTAGGCGACTAACCCCATCCCCCCTGTTCTACATGTATGGGCAATGGACAGTGGCGTAACAGCCGGGGGGGGGGGGGGGGGGGGGGGGGGGGGGGGGGGGGGGGGCAGGGGGGCACAGTGCCCCCCCCCCCTGAAGGTGCTCAGCAGGAAATTCAAACCTACCCACCAGGAAAAATGGGGGAAAGGGAAAGAAAAGATAGAGAGCAAGGAAAAAGGGAGGAAAAGGAAAAGGAGAAAAAAGCGGAAAGAAAGGAGAGAAAAAGGGAAAGAAAGAAAGAAAGAAAATTTCGCAGTACAAAAAGCACAACAGTCAACAAATTGTTGACTGTTGTGCTTTTTGTACTGCGAAATTTTGTGACCGTGCGACATTTTTTGACCTTACCCCCCACCCCCCCCCCACTTACGTGAAATTCACGAGGTGACTGACTGGGAAAAAATTTGGGGCAAGCTTTTACGAAATATTCCGGGACGGAATTATTTTTGGCTGTGCCCTCCCTGACAACCAACCTCTGTTACGCCCCTGGCAATGGAGCTCTCAGTTAAGGTTGGTCAGTCCGGCTTTTTTGGTGATAATTTTGGTTAAATTCCAGCAATTTGCGAAACAAATGTTGTTGCCTAAGTGTATTGATAGTGTAGTAAATTTCAGCAAGTGTATATAATTTGCATTGTATTTGCTCTATTGTTTACCTGCAGGGACTGTACAAGTCTGGTGAAAGACTAGGACCAGGAGTATTAACCTACCCTGATGGCCACCAAGACATTGGTCTATGGCACAAAGAAAGACTTGTCAAACTGTGCACACCCATACATGGGGCGTTCACCATGAAAGACCACTCGGATTTTGACTACGACCCCCAGGAACACATATTCTCCATAAGCCGTTCAAAGTCACCTCACGATCCTACTCATTGCAATGGTGGCAGCGGTGGGATTCTCCTGAGCTCAGATCCGGATGGCTCCGGAGACGCCAGCAGTAACTTGAGGCAAGCGATGGAGATGCTCTCAATGACTAAGTTCTCAACTAATTTTGAAAGCTTCCAAAGTAGCCATCAGGACAGTATAGATCTGAACACGATGGAATACGATGCGGAGGAGTATGACAAGGCGTTCTTTCCGGCGTTGCAGAATGGAGATGCGTTGTCTACTTCCTCAACCAGGGATGATGGTGATATCGTGGCGTATAATAATACACCGTTTCTAATGCAGATGCAGAAACATACCTACAATCATAGGCATAGAGAAGGAACGGTGGCTGTGTCATCTGAGAAAATTCTTCAAGGTAATAACATTAATACATTTGTATGACCTTATCCAATCCAGTATCTTCCATCAAACATGACATTTTGGTATCAGAAGGAAACTACAAAAAGGAAAAAAACAAAAATGGAATTAGGCCATGAAAAAACAACCCTGTTGTACCGACCCTTACCGACCCATTTTTTTAGAAATTGGTGGGAAATTTTTCACATGCAAATGAATACCGACCCCCAAAATATTGTTTGATTGTTAAAAAACATCAAAATGTTTACAGATTAAAACAAAATTAAGGTGATTTTCAAGGGAAAATGAGAAGAAAGAAAGACCAACCCGACCTGAGAGTTCTGTTTGCCTGTACAACAGGGTTTTCCCCAGTCGCCTTAGGGTACACTTTCCTGATGGCAGGTATGGACTCAGTGGGCCACACACATGTGGTTCATGGAGAGAAGCTTACACAAGCTTTCAGATCATGAGATTCCTGTGTCTCATTTTGCTTCCTTATATAGTCACATGTCACATGTGGATCATGGAAGCCATCACCAACCAGTAGCTTAAAGGTATATTATGTGATCTTTCCAGGGAACACCCTCAACATCGAAAAAAAATTGAAAGCAGATTTTCTTGCAGATTTACATTTCTGATCATAAATCGTACATACATTCCAAGTTACAGGGCGATACGATTCTTAATTACTTCAAAATCATGGTTTTAGAGTGAAAATAACCTGTCGGATTACCGACAACTTATTTTACTCTGGTCTAAATTCACTCTAAAACCATGATTTGGAGGTTATTAGGAATCGTATCGCTCTGTAACTTGGAATGTATGTACGATTTATGATCAGAAATGTAAATCTGTAAGAAAATCGACTTTCTAAAAAAGATCATGAATAGAGGGCGCTCCCTGGAAAAGATCACATAATATGCCTTTAACAAGGGTGAATGATCAGGTTCATGGATTAGAGGCTTGAGGACAAACAGATACACACAACAGTATTTGTTCTTCAAATTATCATGGAGTTTTGAATTTAAAGTTTTGTGTTTTGTTTTGTTGTTTTTTGTTTCTGTGTTGCCTTACTACTGTAAAACACTATAACTTCGCGGATACTTTATTTTGCAAATTTCAAATTACTGCTATTTTAGCAGGCATTTAATTTTGCAAATCTGTAAATTTTACTGTTACTTTCAATGCAAAATTGTTTTGCAGGTATTTAATTTCG
Source organism: Ophiura sarsii (assembly GCA_035610835.1). Taxonomy (NCBI): domain Eukaryota; kingdom Metazoa; phylum Echinodermata; class Ophiuroidea; order Amphilepidida; family Ophiuridae; genus Ophiura; species Ophiura sarsii. Next base: position 68,193,055 of record CM069449.1, on the reverse strand, counting down.
CGCATCCACAGCCCTCGCGAAATTCAGGAAATTAAATCCCTCGCAAAATTAAAGGTAGATGTTCTGATTGCTGACCCAATTTTCAACTTGATGTTTCCTATTTTACATGAAAGGTCATCCTTAAAATTGTCGCATTCTGAAGTTTGAGTTGCATAACTCTAAGGGTTCTATTTTAGAAACACAAGGTCACAAGACATTTGCCCATTGAGTAGTACACAAACTTGTTGGTGGTTAACCACCTTTGGCAGTAATTCACCACATTTTAGCCTATAATTCTTTAAAATGGAACATTTCTGGCCCCTAAGATTTTACAGATATAATGAGAAATATAAGGGGATTCTTCTGATATCAAAATATCTTGATGTGAAAAAAAAATCATAGCCCTAAAAATTGATCGGAACAAACACCTTTGAGTGGTTTTATTTACAGTATATATATTTGTTACTTATCACAGGAGATAGATGTGGCTTCAAAGACAAGGGACCAATAGAGCTATCATCAGAAAAACTAATAGAGAATGCAGCCAGCGGTGACTGGACTAGTGTGCATGCTTCTCTCATGAATGGTGAAGTCAATGTTAATGTAGCTGATATCACGGGACATACACCGCTAATAGGCGCAGCAGTAAGTTGGGCTATAACTAAGGCTGTGAATGCACGGGTAGTTGCGTACCCGGGTACCCGACCCGTTTTTCGGGCGGGTACCCAAAAATACACACTAAATTTTTTTTTTTTTTTTTTTTTACATTTCTTTTGGGCACACATAATGGGGTCAATAGAGGTCATTTGGGGGACAATTTTTAATTTTTTTTTTTAACATTTCGGGTATTCGGGTACCTAATTTGGAACTCGGGTACCCAGAATAGCGGGCGGGTACCCGGGTACCCGGGTATAAGTCACAGCCTTAGCTATAACATAACAAGGCTTTATTGAAATAATGAGTTGTTACTGATTATATATTATTATGGAGAGCTGAAAAGGTTGTATAATTGATACTATTACTATTTTTGCTACCATATTTGAAAAGGAATATGAGGGGGGACATGAAGTGTCTACCTGAAGTACCTACCGCCCAGGGTGCTCATTTATCAATACAAGTGGGGTATCAAGCGTGTCCAAAAAATCATGTAATTAGGGTAGATTTTCGAGCCGGGGCACGTTACGTACGTAAAGTGAATATGGTATAAAAACAAGCAAAATTATGAAAAAGGGTTTACTTTTCATACAATGGTCTTACATATATAGTTAGGGTCATTATTTGCTCCGTGACGATTTTAAATAGCCATGATATACGGTGGGGGGGGGGGGGGGGGGGATATATTTCTCAATTTGCATTCGTCGCATATAAGTGATCTGATCTAGATCAGCTCTGCATTTGTTTCATAATATTTTTTAGGGAAGGAAAAAAGTTTTTGATAGGTATCTTACTTGGTAAAATGTTTAAATTATACAAATTACTTGCTTAGGGTATCAAAATATTTTGACTACTTGTTTAGGGTGATCGAAATAATTTGACTACTTGTTTGGGGTTGAAAATACTGATAATTACTTGCTTAGAGTATGTAAAATATGATCCATAACTTAAAAAGTATCCAGTTATTTTTTATGAATGAGGTGTCATATTGTAGAGAGGAAGCATTTAACTAAAGCATCTGGTCTGGAACTTTTTGTGTTAGGCGTATGCCTTGGACCTAAAGTGTGTACACTTTATCCACATTTTCTGTATCATACATTATCTTTTGTTTGTTACTGTCCAGGTTCATATGCACAGCAACATCATCAACTGTGTCCTAGACAACGGCGGTGACGTCAACAAACTGAACAACGAAGGTCTATCGGCGCTAGCGGCCTGCCATGTCCTCTTCTATCCCATTGTATCTTTCCAGTATAACATCGCTGAACGCTATTTGCCTCAACCCACGGAGGGTGGGGGTGGAAGGAGTCTTACCCTTCAAGGTGTTCTGAACAGGAAAGGGGGCAAGAGAGCTGGAGCATTGTCGGAAGTCAGCATGGTGAGTCATTGAATGCAGCTCTTTGAATAAGTTCATCAGGATTGTAAAATTGAGATTATGTTATACCAATCCAAGATGTTTACTCACATTTCACGGCTGTTTGACTGTCCGATTTATAATTAAAATTATGGGATAAAAAAAGATTATATAGTGGCCCATTTATGGTTTGACCTGATTTAGGTAGTGCTAATGAATAAGAGTATACGGTGAAAATTTCAAGAAAATTGTTCGAGCCCTTTTTAAATTATCAGCATTTTCTACTTGATACATATTTTACATGTAACTCTATGGGAAATGTGGCCGATGAGGGCGCTATTATAATAAATAATAATATTTAAAGCTCTATTTCCTAGAACTGGCACCAACAAATGTTCTGAAATTTCTACTAAAGATGACCAGTATATTCAGGTATTTGAATCAGTTAAAAACAGAACTGGGCCAGCAAGTTAAGGTGTTCTCAGAATAAAACGGACACATTATGTGGGATAAAACAGCCGTGATTTTAGACGGTTTCGTCAACCAGTGTTGTTGTGCTCTATTTCACAGTGGACTTGTATAATGTCTAGCATCATTTACATATGCAAGAATTTAAATTAATTAATTTCCAGGAACTCTTCATACCAATCCATACCCTATGGATCCTAGTGGTATTAAGCAAAACCCGATATCAGGACTGAATTTTTTTTCAACTATCCAGTCAGGCAGGTAACTCACAAAAATAACTTCCCGACAGATATTCCACCAACCAGTGTAACTCACTAACACTGAATTTGAAAAACTTTACCCGCCAGTTTGAGGAGTACTTTTGTATTGCAAATTGTATTTTATGTTTGTATGTATTTTACTTTGTGTTTTTCGAGTTATGATTAAAGTAAAGCAACTGATTTCTCTAGGTTTTTGTATTGATTTATATCTGTAGTCATCCTGGCCAGAAGATGCACTGCATACGCCATCCTGTAGCACACCACAGAATGCACAAGATGAAAACCTGAATGATGATGGGAATGCGGAGGATGGCAACCCTGAGGTCAATGGTGAAGACGAAGATGATGAAATTCCAGAAGAAGAATTAAGTGACCACGGACCATTTCAGGAATTTGAGGAAGATGACGAGGAGCTTAAAATAAGTCCTGATCTCCCTGCCACATTGCCCGGGGAGTTTGAATCTAATACCAGCGTGATGAATTATGGGATACGTGTGACGGAGGACATGGTGGAGAGAAGCGCCACCGTGATGAGTAAGAATGCGAGGATCGTGAGCGGGAGAACGTCAAAGTGCAATGACCCTCATATGGACCCGGCTAGGTTGAGAGCCATACAGAAAGCAGAGTGAGTATATGCTTAGATGATATGAATTGTCCAAAGGAGGGAAGGAGGTCCAGGGACATGGAGATTTTATTTATACAATGCTCAAAATAAGTAACTTACCAGGTAATAATAAATCTATAGAGTTCCAATTCTTAAACAGCTAAGAAAGTTTAAGCAATCTCATTGGTTCTCAGAGAAATCGGCGACATTTAGATGAGACAACTTAACACGGGGAGGTGGGGCTTACGTTTTAACAGTGCGCCCGACCTTCACAATGCGTGGTTTGCTCCATAACGCGCACTTCTGCAGTGCGTCTTTAGCGCTTTTCCTGCGTTTATGCCGGCGCCGCGACGCTTACGCATGGTTTACTCATCGCATGTGATTGGATGGAATGTTTGTGATTGGATGGAATTTTGTGTAGAACAACTCCGCCTGCGGCGTCGTTGTTGTATTAAAATAATACTATCGTCCGCATTTATGTCAGACAATATAACACGAGTACGGTCTAAAAACAATACCTTTATTCTCTAACTAAAAAATATCAAATTACAAAATTATGGATTAATTTTTTTTCTTCATCAATTTGAGATTGAGATATTGTTCACAAAGATCAGTTAACAATTAAGAGCGTTACTCTGAAAAGAATGAGACAAAGTACCATTTTTGCACTAGGGTGTTAAACATGCAGGATAGTGTGACAGGTATGTGTTAAAGGTAGATGACCCGATCACATTTTCGTAACACAGAATTATTTCAAACATACGGAGATTTTCATATCATATGAAAGCTCGTATTTTTCTCATCATTCTGAAATTTGACGGCCTAAATCGGTATAATTACGGAGAAATCGATGAAATAACGTCGGATTACCGCGAATGGTGGTAATAACCACCGATATAGTTTGTGTACTATTCAATGGGTACAGTTCACAGCATCTTGTGTGTCTAAAATAAGAACCATTAGAGCTACGCAACTCAAACTTTGGAACACAACTTTTTTAAGGATGACCTTTCATGTAGAATAGAAAACTTCAAGTTGAAAATCGGAACATCTACCTTTAAGGGTGTAAATTTCCTTTTAATGAACTATCCGTTTAAACTATTAAAAAAAAAGGTGTTCAAACGTTTAAACATATTTTTATGCTAGTTATTTGCATTGATTTCATTGCGATCGCGATAGTCACATTTTGTTAGTTGCCATCTTTATTTATTTTTATTCTTAGTCTAAATCCTCAGTCAGTCCTTAAACAATATCGATATAATGCATGTATGATAGGCCAACGTTCATTTCTACCGGGTTTTTATTTCTAGAAAGGTTATCGTAATAATTTTGACATGTATACTTGGTACAACAAGGCTGTTTCAACCTTTTTTTTGGAATTTATTTCTAGAAGCGTTATCGTAATAATTTTGACATTTATATTTGGTACAAGACTGAAATGGTTGTATGGAATGAGAATTATGAGTAAGCTTACTTGTTTACTTAAAATTTAGTTGGACTTTTAGTTTTATTAGGGCTTACATTTAGCTGTTTAGCGAATTCTGTAAACGTTTAAACCCCCTACGAGCGTTTAAACGTCTAAACGTTTAGAATTTACAACATTAGTATGTGTATAGACTGCATTGATCAATTGAAGCATTCCCGTTCCTCATCTTACTGTCAACCGGTGAGTTGTTGCCACCGGTTAATCAATAATTTGCCTATTGGTACACTGAGACTGTGTGTAGAAGAACCAAAGGCTAAAATGAAAAACAGACTTGGTTTTGGTTTTGGACACAGCTCTTTTAATATTCAATATTCACATGTAATACATTTCATTCGAATTATATCATAATTTAATATTGTTTACATACAAGCTATAGATTTGGAGTTTTAAGCCTATTTATAACCAGGTAATTATTTTTTGTAGGACTGTATTGGCTATTGACCTGAGTGGCATCAACAGCACTTTTTTCCTCAAAGGCAATACACTTCCATTATCATATTTTGTTGGTATATATTTGGAATTTTGAACATGGCTGTTTAGGCTGGTATGACCCATGTAGAGTAAGTCCCTCCTCCGTCTCAAACAAACTATAATATTTCAATTCATGATTCTTGTGATTTATTGCAGACACGTGAACATGGAAGCCACCATTCGTCTACTACTCAAGCGTGGTGCTGACCCTAATGCATCCAGCGTACCTATGCCGGTGATATTCTTTGCTATCAAGGCTGCTGATGTAGAGGCTGTGCAGATTCTATTGGAGAAAGGGGCAGCCACCGAAGCAAGACTTTCACCAAAGGTAAGCGGGATGAAATATCGGTGAGAATCTAAAAATCTATTGTCGCCAAGTTTCAAATTGTGCAATAGAATTGCAGAACTGTAAGGACTCTTGCCCAAACATAAGTAGAGGAAAGAGTGGGGAAAGCGCGATCCTTTTTTCTATATTGTTAAAAGGAGTGACAAAGGATCGGTGATTAAGGGCAGTGTCAACCCGGCACTTGTTTCAAAAATTGAATTTCATATTTCTCTATTATTTTATACTTTTATATGTATTCTATCATTACCATCATAAGTTACTAATCGGAAGCGATTATATCCTGTTCTTTTGGGTGATTTAAAATTGTTGTTTTGGTATAAGTTTGAAGTTTGAGCCAGGAAAAGGCGCATGGTTATTTGGCGGGAAATTAAGCGGAGTTCCGCACTTTTCAAATGCTGCGACAGCTGTTCGATTATTGCGTCGCGCGCTGAATCTTCCTGTGCGTAATACTAGACGCGCCGCTAAATATCAGCGACGAAGACACGAAAACAAATAAGCGCAAAACAATGCCTAAAAATGTAAACAAAGGCCAATCTTACAATCATTTAAATTTCAGTTTTCTTCCAATTTCTTAACATTGTGACAATATAAATTGAATCTGATAGTTAATTTTGATTGTTCATAATAGTATACTCGCCTTTAAGGCCACACGCCCGTGTATTCCGAGAATATTTGGCTTTAAATGGTGGAAAATGTCAATATTTTTACTAAATCGCTGTTTTCTAGAAGTTCAAATTTGAAGGAATTTTACGATTTTTCAGACAGCATAACTAAAAAGATATCAAACTATCAGGTAAGATTTTACTACCATTGTGTAGAGGACTTTCAGCGCTAGGAGGCAATTTTTTATTTTTTCGATTATGGATTTTAAACTCGAGATATGCATCCAAAAAGTGCCAAAAATGTGATTTTTGAGATAAAAATCTCATTGTTGGCACTTTTTGGTCAATATTTTCAAAAATAAAAAATTTTAAGCAAAAAAAAAGAAGTGCTTCCTAGATAATTGACTTTAGATGATTTTGGTGAAATATTGAAATTTTTAATCAAAAACTGATTTTGTTAGGTTGTCTGAAAATTGTTGGCGCCAAAAAAGTGATTTTTGAGCAAAAATGTAGAAATCACTTTTTTTGGGGAAATTTAATACCAAATATAGATTCTCCGACTCATTTCATTTGAAAAATTGTATACTTTTATGTACATTACATTATTAGTTTAAAAGTTACAGTGCTTGATAAATTTCATATATTTAGGGTTGACACTTCCCTTAACACCTCACCGAATGGGTGAAATTGGACTTGTAAGTCAACTTCAATTTCTGCCATAAGCATGATAAGAAGTAGAATTTCCCTTTTAGCCTATTTAAGTATGTAATCTTGCAATGTCATGTTACTCTGCATTAACTGTGTGTGAATAACCATTGTACATACTTCAAAATGGGTCGACTTGCCTAATTGGTCATACTTTCCTTAATTGATGATAGATTTTCCCTTATTTTTTCAGGATTTTAACTTTATTAGTTGTACTTTACAATGATATTCAATGGTCATGATTCAGTGGTTTTAATAAGAATTAAATCCATGCTGAAAGAGACTTCTAATTGTTTTGGATACACCCAGTATTTCATTGTCATACACCATTTCTATTTAAAAACGGTTTGCATAATTTCAAAAACAAAAACATTAATATTAAGTGATGTATATATTCCGCAGAAAGAAGGCTTAGCTCCTCTACACATAGCTAGCGCCATACGTGGGGAGGAAGGTGTCCAGATCACAAGGCTGGTTCTCGACTCAGGGGCTAACCCTAATGTCAGGGCTTTAGACACGGATATAGAACCATGTGTAAGTATAGATGCAAATTGTAGGGTCAGTATGCACAAAAAGTTAGACCGGGTCTAAAGTTAGACCTGGTCTAAGTGGATTTTAGTTTTGTGAAATGCACACATTTAATTACATTTCCGTCTCAAATTAGCTAACAAATTGTAAAGATTTGGATGCAAAGTTCAAAAATAGCACAAAATATCTCATGAAAATGCAGAGGACAACAGCTTTCAAGGCATAAATAGATTTCACTTAGACTAGGTCTAACTTTAGTCCGGGTCTAACTCTTTTGTGCATACGGACCATAGTGTCCATATTTCAAAACTAACTTTTGAGGCAAAGGCTAACCTTTGCATCACCACTAGTTTTTGAGACAGAGGCTAACCTCAATGCCAGAGTTTATAATAGATATGGTTATGGAATCGTGTGTGAGTGTATAGATAGCATATGATGGGGACTGTGTACTGATTTTAATGCTAGTTCTCGATGCAAAGGCAAAACCTAACATCAGAGCTTTGGACATGGATAAAGAACCTAGTGAAAGTATTCAGGACCTATATGAAAGGGAAGGTTTTTATAATACTCAACTAACTCCCTGAAGCAGGGCTAATTCTAATGCCGTATTCATATCTTATGAACCAATGTTATTATACAGCCAAAAGAAGAGGAAAGTGCTCTGATTCCCCTTTGTTTTTAAAATTGTGCAAACAAATGTATGTGTACAAATAGCAAAATCTGGCACTTGACAGATACAAATTTGCTGTCATACAGGGCTGTACTTAGTACCCGCCCGCACGCCAGTGGCGGGTAACTTTTGCGTCGGGCGGGTAACTTTTCAAATATACACGCCCGGCTGGCCGGTAAGAATTTTGCTGTTAGTAAATGAAGATTACTTGTTTAGCTGGTAAGTTTACAGTTGGGCTGGTAACTTTTACATGCTACCAGCCCGGCTGGTTGGAGAAAAAATGAAGGTACACCCTTGCTGTCATATAATCATCTATGATGAGGTATGTCAAAAAGACTATTGAAAGTTGTACAAACTATTGAAATCACAGTCATCTGTACAAGCTTGCTTTATTTCAAACATCTATTGAAAGTTTTAATTCAGGAAATGTTGAAAAGTTATCTGGAACCATAAGCATGCTAATAACATCCAATACCTGTAACCTGTTACTTAGTACACTTATATGGTTACTGATGACCTTATGATATATTTCTTACCATTACCCGCATGAGCATTTAAGACCAGTATATTAATGAGCCGCAATGAAAATTCCCATATGACTGTCTACCCGGGGTTGTCTAGATATTTCTAACCCTAACTTTTACAAAAGGAACTAAATCAGTTGAAAAAGTGATCCCAGTATGAATTGAACCATGGACCTCTGCATTGCAAAGTATGTATGTCTCTCAACCACTGGACTAGTGAGGGGTGAACTGGCCAGAACATGATTTTAATCCCTTTTAAACATTACGGAATAAAGCAATACTACTATTATGATCAGTAGCAATATTATGAATAGAGCTGCGATACACATGAACCCTAGGTTGACAGTCATGTGGGGATTTCCATTACAGCATATTAATAACTATCCCTACTTTTCTCCCGTATTTGATATCAACAGGAGACTCCTAAGACTGCGACATCCATCAGTCCCAGCAAACCCAGACCCGGTTTGGATGACAGTGTATCGGCTATACTGCGAGAGTTAGAAGAGAGAGGGGAGCACATGGGTGGTAGGACACCGCTACATATAGCTTGCGATAGGGATGATGATCACGAGGTGGGTATTGAACAGGGTCAGAAATTCGAGGAGAATATGAGAATCCATTCTCGCAAAGGTTTTCTCCGGTAAAGTTGCGAGAATCAACTCCATGTTGATTCTCGGGGAGAATCTGTGTAACACACTATTTGAATGGAATTGCCAAATCCTTTGACCCTGATTGATAAGAACTGTTGGATAAAGTTTTTAGTGACACTACCAGCCATTTAATTTTATCTTGAGGTGTTTTTTGCAACTCACTTTTCAAATCGTGGCTGCAATTGTATTTATGGGTAGCAATTCTTTGGTTAGTTCGGAAGTAAAGTCTTGTGGAGCAAGATTCACTCGGATTCTGGACTTCCCAAACCCATCTCCAAACCCAGACCTGAACCGAACATATTAAAGCAAACCTGATTTAACCCGACCTGCAAGTTAATTTCAAAGACTGGATCCCCCAGGTATGGCAAGTTAGGAACTTCACTACACTAATTATTAGCCTAAGCCCACAAAGAAAAGAAACCCTGTTGTACGGGCAAACGGGCCTCTCAGGTCGGGTCAGTCAGTCGGATGTTTTTGTCTTTTCATCTTTCTTTTTTTCACTCAAATGACCGTAATATTTTTTTTAAATCTGTAAATATTTTGCCGATTTTTGACAAGCAAATTGTCTTTTTTAGGGGTTGGTATTTGCAGGTGATTTTGTTTCTCACCGATTTCTAAAAAAATGGGTCAGTCGGGCCAGTACAACAGGGTTTCTTTTATTCATCGCCCAATATAAATTTGTTTTAAGTCACAGAAACATTATGGTGATCTTCAATAGCATACACTAGTACAAGTCTCCTTTTGCCATTTAATTATTTAAACACAGAGCATAAAATATGTGACCTGCCCCCACAAAACCCAAAGTTGCCAAGACAGTATTAGAGATACAGGCCAATTTTGAATACCAACAATCACTAAGAAACATTTTAAGTGAAATATTGGCTTTTGAAATAGAAATATTGACTTTTGAAATAGAAATTTTGGCTTTTGAAATAGAACAAAAGAACAATCAAACATAAAATGTCTGTTGAAAATGTTATTCCTCTCTATTTCTCTAACAATTATTCCCTGCATATGTCATTTGTATTCCTCAGTTATCAAGACGAGTAGTGCATTTACTGTTAGACAACGGCGGTAACCCTAATGTATTATGTAATGGTCAATCTCCACTCTCATTGGCTATTGCTAGCGGCAATGATCTGGTAAGATATATATATCTACATTTACATTTCAGAGTAAAGCATTTTCTTTCTAAAGAAGGAATTCCTACCTTTGTTATTTAAATGTTTAGAGTTAAAGCAAGATATACCAACAGGGTGTGGGGAAACAGGTAATAACGAGGGAGAATAACACGATAAAACAGATAAATAACAAAAAACCAATAACACACAGAAATGCACTGGGACAAGCAATAAAAATTGCTGTGCAATAAAGCAACAAAGATATAACGTAACAATAAAGACTGATGTGTCAAGTGGATATACCACCCTTCATCAGGGACAAAATATAAAAAGCAAAAGTGTTAAGAACTATAAATAAGATAATGAACTAGACAAGCCCACCACTGCAATTATAGCACAATGCCAGTAATAGATATTGACTACTAGACACCCAAGTTAAAAATTTAAATGTTTTGTTTTTATATCCTTTATTTTTAGCTTTTTCCTATCATGTTTTGCTCGTTATCATATAAAATACTCCTTTGACTAGTTTCCCTAAAGAATCATATTGTGTTTGTATTACTCAATGTAAAATTACTTGTAATAAACTCTCACCAAACTTTTTGTCATTTGAAGTTGGGGGTTCACATCAATGCATATACAAGTAACCGTATCATATCGATGCTATAATGATGGGATTTTTACTCGCACAATCGAAGAAGAATGTCAACGTTGGCACAGAAATGCTGCACTAACGACCAAAATATGGGCTGATGTTTACACCTACACTTAAGGTGACAAGGACTATAACTATTAATACTGGTTGGCTACAGTGGTGTAGAATTCAGTCATTCACCAGTCTTACCATATAAAGGCCACTGTATTGTGTATTGCTTAATTTCTCACAACCAGGCTTCATGTGGTTGACAATCATAAACAAAATTTACTTTTACTTACTTACTTACTTACTTTTGGGCGTCCACTCCAACTTGGTTGAGTGATGCCATCCTCCGCAAAACTTTGTGCCATTCGTTTCTGTCATGTGCCTTTCTGCTTACTTCTGATAAGGATGTCAGTCAGACGAAGGTGGTTACAGTCCAACCAAATACCATCCATCCACCTCTTAGCTGGTCTACCTCTGGACCTTTCCCCAAATACAGTGCCAACAATTGCAACTTTAGGGTATCTTTGACAGCTCATACGCTGAACATGTCCATAAAACCGCAGTCTTTAGTGGGAGATCTTCTCAATGATGTTATGCTTGAGTCCCAATGTTTGTCTGATGGTGGTGTTTCTGATCTTGTCCAACTTGGTTATGTCTAGTATTTTTCTTAAGCAGGTCATCTCAAACACAAGAAGCCTGCTCTCGTCATCTTTCTTAAGAGTCCATGTTTCAGAGCCGTACATCAGGATAGACATTATCAGAGTTGAATACAGCTCCATTTAAGTCGGAAATTCTACTCAAACACTGCCCATAATTTACAAAAAAACTTGTTTATGGTTGCCTGACGAATTCTCTCCCGATCATTTCCTCATTCCTCTCCCATCTCCACAGATCAATGTTGCCTGGCCATGTGCTGATGGTGGACAAATAGTGAGATTCAACATTGATCAGCGGAAGAATGGGGATAGATCACAAACATTTCATATTTTCTCAATTCCAATACACAGCACGAGAAGAAAGGACCAATTGGGGTCTCTCTGTGTGCGTGTATAGCCAGGATTGAAGGGGCTATCGATCGCACAGTGCAAATGCGTTGGGTCGTACGACATTGTGTGTGTTAACAATTGGTTTTTCTCGTGCTGTGTATTGAAAATGAGACTTTTGAAAATAGGAAATGTTTTCTGTAATAGTGCTAATCATGGTTTATCTTTGTTGTTAGGGGGCAAATTTGGTATCAAATTATGCCTAAGAGATTCATCTAAATGCCTATTTAGCCTGTTTGGTCCAATTGTTTTTGAATATTACTCAAATTGACATAAACAAAGTGGTATACTTTCTTTTGTTGAACCCTTAATTAGACCTGCAAGGCGTTTAAACAATATATGTTAACATCGTGGATAACACGGTGCTGTCAGATGATGTACACTTGACCTAATTAATTAATTTCTTATGAATTCATTGGAATTTTTAATAGGGGATTAGATGAATTTGTTTGTGTTCATCAATAATTCTTACAAAATGATTTGGTTTTACTCCCAGGCAATAGATGAGTTATTATCATACGGAGCCAATCCAAGCCTACCATTGAGCGCAGGCATAGGAAGCGCCCTCTGTGTTGCGGCTAACACAGCGTATGAATTCAGAAGGGATGCACAACAGAGAATTGCATTGGTAAGTTGTGACAGATGAGTATTCAGTATGGGGGAGAGTGTTGGCGCAGCGTTTGTTCCCTCGCCTTGCACCAATGAAATCCGGGTTCAATTCTGTGCACGACCGCTGGCTTTATGTGCATTTGATTTATCACGATTCATGCACGCTCTCGCAGGTTTTCTCCAGGTTCTCCGGTTTCCTCCTGCTTTCAAAATCGGTGATCAGTTGTTTCGGTTATCAAAAACTTCCTTGACCCAATGGTATTTGGGGAGCTGCATTGAAAAATGGTGGATGTTATAATCTGTGCGGATATGTTTGCGCTAGAAATTGGTAGCATACACCCTACATGTAGTTGATGCGACCTGATTCTGATGATTCACCAGCAACAAAATTAAGCGCTTTGAGCCAATTGGAAATTTGGAAAAGGCGCTATATTTATTATTATTCATTACTTCAACTTAGTTGATGTGTGTGGATGAATTATCTGTCTTATAAATTCAAATTCAGTAAAGTTGGTATCATTTTAAAGCTAAATTTTTGTTTGTAACATGAAATTTAAACAAAAAAATATTTTTCCTTTTTGGAGACATCTGGTCTGTTTTGATGTTATGGGTAATATATGTGACCGCCCACAACGTATCCAGTGTAAAGTCACCATTTTACAAAATGGAAATTTTGATTTAGTTAAAATCTACTTCAAATCAGCTTGAAAATGATATATGACATAGTTATTGTTTTTGTAAATAAACACTTAAATAATAAAAAAATCCTTATGTTTTGTATTGAATTTTCTTGAGTTTATTAAGCCATATCTCTAAAAAAGGCCCTGGTGACTTTACACTGGGTTTGTGGTGGATGGTCACATATGGTCTCGCGGAAGTCGTCTGCAGACAACCGCTCTAACATTTCAGAAAATGTTTCAAAAATGTCAACAATTTTGAATTTTATCATCATATTTTGAATTACCATGAGAAATGCATTAAAATGAGTACAAACATTTCTTGGTTGTTGTAGATTGATAAACTAGTCAAAGCTGGAGCCAACATCCTAGCACCTGTTCCAGTGGGGAGCAAGAAACAGATGGGAACAGCCGTTGATTATGCCTATTGGATGTTCAACCAGGTAAGCTTACACAGATACAAGAATTTGTCCCTAGCTCAGGGTTTAATCATTATTGAGTATTCTCTTATTTTACAATGTACATGTCTTTGCAGCATTAATCACGTAAATTCCCTCCACAAAACACACGCAACATAACGCTACAACGAGCTGGTATGATGTTGCATTACATTCTCGTGCCCAGAAACCAACGTCAGTATACAGTACAGACATTGATGTCTACTTTTGAATTTGATTTTTGCAACGATAATATCTGGGGTACAACTAATTACGTCACTAGTCATTAGCTCATACCCAATTGAAACTATTACTATAGGTAATGGGCTCTCGGCTATGATCGCGCGGCCGCACTATTTTTTCTCCTCAGCCGGACGATGCCAGCATTTAATGAATTGTGATAGCAACTTAATTTTAGGGCTACAAAAACTTAATATTGCAAGAGCCTTAGAACGGTGTACCGTAGTTGATGACTTTTGCGGTGTAAATTGCATTGCGATACATGTCTGTTTACAGTACATTATCGTGTAACCTACTCAAGCCATGACTTAAAGGGGCAATTTGTCTGGAAATCTGGGTTTTTTAACCTACGTAATACTTAGTCATATACTAACTACCATCTGAAACCGTTTACCTTAATTCGTTGTCTATCATGTAAAATGTCACGATTTAGTAATTTCGATGTAGAACACATCGAAATTATCAGCATCACTCACCACAGAACTTGCTTCAACCAAATGTCAATCTAGCATCATTATTCAACCATTTTCCCATATATCATTACTTTTCAGGGTTCCCGTAAGTACCTTATTTATTGAAACAATTCCTTTTTTTTAAATTACATTTTTCTCAGCAATTTTTTACTGCCCTTTAAACACACACACACAAACAAATATGGATTATACACCCATGTGGGAAAAAACTATGCCACTAAGTAATTGAAATGAACTATATAGTCAGTATAATGCTCATAACTCACTGTAATTTCATTTATTATAATTTTATATCACAGGATCGTCGAATTGCCCATATGCCATACCACGCCCTCACACATACAGAGCGTGATACATATAACGCTCGACGTAAACTATTAGCTCATCTTGGTGATATCCTAAGGGACGCGGCTGTGAAGAGAGAACGAGAAAGACTGGACAATGAAGCACTCACAGGGGCTAGAAGTAAGCACAGGGTGTCCCAAAAGTATGGATAACCATATTTAGTATATAAGACTTTACTCTATTTGTCTTCCTCTGGACAGTAACGTAACTTTACAGTGCTCAGCTTTACACACACACACATGTATCTTCCATCTTGCTACGTGGGTGTGTATACGCCTGCACCTTTAGTAGGCCCGAGTGTTTATGCGATGCAATTAGTACATGACGCAGTTACGTCACTTTCTCGTGATAGTAAAATAGACTATAGTTAGATTTTTTTGTATATAAATACGGATGTGAACAATAGACCAACAGACATTAACAAGGTTAATGAACTGAGTGATTAGAAATCACACTGGTAACTCTCTACAAAGATCAATCAATTGGTTCACTGCAACTCAGACAACATGCATAATACACAATTGGCAGGGGTTAAAAACGCCAATGAAAGGAAAGTGACATAAGAATAAGATTAAAGCACAAACATAGAGAGAACAACATCAAAATAAAAAATCAAAGGAAAAATAAATATCTGGAGGTCATGGACTCACAACATAAAACCTGAACAACAAACTCAGGAAATAATTCTACCAGGAGCTGCCTATCGTCACCTGTCGGGGAAGAACTAAGACATGATTAGAAAAGCTGAGATTTGATAACTATGTTTGATACCAAACATGATGGGTAAAGTGAAAGATCATTCTGTGCTCATGGGAGCGGGGTGTCTATATCTCTTATGAAGAGATTGAGCCAGACCTTTTCCTTTTTGTGAGACTATGAGACTACTTGTTGTCAATAATAAGCGCCCCCACTTAATTCCAATGCTTTCTTTACTGATATATTTATTATTAACTGGCTATCTTACACAATCGCGCAACCAGGTGAGACGCGCAGTTCGAGAACGGCTTTATATATAATGTTATATTCCTGTGTGGGGATCCTCCTCCACCAAGTCTGGTACCTTTCATGCATTGAAGAATGCTTGTAAAAGAAATGATTAGAAAGGAGTAACAATGGTAAGAAAATGTGTTCAAGAGCATCACACATTTACCACAGTGGGACTTGAACCCATCACCCATGTATTGTTAGTCCAGTACACTATCCACTTATGGACAGACCTGCTCATTTCCCGTATTGCATTGCAATTTGCACTTTAAAAATCATGAACTGCGATTCAACTTTCAAACGCTGGCGCAAAATTGCGATACAAGTTTTTGCAGCCCTAAATTAAGTTGCTATCGTGATTCACCAAAGATTGCACTACATGACCTCAAAAGTAAGGTGTAATTTTGCACTTCAAGGACAATTTGATAATGTCAGCACTGCTTATGGATAACATACTTTTTCTCCTATCCTCTTCAATCAGGTACTAGTCCTAGCCAGGGTTTCTTATATACTGGAGCAGGTGCTCAAGTCAATGGATTCCTTGCAAGCTCTACCCCAAATCCTTATACAGACTCAAAACAGGTAGCCTTCCGTGCCACTACACACGATAATCGAGGCCAAGAGGAGCCGTTAGTTGACAGAGAAGACGAGATGATAATCAGGTGAGTCAGATATACAGGGTGTCCGTAAAAGTTCTTTGCCAAATTATCATTTTTGTGAGTGAGATATAAACCTTTCATCACTTACCCTTTGATAAGTCTTCCTTTTTTAAAAGCAGCAATTATTTTGATCGATCATCGAAAGTGGACTACTTCTCTGTGTAAATGTAACAAATGATCAACATTTTTGTCCTCATTTTGCCATAAATCCCTATGTTTTAGTGAAATATATGACTCATCATTTCAAATGGTACATCCAGGGTGTAACGTGTTATCAGTGTTATTGTTTCTTTATTGTCATTAATGACATGTTTCAAGCATATTTATTTAGCTTGAATGTGGTAGCGTAAGTCAAGCTTACTTGCTTAAGTTTACCTTGTGTTGCGGTTAGTTAACAGAAATGTCTGTTTCTTGATGTAATCGAGAAGATTAGACACCAGATTTTACGCTTGATAAACTAGGGTATTTATATTTCTTCCCCGGTCGGTTTATTTTTTCACAGCTCAATTATAAATCTTAAAAATGGAAGATTTTGATGATATTAAAGTCTGTGCAGGTTTTCACAACGTCGTTCCAAAAACAAGTGTGCGAAAAAGAGAGCAAAATTCACACACTTCCTCACATCTCGATTTGTGTAAAGTAGACAAGAAGTACCCTTTGATGTGATGCTCCACATACAAGTAAAACTGAAAAGTATGATAGTCAGCGAATTACACATATCATTCTTTTGCAAACGGAAAATGATATTGACTTCATTTTTTACCACAAAGTTAGTAACAAAAAAAGTAACGTTTAAACATTTTCAATCTTCAACATGGTCGTGAAAACAAAATGGCTTCTTTCCACTAATACTTGTACTGGTTTCCTATTGTGAAAGGAAGCTGTTGTTGACATAATTGTTAACAAAATCCACGTAGACATCAGCCCTTTGGCCTACTGTTAAATGATGCCATAAAATGAAATCCTATTTTCATATTCATATAAATGTGAATACATGTATTATAACATTGTGTAGTGTTCTACCCACATACATTTAACATTGTGTGTTATTTTGTACCTCATGTATCTCATGATGATCATCTATAAACAATTCTCATATGTTTTCCTTCCATTTACTAACGCATGCATCACGGTATAATCCACATGTGTATTCTATACATACACGTATATCATTCATCTCATCATACTCGTCAACAGAAAGAAAAGGTAAATCAAAATGTCTGTTTTCTCACAGTTTCTCTGCTATTTTCCTCAACAATTTCACTTTCAGAGTGCGCTCATCAGAATTTGTTTAAGTGTCAAATTTACATACTATTACGAGGTCATGACCTCCATGATATACTTCCTCTTTTAAAGAAACTTAACTATACTACCTAATATCTACTCAACCATGTACATGTATACCTTGTGGCATAAAAACAAAACCACCCTACATGGTTGTGGCAGAACTTTACCTGATTCTTTCAGGCTTTAACACTAACATATGTACATGATAACAATAACTGAATTGCACAAAGGAATAACCCTCAGATCAGATATAAACTATGTACAAAAAACTAGGTATTCAGAACAGATAATTCCATTACCTTAATTGTATGCTTTGTCTGTATAGAATCACAAATTTATAACATACCTCTCATAATTACCGCACATTTCACTGAGACACTTGATTCTTGAGCATTTAATTTTTTTAATAGAAAAAAAAGACCAAATTATTGTTAGGGCGCCATCTTTGTCGAAATTGTATCCAACATGTTTCAAGATAGCGATTGGCCATCTACGGCAAACAAAAAAGTGATTGTTATGTTATGATATGTGACCAGTCGCGTCAAAAAGGACATGTTGTCGGCAAATATAGTTTTGAGATAGAGGCCAATATATTTGGTGAATTATAAAGAAAATAATAGACAAAAGAATGCTTCTTCAAATCATATCTTGTGATTACAAAGTCTGATTACCTTCAACATGGTGTCATTTCAAAGCTTAAAATGTGCTCTTCCAAGCCATACCAATAACTCAGATTTGACTCAGGCCTCCAACATGTCCATTTTGATGTGACGGGTCACATATGTTAGAATTGTTTTCGAGTGCTAATGGTTTTCTCCCCTCATCTTTTGTACTGCACCGGTATCCCAAAAAGTATCTTTTCTAATGCTTTTGATTTTGCCACTCATAGTTTGCATTGTACCCCTTATACGAGGGTCATTCAATAAGTTCTCCTCCTACCTCATGACTTTGCTATTATATAAGCCAGTCTTATGAAATATTTCACAATTGTAGCTTTGAAACTCGGCTACAAATTGATAGTTACTCATAGTTGATATATGTTTCACTTTTGTTATGAGGCGTTCAAAAGCAGAGAGAGAGATTGTGGGAAACAGAAACAGAAAATCACATTAAAAAATAAATACATGTTTTTGTTTGTTTTCCGTAATGTATGGATAGATATATGAGCATAATTTAAATACTGATAATGGAAAACAATGAATAATATCTGAATATATAAAAGTATTTCTATGTATAAATAAGATTGTAAGCAATATTAACTCTTGTAGGCTTGCAAATGGTGTAATATCAACTTGAATGTATCGCTATGCCTTTGGCATACTACCAATCAGTCAAATCTTCGTTCTTACAAGTCAAGCCACAGTCATGCATTGTAAGGGGAGGCATGCAAAAATATCGGAAAGACTTGTCATATATCTGAAATGTAATCAGAACAGTCAAATCTGCAACTTTTTAAAAGATATCTTCAAGTTCAGTTGTCAAGACATTAATGTCATCTAGAGAGTTTCAAATCGGCAAGTTGGATTTAGTAAGCTCCAGTGGGACAATATAATAGCCACTCTAAACGCCCGACACACCAATTACGTCTTTTGTTATCTAACGGTTGTAAATCTACTTCACGCTGAGCGACACTATTGCTTCAGCGGATTTGAAAATAACGTGTGCCGGTCGATATTTGACTTATGCCCTACTTGTTTAAACTAGTTAACTAAAACAACTCATTAATGTGGATTTTGTTTGTTATAATCGAATTGTACATTAAAAATTACCTCAAAACAAGACTAAACACATATCGCATTTGTATTTTGTGAGTTGTTAATAAAATACTGTATTCATCAGTCAAATATCGACCGGCGAACGCCAATTACACAGGCCGTCTTGATTAATAATACGGATGAACTTCCAGGCAATAAATATATTGACCATAGTCACTCGCGGAGTATTGCCTATTGTTGTCTGTCAAGTAGCACTCGATAATCAATATTTCACTTGAAAGACACGATGAGTAGATTGCCGATATGCTAATCATATCTAGTAGTATTAAATCAGCAATGTCCCTCCTCCCCTTTGGCAAAGCCTTGCCGATACGGGCCTCGGATATCTGACAAGCATTTCGATATGTTTGGAAGCCTCCCCTAAGTTCAATCTTAAATTAAATGACTTTTCCTTATATGCAACCCCCAGAATAGTCGATCAGGTAGACAATGGTAGAAAATCATCTCTTTGTGAGACTAGTAATCCCTCCATTTAGTCCTTTGAAGATCTTGTTCTTATGGAAATCAAATATGACTTTTGCAGGGTTCTCTAGGGAAGGTGTAAATTCAATTGGTGTCCAGATCTGGTTCTGGCTAATAAGAGGGCATATTTTCTTTCTAAGAAATCAGTCAACTTTATTGTTTATAGTTCAAGAGACATCTTACATTTAGAATGGTTATAATTGACCTATTGATACGTTTTGTCTCTTGGAATTGACTAAATGAACAGCACTTTGGAGATAATTTGCTGTTTTTCATCCGTTTCCATCACACTGAATGGACATTTGGTTTTCACTGCATCTCCAGGAAAGTACAGTCGTCTTCGAACTAATTTACTATATAATTGTAGTCAAGTTTCAAAGCTACAATTGTGGAATATTTCATAAGACTGGTTTATATAATAGCAAAAATACGAGGTAGGAGGTAAAACATATTGAATGACCCTTGTAGTATTTTTGTCCTCTTTCTAATGCTTATGATTTTGTTCCTTTGCCTCCTTTCCCCCAAAAGTGAAGTGAGCGAGAGTAACGTTATGACACTGACTCAGGAAGAGTTGAGAAATAATTCGGCCGCTACAGAGTGTCTGCAGCAAACCGGCAGACGTATTAAAGTCAGGTTGGCATCTTGTGAACGAATGAAGTGATGATGATCAAAATGCACTTGATATTTAGTTGTGTTTTTTAGCATGATTTAATTTAGACACACACATGATTTGATTAAAACACAACCAAGTTTTGTTTGGCTCAGTTGATTGAATGATTTGTTTGTGTGTTTGTTTGTTTTATTGGTACCTGATTTAGTTTGTATGAAAACTCACGTTTCGGTTTTGATGAGACCAGACTCTAGCAGAATTAAGACTGAGTTGTCTGTTTCAAGCAATGCACATAACAGTAGTTTATTATTAGTATGATTTAACATAGACGCGGCATGGAAAAATCCAACTTGATTGTTTGATTGAGTCCCCAATTGAGTGAATGTCCTGTTTAGAATGATGTGTTTGATTGAAGCAATGCACTCACTACTGGCTTATTAGTATGATTTAACATAGAAGCACCATGGATCCAGCATTTTTTTAGCATGATTTAATTTAGACACACACTTGAATTGATGATTGTAACCAAGGGGGCATGTCTTGTTTGGCTCAATTGAGTGAATGGTTTGTTTGTGTGTTTGTTTTGTTTTATTGGTTACTGATTTAGTTTGTATGAACACCTATGTTTTGGTCTTAATGGGACCAGACTCTATAGCAGAATTAAGACTAAAGGCGCGTTCATACTCCCGTCGTTGCGCGTTGACCGACGTCGATGGATAAAAGTTGACATTGCTTCAACTCGCACGCCGATGTCCATCGACGTCGGCCGATGCGCAACGACGGGTGTATGTTTCAAGCAATGCACATAACAGTAGCTTATTAGTATGATTTAATAACATAGACGCGCTTTGGAAAAATCCATTTTTTGCTTGATTGAGCCCCTGATTGATTGATTGATTGATTGAATGTCTTGTTTAGAATGATGTGTTTGATTGAAGCAATGCACTCGATAGTGGCTTCTTTTTTTTAATTTTATTTTATTTGACAGCATATTATCATCTAACAAGAAGTATTGCACACGATACACATATAAAACGTTAAAATACAGATAAGCTTACATTTACTTATTAGTATGATTTAACAAAGAAACACCATGGATCCAGTGATTGTATTCCAAGGATCAAGTCCCAATTTTGCTTGATTGAGTCCATGATTGAGTGAATATCTTGTTTAGAATGATGTGTTTGATTTAAGTAATGCACTCACTACTGGCTTATTAGTAAGACTTAACATAGAAGCACCATGGATCCAGTGATTGTACCCCAAGGATGAAATCCATTTTTGCATGATTGAGTCCCAGATTTCAGAGTAAAAGTCTAAATGCATTTTTGTGGTCAAATTACATTTATAACCATGATACTAAAACATCTTATAAGTTACAGAGCAATACGTTTCATATTCAAAATTAGATTTTGAAATAAGTTGTCCTGGTACCAAGACAATTTATTTTCTGAGTGGTTTTTTCGTTTGTTAATAGAATTCCATGGTTTGACACCGTTTTCCCACCATTTTAACACCATTTGCAGTGTTTCTAATTAAAACCGCAACTGTACACAAGTAAACACACCCTTCGGATTGCTTTATGATGAAAAATCAAACAAATATGTTGAACAATTCCTTAAATTTGGAGCAGATTTCCATTATGATTTAGCAATGTGCTGTGATGTTTTTTAATGGAAAATACATTCAAAATAGATTTTGAGTTCAGGAAACTCTTTTCCGATAGTTAAACTTCCTTATAAGAGAGGGGAAAATGTGTAAATATTTGAAAAATATCACATTGCTTTAACAGTGTCTTATCAGCTTGGTTTACCATGATACACTGTTAGGCTTAAAAAGGTTTTTACTGTACAAAGGAATTCCTACCCACATATTAATTGACCGAGTTGTATACCTGTTTTAAAAATGATGTGTTTGACAGACGCAATGCAATGACCCACAGTTTATTAGGCGATAAATAACCACAGCCCTGTTCTATGAGTGGACAGACCTCAAGTTGGGTCGTTCAGGCTTTCCCCCCTACAAACTAAATTTCCTCTCATAATTTGTTTGGTTTTCATTTGTATGTGAAATCCCCCCCCCCCCCCTCCGATTAAAAAACCCAAGTGTGAGTCTGACCCGTAGAACAGGGTTATTTTGTGTGTGGCTTTAGCACGATTTGACACAGATACACCGTATCACCGAAACATTTGGTAATCTGTATGGTGTAGTGTTACAGGTAAATAGTTGTTTTATTGCTTTACTACTAGACAGGTTTGAAACTGGTGTTACTTATTGTGTTCAGCGAAATAGCTGTATCTTGATGAAAATTGATTAACATATTTGTTTTGCTTTTCATGTTGCATGTAGTGAGACGGACATTTTTTGCCATAAATGAGTTGTGTGTTTGTTTTGTTTCTGGTTTTCATTAATTAATACCACAACTTCATGATAGCTGTTCTGTTAACCCCATGAGAACTACCTGCCGATTGGTTGAAATTTAGGTTGTGTCCAATATTGTGCAAATCAGAGACATTGTTAGAATAATTACAATTTTCGAAAAGACTAGCATACAATACCTATAAGCAAAAATTGTAGTTGGTTAAGATTATTATCTTGTACGAAAGACAGGTAGTGCCCAGGGGGTTAATATAAGTTAGTCAAGATTTGATGGTGGCAAGTTGCAATAATTTATGTACAATCAATTAATTGTGGTGTATTCTTTGTATCTTCACCAGGAAACCACTATTTAAATACTGCTACGAGTGTGGAAGGTCATTAGGTGTACGTCTTTCCGCATGTACCAGATGCAAAGAAGTGTATTACTGCAGTAAGGCCTGCAAAATAAAAGCTTGGAATGCCCGCCACAAGGAGGAGTGTGTCCGAGTTGGAGGTAGGGGGATCACCATTGTGGTAAAAGTTGGTGGGGGAGCGGGGTTACCAGTGTATTGTAAAGTAATGGGGTGGGGTGTGGGGGGGGGGGGGGGTACTTATATAGTGGATATCAGGTTATGGGGATGTGACACCAAATAGAGTCCCCTTTTCTCCTGTCTGGTAAACTATTGACCTCTTTTCCAAGCCTATTATTTAAATTGATGGGTCTAAAATCATTAAATTTGCTGTTTTTCACAGATATTGTAGCAAAATCTGTCAAATATGTAGGAAAATTACGGCTCTCTGGTAAACATATGGGTCCATTTTCCGCCGAAAATTGGTAAATGTTTGGGTCAATTTCCATTTTTTTGGCACCACATCCCTACCAAAAAAATATCTGAGTACCCCCACCCCCCCCCCCCCCCCCGGATTATTCAGAGTACAGGGGAAGAATGTGATGGCAAGGTGCTTATGGGGTTTAGGATTTGCAAATGTGATTAAATCCTGTGAAATATACAAATCTCTTTACCCCCCTCTCACCCCTTGTGTGGGACGGTATTGTTTTCCCCTCCATGCTGCCTGAGAGGAGGGGGGCCATCGAGGGGGACGGGGAGGAACACAGTTTTGAAGATATTTAAGCCATATTTGATGAAAGTATGACCTATTTAGGTACCTTAATCATACTCCTTTAAACTCATCATGAAATCTTTTCTAATCTTTATCCTATTCAATCAAGATATTTTTAATTATATATTCCTTATAGGTCGGAGTCGTAGCCCAAGCCCTTCTGATAAACAAGGTGTTGGAGGTGGAGGGACGAAAGGGAGAGGTTCAAACCGTGACGATACAGCAAGCCCTACCCCAGTATCCGGTATTTACAAGGGTAACAATGCCACCATGGCTACCAAGGGTAATACAGGCGGTAAACATGGTCATGGGCCTGCCGCCGGACAGAAAGGTAGAAATGCTGGGGTCAAAGGTCGAGGCGGTGTGGCGAATATTGGTGGGCATGGAGGTCATGGAGCCGCAGGAGGTCATGGAATTGGAGGTCATGGTGCAGCGGGGCGTGGTTTGGGAGGTGGAAAGAGTACCGGAGAAGTCGGAGGTGGTGGTGGAGGTGGTGGTGGAGGATTTCTTGGACATGTAGGCAAGAATGATATATCGGATAACTATAGTTATGAATAAATTTAAAATTGTGTGTAGTGCAATACTATCCCTCTGTAATAGTGAATATCCTTTGTTCAATGGGGTGTTCTAGACTTAAAAGTCTAGAATAATCAAAGACCACCAACACAGACACCCTGTTTGTAATGACCTGCAAACGAAGACCAAACGTGGTACTATCCAAATGTGGACCCACCAACCTGGACACACCCGGCACACCGAGGACCAAAATGGCAGTTATGTTGGGTGTCAAACCGCCAACTAGACTGTGTGCTATCCAACATAGGCCTAATGGGTGTATGGGGGAGAGTATCACCAAAGATGACCTCGTTTAGATAGCGTTTTTATGTTGTTTGCAATACTTTGCACATATCAGGGAAACGAGGACGTCAGCATTTGGCGGTGCGTCGCAGTTGGAATGTAAACAGTTGGTGTGCGTCTTCGTTTGCAGGTAATTACAGACGCACATACACCCCCATGGACCCTCTGCAGCTGTGTTTTTCTTGTAATTCTCCTCACTCAAATGTTGTGTATACTTCCCTCTAGAGTTTGTTAGGAAATTATAATATATGGTTGACAGTATGCTATATTTATAGGAGAAGGTCCACCTTCATTACGTTGCTCATACTCCAGTTGCTTGTGCAGTAAATGTTATTGGCTACTGTAAAAGTGAACATTTTCGCGCTACATTCATTTTCGGGATTTTGGGGCTAAGATCAGCAAGCAAAAAAATCCTTTTGCATGTAGGTCTATGTAAGGAAGCTCAAAATCGCGAAAATAAGCAAACTTGTTAGAAATGTGCGAAAATGTACATACGGTAAAATTTACATTTTTACAGTTGTGTTATTTATAACAGCCATAGGTATTTTAAGACTGTCACCATGATATGTTTGCTGCCCTCTTGATCTGAAAGGAAAAGAGGTTATCCTTATATACAGGATGCAGCCATCTTCAGAGCTATTGAGGGTATTACTTATCTATGTTAAAATTTTTATAAAACAGCTATGAAATTAGAACCATCTTTAGAAATGGGCAACATTTATGTGATACAATAAATAAGGCCAAACAAAAAAACAAATTTGTTTCCAGTAGTGCGCCTGCATTTCACCGAGACGCTTGATTCTTGCGCATTTAATTTTGTTTAGAAAAAACGGGAATAATTATTGTTAGGGTACCTTCTTTTGTCAGAATTGTGCCCAACATGTTTGGAGATGGCGATTGGCCACATTCGGCAAAAATTCCGTGGCGAAAATCACATTTTAGCAAGCATAAGAGTAACAAAAATGCACAAATATGACTAAATAAAACCATTTCAAGTGAGTCTCCACTATGAATTTGAGCAACAAAAGAAAATGCATTTTGCATTTGACTTTTAGGCTTGCTACTGGAAACAAACCTTTTTTTTTGCCTAACACTGTTTGGCGGAAGAAGTGCACCCATCACTTGCGCGGTGCATGGTAATGACAGTTTTGTTCTATTATGCGCACTCCCGTAGTGCACTTGTTGATTTTAGACCAAATAGCAAGACATTATAAACTGTATACAGTCTAGAAAAAATACCTTTTTTCTTTAATTCACACCTTAAACTTGGATTGGAGGTTGTGCACCAACTTACCGTATCAGTGGTAATTTTTGCGAACAGATATTGTTGCGATTTTGTAGTTTTTGAAAATGTATAAGACTTTATTTTCATGGTTTTTACATTAATTATAATGCTACTCTATTGTAAAATATTTTGCATGTTTATATTTTCACGTAATCGTGTCCACTCACAAAATTCGAGAAAATAAAACCCTCGCAAAAATTACCACATATACAGTACAGTTGATTGTAGTCTTATAGAACATGATGGGTGCAAATCATTGTATATACAACTTGGTAGTCAGTTCCGCTTGGTTAAAAACACAATTTCTATGTTATTGATGGACAAATTTGAGTGCCTGGTCTCATAGCATGAATGAAGCACCATACATTTCATTGCTACACATTCCAATTGACTGTTTTTGTTATTATATGTGTGGTTTTAATTGGACACCTTCAGAACAGTAGACTAGTGTTTTACGTTGCTCACTTAGTAACTCGGTTCATAAGTCAGTTTATTTGAGATCAAACAAATGAAATGGTAATGAAATTGATACTATTCCCATTCCAACAACTCCTTCTGAACACTAACTGCCTTTCTAACCTGGTTTCTGATTGGTTAAGCATAGGGTATATTCATATGAATAGCCAATTAAAATGCAGCTTGTAAAATATTTTACTCCAATCTTTATCAGGGATACAATAATTGTAAAAATGTCTCTGATTGGTGCAATTAATGATATATCTTACTTTCCGACCAATCGGCAGGTAGTTCTCAGGGGTTAAGTAAATTCAAGTTAAGTATATTAGTAAATTGAATAAATATGTGACTACACAGAAAATAATAGAGAACCATGATATAACCTCAAGAACTTACCAGGTAATAAATACGCTCATGACTCTGAAAATATGGTCCAATTTAAAACAATCAAATTACACAATTATAGATTCATTTCTCCTCTTCAATTTGAGATATTGTTTATGAAGATCAGTTAGCAATTACGAACGCTACACTGCATGATAGTGTGACAGGTATGTGTATGGACTGCATTAATCAATTGAAGCATTCCCAATCTTGCTATCAACAGATGAGTTGTTGCTACAATGAATCAATAATCTCCCTATTGCTACACTGACATTGTGTGTAGAAGAACCAAATGCCTAACTAAAACATGGACTTTGTTTTGGTTTTGGGCACATAGCTCTATTGATATTTAGTCAATCTTCATGTATAATATCTCAAATTGAAGAGGAGAAATTTCTTTGCAAATTTATAATGTAATATTTAAAATCCAGAGTTTACATGAATCAGTTGGATAAAGTGCCCGACCACAAGGGAGCAATATACATGATTATGCCTTATGTAATATGTTTACGTTTGAGGTATAGTTTTGGAGTTATGAGCATATTTATTACCTGGTCAGTTACTTTTTTGTGCACTGTATTATTACATTCTCTCTTGGTGTAGGCGATATTCAATCATGACCTAGAATTGTTTGTATGTAAGTAATCAATGACACATATTTAGACTAAATCATTATCAGGTTTTTTTTATAAACTGTGTCCACTTCATGGACATAATTCCATAGCATAATTGTGATGGTAAAAATGTAAGAGCGTGTTTCTGCTGGGGAAGAAACCGCTAAGAAACGCTAAGTTTGCCCAGTAGAAACAGGCAGAACCCGCCAATAATCGGTATTTTTGGTAATCCCAAAACCCTTCACAAACCAGGTTTGGAACCGGCAATAATCAGCAATAATCGGCAATAAACCCAATAGAAACAGAAAGGCGATTCTTAGCGGTTTGCGCCGTGAACCGTGTCACGCTGGGTTATACACATTATTGTGAAGCAATCTTTTTCAGGTGCGGTTGCATTGTTTGGTATTACAAAAGTTTAAATGTTGTGGCCCTTCGACTAGGATCGATAAACATAGTGGTAACTTTTCGCGAGTAGAAACAGGGGGGATTAAAAACTGACCGATTGAAACTTAGCGTTTATAACGCAGTGCCCCAGCAGAAACAAGCTCTAAGTGGCTAACCAGTATGGTTTGTTTTATATCTGTAGACAAATGGGTGTTTTATCATCAGGATTTACTGTCTTTCTTCCTAGGGAGTCCCGTTTGGAAATGTGTGACCCGGTCAATCTACTAATTTTGGTATCAGAAAGTCCATAGCTTTTCTCATTACCCCTGCCCTGCTGATGTTTTGTGAAGATGCGATCTCTGATATGGTCATACTTCAGATGAGATGTAGGGTAAAGTCGCCAGTTTTCGGTCAGCGCCTATTTTTGGTCATTCCGCCCAAATCGCGTAATTGCATCGGTCGTCGCCATGTTAAAGCAATACCGGGCATCAACTATGTGGCGGTTTTCTAGCCATCAGTTTATAACGACGAGGTCATTTTCGTTACACGATTTGGCCGAAAGTGACCGAAAATAGGCGCTGACCGAAAACTGGCGAATTTACCCTATAATAGAAAAAGTTCACCGTACACACAATTTTAAATTGATATAGTTAATTTGTTAAATTTGTTGAATGATTACTCAAAATATTGAGTAGTCACATTTTGGAATTGCACATTTACGGGACACCAATAAAAAGAGTTGAATTCTGTTAACCTTTATTTTATGATATCATGTATAATAAATCACCTGGCAAATATTGTAACATAATGTTCATATGTACAAAATAATAGTGAATGATCGTGTGTGTGCTTTTGAAATGTGTACTATTAGTTATTCTGTCCATAGTAAAAATTCCGTCCATGTTTTTAAGTGATCAAATAAAAGCATAATGAGTATGCTTTGCTGTAAGTCAAACTTCAATGCGTTGTGTTTTTTATTGTTTGAGTGTCTGATTGAGCATTTGTTTTTGGTTATTTCTGTGGGTGTAGATATAATTTACGCATATTCTTTTCAGGAAGAAAAAAAATCGTCAGCATCCGTGACGCTTAATAAACTAGTATCAAGTTTTAGACTTGAATTAAAAAAGGGTCACTTCAAAGGCTGAAGAGGAGACAATATTGCACAATATTAAAACAAAAACGAAAATAGGGCCACAATTATGAAGCAAAAAATGAATTCTGCTCAGCAATTAAAACCTCGTCAGAAAAAAACACCCCATTTTGGTGGCCTTTCTGAATTAAACATAAAATCATTTATTTGCTTGATGGAATTGGGCAAGGAATTCCAACACCCAGCATGTCTACATCAAACTTGAGTCTAGAACCAAACTTTTTATGACCACCCAAGCAATGTTTGGCTCATCTAAAGAAGGTCACGGCTCATTTCTTGTAAGTCTACTAGACGCTTAGAGATGGAAGTAAGAGGATTTCTTACATCAGCCTGATGCCTATTTGGTTGGGATGGGGGAATGGGTCTGGTTTGTTTGTGGGTTGGGTTAAATGCGTTTTATGTTATGTAATTAGTTTTATAGCTTTGGATTGTGCAGCTTTTCTGAGATAAGCAGTACACCGTGCTTTGATTTGCTGTGTTTTTTCCAGGGCTTGAAATAAGCAGGAGCAGGGAGCAAATTTACCCCGCTAAACCTCAACATGTTACTGGTTCTTATGTAAATTATGTCACCAGGAGCAACTTTTAAATTGAAAACTGCCCCTGGTTATTCCTCTGCACTGTCTTCAGGATGACCTAATTCTGCGGTTGTAAATGGGTTGTACCCTTTAATAGCCCCTGTTATGGGATGAAATGCCCCTGGTCTTCAAGGAAAATATACAAACCAGGGGCAAATTTGTGTGAATAGTAGCTCTTGGGTCCTATTGCATAACATTCAAGATTATTCTTAAAGGCTTAAGAAGAATAACTCTATACTTAAGATTAATCTTAAAAAACTCTTCTTAAGAAGATTTTTAAGAATTTGCGAGTTGGTCTTCATGACATAGATCCTATGTCCAAGGGCGTCCCCAGAGGGGGGGGGGGGGGGGGGGGGGGGGGGTGTGGGGGGTGTCACACCCCCCCCCATTCATCAAATCTGTCGGCAAAATAATGGGGCTGTGGGCAAAAAAAGGAAGGAGGAAGAAAAGGGAGAAAGAAAGAAAGGGAAGAGAAAGGAAAAGGGAAAGAAAAAAGAAAGAAGGGAGAAAAAAAGAAGGGAAGAAAGAAAGAAAGGAAAAGGAAAGAGGAAAGAAAGAAGAAAGGAAAGAGGAAAGAAAGAAAGGAAAAGGGAAAGAAGGGGAGAAAGTCCTATAACAGATATCGTATGCGCAAATGATAATGTTGTGTCGGCATATATGTTATGTTAACACAAATCAAAAATGAACTTAAAGGCAATGTAGGCATATAAATTTGTAGGCACTGTGTGAACGAGCCCATTTGTATGAGATTTTATGTCGGCGCACATGAACAGCCTATAGGCCCAAATAGTGTTTTGCTTATTGTCAAGACACCTAGCAAAAAATTGTGTCGGATTAGTATTATAGGCTAGGCCTAACGGGCAATGTGTGGGACCTGTATTGCTCTTTAATTATACTAACTAGACCTATATCATTGTCGTTGTCAATGCAAACCCAAGTCAATAATGTCGCCAATGGCCAATCATGTTGACTCATAGGTTACGAGATATTAAATAATCGCCTATACTTATGATGTAGGCCAATTGCTCTCATTGTACTGATTGTAGACTCTGCAAGCCCACTATCAGTCTATCGCAAAAGTAAGTCTAACTCCAACGATTAGGTGTCAATGCAATGTAAGAGCTTAGACTCTGTCTTAACTTCGACTTGAACAATGCAAATTAGTAGTAGGTGTAAAGTCGAAAATTTTCGCGCGCTACGCGCGCATTTCTTGACACTGGAATGGAGCCCACCCATTAGGAGCCCCCCATTTTAAGTTACTGCCCCTTCTTGCCCCCCCCCCCATGAAAAAAAAGTCTAGTTACGCCACTTATCTCACGTAATGGTATAGGTCTATATGTCGAGTTTTCCATGACCATTTTAGTTTAAAAAATGAAAATCTTTGTGCACTTCGCGCGCATTCTTTCTACAGGTATCAACATTATAATGGTCTCGAACCAAACCAAATATTATATGTGGGACGTTAAAAACGTTATACTGGACCCTTTAAGTGTTACAAATGCAAAATTTTGCGCGCTTCGCGCATATTAGTTTCAATGTTTCAATAGTTAAGCTTAATTTATAGTATCAGAAGGCTTCAACCAGTTTTCAATGACCATTTTAATTCAAAAACTGACAAATTGGGCGCGCTCTGCGCGCATATTTTCTACAGGCTTTAATATTATAATGGCCCTCAAACCATACGATTTGGATTTGGACTTGATATGTATGTAACTATGCAATATCAAACCGTCCAAAACGTCATACTTGACCATTTAAGTGTTAGAAATGCCAATTTTTGCGCGCTTCGCGCGTATTAGTATCAATGTTTCATTATTTAAGCTTTAACAAGACAGTTTTCCATGACCATTTTAGTTCAAAAACTGAAAAATTTTGCGCGCTCAGCAGGTTTAAACATTAAAATGGCCCTCAAACCACAACAAATATTCTAAATGGGGAGTAATTCTGTTATACCCTTCACAGGGGTATTCACAGTGCATGAACGACGCATACTACTAATGTAGGGTGATAACAGAATTATGCCCTAAATGTTATGTGGAGGACATTTAAACGTCATACTGTACCTTTCAA
The DNA here is from genome assembly GCA_035610835.1 of Ophiura sarsii. Classification (NCBI taxonomy): domain Eukaryota; kingdom Metazoa; phylum Echinodermata; class Ophiuroidea; order Amphilepidida; family Ophiuridae; genus Ophiura; species Ophiura sarsii. The sequence goes on along the minus strand of CM069449.1, from coordinate 68,161,130 downwards.
AATCACAATTTTTGCGCTCTTTGTATTAGTTTCAACGTTTCAATATTTAAGATTAACAAGATGGCTTGAGGATTTTTGCACCCCCCCCCCCCCCCCCCCATCAAAACAGTCCTGGATACGCCCTTGGCTCCCCCAGAACTATTCAATCAGCGCTATGTATATGCTGCTTTATGTTAACATTTCAATTATCATTATCAAACTTGTGTCCCGTCCCCCCCCCCCCCCCCCCCCCCCCCCCCAATGTGTCTGAAAACGGATTGACGCCTCTGACCATACAGTCCATTTTAAAATATGCGTGTATGAATTCCGGCGAGCGAAGCGAGCCAATTTTTTTTTATTGTCGGCACAAATGGCTTTGTCGGCAATTGATGACTTTTACACCCCCCCAATGAAAAGGGTCTGGGGACGCCCTTGCCTATGTCAATCTGCAGAACTTTGCGCTTCTTCTTAAAGCTCAACTCAGGAAGAATCAAATATATTCTTGTTCATCAGCCCTCAGAAGAGTTGAGCACTACTCTTCATAAGTTCACTTGAAATAAATCTTAACGTTTATGCAATAGGGCACTGGCTCTTAATTCCTTATTTCAATTCAAGCCTTGGTTATTTCTCCAAGACAATATTTCAAGGAGATTTTCTCCCCGGGTCTTCTCAATCTGCTAACTTGAAACATTTCACGTCCTATAGTTATACCAGGGAGGTGTTAAATAGAACACCTCTCTGGTTATACCATAGGGTGTGGGACTGCTGAGGCGACGATGCCGGGGAAAGAGTAACAAATTAGAGCACATCAAAGTTACAACGCGTGTTATCACCTAATGGTATAATATAATGTGATTTTCAATGTTTGACAACATTGACTAAGCGGCGACTCATCGCTCCGGTCTTGCTGGGACGTCGCCCCATGAAAATCACCACAATATCTCGCCTAACTGGGCCATCGGTGTTTAAGCTACATGTACAAGCAGACTTTTCATGCTTACAACCAATATCTACGTCTATCTAGGCCGGGAAAAGAAGCCGGCATAGAATTTCAACTTTAAAATGCTAGAAATGAGAACACGCTGTGCGCAGCAAACAAAGATGGAAGCATTCGTTCAGTAAAAGCGCGAGATAAATCTGGCTGTGTCGTCGCGTAGTTTGTGGCCCGAGGCTAACGGTATCGCGCAGTGGATAGGCAAAGCTACACAGCACGGTAACACAGCAAGATTTAACCATGTCCCGTATACAATGTTCAGTTTAGCAAAAGCACCGATAATACGTTTATAATTTTTATTTTATTACCCCGGACCGCCTATATGTTATAGTGGTAAGCTATTTAGTGATCCGTTTATCTATTAAACTTGATATACAATGTATTGTCTTAATGGCTTAATCGGCATAGGGAAGTTCATCTTGCCGTTCACTTTCATCTGGGATTTATAGTCGGATGGTTTTGAGCTAACATGAAAGAGAAGAAGTAATAAGTTATTCTTTAAACAAATGAAAAATGTAAGTCAGCGCAAAACAATTAAGTCTATATCTCATTTGGAGCTGAAAAGTGCTATCTTCAGTAGAGAGCAGGATTACATACATCAGCCGCGCCACCGCAACTGAGCCAGTCGAGATGTTCTGCTATCTTAATAAGATATAAGCATGTTCTGTTATCTTCATAAGATATCAATATATGTTCTGTTATCTTCATAAGATAGCAACATATGTTCTTTTATCTTCATAAGATAGCAACATATGTTCTGTTATCTTCATAGATAGCAACATATGTTCTGTTATCTTCATAAAATATCAACATATGTTCTGTTATCTTCATAAGATATCAACATATGTTCTGTTATCTTCATAAGATATCAACATATTTTCTGTTATCTCATAAGATATCAACATATATTCTGTTATCTTCATAAGATATCAACATATGTTCTGTTATCTTCATAAGATAGCAACATATGTTCTGTTATCTTCATAAGATAGCAACATATGTTCTGTTATCTTCATAAGATAGCAACATATGTTCTGTTATCTTCATAAGATAGCAACATATATTCTGTTATCTTCATAAGATAGCAACATATGTTCTGTTATCTTCATAAGATAGCAACATTTGTTCTGTTATCTTCATAAGATAGCAACATATGTTCTGTTATCTTCATAAAATAGCAACATATATTCTGTTATCTTCATAAGATAGCAACATATGTTCTGTTATCTTCATAAAATAGCAACATATATTCTGTTATCTTCATAAGATATCAACATATGTTCTGTTATCTTCATAAGATATCAACATATATTCTGTTATCTTCATAAGATAGCAACATATGTTCTGTTATCTTCATAAGATATCAACATATGTTCTGTTATCTTCATAAGATAGCAACATTTGTTCTGTTATCTTCATAAGATATCAACATATGTTCTGTTATCTTCATAAGATAGCAACATATGTTCTGTTATCTTCATAAGATAGCAACATATGTTCTGGTATCTTCATAAGATAGCAACATATGTTCTGTTATCTTCATAAGATATCAATATATGTTCTGTTATCTTCATAAAATAGCAAAATATGTGTTGTTATCTTCATAAGATAGCAACATAATGTGGCGAAATATTTTGAACAACAAATATCACATCTAAATTAGCCTATGGTTGCTTTATTCTTCCGCGGTTTACTTAATCCACTTCAAAAAATAGGATTATTTTTTGAATCGTACCGGAAATGCGCTTTTATCGTTTTCAGTATTATAAGTTGTCTAATTGTTAGAAATATCCTATAGCATATCATAAGCAACATTTGTGACAAAAATAATCAAATTATACGGATTATTTTCAAGAAGCCAGATTTGTTCTTTTATCGGAACTTTCCGTGTAAGACTTTGGGTTTTGTTAATTCTAAGAAATATCCTTTCATAGGCGACATTTGTGACAAAAATGGGTTACGGAAGTTTCCATATGTATAAGAATTACGCTGATTGTAAGCAAATACTTTCGGCCCTAACTTGTTTTCTCAACTGTTTATTAGTTAAATTCGGATGTAACACGGAGACCAGTCTGTACTATTTTTTGTTTTCTATTTTAAAGATTTAATTTGACTTTGTTATTGTTTGGTCACCTATCGCACACAAATTGACGAATACATCTGTGTTCATTTATGCGTAATTTTCCAAGCATGCTTTATTTTTCAAACCTAATCGAACAACAACCAAGTACATGTTTCACTTTATCAAAGTTACGGGGAAAAGACCAACATACCTATCACGTTATTCATAATTCCAACAAGATGAAAACACAAACGAACAAAATAATAAAAATAAAATTAAGCTAACCCAAGAAAAAAGTGCAGTCAATGCAACTTTTAGTCACGCTAGTCATTATAAATGGGCGCCATGTGTCTACGCAAATTTCTAAAATGAATCGGCAAATCTGCAACTACAAATTTGTGCGCGAAGCGGGACGCCATTACCCGACCGGAACCCGCTGTTTAGAAAATCTCGACCTGCTGAGAGTTAGAAACACAAACCACGGCAAATGGTTGAATTTGGCCGGGGTTGTTTCCACTGCCCAAATTACTCGGCTCCTCCCCTCCACTGCCATTATACGTGATTCGTCAGTGATTGATGATTCGTCATCAGTCAGAAAGGAAAGAAGAAGAATACAAAAAGAAAAGAAAATCTAAAAGAAAAACAACACCGAAAACCCTTAACCTGAGACATAGCTTAATATTCGTCTAATCACGTACATGAAATGTATTAATTTTAACACACTGTCGGATCTTATTATTTATCTCTTATTTTTAATTTTTTTTTAAATGCCTTCAATATTTGTTCTTTTATTTATTCATTTATTAAATAAAAGCATCAGGTTTTTTTTACAATTTCTGTTACAATTTTTTTAAAATGTGCCTTTTCTTTGTGTGTGTCACATCTTAATCGAATTGTGACTAGAAATTAACAGGGATGTTACAGTAGGCTTACACATTATTTGACCACAGGTACGTTGCAAATATTTTCACGAGTTAACGACTTGATGAAAATATAGTTATTAGTTATACATGGCATTTGAAACTTTATAATTAGTATAGTGGGACCAAATAAAAAAACAAATTTGTCTCAGAAATCCGCGCGCGTAGCTTTTAAAATTCGCATTTTTTTCTCTTGAACTCTTGAATCATGTTTCTTCAAATTTTACTTTCACACTGTGAATTACCGGCATATCAGCTTCATTTTCTTGCTTACAAGAGTAAAATTGTCACATACAATTAGATGTTAAACACAGGTCGACAAAAATGTGATTGGTTTCTACTTTTCTACTTTGTACTGTCAAAATTTACATTTCACAGAGCCCGAACAAAATTTCGCATAGCATTTTTACTCCAAAAAACGCATTTCGCATAGTTTTGTTATGTTTCTTCTGAGACAAACTTTATTTGGAAAAAGTGTACTTTAGGTCCCCGGATGCTGCTATACCAGTATCGTTCAATACTGGAACATAAAAGTTGCCAGTATCGCTCGATACTGGTAGCCTACGTTTTTATGTTCCAGTATATCGGGCGATATGCATGTATATGCTAGCGTATTTGGTTCAGTATTGAACGATACTGGTACATAAAAACGTTCCAGTATCGCCCGATACGGGTACATTTTGTATGTCCCAGTCATCGTCCGATACTGGAATACTGACTTTGTAACGTATCGAACGATACTGGGTGTGTATTCCAGTCTATCGGACCGTCGGACGATTACTAGTACAGTCCAGAATCTGGGACCTAAAGTACACTTTTTCATTTTATTTGGCCTACCTGGCAATACAAGATTCTCAAAGTTTTACCATTTGTTAATTAAATATACTTGTTGCTAGCGAAAACTGGGCGAACACTGGACAAAGCAGGTTTTTGCCTTTTTGGCATGCAAAAACTGGCAAACTGTTTTCCCCGTCACAATCCGATTTATAATACTACTTACGCCCACAGGTTCACAAAGCACTATACAAAGAGAAAAAAAACAAATACATGAAAATACAAGATATGAGAATTTTGAGAAACAGAAATAGCGTATCAAAAAGACAAAGGACCTGCACAACAATCACCAGCAGAAAAACGAGCAGATGAACAAAGCTGAAGAAATGCAAAACCATTATGCAGAAGAGTTTGTTGTAAGCTTGATTTTGTAAAGGAGGAACATTGTTACTCGGAGTTCTTAAATTAATACATTAATCATTTAGGCTATTTTATCCTAACTGTTCACATTTTTGAATAGTATTTTCACAATTATAAATTTGGCAAACATTTACCCATTGATATATCAACACTGCATATTTGGAACGCATTAATTAAACAGCTTTTATATAAATGAAGCGATACCGAACTACTGAAGTTTTTTTCTTTATTATTATTCAGAGCAACAACATGAGTAAATGAGCAGCTAAATTAGCAAAGGGGCAGTGAAAAGGGCAAAAATGAGCAGCTAAATGAGTAAATGAGCAACTATAGGCTAAATGAGTTTATTAAAATGAGCAACGAAATTGAGCAAATGAGCAAATGACGCAATCCGTCATCAGATTTCTTGACATTCTTTTTTTAACTTGAACCAAAGGAAAATCGTTAACCGTGAACGCTCTATTTATTTTTGAACTTCAACCGAGATGAGATCCAACGCTCATTCAGGACCTCATTTGACCTTATAGGCCTACATTGACCCTTGACCTTAGCAAGCAACCTCATTCACCTCAAAAAACCATACCCGGTTCCCGACGGGGAATATATCTCGGACTACGGTATATCAATTAGGTAGAAGTTAAACTTTTAACATGTATCTGTACCTGCGCTTTAGACCCATGCTGTCTGATTTCGAAAAGTGTTCAATGTTAAATTTTCCCCCTTGATCTGTTGATATTTTTAACGAATCGCGTAATAAGCACATCAGTTTTTGTACATGCACCTTACAAAACAGTACGTTGACATGTACTAGTAGTAGTTTAAAAACTCTGTAGAAACTATTTGATCAAAAAATGACCAACACGTTCTTAGTTATTCAAAAGTGTGACATTTTATCATGTGTTAGGCCTAAGTGAAAAGTTTGCAGTGAAGTTATCGCCTCCCTCGGTTAACCAAATAAAATAACACAGAATGTGGAGACTACGTGCACGTTACGGGTGGACCATGCAGTAGAACAGTTGTCAAATTAGATCAAAAATGGCGTCTAAAATTATCAAAGCCTTTGTGACCACCAGGTGTTTTCGGTCTAGAGAAAAGTGCAGTTTATTCCTGACTTCAGTTCCTGATCTATCAAAAGATTTCGACATGAAGCATCGGTTTACCGAAGGTCTCCTCCGGTTTCAGCGTAATATATTTTAATGGCCCGACGATTCTAATGGGCCAGTAATTGCACTAAAATGTTAAGAAATACAAACCATCATGCATTACGTATACGTATTTTCAGACTATAGACTTCCAAAATGACAGTTAATGGTGAGTGATTTTGGAATGGAACAAGTTTATTATGACCTCAGCAGACGAATGAAAACTACTATAAGTCAAAGGTATACGGTAATTACTTATTAGGGAAAGGGAGGCTAAATTGATCTTTTTAAGTATAGATCTTCGCGAAAAGTGCTTCGGATTAGCCATTCTTTCCCCAGGTAACGAGGCTTGGTACCCCAATACCCCTACAAAAAATGCCAACTTTTCTGACCGTACGGTATTCCATGCTCTGACGCAACACTAGCGCATGATAGCATCCTAAAGGTACCTCCATGAATGACGGTCCTTACGATATCGTAAAAAAGGTCAGAACTTTATTACAACGGTCACAACGCTGAAGCTAACATAATTATATTGTATAAATCAGTGTTCAATTGTTGCTATCAAAGATATTGAAATTGCCAAAGGTTTGCAACGGGTTATTACAAATGATGCAAATACGAAAATTGACCAATTACAAGATGAAGTACATTTTAATGCATGTATACCAAATTCTGAACCGAATAGCCCACACGTCTTTTCATATGCATGTAAGAATTGCCGCTATTTCGTTTGATTATGCCTGGGATTTCTCACATTTCTCTCATTTTGTATTTTAATCATTGTTGATCTTGGGTCGATATAAAGACATTGGTAGCAAAATATAACTAACAAAATTGCTAAAATGTCTTTTTTCATGACATTGCTATATTAAGAGCAATCAGATTCAAGGTTATGGACCTACCATAAATGTAAATTTTCTTATTTCATAATTAACTTGAGCAAGCTCAACCAGAAATAAAACATTTCCCATTGAGCCTTACGACCCTATCTGAAATAGAAACATGTTAAAACACATGATGGGGTGCACGGATCTTCGCAGGCTGGCTAACAGCCTCGACCCCATGACAATTAAGTTGCTGTCTGTCGGAAACGAATCCCGTCAATGAGGATTACACACATCACTACCAGCTCATTCAACTTTCCCGCTATTCAAAACTCATTTGAATATGAAACCCTTCAATCGATAGCGATCTCCACGCTCACCAATAGGAATATTTTTTTTTTAGGCGACGAAAAAAAGAAACCCTGTTCAGGTTGGATGAATCGGTCGGGCTCCCCCATTCCCTTTTCGTCCTTTAAAATAACAATAAAATGTCTGTAAGAATGTTACCGTAATTTGAGATGGCAAACAAAAGTATTCATTTGCACGTGAAATTGTTTTTCAGTTCTTAAACATAAGTCGGGCGGTAGTAGAACAGATTCATTTGTTGGTCGCCTTAAAACAGTGAAAAATGTACCAGATGATATCAAAATGAGGAAAAGAAGAAACAGCAAAACCAAATAACGAATCTCACTTTTCATATGGCCTTATATACCAGTACACTAATTGGGCTTCTCATTATGACATTCAATTCTTACTGAAAATCCAAAGCGGAGTTCTTTTGCTCATTTGATCATCAGGACGGGGATCATCTGCCCGTATAAACTTGCAATGAACTATCATTAGTCATAGCCGAAAACGGCCTCAGATATTTTTAATAATCACATGATATCGTGGGAAACCAAAATCTAGTGACGGTTATGTTATGCATGATAGTGAAGCGTGAGCTTCTATAAAATTGTGGTATTTGTAAATCACGGAGCAGAAGATATGACCAAACAAAAACAAGTTTGTCTAAGAAACCGCGCGCGTAGCTTTCAAAATTCACATTTTACCTCATATGTGATGAGAAAATGTCACCATTGCACTATAATAAGCAATAAGGGATCACGTCAAAACTCGACCGCCAGGCAACCGCCGGTTAAGGTTCCGCCCGGTTCTCACAAAACGTGTCGTCTGTTATAATATACACACATAATGAGGTCAAATAGTTACACTCTGGTGAACACGACCGGTTGATAGTGCCTCGTCACACGCGTGAGCAATAACATCTTGAAGTAATGGGCTCTTAAGTCTCAGTTGACAACCAGTACAATACAGCTATTGACTTTCGCTGGGGTTGGCTTTTTCAATCTGTTTATAGCTCAATTAACTTGTTAAAATCAATAATAATAATAATAATAATAATAATAATAATAATAATAATAATGGCATTTATAATGCGCCGTCAATCTAGGTAAAACTATTCCGAGGCGCAACATATAAAACAAAAATACAAATTAACATGAAAAATACATAAACAAGGATGATTTGCATATACATGTACATGTATATAATACAAAGAAATCAATTATAAACTGAGTCAAATAATCTTGTTTTTAACAAGTTCTTAAAAGAGTCAAGTGAATCACAGCATCTTAAATTATAAGGTAGTGAGTTCCAGAGAGTTGGTGCAGCAACCGAAAATGCGCGATCTCCAAATGAAGAAGTAGTCCGTGGAACAACAAGTAAAAGTTTATCAGATGACCGGAGAGTACGTTTTGGATGATATGGAACAAGAAGATTAGCAATATAAGTTGGTGAAGTGCTATGCAAAGCTTTCCAAGTTAAAAGAAGAAGTTTGAAATGAATCCTTTCGCGAACAGGAAGCCAGTGGAGATCTTTCAAAATTGGAGTGATATGATCAAATTTCCTGGTCTATGAATGGTTTTTTTTTCATAGAACGATTATAGAGAGAGCTATTATGACCGCAAAGTAACAGATTGATAGTGTAAATTGGTCCGGTTACAGCATTAAGTCAACCGGCGGTTGTTCAGTGTTGCATGCGCGAATATTCATATACCAGTAAAACATTTGACCTGAAAGAACCGGGTGGAACCGCCCGTAACCGGCGGTCAACGGGCGGTCGAGTTTTGACGTCTTCCCTAAGGCAAAAAAAGCACCCAAGTTTGTCTTTTTTCCAAGTAAAAGTTGTATGCTAAATGCAGGGTCTTTTGAAAACATGAAACGGGCTCTGTGTCTGTGAAATGAATATATGCTATAGGCCCTACCATCGTAAAAACAAATCACATTTTGCTGAACTGTGAAATCAAAATTGAAAAGAAACATTTTCGAAAGGTCAAGAAAAAAAGAAGGTTATGCGCTGAAATTCGAAAAATTTAAAAGCTATGTTTGCGATCATCTGAGACAAATGTGTTTGTTTTTCCCCTAAGGATCACTGCAAAACTAATACGTTTGACTCATGCGTATAATTGACTTGTACGTAAGACTTTACACGATAGTCACCACAGTAATATCTTGCATCGCCTTACGTACATGTATACTAGCAAAATTAAACTAAGACCAATGCAGGTATTTCTATATTATTATATGGAATATTTTACCTTTACCTTTACCTAGGCTTTTCAGCCTCTGTAGGCTGAAGCCCGGCTGAAGCCCTCTTTCAGCATCTTCCATCTGTGTCTGTCTTGTGCTTCTCTTGTCCATGTCGTTCCTCTGTATTCAGTTAACTCGTCCCGCCATCTTTGTTTCTGCCTGCCTCTTCTCCTTTTGCCTGTACGGGATTGCCACTCGGTTGTTCTAATTGTCCACCGATTATCGTTTTGTCTCGCGATATGTCCTGCCCATCTCCATTTCATTTCCTTGATTTTTTCAATGATGTATTTTACTTTAGTTTTATTACGAATGGTAGTGTTCTTTTGTTTGTCTCGTATTGTTATGTTTAACATCCTCCTTTCCATGGCTCGCTGCGCTACTAGAAGTTTCTGTTCAGTTTCTTTGGTTGTTGACCAAGTTTCGGCACCGTATGTCATGGTAGGTAGCACACATCGATTGAAAACCCTTGTCCTTAATGTTATTGGTATGGTTTTATCACAGAGAATGGTTTTGTTTCTGCCGAAGCAGCTCCAGCCTCCCTTGATTTTTATCAAGACTTCCTCTCTCGTATTGTTCTCCATTTTTATTTCCTTGCCAAGATATTTGTAACTCTCTACCTTTTCTATCGGTTCCTTGTCAATTTCGATGGACTCCTTTGTTTGGAAATATTTCATGAATTTTGTTTTTCCTTTGTGCATTTTCAGACCAACTTTTCTGCTTTCCGTATTCAGACAGTTTAATTGGGCCTCCAATTCCTTCACTGAGTTAGCTAGCAAAGCCACATCATCTGCAAACCTGAGGTCTGTTAGCCGCTCTCCATCGATGAGTATCCCTCTTTCTTTCATGTCTACCTTCTTGAACACCTCTTCCATTGCAGCAGTGAAAATCTTTGGAGATATTGTGTCGCCTTGTCGCACACCTCTGTTGATTTTGATAGGTTTTGAGATGTCCTCGTCGATATGGATCCTCGCTGTAGCGTCAGTGTATATATCCTCTAGGATTTGAACATATCCTTCATTTATTCCTATTTTCCTTAATGCTAGGAAGAGGTCACTATGCTCAACTGAGTCGAACGCCTTTTCATAGTCGATGAATCCGACGCAGAGCTTTATTTGGTACTCATTGGCCTTTTCAATTAGCTGGCTTAAAGCCTGAAGATGGTCAGTGGTTGAGAAGCTTTGCCTGAATCCTGCTTGTTCCCTTGGTTGGTTTATTCACATTTTGTTTTTACGTAAAATGATGCAAAATATTGCTTTGACGACTCTCGTATAAGTGTTACGAACACATACCGTAGTACAAGTAACGTATGAACCACACGTACGAATTCTGCAGCGTGGCCAAACCTATTTGCAAAGAAAATCCACCTGCTCTTCCTACGGGGACTCTTACGAGGTAAACTAAGGCTTACACTTAAATAATTATAATAATAAAAATAATACAGAGTATTTAATAAAGCGCTTGATACATAAGATCTCCAAGCGCTTTACAGGATAAAAAAAATAGATAAATACAAGAAAATATAACACACTTGTTATCTTTTATCTTGATTTTCATTAATACATTGGTGACACAACATGAGTAAATGAGAGCCATAATGTGGCAGTGGCTAACTTGATGCAAACAAAAATGGGACATGGTCAAAATATTTCGAATTAAAAAAGTCTTATTTATGATCTTGTATACATCTTGTATCCAAACAAAGATTTAAATTCATGAAAATAAAGAGTTAAACTACATTTTGAGGCATTTCATCTTGATTTACTCCATTGATTTGTTAACAAAACCAACACTTTAAATGACCGTAACTTTAATTAGGAATGTGATATAACATTGACTTTGGTACCAACATGTCCCTTAACTTATATATATATATATATATATATATATATATAATAGATGAAAATAGAGACTATTTCATTATTCTTTAGTGTAACTTTATTACCGACAAACTTGTTTCGAAGAGGTGTATGACACCTCCTCTCTTCAGGGAATGGTGGTTACATAATAAAATAAAAAACATTCGCATGTAAACAAAACAAGGAAGATCGCAAACGCATGCGCTTGCGTACGTGTTTGGCGTTAACGCGCGCGGTATTTTGTTCGCGCTAACTTGCGCGGTATTATGTTCGCGCAAATGTGCGCGGTATTTAGTTCGCGCTTTTGTGGCATTTTAACTTGAGCTTTTTCGCATGCCGACATGTGCTAATAAGCTCTGTACGCTTATTTAGTGTGGCCAGATTCGGATGATAAATGATATAGAGCTTCTCTGCTATACACAGATTGCATCGCTTAGTAATGCTTGAGTACGGCTGGGCGTGAGCAAGAATTGTCCATTTTATATTGAAATCAACATGATTGTCCTTTAAGTTCCAAATATATTTTGACAGTTCTGTCTGGTGCTTGTGTATTTCCTTTTTAAAGGACTGTCGGTGGTTACCAAGTCTTGCTTTGAATTCGGTGCTGGTGTGTCCGACGTATGTTTCCTCACTGCCTCCCGATTCAACCGTGGCCTGGTAGACGATGTTGGTTTCTCTGCATTTTCCGCTCAACGGACACTCTGTTTTTATTCTACAGTTGCATGGCTTGGCTTCAGGTACCGGCGTCTTCGGCTTCATAATTTTATGGTTATGCGCATCAATAGCTGATTTCATGTTAGGCATGCAACTGTAAGATATCTATTATGAAGCTCCTTATTTAAGTTGAGCACTCTACGAGGATCATCTTGGGTGATTATTTATGTATATATATATATATATACATATTATCATCAATTATCATGATATCAATAACTCACATTTGGTTAATCCTGTAATCATGTAATCCTGTAATCCTGTAATAATTCTCACCGTGTGACACAATCTTGTGTTTCATACAAAATACATTCCCCCAATACGTCCGTTAATTGCTGGGTTGTACCGTATAAAGTGGTTCCTTTGTCCTTTGGACTCGCCAATGTACTCCTCCATCTGAAAAGTGATCAGAATTTGTTTTATTACCTTATTTATATATATAATTTACCAGAAACAAGTCTGGAATCATACATACATACCTGTACTTTATAAGGAGTTATATAGCGCCCTCTGTGACATGGAAATATTACTCGATGTATCCATACCGGATGACAATATCTGCACTCGGTGCAAAATTGTAAATGTTGTCATCCAGTCTGAATGCCTCGCCTTACGCATGACATCTACATTATGTTTCTTTGTGGAGTTCGCATTTCACCAATTTAATTTATAAAGATAAGGCAACTTCCATATTTGTTTTGAAACAATTACGATTTGATTCGATTGTAAAACAAGTACACATTTTGATTAAACCACAAGTTGTTTGTGAAAACTCCAGCATGCTATAGTAAAGTAAACGGTTGGTGTCAACATGTATTCAAGGCCTTGATTTTGAATTCGTTACGTCCAAAGGCAGTTTGAACTTGAACATCTATTAATAGTTTCATTGCCATGATTACTACAAAATCTAAATACATTAGAAACATGAAAATGTAAACCGTAACTGAGGGACAATAGAAACCTACCACTTCTTTACAAAGACACAAATAACAATTCTCTGCATACAAATGGATAATATTTTGTCACAGGTACACCTATACTTCAATAACGTTTTATAAGCAAGAGATTACTTTAATCACAAGGAAGCGAAGGCATTTAATTGGAGCAGGTTGCTAATAAAAATCGAATGTCACACATTCGATAGTCGTGGAATCTTAATTTTCCCTAGAAACTTCCAGAAGGGATTTAGACAACAACACACCCACACCTTCACACACGACGCCGTACGGGCGGGCAAATACATCTACGTCACACGGGAAATGGTTTAGAATAGACCTATAGTCAGCCAGTAGGGAGGTCACGCTGCATGTCATATTTTGTTATACGCAAGAAAACAATGGAGTCTCAGTGACTGAATATTTGCTAGAAATAGCTTCGGAAAATGGTCTATTTGGGCATCTCAAAAACTGAGAAACGTCTTAAAAATCATGTAGAATTTTAGAGGAGGGTCAATAACATCTGCAGAACGGTAAAATGTATAGTTTGAAACACGTTTGGTGACCAAATTTATGTCGTAAAATGTTGGAAAATTCACGTTTTGAAAATCCGTGGTCTTCAAAATTACAGGAATCCTAACTCATTCTAAACCTCACCAAATCATGAAATGAACCCTCGTCTACAAAAAAAAAGTCCATGTACATATTGCTCTATCTGCTTGGAGATAGCGAAGACCACGGAAACCTCATAGCTTTATACCACGGAATGAAATCTGCCATAGACATTACATGGCGAAAATCGTACAGATTTGCACTGCAGACCTCTGTGTAGGGAGTGTTGACAATAGCATGACAATAGCAAGGTCGTTTGACTATTGTGTTTGTGCATGTTTGTGACGACTGACCCCGTTTAACAATCTTCATGGCTTTCATATAGGGCTTGGGTGACCTAACTATTGACTGTAGTTATATAGTGATGTGGTATAAGTACCGTCCGGCGGATGGGGTTAATAAAGCAACCTGGTTTGAGGGGAGTGAGGGGTCGCAGGGGATTAATAAAGTAAGGTGGTATAAGCCACGGGACCGAGGTCAATGAAGTAACTGCACATTTATGCTCATCTGTAACTTTTTCAACACTCGTGCGTTGTTTCATTTTGTAGGTTTTGTCTGGTACGCCCTGCGTACAAGCGGGAGTCCGTGCGAAGCACGGGCATCCTTCTTGTCATGATATTAATAAACATCCTTTTTTCCCTCTTAAGGCGAATTCTTTTCAAAAGAATTTCACCTTAACGTCATTTTAAACAATAGATTTCGCCCTAACGAACAAAAGACGGAATAAATCGCATTGTTCTCTATCGCCTTAGGCCTTAAGGATAGTTTTAAGCGTATAACTGTAGGCATTCATTCATAACTAATAGTAACTAGCGGGCACCAGCGCTTCGCGCTGGACCCGCTAGCAGATTTCACGGGGAATATGTAAACAAAGCGTAAGAAAATGTGATACAATAATATCAAGAACATGTCCTACATGCATACATAATCCAGACGGGGCCCTAAATAATCCGAATATCGCAGGTGCTTTTGATAATCCAGGTAAACATGTGTCTTAATCTAGGTAGGCCTACGTTTGTGTTTCCAGATACATACGTAGGCCTCCCATGAGACCTGAAATGCAGGTACCCTTTGTCCCAATATATCCAGGGACCCCATAGGCCTAAGCCCTACCCCCTAATCCAGTTACCCCAGGTGCCCTTAATAATGCACCGGATACCACATAATCAAGGTAGGCCCACTGCAGTGTGCCGTTATCTCGAGATACCCAGGTGCCCTTACTTTATCATAGTCAAGTAAATTAAACGCGGGTGCCAAAGATAGCGGGCAGTAAAAGTCATATCACAATATAGGCAGAGGTGAGCAATATCAAAGCGTTATAAATGTTTATATAAATATCAAGAGTATGTCCTTCAATAATTCAGGTACTCTTGATATAATGTAAAGTGCCCTTGATATAATGTAAGTGACATGGTGCCCTTAATACACCATGAGCCTAGGCCCAATGTGCTCTTAATTAATACAGATACCCATGTTCCTAATCCAAGTAGGCCTACTCCATCAACGTGTTCTTAATACTCCCCAGTTATTACCTCCTGTCAGCGCATGTCTCTACCTATTTTGTACCCAAATAATAAAAAGTTGAATTTAAATGTCAAAATTGAAAGTTACTTAAAATTAGCTTTTAAATATCTCCCCGATTATTTTATTGCCCCGCCATCCCGTTTTCCTCCTTTAACATTTTGGTGCTGGTGTCGCCACTGCCCATGCACATACAGTATCCAGGTAATTCAGTAGGCCTACGTTCTGGCGGAGTCTATCATCAAGATTACTTGCACCATTCCACGCTTGTACTTGAGCACAATGTGTGCCATCCGGGTTTTGTTTGGCCTATTTACATTAAATACATTATTCCTCCAATAGGCATGTGGGGCCTTAACGTATAGTATGAAGTCCCTATGTCATGTTTGCTGTGTTCTTTAAAGCCTCCCGAGATACTACCTGAGTGTACCAGGCCCGTAAGACACTTTTTTCAAAGGGGGGGGGGGGGGGGGGGGGGGGGGCGTTTTCCAAAAAATATCACCGGAAGGGATAGAGCTAGTTTTTTTCTGTCGGAGACACGCTGATTTTCTAATTTTTCTGTTCCATTATGGTGTCATAGTTTACCTTTCTTGTTGGTCGACGCACAGAAATACCGGAAGTAGTTTTTGGAAATATTTTTGAGGGGGATTTTTTTGGGGGAGGGGGATTTTCTCTGTTTTTGGTCAAATTTTCCGGGGAAGATTTTCAAAGGGGGGGGGGGGGGGCGATCGCCACCGTCGCCCCCCCCCCCACATCTGACGGGCCTGTGTACACCCTTAAAATCCAGTCACAGGTGGCCCACCTGCGCATATCCAGGTAATTTGAGACTCGTTTTATAGTGAACCCCGTAATCCAGATACCACGGATGCCCTTAATAATCCAGACACTCTTTAATAATCATGATAATGTACCACACGTTCCGTTTATCCAGATGTCCCATATGCCCTTATATCCAGATTATCAAGTAAGGGAAGTGCGGAGAGGAGGAGCTGGCTTGGTACACTATTAGAAAAAAGGGTGCTTCAGAAGGGTTCTTGGCTGTCCCGTATATGTTTTAAAGGTTCTTTGATTTTAAAGGCCCCAAAAGGTTCTGTAGAAGACCAATGTTTGCCCATATTTTGCCCATTTTGAACTTTAAAATGGTTCTTTTTGGAACCTTTTAAGGTGATATAAAGGGTTCCATACGGGACAGCCAAGAACCCCTGAAGCCTGAAGCATCCTTTTTCTAAGAGTGTACGGACTGCCTGCTTTCACCCTGCCACGTTACAATGTGCAGTTTGCGCCACAAACGCGTATACACTTTGTATGCGTCATTACGTGTGCGCCGAATCTCGCGCGTCATGATAAACGCGGCCGCGCAGCTTCAACATAGGAACGGTTGTTATGGTACCGCCACAGTTTCTTGTATCGTTAGCAAACTACGCGTTCATCTATACACAAAGAATTAAGTTAAGCACCCCCTAATATATGTATACATTGGCATATATTCTAAGGTATGTGAGATCAAATAATAATGATTGGTATGACATTAGCAATTATCCATTGATGAAATGCAGATGAGTGCACTCATCTGTGACGCCCATCGCTCGTGTTATCATCCACGTGGTCGTAGGTCGTAGGGTTGAGTCAGTGATCCGATCACGTGGGTCCTACACACGTTATTGACGCAAAGATCGCTAGAGGTCTTCTCAGAACAATGACTGTACGTTAGAAAACATAAACGTCATCCACACTGTCCGTGATGGACCTATAGCTCCATACTTAAATTGAGGTGAAAATATGCCTAAAATTCCCAAAAAATGTCACCTTAAATTATTCAGAATAAAATATTGAAAACGGCATGATTGTTATGTTTTTATGTGACCATAATATCACTTCTCCAGAAAATATAGCAATATCATGGGTATACTACACTGTTTTGACGACAACAAACTTGTAATGTGCGAGGTTGTAAAAAAACGGGGGGGTGCTTAACTTAATTCTTTGTGTATATGTTACTAATGCGAAAGTGTCACGTTAAGATCTGTGTAAGAGTTTTTATTTACATTTAGAAAATGTCGTAAAATAATGTTATTTGTCGGACGTTTAGTCACGTATAAATGCTTGTACTCATGCGATCTTTAAGAATAACAAACGGCCGCATATACAGAAATGTAGCTATATCCCTGATGAAAATATTTTGGGTGAAGACCATATGTCATCACTCACTCCGAAAACCACAATTTTGCCCGAACAGTAGCTACCCGAGTAAAAGAAATTCAACATTTCGGATTATCATCTGTGATCCTTTCTGCGCATGTCTGAAAACGGGAAAATACGGGCATTGAACTTTCTAATTAGCTCGTCTATTAGAGGCGCAATTACCACGCTTTTTCAGTTGAAAAGGGACGCGAGTGTAAAATTATTATTGAACTATCTAATCAGGCGAGGGACCGAAAATTAGTATATAGATAGTCAGGAGGTCAGTGTGGTCAGTATGGAGAACATCCCAACATTTCACTTTACAGGTGTGGGTCATTTTGCGCTCCTTTTCTATTTCACTTGCTGTGACATTCGATTGAGCAACATACCTGTTTGATTTGAATGCCGGAAGAAGTGTACTTTAAGTCCCAGATTCTGGACTGTACTAGTATCGGGCGATACTGGAACACCCATTATCGTACGATACTGGTACCCCGGACTGGTACAAAGTCAGTGTTCCAGTATCGGTCGATACTAGTAACGCCCGATATTGGAACATAAAAACGTTCCAGTATCGACCGATACTGGACCACAATTTTGTGTTCCAGTATCGACCGATACTGGAACATTAAAATCGTACCAATATCGAGCGATACTGGCAACTTTTGTGGTCCAGTATTGTACGATACTGGTATACCAGTTTCTGGTACCTAAAGTACACTTTTCCTGAATGCCTTCTGCTTCTTTGTGATAAAGAAAGTCGCTTCATTATTGACATGTAGTTAAACGGTATTGAAGTATTATAACCTGTGAACATATATTGTTCAATTTTATGCAGAGAAGTTTAATTTGTTTCCTTGGAAAGTTTCTTTTGTCTCTCAGTTTATATTATGCTAATACCAATAGTTAATATACTAATGTTAATATCGAATTTCTGTTTGAAATACAGTTTTGGTGATGATGATGGTTACGTTGTAAGCTCATTCAATACTTGCACGTATACAAATCAATTGTAAACTTCCAATAGTCAGAAGTAGTCCTGGTCATTTTAAAGTCACCGTGGAGCGCACCGTCGCTCTCTGTATGTACAAATAATGTAAATGAACACACACTCGCTCGCTACAGCTACAGTTTGACTTGAGAGTTTGTTCTTTTGTTTCCGCTACCTGGCGAGACTTGCAGTGTACTCTTCCATGTTTCATAGGGCGAAGAACACATGAAACCAACGCTACAGGCATATCTCGACCAGCTAGAACCCGCTAGGCTAGGCGAGAAACAGACGGGCTTGATACCGTGTCCCATAGATAAAACTGGGGCGAATAAATTATCATGTGCCGCTGTAAACTCAGTGGTACTTCATGTACTTCATGCTATTTTCACATCAGGTAGACCCGATCTCATGTTTTGTTTTGGCTGCTATAACATAAAAAGATTCATTTCCAATAGAAGAGTTCGAAGAAGTGGTTGGAATAATATATTGTCATGGTGTTTTATATGTAAAATTGCAGAAAGCGAGAATCTTGAATAGCTTCCGATTTGATTTCTGTTGCACAAACTTTCTAAAGGTAGTTCTTGATGATTTGTTTGGAAATAGCGTCCAGAGATGTTCCGACAAAATGGTAAGCTTCAAAATGACAATATTATGAACGTATTTAAAAGCTATTTGTTTGTACCTGTTAATATTATTTAATTTTAAAGATGTCATGATTAGTCAAACCACAAGAAAACCGCGGTCAATGACGATAATTCGCTCAAATATTAGGGCGCCATTTTTAAATGAGATACAATAAACTTCTCAAAAATTCTTCGGATAATTCATTATTCATAGAGCGTGCTTCTACTGGGGAACTTACCGTTAACTACCGGTAAGTTTGCTCAGTAGAAACAGCCAGATAACGTTAATTAACAGTAAGTTTTGTAACCGCAAAAACCTATACAAACCAGGTTTGTTACCTGTTATTAACGGTAACTTTCCCATAAGAAACGGCCACCCGTTTAATCTTAACGTTTAGTTCTGTGACCCGTGTCACGCTGGATTATACGCATTGTTAGGCAGTCTTTGGGGCGGCATTGTTTGGTTTAACAAAAGGTCAAATGTCGTGGCCCATCGACTAGGATCGATAAACTTAGCGGTAACTTCTCGCGAGTAGAAACAGGGGGATTAAAAAGTTAGCGTTAAAACTTACCGTTAACTTTGCAGTGTCCTATAGTAGAAACACGCTCATAGTGTGTTACATATCGATTGAAAGCTGCTCAGCCACTTGCTTGAGAATGTTATGAATGTGGGGAGGTCTCAATGAAAAAGTGCCAAATTCACCACTATATTTTGCGCTCAAAAGAACAACCATGACAACTCTGTCGTCTGTTCAATGTGTTCAATGAAGTGTTCAATGAAATTTCCAATGAAGTGTTCAATGAAGTGATACATTGACAATTACATTGTATTATAGTGATGCTCTTTTGACCTTTGAGCACAAAATACTGATGATTTTGGCACATTGAGACCTCCCCATATATTCTCACGCAAGTGTCTGGTCACTGCAACAAGTATTTGCTACACATTTTGTATCGTTGGAAAGATGAACACATCAGCTTTCCATTTGGAAAGATAAACACGTCAGCTTTCCATTGATGTACAAGACACTATGAACATATAACGAAATATACCAAATGTAGGCGATTGAAACACATTTCCGTGTTCCTGTATCAGAGACATATCAAATGTTCCAGTATCGGGCGATACTGGAACACAATTATGTACCGGGATCGCCCGGTACTGGGATAAATCACTACTGTTAGCACGTGTACCAGTATCGCCCGATACTGGAACAAAAATAATGTTGGTGTACCAGTATCGACCGATACTGGAACAGTAAAATCATACCAGTATCGAGCGATACTGGCAAATATTATGTTCTAGTATTGAACGATACTGGTATACCAGTATCTGGGACCTAAAGTACACCTTTTCCAGATAATTCATAGATACCGATCATGTATATTTACGCGAAGCAAAACAGTCACCTATTTATTATCTTGATAGCCATACTCGCTACGAAAATTCCCATCGAGTCCAAGAACTGTCAGAACCTCATAACGTCAAGGAATACTTCACTATTTTCTCCGTAGTGATATCGTTGAGTTCCAACTCGGGCTTGTACGTAAAAACAATCAAGTTTTCTGTTAAAAGATATGAACTGGGAAATTTGCCGTCTAAGGCATATGTATGACCTTCAAACCAGAAAAATACATTTAACGAAATAAAGGATTATAAAGAAATATCAGAAACATTATTTGAATACCGTTTTCTAAACAGATTTGAAGCAACGTATTGAAGCAAAACACTTTGTTCAAAGCAAGACAACCCATGAAAGTTTTTCCAAATACCAATTTAGTGAACCAGAATTTATATCATCAACAAACAACAAATAATTATGGACAATTTCTATTTTATAATCATATATAAAATTCAATAAGTTGTAGATATTTGAACCGTTCGACCCAAGTAACACAGATAGGGATTTTGTTACGCCCAACAATTGACCAGTTGACAAGATGACAGGAATATATTCGTCAAGCGCAGATTCCAAGCTCGGAATTCACGGATTGCGCATTGCAGCTGAAAATATACTCATCCGCCGTTGCTTTGTTAATGCAACCTGAAAGCATGATCGACCTTTAATGCATGATGGACAGCGGATGAATTTCCGTTGATGATCAAAATTTGATTGTAATTACCAGTCGCCATTTTGTTTTCCTTTTCTAATTGTGAAATGTGATTTCGATTGAAATCACGTCAACGGAAATTTGACATGCATTCTTGCTTTGATTAAGAACACATGCATGACATGCACGGTGTCTCGCTTGCACGACGCCGCAAATTTTACAATAATTGTAAATGGATGTTTTGCTCAGCGTTTAAGCTACTTCGTTTTGAACAGTAAACCAAATAGAGTTTTAGGACTAACCGTTGAATGCAACCCATAGACTTAGCCTATCATGGTATTGTCTTAATTAAACAGTGTTGTTACGCTCTATCATGCCTCGTAAGGTGCTACAAATCTAGATTTTGTTATCAAGGTCAATTCATCAAATACGAATAATTCTATATTCATGATTCATCATTTGACCAAGTACTGCTATACTGCTACACGTTAAACAATTTGTACCGTATACCCACATTTTAATGTTCAAAACAAAATGAAATTCATTCCGTCTAAGGAAAATGAGAACATTTTACTCTGACTCGACTCACAAGTTCATTAAAAGTATATCGATGAAGTTAACTCTCCTACGGTTAAGAGAGGCTATTTTTCTTTTAGAAAGACCGTTGTTAGAAATGAAATTGAACTTCATTTAGATGAAGTAAGAGCCACTTCTGACGAAAGTTCGACCAATTATGTCAATCAACGACGTATTCATTTAATTCCCCCCCCCCCCCCACCCACTTATCAAGATTTCAGTTGCTCACGGGTAAAAAATTGTGCATGTTTTACGATTTTTTTGGGAGTCATGCATCTCGTCGGTACAAATATAGTCGGGCCCCCCAGTTTCCAAAAGCTGGGTACGCCACTGCATTTAAATCTTTCTACTTGAAGTGGAACTCTATGGTTTAATCAGTTCCAAATTGGCGACAAATATGCAGTTTTTATCTCTCCGCGCGAAAATAGAATCCAAGCGTACTCGCGCTATTTTGACATACGCACGCGTCACGCATACGATTCATAGTGCGCCATGTTGCGTCATGAGAGTTTTTACGCGCACACGCTCTTCTGTATCAATTCGCTGCTGTAAAAAGGTTCCCCAATTTGGAACTGACTGTACTCTAGATCGGACACAATTATATGGACACAACTTTTAGAAGGACACTACATTGTCAAATTGGCTTCCTTTTATTAATTCAAACAATCTGCATACAGGTTATTACAATATAATCTAATAGCGGTTTGATGCAAATAGGGATACTGGTGTATAATACACAAATGTTTACTACAAATGGAATTATACATGCTAAAGGGCCAAAAAATCATACGAGGTTTTGACAGAACAGCTACGATTTACTTCTCGCCCAAAATTCGACCGCAGAAGTGGATAAATCCACGGTGAGGCCATTCCTTATTTTAGATTAACTTGGTACATATAAAAAAAAAAAGACGACAAGATCTTGAGGTGATTTCATCGATACTGATCAACACCCCCTTCTTCTAAGAATCCCCCGAGGAAGAATCGTATACCTGCACGTGAAACTTCTTGCTTTTTCGCTCTTTATGCATATTATCTTTTAATGTCTTTGGCACATACTAATTACCTAAATCAATAGAAATTAGAATTGAATCATTAGGTTTCATTGACTCCGAAACACAACAGTGCTAAGGATATGTTCAATATAAGGCCTACGCGGTTGAATGTTCAAAATGGTGGAGGCCTAGCATATCTTTTTCTTCTTTCTAGATTTTAAATTGTGGGGAAAATAAAATAAATTTAGAACTCGATCGTAAGAGTGTTCATAACACTAAGAATAGCCATATTGTATATTGTATATTTGACAATAATCTGTTATCAATTCGAAAGTTGGACTCTGGTATCCGACCAATAATTGAGTCATTTTGGTCATTTGAAAATATTTGCTAAAATTGTCATTCGAGCACTTCCACTTTCACATGTATCAAATTAGAAAATTCGGGACCTTAGAATTATATTAAAAAAACTAAAACTTATCCGAGAACTTGTTTACCACGTTTCATATTTTTAGCCCAGGGGGTTTGACACCTCTTAGACAAACACTGAACGGACATGTTGCAGGACTTTTGTGCGCGGTGCAATCCTCTTAAAAACATATAAGAGCGATTGGCAAGGTTGACTGTGTCCGCTAAAAATAACGCCAGGGCTGAGTCGTGCTTCCGGCAAGGGAAAATAGAAGTCCAACTCCAATATCGAGCAATAATAATCATCCATCATAATAATAATAGTAGTAGTTACTCCGCCAAAGTGTAGTAGTTAGTTAATTAATAATAAGTCTGCAATTAATTATATTGGGGAGCCTGTCTCAAAACGGAAGGTGTTACAGAACGTAAATAAATATTATGTTTTAGTTTCTGACAAAGATAAAAATCTCCGAGCTTTTTGTGTGTGAGAACAACAAGTCCCGAAACCGAGGAATTGCAGATATGGTTTACTTGCGTGCGCTTTGCAAGGTCAATCAAGTTGAATAGCTTAGAACATACTTATCGGAATTGTTTTTTCTTTTCTTTGCGAAGAGTATGACGTTTGGATGTTTCCCGTCTGCAAACAACCTGAAAGTATCAGATATAGATTGACGATTTCTATAATAGAGCATTCTTTTGTTAAAGATATGTTAAGCAAAGTCCAGCACGTTGCCTCGAAATCAATAAATATACCTTAAGGTCACGTTTTTTAACCTGGGGTACATTTGTGTTACATGGGTATATTTCATGAAATTTCCTCCTTTTGCAGTTTCAGTAGAATATATCAAAATGTTTACATCTAAAGGGTATGAAACCATATATATTTAGAATGCTTATAACCTAAGGATTGTAAATATGCGAACTAGAAATCAAATATACAGGGTGACCTAACATTATACAGGGTGTAACAATTGAAGTTTTATACAAAATGATGATTTACTTTTTTTCTTCCCCTGTCTATATGCAGGAGTTATATGAAGGCTAGGGATGTTTTTATTGTGTTTGAGTAAATTACCCATCCAGCCATATGCAACATTAATTGGCCAGCTTATTAGGAAATATATATCCAGGGTGGTCAAAATATGCCATTTCAAATACTGAAAAACCCCACTAAATTAGACAAGTGATCAAATATATTGCAATGAGCCTAAAAGAGATACAGTTGTGATCAGGTTTGAGTGTTAGCATTAAGGTAAATCATCACCATGACATTAAAAAGTACTGTTTCGCGTGATAATTTAATATACAGGGTGGTTCATCCACAGATTTTAAAATTAATTAATTAGCTTAATTAATACTTTAAGTAAATGGTGTAAAGCATGCTTATATCATTTAGAACCAAGATGACATCAAGACTAAGTATAAGAAAGCTATAAATTACAGGACAGCACTCCATTTTTACCCATATATTACACAGCAATTCCTTCCTCCTCCTCAACCACCCCCGACTAATCATACTTAACGAGCTATATTAATCAAATCGAAAGTGATAACAAGAAATCCTCTTCAGATTATTAAAGGGTATTAAATTATCTTTAAAATAAGCCCAAACATAAGTCAATCTGATAGAGGGTTACAAAAATACCAAAGCCTAAAGACAAAAATTCACTTTTGCACCTAATATTACACAGCTATCCCTACTCCTCCTCCACTCCCTCCTCCTCCGCTCCCTCAACCACCCTGACTAATTATACTTAACGAGCTGTAATAATTAAAGTAAAAGTGATAGATTTTTTCTCTCTTCAGATTATTAAAATGTATTAAATTGTCTTTAAGATAAGCTCAAACACAAGTCAATTTGATAGAGAGTTACTCAAATACAATAGCCTAAAGACAAAAAAATCTCTAAAATGTAACAAAACCACCTTTTTGTGGTGCCGAGGTTAAAAAACGTGACCTTAACCTCTCCAAAGTTGAGCAATTGATTTTCTGTTTTTTATTTTTTGAATGTTGTCAAAATGTGTAACTAGGATTTTGAATGTGTCGAACTTGAACTATTACGTTAAAATGGTGTTGTATGAACGGTTCCTTTCCACGGATGTCTTCTCACTGTATAGGGTGAGCCAAAAAGAAGTTGTACGGGAATGAATATTTGTTTAAAAATAGACCAAACAAATTTGACAAACCAATGAAGCGCGTATTCAAAGAACAACTTATTCCGCTCATATGCAAAAAGAAATAATTGAAATCGATCAATTATATAAGGAGCTATGCCTGTTTCAATAAAAGTACCCCTTTTTTTTAGCTGTCCACCGAACCCTTAATCCTCTTGAAATCTATCTACTCTAAATGGGCAGCAAAATGTACATACGGTCATTCATATTCAAATGAATCCCAGGAGTTTCAAACACAGGTGGGAATGGTGTGCATGAAATAAATAATCAGTGGCTGCAATAAGAAAATGATCAAACATTGAAGGCCCACTTAAAACGGCAAAAAAACAGCAATCAAGGCCCCTCCATACCCACATTTTGCTACCTACTTAGAGTGGATAGATTTCAAGAGGATTAAGGTAATGGTCTACCATACAGTGTCTAAAAAGAGGCTATTAAGATATTATGCCTATAAGACGCAGTTAATGTTTTACTTTTGATATCTTTTTATTTCATCAAAATCGGAGCAGTGGTTCCAAAGTTACGTCAAATCAAAGTCGAAAATCCAACGCATTTCTCGTAAATATTTTTTTAATATCTTATGTATTTCCTTGTTTTTCAACCAGTGATATTTAACGTTATATTCCTTATAAATTCCATAACTTTAGAAATAAAGGAGATTTTGCCATGAAAATACCACGAAAAATTGTGATAATTCAAATAGTATTTTTAAATATGGTGTCAAAAATGTAAATGGTTTACCTAATTTGCATAATAATTAAAAACAGTGTTTCTAGACTTCAAACGCTGTTTTCTCGAACTGGTCGTTTCGATCAATCCCGGGGTTATTTTTCAAAAACGGAAGCATGTATGAAGCTGAAATTTCGAATGGAACTAGAATAAATAGTTCAACAAGGGATGACATAGCCTTTTTTGCATATTTATTCTTTTTTTTTTAAATTACACCCATTTTTATTTTCAAAAATGCTCATTTTTGGTTAAAAAAATGATTTTTTAATATTTTTCGTCAAAAAAATTGCAAATTTGAAAATTGGGACACAAATTTGAAAAAGGGCTATGTTATCCCAACATTTATGTGTATAAGCATATTTTTAGTTCAAAAAAATCAACGACAAATGTTTGCGTATTCTCAGGAGTACCCCGGGATAAAATAGCCGATAAAATCCAAGATGGCCGCCATTATTATGCAAATGAGATGAATTTTGGAAAAAAATTCTCCGGCAATCCTCAAGTATGGTCATAAGTATCAACATATCCAAAAATGAACTTTGTAGGGCTTAAAATAACAAAAACAGTTTTTATGGTAGACCATCACCTTAAAGCGTTCCGTGGACAGCTAAAAAGGGGTTCTTTTATTAAAACAGCTCCTGATATAATTGATCGATTTCATTGATTCTTTTTGTCATATGAGCGGAATAAGTTGCTCTTTAAATATGTGCCTCATTGGTTTGTCAAATTTGTTTGGTCTTTTTTTAAACAAATATTCATTCCCGTACAACTTCTTTTTGACTCACTAATTGGACAACGTCTGAAGAGGGAATATGAGTAAAACATTATTGCACTTTGAATTTGACTTGTAAGCCTTCGAAGCTTCGCGTACGTCCATGAACCCATTTCAATCGGAAGTCTTGGTGCCATTACTGGATGCGGGTTTGACCAGTAAATTAAGCAGTCCGTTCCTGACTTCCCACGCTATGTTGTTTTGAGTTTGTTGCAACACACCCTTAAGGTTGTCACGTTTTTTTGCGGATGGATCGTCCGAAAAAGCCAACCCAAGGCCATACCTTACGGCCATACATACGACCATTGAAGGAATGACCGTGAATTGTGCCTTATAGTCCGGTCGGTCGGTCGGCCCTGGACAATCGGCATTAGAGTATTTGAACTTCTTTGTTATTAGCATATTATTATTAGTACAGATGGTAGCGACGTATCTGCCAGGGCACATCTTGCCGCAGGAATGGCTAGAACAATAGAGTGTGTACATCTCCCGGGTTGGGGGAGGGGCAATGACCTTGGAAAGTGGTGTAGGTGTCGTGCCCTCTTTTTCTATTTTATGGAGACTTATTTATCAGTTCACATCCGCTTCAATTCCTTAGATCTCAACCTAGGCCTATTATATCAAAATTGAAAAGTAAAAAAACCCGCTAAACTATCGAAATCTTACTACACTGAAAAGAAATTTTTACGATAACTAGAAACAACTGGAATCAGTTGAGTAAGAGTTGTTACATTTATAGTTAAATAAACAAAAAAATATCACACTTTGTCATTTTAAGAGTCTCGTACACGTTACTGAATGTGTGCCTGTTTAAATCCGCTAGATACTAGGCCCAGTGATCCCCTTCAAAGCAGTACACACAATGGACATTACGAATTATAGATGGACCGGGCAGTATAAAAACCCTTTTCTCATAAATGTTACTACGCAACTTCAATGCTTCAACGTAACTTTTGACTGATTAATATTATATAAAGTTTTGATCCGATTTTGATGAACCCTTTCCAACGTTTGAGAAAAATCCATCATTTCATTTTGTGCGTGTCCTTCAACCGTTTTCCCATGTTTGACTTATTATTTTAACTTTTTGATCCGATTTTGATTAACCCTTTCCAACGGTTGATCATCCTGTCATCCATTATTGTTCTATCGTCTTTATTTCTTGAGGGAATGGATACTTTTAAAGTTATGGCGATTTCAATGAACTCGCATAGCAACAACAAAGTTGCACTAGGTATAGGAAATCATTGATTTGTGTGTGATTACTGTCATAACTGTGTGCTATCTTAACGAGCCAGATGAATGGGTCTGGAGTGATAACCGTAACTTGCAGGACAAAGGGTATGACTGGCTGTGAAGAATACAAGTCTTAGCTGAATTAGCTGTGAGTTTTTCAGTGCGTAGTCACACACAAATCAATGATTTCCTATACCTAGTGCAACTTTGCTGTTGTTATGCGCGGTCATTGAAATCGTCATAACTTTAAAAGTATCCATTCGATTTTGTTGAATGAGGTATCAAACTGCCAAGAAGAAATTTGCTCATTTAATGTATATCTCAGTGTTTTGGTACCGATGATCTATTTTGAATTAGCCAACCTCAAAGCACCTGGTCAGGGACTTTATGTGCTAGGTGTATGTAGCTAAAAGCAACCCATGAAACAAGGCGTTGCTCTTTATGATAGTCTACTTATATATTCTAAGATAATAAACTTGTCATCTGATGACATGGATGATATCATAATTGTAGGTTGGAAGGTAAGCAGGCAAAATGAAAAACCAAGTTTGTCTCAGAAGGTCGCGCGCGTAGCTTTTAACATTCTCATTTCAGCGCTTAACTTTTTCCCCCATTTTTTTCTTGAACTTTAGAAAATCATGCTTCTACAAATTTTAATTTCACTTTGTGAAGTATCATATCAGCTTCATTTCCTTGCTTACAAAGTAAAATTGCCAGATACAAAGAGAAGTTAAATAGAGTTCAACAAAATGTGATTTGTTTCTGCTGTGGTAGTGTTAACTATTAGCTATACTAAGTCAAATCGTCATTATCTTGGCTGCAAAACCACTTTCAAGCATCGTATCATTAGCTATAACAAAACTGACGTTAACACAATAGTGCTCTGAATGAGATCCGACGCAAAGCTTGGTCTGAAACAACACTGGCCAATTAAACGTGATCCTGAAATAACAATAACATGAGGCACCTCTGACTCATCATATATTCCTATACGTCCATTACATCATGTACATTGAATACATGTATAGTGATATATAGATCTATGAATGATATCCTTGTCATTAATATGTAGGCGAATTCCGTGAAACTGACATGAAACTCCATTATTGGTTTTATTTTGTTGAACCGATGCAAAAGAGAATCAAATATGGAAGCTCTTTCGACTTTTAATATTTTTAATATTTTTTAAAGATCCTTGACAATGTGTTGTTTTAGCATCCCTGAACGGTGTCACCTTTTCGAAGTGTTGTTCATTTGCCTTTTAGTTTGTCCTCTCTTCTTGTGAAAGTTTTCATTGCATAGGCTTCCCTCCTTTATATATACACCTAACACAAAAAGTCCCTGACCAGGCGCTTTGATGTTGGCTAATCCAAAAATCGATACCAAAAATCTGAGATTTATTGAATGAGCAAATATCTTCTCCGTAGTTGATACCTCATACAAATCGAATTAAACTTTTAAAGTTTTGATAATTTTAATAACCACGACTAACGACAACAAAGTTGCATTAGAATTGGTTTCCTATGGGATATCATTGATTTGTATTGTCCACTGTGTGCTATCTGAACCAGTCAGGTAGCTGGATGAATGGGTAACAGGCATCGACACGAGTCGATACACACATATTTTCACTGCACAATCACACTAAGCAATAATATCCCATAGAAACCCAATTTTAGTGCAATATTTTGTGGTAGTTATCCAAAACTATCCACTCGGTCTCGATTTGTAAGGATGTGGCATCAAACTATGGACAAGAAATGTGCTCATTAAATGTATATCTCCGATCTTTCGTACTGATTATTGATTTTGGATTAGCCAAAACATCAAAGCAGGTACTTTTTGTGTTAGGAGTTAATAATCTCCGTATTTCATACCGCTGGTTGGATCCACGTTTGGGGCCCATTAAGTGGTGAACTAATTTGTCTGCTTTTTCACCTATTTCTGTATTAAGATGAACAATGATTCTGTTATCTCTTTACAATTGATTAAATTTGCTATTATTGACAACTAATTAGACACAGAACAGTAAACAAAAGAATCCAGAACTTATAGGACATATCTATAAATTGTTTTCGTATTTGAATCATGTCTAAAACGTATTCTTTGGTCGTGGGTAGACTGGTCAGGTTAGGTGGGTGACAGTAAGCATGGTAAGTAGGAAACATCAATCCTCGATATCTTGGCGTAAGTTCATCAGGATTGTTCAGTAATTATAATAAGAAATTGTTTTTTCATCTTGACAAATCCAAAATTAGTTGAGGTACAATAATTAAACATATATATGAAACAAATGATTAAGGGGATAAATAATCTCTCATTAATAACATGAACTGAGTGCTTGGCTTGAAGCAACAAAGCAACATCTTGTGGAATTTGAGGTTTTGCAAAATCATAAAACACTTAATAATTTATTATAAAACGCTTTTAAATCTGGAAACTGCTAATGTATGTTTTCTTATCAAAGAAATGCATGTACATTTGAAATCTCCCATTGCTTTACAACATTGTATAGTTTCAGATGTGCTTCTGTAGCTCATAATTAACTAAATATTCTTTACTGAATAGCCTATGTGGATTGTGCATACCTATACGTCAAATAGTGTGTATTAACCCGCGAGAAACAATAAAAAGGGGGTAACGTTCGTTTACCATTACCGGATAATGTTTATCTGGATAAAACCCCGGGATAAAACACGTCTCGCGATATGAAACTCATCAAGAATCAAGAATAACTTGTACCCAACACAAAAACATACCTAAAAACTAGATAACTTGTGCATGTGTTTGTTTTAATATCTATAATCACCTTCGTTTCCATTGGGTTCACTTATCCAATCTAGCGTATGGAAGCTCTCTAAAAAAGGTCCTTTTGGGTCCAAGCTAAAACTACCAAATTTGTTTTGCTCGTAGTGATGTTGTCCGATTATTTATTCGTGAAAAATAGAAGAAAAACGTGAAAGATGAAACGAATTATATGCAAAAACATCGGATTTTGCATGTTGAAGAGATCGATATCACTTTTTACTGAAGGCGCTTTTCATTTATTAGTTGCTTCGTCTCTTCATCACTGATTCTGATTTTCTTTTCTTAGTGAGGGTTTGAGAGATTTTGTGGATATTAACACTTGACGCTTGATTTCGTTTATTCTGCGACAGAGGCCGGTAATGAAAGTGATGGGGGCAAATGCGAACGACCTTTGCCGAAGAACTTGTTGGACGGGGTCGCTCTCACTTCGCGAGTGGCTCCAGTGCTAAGAGATAAACAAGCAGACGGAGACCCGGGTTAGGGACGGCATCCAGATTCGTACGGATTAAAAACCGTAGATCGGAGAGGGTAAACGCGGCTGTCCGTTCACGGGAGTTGTTCAATGCGTTCGCTAAGCATGGCTAAACGTATATTTAACCGCGTTCCTTTTATCTACACAAAACTGTCCGTTTATCCCAGTGCGTTTACCTTCTCCGATCTACGGTTTTTTAATCCGTACGAATTTTGATGCCATCCCTTAGGTCAGAAACAATAATTAGTTAAAATTAGATTAAAAAAATACAATTTTAGCATAAAAAGGCATTTTTTCCCGCGCTGTACGCACATTTTGTTACTAAATTAGGTTAAATTAGACCATATGCTGACAATTTTAGCATAAACAGATTTTCATGCCTACGTTTTGCCCCCCCCCCCCCCCTCCCCCAAAAAAGTATGAGGCTGGTGCCGCCATTGTCGACGTCTTCTTGTGACCCTTTTTGTCTCTTTCATTGTATAAGAGTAATAGTCTATTATTCATCACGAGACACTGGCGTGACTGCATCATTTACTAATTGCAGCTCAATGCGCGCGACTATACTCGAGGCGCTGGCGCTGCGTCAACATACACACGTATAGAAACACGGAAGATACATACGCGTGCGTAAATGCTGCGCCTGTATAGTTACTTCACTGTTCAGAGGAAGGGAAATCGAGTATAAGCATTGTATGGCCTGCACCATGCAACTATCATGCTTGCAAGACGCAAATACATACGACCCGAGCAATGTGAGTCCATATATTTGACTTTGTTAGCTAATTCAGAGATATTACATAAAAATAAATTGAGCGTGACTGCGAGAGCACGGACAAGAAGGTCAAAAAGTGCACCGTGTCGCAAGTTTTTGTGACGAAATGATATCTGACGCAAGTGATTGATGTAATTATAATAGACACATACCACGATATATATTTCTGCTGCTTTTTGTTTTGTAAAGTGCAAACTGCAAAAAAAAGTGCAACTGGTACGTCCGTAGTTTGCGCTTCATCACTGGGCTTCCCATCGTGTCGGGTATTCACAAGGTCAGGGGCACCACCAAATGATCTTCTCAGCGTGCTCATTACGGGAATCCCTGCCAATCTAACCGAAATCGACGAGAAGATCACGACTCTGTAATATCTAAGTGTAAAATAGTGTAAGGTCTCTAAAAACTTACGAGATATCACGTTAGTTATAGCATAACGGATGCGGTACTTTAAGTGGAATTTGTTTTGGGAAAATAGCACATATTACGGATGCGGTACGAAAGTGGATTTTTGTGGATGAAATAAAATTGGTTTCTTTCAACAACAATAATTCATCGACATCACTGTTTAAAAAAATTATCTCGCGTATTCAAATATTAACGTACATATAAAATGCATTACTAATATACCAGACGGTTTAAATACAATTTTACACTAAATCTATTTTAACAACTTTAAACTAGGCCTAATTGAGAAATAATTGTAAGAAATTAAAAAATTAAAAAGCAAACATTTTCATAAGTTGGCACAATGAACCTGAATTCGGCATTGAACAGCTTATTTCGATTAGTTTATAAATGGACCAAGCTTTTAAACTCAAACTGATATCTATTGTCTATTTCACTAATATACTATTCTCCGAATGAAGCACAGTGACGCGCGCGCATACTCGAGGCGGTTGCGTACGGACAGACGCGTAGAAAGACGGAATGCACATTATACATTAACGCATGCGTACATGTTGCACCTGTAGAGTTACGTCACTATCCAGAGGAAGGCAAATAGACCAAAGTTTGTGTCTGATTGGTTAGTCCATGGGATCGTTTTCGGACATCAATTCAGGGCTTTCGGAACATAAGGGCAAAGAAACGCTCGTCCCGATAATTATCAGAATATCTGCATGTACGTAATTATATCTGAAATATCTCCGCTCACCCACCCAGTCCACAACATTCTCTACACTGATCTTGATATACCAACAGCGTAACACCTGTGACGTCTGACTTTGATTTCAAAGATGATAATAACTACAGAAACCCGAGAATCTGCTCCAAAAGAAGAACGAACAAAAAAAGAAGAAGATGCAATTAACGAAGAACCGGTGCAAAGACGAAATGTCCTTGAACATAAACCAATGGAATGCGATACCTTATTCAAACGTCAGTTCATTATTCCTCAACAACACATGTTCGAATCAATAATCTACAAAAAAGTGTCGTCTTCGTTTGTAGGCGACAGTCAGGCACAGACTTTTTTCTCTTTTTTCTCTTTCCAAATACATGTTAGGAAGTACTTGCGCAAAAAGACGTCGCAGTCTTCTATTAGTACCCAGTGTGGATTCGCCGTAAGGTGCCCGGTATTCCTATAGCATGTGTTGGCGATTAACACAAGTTAATTGAAACCGGCAGTTGGCGCAATTTTCTATATTGCAATTAATAATAAGGCTGGCGCCAAAACCGATCGTCTGTCACTACAACAGGCGCATTTACACATATACAGAAATTCCGTTTATTATGACAATTGGCAGAAGTCAAATAATATAGAAAATTACAACTGGTGTATTATTTTGTTCTTTTCCTTTAAGTATCATGTATCTTCATGCAAACAATTTGACAACTTCATTTCCGCCATGCTGTAATTACACCCAACCCTATATCCACGTAAAATCGTCTATCTTAAAGTTAGTGCTAATTGTGCCTACATTGCTAAACTGCTACCATATCAAAAGCATTTTCCTCGTCATCATAGCTGGTCCTGGTATATATAAGAGAAGTTATATATGTACCAAGCATAACATTTTCCCTTGAGACCCTATACTCCCTATGCATATTAATGAATTTTAACGACCAAGGTTCTTTTTTTGGCTTTTTCTTATAGGATCTTTGCTTGATAATGCACCATCTACATTCCCAAGTCCAAAATATTTATTGTTTCTCAATCCCTAAATATGCACTACATAAACATTAACCATACACGTAAATATTCCGGCTTCACAATCTAACAGCTCAGCTACTCACAATAAACGATATTCCACCTCGTCCTTTTGGAAGGTGTACGTAACAATACCATCATTATCATAGTCAATTATTATTTTTCTTTAGTACGTGTCTCAACCAGTTAGTGTCTTCAATCCACTGCTACTGTAGTACCAGTATCTTAAAGAGGAAGCCGGGGAAGCCACGCCATGGTCAGTTCGTAAGAACTGCCTTGCATCTGTTCACTTGATGACAGAAGAACAGAGTTGACACGAAGACATTACCCTAAGGAATTGACTGTCCAGCATTCCAGTGTCCAGATCTGGTCTCTGCAGAACCACACCAAGGTCATTTCTTCCGCGAAGAACTGATTTACACCTGTTCATTTGACACATGGAGGAATTCCAACCTTGGCGAATTCCCTAAGGAACCGGCTGTCCAGAGCGGGGCATCCACTCACAGAAGCCGACCATGCTACCTTTATAAACTCCTCACAGAAAGTATCGAGACACTTGAAAATGAGCCAATAATTAACGGCCCAAAATGGTATGGATTAATCGAAGCAAATAACCCAGTGCATAATTTTGTTCTGCGTATTTTGACACCTTGCTTATTGAGATGCGATGATGCGGAGCGTAGTTATTGTCATTTCAATGGTCGTAGGTCCAGTTTCAAAAGTGACAATCTTCCATGAGAATGATCAGGTTTATGCTTTACACACGTGTACACAAATGCTTCTATAGGGATGATTGTCACTTTTGAAACTGGACCTACGACCATTGAAATAACGATAACTCCATACCGCAACATCGTATCTCAACAATTGAGGTGTCAAAGTATGCAGAACAAAATTATGCACTGAGTTATTTGCTTCGATTAATCCATACCCTTTCGGGCCGATAATTATTGGCTCAAATACCGTATTAAGTGTCTAGATACTTTTTGTGATGAGTATACATTATTGCTTCTTGGATTGGCCCCTAAATATATGTATAATTGATTGATTGTGTATTTGTTACAAGCATGACAAGGGGAGACAGTTGGCTTACAAAATATGTTGAATAGAAAGTGTCAAAGAAGCAATCATCGGGTTTTTATCTGAAAATACACATACCTCTACAGCAGTTGATGTTCTGATGTTGTTCAGAAATGAACAGGTAGCTGACAGAACTGCCTCCTTGCTCCATGATGGCGTCCTTGTAGCTGCTCGAAGTGTGCCCTGAAAAAACGTTGGTAAATTTGAGACCAATTCTATATTTTCTGGAATATTTGGCATTTTGTATGGGAGATATTTCATTTTTGAGAAATGTTTACAATACTTCGGAGAAAATAAGCCACATTTTCGATCGATAAATGTATGCCAAATATCACGGTTCCCACGCAGTAAAATGTTAATATTGGTATAAGGGGAAAACTACTCCTACGTCCGTATTTCTTATATCAATGTCAAAGTATACATTCCAAAATGTCTCCACTTTGACCACCGGATGTTACGGCATATTACCTAAACCGCTTATGATAAATAACAGCTTATACATTATTATGTCACTTTTATGAATTGTTATTGCATTTTAATGATGAAAAACATTATACAATAAGTTATACCATACTAGAGAAATACATTAAACTGGGTGTCACGGAAACCTTTATTATGTTAAAAAAACACCAAAAGATATCAAAGTTTAATGATATTATTCCAAAACTGTATTTTTGAATTTTAACATCAAAAGATTTAAGTTTAATGATATTATTGCAAAAGTGTATTTTTGAATTTTATTGTGTTATGTATTATACAAGTTACCATGATTTTTAACATCTGTTACACCTGTATACCTTCTATCTAACATAACATACACCCGAAATTAGGGAGGGGATCGTTGCAACTTGCAACCCCTAGGATTTCTTTGCTCAAATAAATTGTCAAATGACTGGAGGGTATCACCAATTGTGTTTATTTTAGTCACAACCTTTTGACCTAACCCCTTTTTATCCGGTGGTAGGGTAGGCCTAAATCCACAAAGTTAGGGTATAATGGTATAACGCAAAATTATTTTTTATTATGAGTGCTATCAACTTCAAACTTGATATGTTAAAAATAAGGTGTTAGATAATATTTAGTAAAACGAATGGTGGAAATCTTGGGTTTAAATGTTTTTGTGAGCCCAAACCAAGTTTTGGGGGGATTGTTTTAGTGGGGCTCTCTTTGGAGGCTAGGCCATTATGACGTCATAGTCTGGAGGCTAGGTCACTATGACGTCATTGGTACCTTTTTGGTATCAATGAAAAGATGAGACCAAACTCAAGAAAACATAGGCGAATGTATCCATATTTATCAATGTTTATATTTATTTTCTAAAATCATTTGTTGAAAATGAAAGAAAACGATTACATAAAATGGCCTCCTAATTGAGCTCTGGCCAATTTTGTAAACGAAAACGAAATGATCAAATACTAGTAGTAGGCCTACCCAGTTCAAAACTCAACGCTGTATTTTTGTCATATGTCATAGAAGTGCTGCGGTATATTTTTAACATTTACAAACCATCTTCGTCTCAATTCGTGTAATAGAATCCGCTAGACACAATTTCAAAATAATATTCAAATTCATCACACTGAGATGTTTTAAAAGCTTAAAAAATGGCCCACCAGGTAGGAGCAGTATGCCGGGCAGTATGCACATCAAGTGGTAACTTTAACCAATAACTTAACTCTCCCTCTCTTTTCGAACAGTGAGCTATATCTTCTAAATCATTATTTTTATTTTAGGAACTTTATAATGGAAGTTAGTTAATTCAATCCGATGCGGACAAGTCTTTTCTAATTGCAGATGGGAGTTATTGTCCGAAAGGTTTTCCACATTTGGGCCACATTTATTTCTAGAAAAGCTTAAAAAGCATTGTTGGCGCAATTGATGAATGTATCCTCACTGATCCTAGATATAAATTGTCCTTAAACAGTGTGTTGTTAGGGATGGCATCCAGATTGGTATGGATTGAAAACCGTCGAACGGAGAGGGTAAACGCAATGGGATAAACGGACAGGTTTGTGTAGATGAACGGGATGCAGTTGAATAATGACCCGCCAATACGAAAAATAATGTTTGCTCCGTCGTAATTGCCTACTTTAAGGTATTGATCGATCGATATAGTATATTGTCCGCGTGTAATTGGTCAATAGTAAAGCAAACCTATAATCGGATAACAATAGGCCACTTCTCACCGTTTGTTTGCTTACTTCCCCGTGTGTCATTCGATGTTTCGGGAAATGTGTTTAGCTATGGTCATCGAACGCAATGAACAACTCCCTAGCACGGACAGCCAGTGCATTTTGTCAAAGCGTCGAACGTTTTTCAATCCGTATGAATCTGGATGCCGTCCCTTACTTTATGTTCAGTTGTGGACTTGATTAAGGTCGTTTTCATGAATGTATAATGTATATGTTCTTGAGAGATCTCTCTATATTTTATTCCTAAGAGTAAAATGCACATTTTAACCTCAGGCAGGTATAATCTCGAAAGAAATTGATGCATTAAGGTTGAAAAATTGGTACATAAAGCCTACGAAAGAATCCAATAGAGAAAGATGCGTGCAAAGTGTTAATAGTGTTACCCGTCACGCCTTACTGGGAGGTCTATAGACGCAATCCGCGTCGTAACAGGTGCCCAAAGGGACAAAAATTGAGTTGGAGCCAGGACGCTTCTCAAAACATTATCACACTTCGGGTTATTCAATATGATATAATAATAAGTAAGAAAAATACGGCTAAGGTAAATACACAATTAAATTTCAGGGGAGGGAATTGAAAACGAGAGAAAAATTATCCGCGCCGATAGCAACGAGCGAGAAAGCCACCATAAGTTAAAAGTTAAAGGTGTTTGCTATGATATTTTATGTACGGTACTGCAAAATATTTTTAAAAAGTCTTTTTTTTTACGAAAAGCTCACCAAAACGGCCGGGTTTTTTTTAAAGTGTCGGTACCTGGAACTTTCATACACATCTTCCTTCTCATACACATACCCGTTGGCTGGTGGTAGAGAAAATACATATGCACCGCACATTGTATACCGTTTGGATTTTAGCATTTAAAATTATAATGTTTCGGACAATTAGGATCTGATGAATGCAGATTAAACATGTTAAACATGTTAAACATGTTAAACATGTTAAAGAGGCAACTAGAATTAGAACATGCAAATAATTTCGTATAAATCGATAATAATATGATCACGTGGCATAAATAATCAAAAAAAAAGAAAAGAAAAAAAAGAAAGGGATAGGGTGAGGGGGAGGGAGAGAGAGAGAGAGAGAGAGAGAGATAATAAAATATATATGGAGATTACAACAGAGAAGAAAAATTCAAAAAATGGTCGCTGTCCGCGCATTTTGATAGCTGTTTTGATCTGATTACTCGTACAACTATGAATTGTTTTAGACCATATTATTGCAATTTAAATTAAATCAAAAGATCTGTACCTAAAACAGCTGCAATTCCTACCCCGTATGATACTTGATCTATATCAAGAAATCAAATTAGTTTGGATGGCGACTGGATCATCTTTTTCAGTTCCAGGAGAGCAACGTCGCATTTCATTGTAGGTTACCTCGTATCAACAAATCTGTTTCTCTACTAAACACTAACAGTAAATAATGGAATATTTCTATGCCGTCAAAAGGTGAAGGATGCCGCATAAGAGTGAAAATATTGTGCCAATCTAAATTATTTCAGATTGGAACAGATGTATCTTCAATATGTAATATAATTTGTAAGCGACTGCAATGGTTGACGAAGTAATTTTAGGACAGAGACTGATGTATATTTGACGTAAGAAATACGGTTGACAGTTGATTTGCGTTTACCTTATTCTTCAAGGACGTGCAAAATTGTTAGAACTAATACTAATAGCAGTGAAAAGGGTTTCAAAGCATTCTATGTATATATACCAATGTTAGAATTGTATCCGATGACATGAAAGTTAAATATCACTACGAATACTTCATACCTTACTTCATACCTTACTTCACACATTCACAAGTAGTATAGGAATGTGATGCTTTGTAATGCCCCCATTTCTTTCTGATATTCCTTAATCTCATTTTTCTTACAATACATATTTTGGACAAATTAATTCTTTAAACCATTATTTTAGCAACACAAAACAATGGTTTTATGGAATTCATTTTGTTATCCCTCACATTTTAGCGCAATGATGGTACAGGGGTACATCCATTATACAACTATGTAATGGCCGCTTCGATCAGGATTTATTATACCCAGTTGTTTGGGTGATTAGGGTATCCTTTCCACTTTACCATGTATATCGTTAAGTTTGGCTACAGTACAGAAGCCCCAATGGTGCATGCCCGTTCAGAATTGAGCGTCATCTAATTCAGGTGATTGGGTATCAAACTGTATCCAGCAAGTGTCGCCTCTGCAGTGAAATAGACCTTAATGTTTCAGTTCATCTATCTATCAATATGACTACTTCATACCTTACTTCACACATTCACAAGTAGTATAGAAATGTGATGTTTTGTAATGCCCCCCTTCTGTTATTCCTTGATCCTATTGTTCTTACAATACAGATTTTGGACAAAATAAATTCCTTAAAACCATTCTTTATTGTTGCTAAAAACAATTATCCCTCACATTTTAGCGCTATGATGACACAGGGGTACGTACATTCATTATACAACTATGTAATGGTCGCTTCGATCAGGATATATTATACCCAGTTGTTTGGGCAATTAGTGTATCCTTCCCACTTTACCTACGTGTATCGTTTAGTGTGAGGGCCTATTCAATGGCTACAAAAGCCCCAATGGTGTATGCCCGTTCAGAATATATGATACCCAGTTGTTTGGGTAAATCGTGTAGCCTTTCCATTATACCACGTGTATCTAATTCAGGTGATTGGGGTATCAATCTGTTTCCACAAGGGTCGTCTCTTGTCGCAATGTAGTGAATATTATAGACCATAATATTTCAGTTCATTAAAGTAGTTTAAATATAGTATAATAGAGAAGCTCATCCTAGTTGGGATGAGCTTCTCTATTATACTTAATTTTGACATTTCTGCTCGTCCCTCTGTACACCTTCGGGTATCCTGATTGTAGTTTCTATTCTGTTTCAGTTGGGACTGGTTTGTATATTGTAGAATAATATAGTTGACCCTGTTTATGCATGCTTTATGAGATGCACATTTATTTAAACATATGACTATTCTATTCTTGAATAAAATTGATTCCTCTTTAGTTTCGAGGATGATAAAGATTCTGATACATTTATCACTGATAAATCCTGTTATAAGAGTTTGGCATTCGTTAGCATATACCTGTGCGTAAATGCTACGCCAATACAGACTTCCTTGGTGAAGAGAAATCATGAAATGTACACCGAATATCTAGGTGACTCACCCTTCAACAGTTGAAATACCATATGCATAGATAGGGTATTTTAAGATGTAAACAATTCAATACGAAGTTTTGGTGGCATTGTACTCTCTAACATTGGCTGGTCTACTTGTCAAATTTCCACCTTAGCGTCTGTGAGATTATACTACTAGTATTTGGAAGTTTTTATAGTTTTTGTAGACCCATTAAAGCGATGTATTTATTTTCCTCAAGCTAACGTTTTAGATAGACAACCCATGTGAAATTTACCATCTGATGGCATTAAAATCTTTGCTAAAACACAAATAATTATATCTTCCCATTACCAAACTTAAAAAAATGAGGCATCAAATACAGTTTGATGCATACATTATTGTACATTAAGCTTTTCCTATCATAACCATGATAACAGGAATAAGGTTTCATGTTCGGGGTGGGTGATTAAGCTCGTATCATTGCTCTTCCATTAACACAGCGGTGTAACGGTGTATCATGCAGGGCATCATTTTAACCGCCTTCACAGAAAAAAGGATTAGTGGTATATGACTCTTTAACAAGGATTTAAAGAACTGAATATTGTTTATTTTTAAATCTATAACTGTAGCCACTGTAGCCAACGTTTCATTCGAAAATTGTAGATATTCAAGAATACCATACTGAAGATATTTCATGAAAAATGGTTTCCTGTATGTTACCATGGTTACGGTTGACTGGTGCTATAAAAATGTTGATGAGAAACAGGACAACTATATTACATTGACAGACAATGACAAAGATGACCTATTTGAACCAAATAAGTCATTCCGTCACGATTATATTTAATGTCATAAAGCGAATATTATAGCAATTTCAAATTCAAATCGAATTACGCCGTGGTCATCCCTTACGTGACTTCAGCATTACCGTGATAACACTCACTCATGTGTTAGGTATTTCTGCAATTCTTGCGGGAAAATGTGAGAGATATCTAGAATCAAAAACAAAACTAATAACATTATAGTAGATAAAACTCCGATACCCCCACCGGGATTGGTATAAGATATTTTTTGCACTTTCAAACCAAAGAAGAAAAGTGCATTTTGTGTTTTTCTTGTGTAGGCTGTTTTAACACACTCATGATCCATTTGACCACTAACAATGAGCATTACATGGCGATATTTGTCACCAATAGTTAAGTTTCATAAATTCATATGCACTTCTGTCATTTTTGTGGAAATGTTAGGGAGCACAAATATGCGGGAAATGTGGTGAATCATTGAAAAGAAATGAAATTACAGATAATTGTAAGGAACAATACCAAATGTAAATGTGCACATCAAATCCTCTTGTATTGTATAAGGCCATGTGTTTTGAACTCACCACCCAAAAAGGGTGGTGGCGTTGAACTTTTGCTGACGAATCATTCATCGCTCTCTTTAACGTAACAACTAAA
Organism: Ophiura sarsii; assembly: GCA_035610835.1. Classification (NCBI taxonomy): domain Eukaryota; kingdom Metazoa; phylum Echinodermata; class Ophiuroidea; order Amphilepidida; family Ophiuridae; genus Ophiura; species Ophiura sarsii. The sequence continues at coordinate 68,118,978 of CM069449.1, read as the reverse complement.
TGTGGTAGACCAATCATGGTTGAGGTGTCATTTGAAAGCCTATTTATCTAGCTACATTGTGTGAATAAATTAAGTATTTCTATAACTGTTTGGCTGAGATATGATTGATTATATTGTGAAAGTCAGAGGTGGTGGCGGTGGCGGTGGCGGCGGCGGCGGTGGCGCTGGCACCGTGTACAAGGCTATGGGGAATATAGAAAAGGTTCCCAATTCTACGTTCAATTTACAATAACTCCTCAATCCTCATCCCTGTAAGGTACAAACATGATTTTGCGCTCATTTTATAGATTATTATATATTCTATAAGAATCTGTTTCAATAAACGTAACAACTATTATGTAACAATTGTAATTTGTCATCGGCTTTCTCCCTATTCGCTACACAGTGAACTTGCCCTAATTCATCAGTTTAACATACAGGACTATAACATTTATCAGGCTAAGGTGCATACCCCCAAAAATATACTTGTAAACTCTAATAAATATAAAATTTAAACGTTTGTGCTCATTTACTTCCCGATATAGTATATTTTAACAAGTTACCATCGTTATTTTTTGAACATTCTTAATCACAACATGTTACCATGGGCCACTTTGGTTTAATCAATGGTAAAATCACTGGGATGAATATGAATGGAATCGAACCAGAAACATAGCAGTAGAGCGCTCTTGTTAGACAACAATGGTTCGTTTCAAGTGGTTAAAAGTATTACAAAGAAGGTTAGGTCTTTACAAATATTATTTATTTATTTTATGAATTTATTTATTCAAATGAAATAAAACTATTTGAAAAAATAATTATATTGTTCTCTCTAATGTTCCTTGCATGATAACCTAACCATTTAATTTATACAAGCAAGATTGTATGATATTATTGTGAAAGTGGCCCAATCCGATTTCTCGACGACTTAGTAGATTGGTCATAACTTTTAAACGCAAGTAGTTAAAAAGACCAAATAAAATGATTCTGGTAGCCAAAACGGGACTTAACACAGAGTGTATTAGAGATTTTGACATTGCATGATTTTAAAATTGAATTAAAAATAAAATTGCGATTGTATAACTTTTTTTTGTTACAGTCTGTATACCAGAATGTAGAACTTTATAACAATATATGCAATGTATGCTGCCAATGTTTCACAACTTACGATACATATTTTGTATTATTTGTTGCTACTGCAGATCACTCAGATACGACGCTATGTGATAATTATCTCGCAGTTCGGAATCGGTGCGCACATAATATGCTACAGGTGAACCGTGAATTCAAAAAATAAAAATAAATAGAGAATAAAAATGTATCACAGCTTACAAAAATGCACTTAAAAAACTAAAAGAAACCTCTCTCTGGCCTAATATTTTGCCAGGTAATACAGGCTTTCTGCTAATACCAAAATCGCAATTTTGTTGGGGTAAGTGAATTAAATTTAAAATACAGTATGTGAGAATTATCTTAGAGTTCGGTACACACATGCAACAAGTGCATTTTTGTGTCATTATGTATAATAGGTGAGCATTAAGCGCAAAGGCTAAAGACAATCAAAATATGTCGCAAAGTGTCCGCCTAAACACAAGGTTGTATTTACGCACAGGTGTGTGCTTTCGAGATAGAACCAAAACTTCCCACAGCTTTAGGTTACACATATGAACTATAGCTGGCCTCGGATCTCATTAAAACCACGCTAGTATGCCGTATGGGTCTTCGGGCAAATGAGAAAACACAAGTAGGAAAAAAAAGAGGTCGGCCACCACTTTTCTTTTTGACTTTTTGACGTCTTGCAAAAACAACTGGAGTATACCGTCTACCAATCAAAATATCTTAAAGGGTATATGTGTCGTCTTGTCTTGCGAGCCAAAGCTCAGAAGTAAAAGCAATGTGGATTATTTAAGGTTGCGATATTATAGTTCATATGTGATTCTATATCATCATTCTATTTCGGTTTCACTCCGTATGAGACATTTTGAAGTTCAACACTTTCTATTTCTATTTTGACATATTTAATTATACCTTAATAAGTTTTGGGAATAAGTAGGTTATAACAAACATGGTCAATCAATCTTGGCTTTTATATATAGCTTTAACAACGAAATGTTAGTACCAGATGCAATCCCAAACTACTGCGTTTTTCTAGGGTCAATTGTTTGTGCTTTAAAAGTTAAACAACAATTGGATTGTTGAGACATTTACTATCAATTTAGTCCTGACAAATCTTCGAATCACATACAGCGATCTCATTTCCACTCATCTTAAAGGAATGGTCCCGCAAGCACAACATTGAGCATTATTTGTTAGAAACATAATTATCGAGCCGAAGTTACGTAATTATATAGAACAAAACACCGTACTAGTCACAAAAATGAATAAAAACTGCCATCACTCAACATGCACTTTTTAAAATTCGCGGCGATTGAAAGTCCCGGTGTCGATGACGTCATGGGTATCGGTGCTCAAATTTGCGCATGTGTATTGTACAACTATGACATCATCGACACTGGGACTTTTAATCGCCGCGAATTTTAAAAAGGGCATGTTGAGAGATTGCGGTTTTTATTTGTTTTTGTCATAAGTGTGGTGTTTTGTTCTATATAATTACAAAAGTACACTTTTATGCTTGCGGGACACCTCCTTTAATACTACGTACCCAAATGATGAGTGCGTGTGATACACTGATGATGCGCAGTATCCTTTTTAAGACATGTTGGCCCGTGGGTTCGACTCCCACTACACCCATCGTGCGTCGGTCCAACATGTTGGACCGTGGGTTCGACTCCCACTACACCCATCGTGCGTCGGTCCAACATGTTGGACCGTGGGTTCGACTCCCACTACACCCATCGTGCGTCGGTCCAACATGTTGGACCGTGAGTTCGACTCCCACTACACCCATCGTGCGTCGGTCCAACATGTTGGACCGTGAGTTCGACTCCCACTACACCCATCGTGCGTCGGTCCAACATGTTGGACCGTGAGTTCGACTCCCACTACACCCATCGTGCGTCGGTCCAACATGTTGGACCGTGAGTTCGACTCCCACTACACCCATCGTGCGTCGGTCCAACATGTTGGACCGTGGGTTCGACTCCCACTACACCCATCGTGCGTGGATCCAATGACAGAAACCACTCAGTCTCACTGCAAAACTAGTGCGTATGGCTCAGACGTATAAGTGACTTGTACGTAAACATAAAAATGTACTTAAAGGTATATGACCCGATCACATTTTCGTAACACAGAATTATTTCAAACATACGGAGATTTTCATATCATATGAAAGCTCGTATTTTTCTCATCATCATACTAAAATTTGACGACCTAAATCGGTATAATTACGGAGAAATTGATGAAATAACGTCGAATTACCGCGAATGGTGGTACAGGCCCTGTCACACATACGGCGATCAGGCCAGCGATCACACTGCGCTATAAAAAGTGTATAACACGCAGTGATAGCGCGGAAAACTGTCCATTTTTAAATCAATGTCACCAAAACCCTTTCACAAACTGCTGCGATCAGACCGGCGCTTGGATTACGCTGAAACATTATCAAAACGCCAAGCCAAACGCATCAAGATCTCCACATTCCCCTCAGTGACGCAGTGGGAACTGGCTGGGACTTCAGAGTGTCGTGAGAGGGTCCCCATGGTCGCCCTTGAACGCCAGTGCACCACGCTTGTTTTGTGCATGCACAAAACAAGCGTGGAGGTTCCGCGTTCTGTTCAGAGCGCTATAACGACTCAGTAGCAGCGAAAAGTGAGCGTCCCGTCGACGTAGCAAGGACGCATACAAACTACTTGTCCTCTGCGACTGCAGTAAAGGTTCGTTCACACTAGGCGATGTTTGCCGTGCGATGCGATGCGGTAGCCGTACTTCCACCGCAATGTACGGTAATTCGTCGCGGGTCACGCCGGGTCAACGCAGGTCACCGCATACGATGGCATTCAGTGCCGTTTGACAAAATATGAGAGCGTCAGCGTCAACGCAATGCGTCGCAGACTGCCGCAATGGCAGTTAAATATGTTTTAACTCCATTGCAATAACGAACCGCACCGCACAGTAAATAACGTTTCAGTGTGAACAAACCTTTGCTGTCAGGAGACAAACACATCATGATATTATCACTATTTATATCATGTTAATGTATTCAAATTAATCAAAACACCTGTTTAAACTCCCGCCAACAGATTATCGCATTACGCTAAGCTAGGATAATGCTCTCTAAATAGGATTTAAATAACAATCAATGTGATTAGAGCTCTAAACGTGGGTCATTGTTATTCCTTCTGTATTTACTACAAGGAGTATAATGTACAGTCCTCAAAATAAGTAACTGACCAGGTTATTACCTGGTCAGTTACTTATGTTATCAACTCTAACACTATCGGCCGAGAGCACCAATGGCGAGTAGCTGAAGAATAGCGCTACCTCGCTAGTAACCGAGGCGTAACCAAAACATTTGAGAGCACCAAACCGGGGTAAACTGCTAGGCTAGTAACTCGCGAGTCGCGAATTGGAGGCTGGTTTTGGTGAGATCATGAACAGTGAGGCAAAATCTTAAGGAAGGAAGACAATAACGGGTGTATAAAGCCAATTTGAACTCATTGCGAAGCAAGTGATTGCTTAATATTGTACAATTTATTGTTTGTCCCACAATCATGTCATACACATATTTTTCTTTACCATTACAAATTATGTTATCAACGAACCAAGGAAACGTTGGGTCCTGATCAACAGTTTTTACAATGTTTTCCCCAATATTAAAGTCAATTACAGTTGGTTTCCCGCTGCATAGGGAGAGCGAGCGGCATTTGCTTGGCGTTAGGGTGAAACCCATACTGGATGCTTAGTTTAATCTTTTAGGGGACGATGCTTAATAATGTGGACATTTACCTCGCTAGTTACTATTCTGGTGTTACTCGCCAGTTTTGCTCTCAGAATTACATCGTTAGTATGTTACGCTAGCTACAGTTAGGGCTGCTAGGGAAGTAGCTTACCCCCCTATAAAGTGGTGCACTCGGCCGATATGTGTTATGTATGTGTTGTATATGATTGTATAACCTAGGTAGTAACTTATTTTGAGGACTGTATATAATTTGAAAACGTGTTGAGAAGGTACTAGTAACGCAGACAGCGACTTATAAGCGCAATTTGATCGCAGCAGAGCATAAACAAGCGCGGCGCTTTGTATGGACCTCAAGGACGATCATGGGGACCCTACCCCGCTCTAGATGGTGTCCACTGCGTCCCCATTCGGTTCTTAGAGACCTTACTGTGTTTTGCATGGCTTTTTTCAGCGCAACGAGAGCGCAAGGCCTGATCGCCGTATGTGTGACAGGGGTATTTCCACCGATATAGTTTGTGTACTACTCAATGGGTACAGTTCACAGCATCTTGTGCGTCTAACATAAGAACCATTAGAGCTATGCAACTCAAACTTTGGACACAACTTTTTTAAGGATGACCTTTCATGTAGAATAGAAAACGTCAAGTTGAAAATCGGAACATCTACCTTTAACATGACATAAATTGCCCGCTTAGAAGCGCTATTAATTCGCTCTGGTAAACCTATTGTTATCAATACTACGAGAGGATTACCCAGTGCATATATTTAAATTCGGGGCTAACTGCATGGGTAAGATTCCATTATGTTGCAAATTACATCTACGCTCATGCCTTTAAACTACTCAATAGAGCCGGTTGGTTGCACACGAGAATTATGTCATATATAGCAACCAGTTTGGATGGAAGGCGACTATTTAAATTTGTTGACGGTTTTTAGGGCATCAATTTATAGCGCTGCTAAGCGGGCCTTGTAACTTATGGCACACATACAAAATTGAACTTAGACAAATGCAGATATATCTAAATTATCATGGAAATATTTGCATTAGGCTAAGTTCAATTTCCATTGGTGCTTGTACGCGCGCACGGTGATGCAGAATATTACTTTAGTGACTATCATATAAGTCTTACGTACAAGTCACTTATACGTATAAACCATACGTACTGGTTATGCAGTATGGCCTCATCACATCTCAATTACCAGTGGCGTAGCCAGGTTATTCATATGGGGGGGGGGGGGGCGAGAAACGAAAATGAACCGACAAAGTTGTTTTGAGTCAAGGACTGCGCGCGCAGCTCGCGATTTTTTTGACTTTACACCTATTTGTGGCACGATTGAGGTACATTTTGGCTCTAAACAAGCTTATACCAACGAATATTACACTTAGGTGATTGTTATGCGCGCGTAGCGCGCGAAATTTTTTCATATGTGTACTTTTGACCATCATAATTCCATGGTTCCTCTGGTCAAATGAACCGACAGTGCCAATCTCAACCGACACGATGTCAATATTGGGGGGGGGGGGGATCGCCCCCTCGCCCCCCTCTGGCTACGCTACTGTCAATTACATTTATTTTTTATTTTTTAGAAATGCTAAATAAGCAATATATATTGCTTGCATAGGTCTGTCAAATGTTTATTTGCTATATTTTACCAAGCAATATGAATTTCAATGTGGTGGTCTGAAAGTTGAACTTGATATTTTGCAGACAGGATATAATTATATAATAATTCAAACCTGTTTTGAATTATGAGTGTCTAGTAAAAAGACCGACTATTTTGTTATGATCAAAACCACATGAAGGATACCTTATATATTAGTATTTCATTAGAAATAGCTTTATCTACTCATTATTTTCGTTTGTTTTCCGGTAAAACATAGTAAATCTGAGAAAATGCCATTTACTATATATCACATTTTCTTCTCTTCAAGTCATACCCGTACATTATAAAAAGATATTCACAATTTACAATACATTTGAGGTTAATAAAGGCTGTGATAGTAGACAAACATGTCTTTGTACACACGAATAACTGCCTATTCTAAATGACAAGATATCTTGTCCGAGGGACACTTAATAGAAATCTATAGTCAAAATTACCAACAGACTAATTGCACATTCAATGTTCCCCAACATAAAACAAATGTTTTGAAAACATGTGTAGCTAATTATGGATAATACATGTGTATCACCTTTTTATTCCTATGGTTGGTGACTTTGTAACTAGCATAAGATATCTAGTCATTTTGAATAGGCAGTTTTACGAGTGTACCTCGGACAAGATATCTAATCGTTTTGAACAGGCAGGTTTACGAGTGTCTCTCGGACAAGATATCTAGTCAATTTGAATAGGCAGGTTTATGAGTGTCCCTCGGACAAGATATCTAGTCATTTTGAATAGGCAAGTTTACGAATTAGAGAATAAAGGTATTGTTTTTAGACCGTACCCGTGTTATATTGTCTGACATAAATGCGGACGATAGTATTATTTTAAGTAGAACAACGACGCCGCAGGCGGAGTTGTTCTACGCAAAAAAATAATACTATCGAACGGGTACGGTCTAAAAACAATACCTTTATTCTCATTCTTAAACAGTCATACTTTAGACATTTATCAAAGAAATAAGTACATTTTATTGTCCACATTTGACAACTTTTACCCCTGCTAGGATCGAATAGCCCACAAACATTCCATCCAATCACATGCGATGAGTAAACCATGCGTAAGCGTCGCAGCGCCGGCATAAACGCAGGAAAAGCGCTAAAGACGCACTGCAGAAGTGCGCGTTATGGAGCAAACCACGCATTGTGAAGGTCGGGCGCGCTGTTAAAACGTAAGCCCCACCTCCCCGTGTTCTATTGTCTCATAGAGATGTCGCCGATTTCTCTGAGAACCAATGAGATTGCTTAAATCTTCTTAGCTGTTTAAGAATGTCCCTTGGACAAGATATCTAGTCATTTTGCATAGGCAGTTTTACGAGTGTCTCTCGGATAAGATATCTAGTGATTTTGAATAGGCAGGTTTACTAGTCATTTTGAATAGGAATGTTTACGAGTGTACCTCGGACAAGATATCTAGTCATTTTGAATAGGCAGGTTTACGAGTGTACCTCGGACAAGATATCTAATCGTTTTGAACAGGCAGGTTTACGAGTGTCTCTCGAACAATATAGTCAATTTGAATAGGCAGGTTTATGAGTGTCTCTCGGACAAGATATCTAGTCATTTTGAATAGGCAGGTTTACGAATGTCCCTCGGACAAAATATCTAGTCATGCCAGGTATACGAGTGTCTCTCGGACAAGATATCTAGTCATTTTTTAACATGTTTAATAGGCATGTTTACGAGTGTACCTCGGACAAGATATATAGTCATTTTGAATAGGCAGGTTTACGAGTGTCCCTCGGACAAGATATCTAGTCATTTTGAATAGGCAGGTTTACGAGTGATATCCGCGTTACGGGCACCAGCTACTATTAAACTGAATTAAATTAAAGCGAAATATCTTCCAATATCAACAATGTATCACAAAACGACATTTAACCACATCTTTGCACATGGTGTCATTCGCTGAGGTAAGGATGCTCGCCAATTTGGAGCTAATCAAACTATGTGCACCCGGGCTATAGGAAGAATCTCCAGAAATATACGTAATACGACTATGTCTAAATGGCTTCTGAAACAAGTTTCTTCTAATCTGAGCGGGAACAACATACCACACTAAATAACAATAAAAAACCTGGTTGCTCAGAGCCAGTTTGTAAATATCGAAGAACATCAACACCAAAACACTGAAATGCTTTATTGGGTGCCATTGTTAAGGGACCCTGTGATACTAGTCGGATGAAATCTATTGACAGCCGCCTTAAATAAGCAAATTAAATATGGTAGATGTCGATAAGTTGCTGAACGCCAACACCAAAACACACTGAAATGCTTCATTGGGGTGTCATTGTTAAGAAAGGGACCAGTGATACTAGTCGGGCGAGATCTATTAACAGTCACCTTAATTAAGCAATTAAAAAATGTATGAAGAAATACTATATCATATTAAATAGACCGCATTAGCATCTGTCTGTAATGTATTCCATAATGGCGGCGTTGCTCTTAATAGTCAAGTAAACGATACGAATATGAAAATCTAAAAGTCGTAATTGATTTTTCAATAATTTGATAAGTATCCGACTTCAGCTGTTGCGTCAATACCGCGTTTTAACAGACAACAGCAATTTTCTTTCGATACAACGGTTACAACCTCATCGCGCCAAACGATAGATATAATAATGTTGGCTTTATAAAATTCAACACGCGATGTATGAGGCGTTAGGCACGCAACTTATTACAGCTATGTCCCCGTACAATCTCCCCCTACCATGTGGTCCCGCGACTTGGCACGAAACCCGCTAGTCCTTGTGTATTGGTGTCTCGCTTTGAGCACTGGAACTCAAGCTGGGTGTTTAATGGCGCTAACAAGCAATAAGACGTTACGTATACTTTTTACTCTAATGTTGCAAGTAAAAAAGTGTATGATATTCCTACAGCTATCATGCTATAGCATATAGGCTACATTTTGTCACAGGATTTGTAAAAACATCTGGAAAACATGAAATTAAATAAGTGTTTAAAATTTAGAGGAAACGGGAAAGAATATTTATTCACGGTCAATGGTAAAACATATTGACCGGCATATAATAAACCGGAAGTGATGCCATGAATCATGATAATCACTTGCTGACACCTGCTTTACGTGTAAGTCATGCTTTTGAAACACATATTCCGTGTGACCCTAATTAGATCGATAACTTAATCTAAAGCTGGTCAATGTACTTTTTACAAACCATGACCTTATTGATAAGACAGTTATGCTGAGTTTGTAACAGATGAACAATGAATACTTAAGGCCAACAAGGAAGCAGCAGAAATGGTTGTACCAGTTAAGAAGAGAGCCCATAAGACAAACTTCTCAAGTGATACTAGGGTCATAAAGGCAAGGGATAACATCAGGGATGCTATGCATATGATAAGTACCAGAACAACACCACTGATGATAGAAGAGAGGGTTACAAGTCTGCGAAAAAGAAACTAGAGGACACCTACAACCTAGTTATGTCAGAGCATTTGAATGGCAAGATTCAAGAAGTAGAGACTGCACATATCAACTCCAAGCATGGCTTAAGTTGGAAACTAATCAATGAAATCACAGGCAGAAAGGCATCAACAAAAGGTCAGTTGAAAGGAGACACGCAGAAGGAAAGGGTCACCAATTGGTACAACCACTTTCAGAACCTACTGGGAAAGCCACCTGATAGGCCTATATGTGAAGAGGATGAAGAAATAACACCAATCTTTGTAGATCTAGATTTCAGAACAGGGCCTTTTGACCAATATGAATATGACAAGGCTAAGAAGTCACTGGTAGAAGGGAAGACCTGTGGAGAGGACAATATACCGCCAGAAGTATTAAAAAGATGTGCTCTAGATGATATTGTGCTAGGCTTCTGCAATGATGCATTTACAAATAGAGAGAAGCCGAGCCAATGGTCCATCCTCAACATTGTGCCCATTCCAAAGTCAGGAGACCTCAGCCTGGGCGGCAACTATCGTGGTATAAGTCTTAGCTCTATCGTAGCGAAAACCTATAACCGGATGATCCTAAATAGAATTCGACCTGAGCTGGATAAACTTCTAAGAACTAACCAAAATGGCTTCAGGGTAGGAAGAACTACTATAGGACATATACTGGCACTGAGAAGGCTGATTGAAGGGGTGAAAGCTAATAACCTACAAGCAATAATAACATATATAGACTTCAGGAAGGCCTTTGATACCATCCATCGTGGCAAAATGCTAAGAATCCTGCACGCTTATGGCATACCAGGACAGATCGTCGATGCTGTTGGAGACATGTACAAGGGAACCATGGCTAAAGTGATTTCTCCAGATGGAGAAACAGATCTGTTCGAAATCTTAGCTGGTATACTTCAGGGTGACATCCTTGCCCCATATCTGTTTGTTATTGTACTAGACTTCGCCCTGAGAATGGCTATAACAGGAAAGGAAGAAGAGCTTGGATTCCATCTAGAAAAGCGAAGAAGCAGAAGGATTGGACCTGTAGCAGTGACAGACTTTGACTTTGCAGACGATATTGGCCTGCTGTCTGAAGAATTACACCAAGATCTGCTACAGAGGGTCGAGACATCAGTGGCTAAAGTTGGCTTGTCTATGAATGCAAAGAAGACAACGTTCATGGCATACAACCAAACAAGTGCGGTGGAAATCAGAACAAATGATGGAACCAAACTAGACGAAGTAAACGATTTCAAATACCTAGGTGCCTGGGTGTCAAGCACTGAAACAGATATCAAGCAACGTAAGGCAGCAGCTTGAAGAGCCTGTGGGAAGCTGAACAAGATCTGGAAATCCACCCTACCAAGAAAATTCAAACTTCGCCTGTTCGCCGCAACTGTTGAATCTGTGTTACTATATGGCTGTGAGGCATGGACCACCACCCCTAAGCTAGCAAAGCAACTTGACGGCTGCTATACTCGTATGCTGAGGGCTGTCCTCAACATTCACTGGAAGCAACAAACAACTAACACAGAGCTGTATGGAGACCTCCCCAAATCACCCAAAAGATCAGGGATAGAAGGACAAGATTTTCAGGCCACTGCTCTAGGAGTCAAGACTGTGTGTCGAAGCTGGTTCACTGGATACCAAAGCATGGGAGAAGAAAACCTGGAAGACCTGCCCTACTTACATCGATGTGCTTAAACAGGACACTGGTTTGGATGTCGGAGACCTAAAGACAGCAATGCAGGACAGGAAAGTGTGGAGAGCCATTATAGATCGAGAACACAACTCGAATTAAGCAAGCAAATTAATCCCTCTAACATTAAATTCAATATAGAATCAGAATATCTCATGAGGCGGGGTTTTCAATCAGATCTTCCTTTTTTTGCGATTCTCTTGATGGTTTCAAAAAGACTTTAAAAACTCATCTGTTTAAGATTGCGACTCATTGACTTTCTATGTAACTGTTTTTATGATTTAATTGTTAGCTTATATTTGTTTTAATGTTTGCGCCTCGGAATAGGGTGTCTCGGTGGCATTTACATAGTACATAGTGACGAATGGTCGGTTGCATTACATAGTGACGTATGATCGGTGGTATTACATAGTGACGTATGGTCGGTGGTATTACATAGTGACGTATGATCGGTGGTATTACATAGTGACGTATGATCGGTGGCATTACATAGTGACGTATGATCAGTGGTATTACATAGTTACATATGGTCGGTGGCATTACATAGTGACATATGGTCGGTCGAAATACATAGTGACGTATAATGGTCGGTGGCAATATATAAAGTGACGAATGGTCGTTGGCATTACATAGTGACGTATGATCGGTGGCATTATATAGTGACGAATGGTCTGTGGTATTACATAGTGACGTATGACAGTGGCATTACACAGTGACGTATGGGCAGTAGTTTTACATACTAACTAACGTATTGTAAATGTTGGTAGGAATAATCTTTTGTTTTAGAATATAGTTTTTTTTAATTATATTTACAAATTCCATAAGCCAAAACTACTTTGTTAATTGGTAATCAAAAATATATAGATTAAGTATGTAAAAATGCTAATAAAAATGTTGCTTTAACATAGTGACGTACACTTTACACTATGCGTCACTATGTTATACCACAATTATACAGTTTAAGCTGTTCAATTATCGATGTATATTTACCATTTACAGTACTGTTATTGACGAATGTGCATCCTATTAAGAAAAATGTCCACACCTAACACACACAAATAATGGCGCTTCCCATCAACAACATTCTTACCATCGAAGCGCGAATGTCAATATCAAAATGCCAGTTCATGTAAAATGCTCGGAACCATAACCATAATATTATTAATGTTGTTGGTGTTGTTGTTGTTGTTGCTGTTGTTGTTGTTACTTTTACTCTCTTTATTTGCTTTTGTTTTTAATTAATTCCTTTTTTTAACTTTTGGTTAGGTTTTGTTTTAATTGTTTTTAGTATTGACAAGAAACATCAGGAATAGATGACAAATAATTCGAATTAAGGTAGCACTATTTCGAATAAACTTCAGACGTCCTTTACTCCATCAGGGAAGATATACTAAACAATCAACAACAGCGATCAGGCGACCGTATATCTTAGCACGCACAAAGCAAAGATTTCAACTCGATCATAAGACAGAATAACAAGTCCAATCCCCACCTGTATCCACCACAACAAGCCTTCCAGCAATGGCGTATCAGTTACCTACTAATGAAACCGTATATGTTTTATTCCCATAACAACGCCCAGGTAGGAAAAAAATAGTGCCGAATTATCCAGACTTTGTCGGTTAGTGCAGCCATGGTACAGCCAAGGCCAGTTTCGCGCGTTTGTGTTTTGGCGGGTTATCGGCAAAATGTAAATTAATACAGTGCTTCCGGGATGAAGAAGATCCTAAAGGCATGCAGGTAATATGGACCTATGGAAGGTCTTTTATCCTATAATTGTAACAAATATCAATTACACTCTGTTGTCCTGCTTTGTGCTATGAAGACACCGTAACAGTTGCAATATTGCAATATTGTTCGTGTTGAAACCAAGATATTTTATAATGTTGATATCGCTAAATTCCTATTTTTTCTTAAATTTCGTGTATTAACGATTGATTAAATGATGAAAAGGGGCAATTAAATGATAATCTTTTAGAGTCGACCGTCGAAATTGTTGTCAACTTATGGAGACAAGGCTTATAAGCAGTTTACTCTCGTCTGTCCCATGGATGCTATGGTTTATAAGATTATTAATTTACGTGCGAATAGTTAATCTAGCTATGTTGTGACCTCACAAATTAGAAAACACATACACTGAACAAAATATCTGGAGTAATTCTGTTATACCCTTCACAGGGGTATTCATAGTGTAGTTTCTTTAAGAACGCATACTACCGATGTTGGTGTGTAGGGTATAAGAGAATTATGCCAAATATCTAAATAATTATATTTTAAACATATTTTACAGAAGAAGACCCATTCCCATAAGGATTATTACTACACAATACACATACATCTAAGTACCATGCTCGATGAATACTCACGTCTGTAACCCCCTGACCGTCTATCCAACAGAGGCACCCATGGTTTATTGATTGTCTCCAACGTGGAGGTGTCCGATCCCCCAGGCAAGGAAGCAATAGCGACCTCATGCGGTTATCTTAACTGGGATCACCATGGGTTTCCATAGAGTTCCCTTATCTACTGCCACCTTCGGCAAAGGAACAAAATCAGTAGTACCGTACTACATATAATGGCACTTCTTGCGCATTTTGAGAGAGATACTTCAATAAATCGTATCATTTTTACATGACAAAAAGGGGAAAGAAACATAATCCACAATTTTAGCATATTGAAATAGAATTCGCACTCACTGAGCTAGTTTAAAGTAAAAAACCCAAACATTTAAATCACCAAATTAATAATTTATAGATTAAAATGGTGAAGTAATCACCCCATCTCCGGATTTCAGTTGGTTAGTTTTCTTCTATTTCATCATGCAGTAAAACTATTATTTATAGTTCGTTTTACGTTAAATAAAGGATATAAGCTATGATATAATATGCACGTGGCGATTTTCTGTTGAATCCAAAACAATAACAATTTAAATTTTAGATTATTTAAGAACATTTTTTGATTTGAACGTTTTATAAATAACCATGAAAAACAAGAAATATAATGTTACACATAAGATATATTTCATTTTAACTATTTTGCGAGACCATATTATACGATGTTGTTGCATCTAACGAAACACAGTTTGATCAGCTCCAAACTGGCGAAGCCTCCTTAGTCCTTACAGCAGCGAATGAATACAAAAGAACGCAAGCGCATGAAGGCACCAACGCACTGTGCATGATGCGTGCGTGTACCCAAAACCGCGTGCGGGTGGTATTATCGCGCGCGTACGCCTGGATTACTTTTGCGAGCGGAGAGAAGAACCGAATATTCCTCGCCAATTTGGAACTGATTAAACTATAAACATGCTTAATGCCTAAACTTCACATATGATATATTCTATGCATCTTATTACCTTATTATGTACTTTCTTGGCTTCTATCTTTAAATGTGTGCATTGCATAATAATAGTGTACAATAAAAGTGCATACATTTTGTAGTTACATTGCAGTTGATTTCATACATTTGATTCTTATGCTAATGGGCCTCCTAAACTGTTATATTTTAAATTTTAAATTTTGCTCTAAACAAGTTTTAACAAACTTCATGATCATGAGTTCACGATATTCAGCAATGATGTAATGAACTCTGGCAAACATGTACACTTCAGCTCCGAAAGATATCTGCCGTATTAGGCCTACGTAGTTTTCGTTTGGGTCCGAAGTAAGAATTCTTCTCTGATTAGAAACGCTTTAATTGAAAGTCTTAAATGAAGGTAGTCTATTTTACCATTAATTCATTACTTCATGAATAATCGCGATAGCTGCGTACCAAGTGCGTTTCAATCAAATTAATCGTTAGATGATAACGCGCACGCCGAGCGCAGGTTACTAATAATTGCCCGAAAGTACTGCGCCAAAGTGTTCGATTGTTTTGCTCATTGACCGACCAATCAAATTAAAGCCTCATGCCCCTAAACTGAATATTCAATGAGTTATGACGAAACACGATTAAAGCTTATTTCTGATAGGTTAAATGATAAAAAATGTTAATGAGGAGATGAACCGACTTGGACTGTTTCAATAACTAAAAAGGGGTGGACAAAATAAACAGAAAACTAATTAATTATTAGCGCAATTATATCGGTACAAATCATTGATTTGGATAAATATGCATCTTTTTCAGTAATGAATGAGAATAATGACTGCTGAACAACTGTCTTCGTGAATTTGTTTTGAAATCCTCGGTTGTTGTTCTTAGCTGCGCCCCTTCGGGACAATTCCTCAGACCAGAACAAAAAACCTCTGATTTCAAAACAAATTCACGAAAACAGTTATTACGCATGCTAAGAGTAAAAGCAAAATATACCAACAGGGTGTGGGGAAACAGGTAATAACAAGGGATTTAGCATTTTTATATTTTCGAGATATCCTCTTGTATCAGTTTTCTGATCCTTGGTGTGTTTTGTTCCTGGTTCCGTTGGATTCATCTTTTTACATTTTTATAGTTATTACGCAGTCATTATTCTCTAAATGGAATTCTTCTCCAA
>CM069449.1:68002039-68102781 GCA_035610835.1 Ophiura sarsii | reverse complement strand
ATGAAGTTGTGCGATACCTTTCTATACTTTTGAGATTTGTGTGTGGTTATGAGACATTTCTCTGCTGTTGAGACCCTTTTAACAGAAGCGGCTGCCCTGTATATTACATAATAATTAAACAATTTTGAGATATAAGCGTTTTGTACTTTCATACAGGTCTCAAACTTTGGATTACCACATTTGGCAGCATTGTTTTATATCATTATATATTCATAAACTACCGATACATTTTTAGCGATTATATTATAGATTTCTTATAATCAATATTCGATATTTTGCACGTAGGAACTTTCGAAATTACGAAATTATTATAGAAATGTCTATATATTTAGACTTTATAGTCTTTATAGTGAGTAAACATCATCATCATCATCATCATTGGTCGTCCGTGGACGAAATGAAAAGCATTCGCAACATACTGGGCCAGACTTTCCTGTCATTCATGAGTTGGCGGATCTCTGGCATCGTCTGGTGGATCTAAACCCATCTCGTTCCTGACGGTATCAGAATACTGAAGGTGTCTTTTGCCTCTGTTAGCTTTCCCACCAGGAGGAGTCCAGAAAATTAGATGGGAGATAGGCTGGTTGGTTGTTCATATGCAGTGGCCAGCAAAACAAAAACGGCGCTGCCTGATTATTGATGTTATAGGGGGATAGCCATATACCACGTCGTTTGAGAATAGTATAGCATCCGTTCATTTGGTCTTCAATGTTCCTGCTGCCGGTCCATGCCCGGGTCCATGTTTCAGAGCCGTACAACAAAATACTTTCTACGCAGGCTTTGAATAGTCTGATTTTTGTTGTCTTTCGAGATCAGACAGACTTCCAGACTTCCAGACCTAGTGAGTAAACAGTGTTGATATATCATTTGTATAATTCGGTATTGATAAACCAAGACAAAGGTAAATCATGACCTTTGGGTCAAAGGTCACGAAGGGGTCCTTATGGGTAAAAATGTTAAGTTTCAATCCTTTCACTCAAAATGCTACTCCTCCAAGAAGAAACGATTGATGATTGTCAGAATTGGTCAAAATATTCCTTGGATCCATGTTCATGGGTCTTCAGCGATTAAAAGTGACATGTCATATGGGGTCACTAGGTTATTGAACTATACAGGGGTAAAAATTAAGACATTCTCTGAGTTTACTACTCTCTTTTATTTCTTATGCAGATTGCAAATATAATACCCCTACTACAAGACCTTAGTTATGATGTGAAAATATCTATGTCATAGCCGACACACTTTATCGAGTCTAACGTCGCACTTTAGCCTCCTTTGTCTCTGTTCATTAAGTCTGAGTTCTTTCTTTTTCTGACGATTTTCGTGGACGAAGCGCGCCAGAATATGAGCTTTCTTCCGCTAGAAAGTATGATCTTCGTCTGTTTATAAAGTCAATATGCTCTGTTTTGCTTTCTTGACTGAAAATTAAAGTTCTTTCTAGAATTTTTGTAAATAAAACCTTTCACACCAAAGTTATCTGCAAATTTGCCAAATCTCAGTATCTTCAATAGTTGTTATTTCCCCTTGCATTATAATAATATGAGTGACGTGAGCCCTTGACGGAGGTCACGTACTTTGGTCTCCGACCTCAAAACGCCCTTTATGAAAATTGCAAATTTAGCTTCGGGAAAGGTGTCGTGTTTATGAAATGTCATCTTTCCCACGCTATAATACCTACCAATAGTACCATTCATATTTGCGTCCAAAAAAATTGATAAGCAGTGCTTAGTCATTTACTATACCTAGAAACAGGAGATTGATCTCCGCAAAATCTTAAACAAGACTGTGCGTGTTTGGACTTCTTTGTTTGCAAAGTTCTACATATGTTAATAAAAACAGACCATGAAACCAAAATGTCGGGAAAATCGGAATAACATTTGGTCAAAAAGAAGAAGATATTTTGTTGTACTTTACAGCCGAGGGCATTGAGTTAAACACATCATAGAAATATGTGTTAAACGTGCTCAACCCGAGCACCGCCTGACCTAATGTGCGTAATTGTTTTCCGGCTCAAAATGTGAAACATGAGGAAAGAAGAGAATTCGTGTACTAAGTTGGTGTCGTGCTCAAAATCATAGCAAAGTTTGCATTATACATAAACATGTATAGCTTTCCAGTGGCGTGTCCAGGATTTCTCTGGTGGTGAGGTGTGGTGGTGGTGGTGGTGGTGGGAGGTGGGGTATGAATTTAGCCATAATTAAGGTACACTTCGGTGTTAAACATGTTAAACAGGCTTTACAAGGTTTTCCTGGAAATATGACGTTCTGGTGCGAATCTCAGTCGCTTTCCCCTTCCCGGGTCTTCAAGCTCATTGGTTAAAGACACTCGAGGAATCCACTATATTGTGCATATTATTCGTTGATAAAAATATGTCGTCTTGAAACTGGATAGAAATGGAGTAAATTAAATTCCCACGACTTTAACCGAATGGGTGAGATTAAACTGAATGATAGTCAGAGGTGTCCCACCCACCCACCCCTCCCCACCCCGGACTGAGCTTTGGAAATACATTTACACAATTACTATATACTAGTTATTTTTGAGCAATATGTCGATATTAAAATATTTATTTGGTGCGAACTCCCAAGCACATCTCAATCATAAAACAACTATAAGCCTCGTATTAATCAGTTCATTTGATTTTTGAACATTAAAGGTGCGCCCAACCAAATAGCTGTATGTATAATAACATGCAACGCCTTTAAAGCTCCTCACCCTCCCCGAAATGTGGACTGAAAACATATTGGCATTAGCGGGGCTAGAACTCACAACCGTTGTACAATGAAGCCAGTGCCTTATCCACTAGACCACATGCTCTCTTTCCCGTTGTTCCTTCTTTTTCTCTTTCCCCTCTTTTCCCCCTTTTCTCTCCTTCCTTCCCCCCTTTTCAGAGTCCTTTATGCCCCTTTTTTTAGCTCAGTGGTTAGAGCACTGGTCTTGTAAACCAGGGGTCCTGAGTTCAAATCTCAGTAGAGGCTAAATGTTGATATGAATTTAGTTTTTTAATTATTTAGGTAAATTATCACACTTATTGAAAGTAATATTATTGATATCTAATAACATGCACCGCCTTTATAGCTCAGTGGTTAGAGCACTGGTCTTGTAAACCAGGGGTCCTGAGTTCAAATCTCAGTAGAGGCTAAATGTAGATATTAATTTAGTTTTTTAATATTTTAGTAAAATATCACACTTATATAGAAGGTAATATATGGGTATCGAATGACATGCATCACCTTTATAGCTCAGTGGTTAGAGCACTGGTCTTGTAAACCAGGGATCCTGAGTTCAAATCTCAGTAGAGGCTAAATGTTGATATTAATTTAGTTTTTTAATATTTTAGTAAAATATCACACTTATATAGAAGGTAATATATGGGTATCGAATAACATGCATCGCCTTTATAGCTCAGTGGTTAGAGCACTGGTCTTGTAAACCAGGGGTCCTGAGTTCAAATCTCAGTAGAGGCTAAATGTAGATATTGATTTAGTTTTTTAATTATTTAGGTAAATTATCACACTTATTGAAGGTTAATATTATTGATACATAATAATATACAACGTCTCTATAGCTCAGTGGTTATAGCACTGGTCTTGTTAACCAGGGGTCCTGAGTTCAAATCTCAGTGGAGGCTAAATGTTGATATTAATTTAGATTTTTAAGATTTAAGGTTAATTATCACACTTATTGAAGGTAATATTATTGATAACTAATAACATGCAACGCCTCTATAGCTCAGTAGTTAGAGCATTGGTCTTGTAGGCTAAATGTTGATATTAATTTAGTTTTTAACATTTGAGGTAAATAATCACACTTATTGAAGGTAATATTATTGATATCTAATAACATACAATGCCTCCATAGCTCAGTGGTTAGAGTATTGGTCTTGTAAACCAGGGTTCCTGAGTTCAAATCTCAGTAGAGGCTAAATGTACGTTGATATGAATTTTTGTAAAACATATTTTAGGTAAATTATCACACTTATATAGAATAAAATATTAATAATATCGAACGACATGCATCGCCTTTATAGCTCAGTGGTTAGAGCACTGGTCTTGTAAACCAGGGGTCCTGAGTTCAAATCTCAGTAGAGTTAAGATTATTGAAGGTAATATTATTGATATCTAATAACATGCAACGCCTCTATAGCTCAGTGGTTAGAGCACTGGTCTTGTAAACCAGGGTTCCTGAGTTCAAATCTCAGTAGAGGCTAAATGATGATATTAATTTAGTTTAATTATTGTGGTAAATTAGCACACTTATTGAAGGTAATATTATTGATATATAATAACATGCATCGCCTCTATAGCTCAGTGGTTAGAGCACTGGTCTTGTAAACCAGTCCTGAGTTCAAATCTCAGTAGAGGCTAAATGTTGAAATGAATTTTGTTTTTAATATATGAGATAATTATCACACTTATTGAAGGTAATATTATTGATAACTAATAACATGCAACGCCTTTATAGCTCAGTGGTTAGAGCACTGGTCTTGTAAACCAGGGGTCCTGAGTTTAAATCTCAGTAGAGGCTAAATGTTAATTTACTTTTTTAATTATTGAGGTAAATAAGCACACTTATTGAACATAATATTATTGATATATAATAACATGCAACGCCTCTATAGCTCAGTGGTTAGAGTACTGGTCTTTTAAACCAGGGTTCCTGAGTTAAAATATCAATAGAGGCTAAATGTAGATATTGATTTTCTTTCAAGTTTTATATTGAACATTGTGCACTGAGAATGTTTACCGCTGTACGACATTTAGTCTCGATAGATACCAACCTTTGGTTGGTCTCGGGTAAAGGCACAATATTGAAGGGAACCATTTTAGACTAAATTTTAGTCACCTGAAAATCCTCCGTTGTTATGTCCCACTCACCTTTTGGGAGACTCAAAGTTTCCTTGAATGTTCTCTATCTATTCATGGCATTGCTACGAAAATAAGAGCTTGCAAAAGTGTTGAGAAAAGTCGAGTTGGAATTTTTTAATTGCGACTAGCGGGTAAAACAGGGGTAAACACAAATCACCTTCGTCGGCCATCTTGAAGCAAAAAACACATGGTCAATTTGGTAATTTTGTGTTTCTGTGTAATGCTACCAGATTTAATTTTATCCAAATAATACTATATGCATATTTGTCAAAAACCAGGTGAGCACAAAATGTTAAGTTAAACCTGTCCGTTATGTCCGTGAAAAACTGAATTTAGACATTAATTATTATGCTAATTATTCACATGATAGCCTCGTCTTTTTGGTATGGTTCCCCCTTACACATTTGCCTGAACAAGTACCCAAATCATGGATTTGGGTACTGTAAGGAGTACCGCTGTATACTGTTTGTATTTTTAAAAATATTTTGAGCGGTGTCACTGACCATGCATAAAATAAGCGTGAACTAACGGTCATATTACCCAGAAATAACAAATCAGATTGAATTTATAAGCCTGGTATCTTCTCTATGTTTTAGATGATACCTGATATAATTAAATTTAAAAGGTTGTCCGTCAGAAAATCTCACCCGACTAACTTCAACGGGTACCTTTGCAGCAGCCGACATACTCCTGATCAAAAAATCCTACTGAATTACCACCGGGCTACATTTACATTTGGTAAATGCTTCTTAGCTGTTTTGCTATATACGATGGTCTTATAGTATAGGCTGTACGATATTTGGAGTCGTGTATAGTCGCCGCCAAATTCTTGTGAATGGATGTATCCATTGACATTGCAAATTATTAAATTTTACCAGATCAGTGGCCAGTATTGCTGGAATTAACTTAAGAGCCAATTTGTTAGTGGTACAAAGAATTTAGAAATCATCGAGTTCTGCTTACTCAAAAATCTATTCAAGCAGCCTTTATTTCAGGGCCCTATTCAATACTGTTTCTATACCTATAATTGATTCGGATTAGTGGAACAATCCAAATTGGACCAAGTGATATACAGGGTGACCCAAAAAATGTTAACACTCCGGGCACATAAGATATCTTAAAAGGATACACGGGTCTAATCTTGATGTATTATGAAAGCTGAGTACATAAGCTTTCATTTGCATTTTATTGCGTTCCAATTGGTTATTTAGAACCGGAGATATGCTTCAGCAAACATGAGGAAGCAAAATCGGCTTGGTCCAATCCTCTCAGTATGAAAGTAAAGCTTATAAAATGCACGAAGCAAGAAGCAACATGATTAAGTCACACACACACATCAGTTAATCTCTTCTTTGTTCTTTTCAACGCATCTTTCGATTCTTTTCAAGCTTAAATTGATTAATGGTTAATTTCAGTGCAATACTAGTTTTATTTCAGTGCAATATTAGTTAATTTATTTAATTGGATGGACCATTTCAACAAAGAACATGAAATGCTTAAATTTCAATTTTAAAGAATGCCTTACTTACCATTGCACATGAAAAAAGAGTATAGAACTTGAACTCATGACAAAATACCTATATAATTTATGTGGAATATATTTATTTATGTCTTTTAAGCTTGAAAAGAATCGAAAGAATGCGTTGAAAAGAACAAAGAAGAGATTAACTGATGTGTGTGTGTGACTTAATCATGTTGCTTCTTGCTTCGTGCATTTTAAAAGCTTTACTTTCATACTGAGAGGATTGGACCAAGCCGATTTGGCTTCCTCGTGTTTGCTGAAGCATATCTCCTGTTCTAAATAACCAATTGGAACGCAATAAAATGCAAATGAAAGCTTATTTACTCAGCTTTCATAATACATCAAGATTAAACACGTGTGTTCCTGTCCTTTTAAGATATCTTATGTGCCCGGAGTGTTAACATTTTTTTGGGTCACCCTGTAGTTTCACCATTGCACAAACAAAAGGCATCCAATATTTGCTTTATGGTCACGCGTTATGAACTCGCCTCCCAATAGGGTGGTGCCGTTACATTTTTTAGTTTTATGCTGTTATTTTCCTCAAATATTTTCAAAACCTCAAAAGCTATCTCAACAAATTTGGTATCATTTTAAAGCTCTAATAACAAGCTCTCTGCCTGCAAAATGGCATTGGTATAGCTAATACAGAAGGGGAGATACAGCTGTTTGATGTTTGGAGACCAGGGGTGGTGCTGGAAGGGTGCCGCTGGAAGGGGTGCCGCCTGTACAAACTCAATGGGGATAATCCAATAATGGCGATAATCTTTGTTCTTTTTACAATAACTAGTCATCTCCTAATGTTACAAACACCATTCTGGTCCCATTTTAAAGGATATTTAGTAGTCTTTAAGTATGTGGTTCAACAGACTTGTCAACTATTCGTAACAACTATTTAATTATGGATAAGACCATGATCATCAGCTTTCTTCCTATTCGCTACACAGTCAATATGAATAATCAGCCTCAATTTAATCAGCCGGATTTATAAAAATGACTATGGTCACGCGTTATGAACTCGCCTCCCAATAGGGTGGTGCCGTTACATTTTTTAGTTTCATGCTGTCATTTTCCTCAAATATTTTTAAAACCACAAAAGCTATCTCAACAAATTTGGTATCATTTTAAAGCCCTAATAACAAGCTATCTGCCTGCAAAATGGCATTGGTATAGCTAATACAGAATGGGAGATATAGCTGTTTGATGTTTGGGGACCACGGGTGGTGCTGGAAGGGGTGTGTCTGGAAGGGGTGCCGCCTGTACAAACTCAATGGGGATAATCCCATGTTTTGTTCTTTTTACAATAACTAGTCATCTCCTAATGTTACAAACACCATTCTGGTCCCATTTTAAAGGATAATTAGTAGTCTTTAAGTATGTGGTTCAACAGACTTGTCAACTATTTGTAACAACTAATTAATTATGGATAAGACCATGAACATCAGCTTTCTTCCTATTCGCTACACAGTAAACATGAATAATCAGCCTCAATTTACCGGATTTATAAAAATGATTATAACAGAAAAAGTTTTCAAGCTATGATAGCAAAAGTATACATTTTTGGAAAGCTTTTAACTAGAGGAATTCAGAAATGCAGTTTATATCAGGGAAGGGTTCATCCTTAAACAAATATTTTTAAAAATTCTAAAAATATATAAAATAAAAACTGGAGATATTCACTACATGTAGCCGGTATAATTACCATACCGACGTAGTAACTTTGACAATTATATATCATCTAATGGGTAATTTCATGAGGAATTCAAATATGTATAGTAAATAATGATAGGGGTAGATATAAAAAAGATATGGATCTCGAATTAAAAATTAAAAACTCTGATATTTTTCCGAACATTTCCGATCATACCATTTTAGTTCATGGTCGTACTATAATTCCAATGGCATATTTGGTTTCCTCATGCAATTTCCCTTCAGAAAATGTATACTTTAACTACCGCAGGGGGGTATACAAGCAAATATAAATGTGTAAAGTTAAAATCATGTCGTGAAAGCCAAAATCCGTGTGTAACGCGAAAGGAGGCGAGCTTATAACACATTACCCTATAACAGAAAAAGTTTTCAACCTATATGATAGCAAAAGTATACATTTTTGGAAAGCTTATAACTAGAGGAATTCAGAAATGCAGTTTATATCAGGGAAGGGTTCATCCTTAAACAAATATTTCTGAAAATTCTAAAAATATATAAAATAAAAATTGGAGATATTCACTAGCCGGTATAATTACCATACCGACGTAGTAACTTTGACAATTATATATCATCTAATGGGTAATTTCATGAGGAATTCAAATATGTAAAGTAAATAATGATAGGGGTAGGTATAAAAAATATATGGATCTCAAATTAAAAATTAAAAAACTCTGATATTTTTCCGAACATTTCCGATCATACCATTTTAGTTCTTGGTCGTACTATAATTTTAATGGCATATTTGGTTTCCTCATGCAATTTCCCTTCAGAACGTGTATACTTTTAGTACCTCAGGGGGGTATACAAGCAAATATAAATGTGTAAAGTTAAAATCATGTCGCGAAAGCCAAAATCCGTGTGTAACGCGAAAGGAGGCGAGCTTATAACACATGACCTTATATAAATGATTATCACACAATCAATATTCAGTCATGTGATAGTAAAACAGATACCTAGTGCAACTTTGCTGTTGTTATGCACGGTCATTGAAATAACTTTACAAATATCCATTCGATTTTTTTGAATGAGGTATCAAACTGCGCAGAAGAAATTTGCTCAATTAATGTTTATCTCAGATTCTTGGTACCGATTATATATTTTGAATTAGCCAACCTCAAAGCACCTGGTCAGGGACTTTTTGTGCTAGGTGTACATAGATGTTGATTGGAACAGTAGTTAAAACACATTGGTTTATTACTAATAAATCAACGTGTTTAAAACTACTGTTCCAATCAGCACCATATACCATGTTTAACCGATCTCTTCTCCTGTTCTAATAGACGTCTCTATTGGTACCCTATTAAACAGAATTTATTTTTGATTAGCTATTCCGACACCTTTTAATTTTAACACTTTCCCTTTTCAATACTTTGGCTATAGGATGCGATGTGATGCTACATGTCAAGAACATCTCCCTGCCTGCCTGCCGTGAATACTGGGGTGATACTGCTGAGATACGCTGTGTGAATCATTAGTTACACATTGCGATAGTCGACCATTGGATTCTTTACCAATAGCCCTGAGCTAGTAATAATCATGAGGATGGGACGTACCGTACACAACAAAAGTTACGCAGAGTTTCTTCTTCATTCACTCGCGTGCCATGGTTATCATCGTGATATAAAAATCTAACATATTTATTGTTGTTGTTGTTGTTGTTGAGAATCAGATTTTTAAAAAGGCGAAGATTTAGTCCAAAACTAGACATCCCGGTCCATTGTCCCTATAGGCGACAATGCGAAATTAGAACCGTTATGGCTGCATTGCAGTGTACCGGTAGACTTATACGATGATCGTCGATGGCGTATTGCCATTAGCAATTAGGCCTATCTCTATTGCCAACTCAATAATGGTTTGAGCCCTGAACCCCGATTGAAATGATCGCCACATGAGGGCTATGGCATTGGCGTGCACTAAATGTATCATTCGTAAAAGTGTCTGGTACAGTTACCAGGTAATTGCATATGACTTCGCTAGGAGATAATAGTTCGCATCCCCAACTATACAAATGGTCACGAGATGTTGGGGGAGGGGGAGCTACGTTGGATCTTTCTGGACATGGCAACATGTGCATTGATCTATATTTATGAGAGCAGGAATTGTTTTTATGACTGCATACTATAGGTACTTATACTGGACACAAGAACTCATGTGTTTGTCTTATTACATTGCAGTTGACGGCCTTTGAACACATGTTAAAAGATGGGTACCACGAATGCTGATATCACAACAGAAAATGATCAAAGTGGAAACGCCCTGTACACATTGGATGGACTCGTTACCATGCTGATCTGGCATCTTTGATACATGTTTACAACGGGACCATACAATGTATGTCTCATCTCATCAGATCTCAGGTACAACATTGTCTGGATCAGTCTAGAAATGAGTCCATGTCAGGAACGCGACACGCAAAGCCAGGTCATTTCAGAGTATTGACTTTTCTGTGATAAAATAAACAATCTCAACGACCTTTGGTTTTTATTGACACAAATCCTTATCGTCAACAATTTACAATGAAAATCGGAGGAGTAGTTTTTTGATTGATTGGGAGCATTTGGATCCAAATGCTCAGAATTAGATGACTCAAGTTTGCGTGTACCGGTTCTGGCATGCCAAAGCGTATGGTCATCACCTTAAATTTATTTTGTATCCACAAAATATGAACGTATAATAATTATTCCGCCTAGTCAGAGTTGCCCATTTGATATATATTCCATAATCCAAGCGCAAAAAATGGTTTCTTAACTTGTAAAAGTTTCCAAAATGTTAACGTTTTGTATGCCTATTTATTGTTTTCACAAAAATGATACAACTTGAACTCAGATGACCTTTGACCTTGCTATGTGACCTTTCATCTCATTGACATTATGAAGGTTCCCATGTTGCATTTTTGTACCAAGTTAGGTTACTATTGGACGCGATGCCATGGATCAGATGCTGTGCGAACGAAGAGATGAAGAAGCAGAAAAACGCGCGCATATTGTTGACAACAATTGGTGTTACATACACAAAGGTAATGTGATTTTGCAGAGAAGTATATTGAACTTTTTCTTGAAGACTGAGCAAGATAAACGGATCAAACGCCAACGTCAAAGTAAATTAAAGTGAATTGGAACTTTTGATATGTTTGAAGATCATGTGTGATGGGTATGTATGTGAGAGCTTCTCCTATGTCAAACTTTAAGGTTAGTGCATATATTGCTTGGCCGGCAACATACCGCTTTCCGTCGGGGTTTCAGAATACATTTCCAAACAGACCAACGAAACAAACGGCCTAGATACTTTTGAACTCATCCGTTGCACATAGGCCTAAGCACCCGGTGTAGGCCTATGCCTATAGAAGGAATAGAGACCTTCCCATTAGGTTACAAGGCCCGCTTAGCAGCGCTATAAATTGATGCCCTAAAAACCGTCAACAAATTTAAATATTCGCCTTCCACTCCAAGCTGGTTGCTATACATGTATGACATAATTCTCGTGTGCAACCAACCGGCTGTATTGAGTAGTTTTTAAAGGCATGAGCGTAGATGTAATTTACAACATAATGGAAACTTACCCATGCAGTGCGCCCCGAATTTAAATATATGCACTGGGTAATCCTCTCGTAGTATTGATAACAATAGGTTTACCAGAGCGAATTAATAGCGCTTCTAAGCGGGCAATTTAAATTATGTCATGCGTGTTTGGGATTAGCGGCCATCGATGGAGGTAACACTAAACTCTATTCAAGTAACTATTGGCTAGAATGCACATTATTTTTGAAGCGATCTTTCAAGTTAATGTTATATAGCAATTTTGAGGTTAGTTTGTATTGAATGAGGAGGGTTGGGTCCGAACCGTATTGCAAACGCTTTTGTGTATAGATGGAATAAATCGGATATTATAATAAGGCCTATAAAATAATCGGAAGAAACGCTATAAATCTTATATATTATAATAATTTGCTTTGTTTATTTGTCTCAATCGAATAATACGGGACGCATATTGTGTGTCCTTCTGGCGAATTGAAACTTAAGTTATACTTTTACTCTAAAACTTCTATTAATTTTTGTCTGCAAACGTTTAAAAAGAAAATCCCTCTTTTTTTGAGACTTAATGCTTTTATTCAAACTAGTCTTGTTACCTTAATATCTGTGTCTACCTCGTCTTGGCATCGTGTTATTATACATAGTATAGACAGCTGCTGTTATCAGCTACAATCCAAAGTCGTTTTCTATTTCACTGATGTGTATTTAACACCTCTTCAAAAGGTATACATGGATATAAGCCATGAAACCCCGGTGAAGAACATAAGTACACCAAGCAAAACAAATCAAAACCCGAAAATAAAAATAAAAGGAATAATCATGGAATACACATCACTCACCTAATTCATGAGGATGACAATCTAAATAGAAATAACAATCTTGAACTATGATGACATGAACCCTCATCTCACTTTAACTATTCACAATTCCATATTATACCTTGTCTTTGTCTTACAACCATATGACCGACTAAACTTAGTCTTGAATACAGTCATGACCTAGCCTTATGTATAGGACAAGGGTTAAGGTATAATTAGGGTTTGATGTAAGGGTAAGAATCATAACTGTGAACATGGCATTGGTCATACTCATATAACAATAACTCTAGTCTTAGTCGTAATCATGTAATCATGACGCTACATGTAGTCCCGGCCGTGATCATATAACCATGACAATGAGTTTGGTCATGATCATTTAGACCCGAGTCTTATCTTCGTCACGATCATATACCTGTGATCCTATCGGACCTAGCCTCGGTCACAATCATAGCCCTATGAACCTAGCCTTGGTCGCGATCATTAACTTTGATCATACTCAATAAAGCCATACCCATATTCTAACACGTGTATGGGCTACAGGTTTTTAAAAAGCTATACGTTATAATGATCATATTCGTAGTACATGTCTTGTCCCTAAAAACCTTTTCTGGACTCGGGTCCAATCATTTTGAAGGGTTCAACAATTTTGAAGGTTACCCTTTATGATATTCTATAAACTCGGGTTATTTATTTAAAGAGATTTGATCTGACTTGAAACACTTTATTCAAAGGAGACGACTGACAATATAGCGATCGTTTGGGGGTAAATCTTTGCTCTTCCGCTTGTTGAACATGTTGAAGACAGCAGCTTTAGAGTAGAAAAAATATCCTTTTTATCATTCCCAAAATAAATGCAAGTATATGCGTGATCAGTCAGTTTTAATGTTTACATATAATCATGACGCAAATGTGTATAAAACAAACCTAATGTCATTAGAACAACGTTGTTGAGATTCGATAGGTCTGGGACTTTGGCGCGTATCGGATATTCATTCTTTAGAATTAACACACAAACTCTTGCCCGTGGCTTCGGCCTAGTTCAAACACAGCAATGGCCATATCTTTTTGCATTACTTGAGAGATCATATACCGCTTCTAATGCCGGGACTTTTATCTAGCAGCATTTGACACTAACAAAGTTATCCGTGCAAGGCTAGTCTTGGATGGATGGACACGAATAAAATAAAAAATAGACCTTAACCCGGGGCCTTATACCCGAGGCTTAATAATCAGAAAGATCATCGCTTTATCATGTTTATACAAAATCATTCTACATGTATATCGTGTACACCATAACCATGTATACATCGAATGTAGATTGAAATAGTGTTGTTTTCATAACGACCAGCTTGCTTCCCGCCTTTTTACACACTCCTTTTCCCCTCAAAAAAGTGAAATCAAAACATAGGAGCATTGTATAGATGCAGAACGTGATTAAAGTAATTGTTTCAGTTAACATGATATTTAGGGATTAAATCATGTTTCAGCTTTTGTCATGATCAGTATCACCGATCTACAACGGCGTTCGAGTCGCTTGTGTATTTTCCTTCACGTCTCGCGCAAACACATATCCGCGTGGTGCGGTTCGATCGGCGTACGGGTTTCCATAGCAGCATGGTTTATTTAGAGAATAATGACTGCGTAACAACTGTTTTTGTGAATTTGTTTAGAAATGAGAGGTTTTTGTTCTGGTCTGAGGAATTGTCCCAAAGAGGCGCAGCCCCTGAGGGACGATTCCGAATGACCAGAACAACAACCGAGGATTTCAAAACAAATTCACGAAAACAGTTGTTAAGAAGTCATTATTCTCATTCATTACTGAAAAAGATGCATATTTATCCAAATCGTTGATTTGTACCGATATAATCGCGCTAATAATTGATTTGTTTTCTGTTTATTTGGTCAACCCCTTCTTAGTTATTGAAACAGTTCAAGTAGGGTCATCCCCTCATTAACATTTTTATCATTCAACCAATCAGAAATAAGCTTTAATCTAGTTTCCTCATAAGAGGCTTTAATTTGATTGGTCGGTCAATGAGCAAAACAATCGAGCACTTTGGCGCAGTACTTTCGGACAATTATTAGTAACCTGCGATCGGCGTGCGCGTTCTTATCTAATGAATAATTTTTATTGGAACGCACTTGGTACGCAGCTATCGCGATTATACATGAAGTAATGAATTCAAACTAACGACGCTTTACTACACTACTGATGGAGTTGTTGATCCCAATTCATTACTTCATGAATAATCGCGATAGCTGCGTATCAAGTGCGTTCCAATAAAATGAATCGTTAGATGTGAACGCGCACGCCGAGCGCAGGTTACTAATAATTGCCCGAAAGTACTGCGCCAAAGTGTTCTATTGTTTTGCTCAATGACCGACCAATCAAATTAAAGCCTCACACTCCTAAACTGAATATTCAATGAGTTATGAGGAAACACGATTAAAGCTTATTTCTGATTGGTTGAATGAGGGGATGATCCGACTCGGACTGTTTCAATAACTAAGAAGGGCAGGGGTGGACAAAATAAACAGAAAACTAATTAATTATTAGCGAGATTATATCAGTACAAATCAACGATTTGGATAAATATGCATCTTTTTCAGTAATGAATGAGAATAATGACTGCTTAACATCTGTTTTCGTGAATTTGTTTTTAAATCCTCGGTTGTTGTTCTGGTCATTCGGAATTGTCCCTCAGGGGCTGCGCCCCTTCGGGACAATTTCTCAGTCGTCTCTCGTCTGCAAACAACAGTTCCAAAATGATTGCATTTCATCACCATAATTTAGAATGAACATGAGAAATGAATTAAAATGAATAGAAACTTGCCTATTAGTACTGGTACAGTAATTCTTGAAATAAGACTTTGAAAGTTGGGAAAGATTTCTGAAAAATCTGTTTTGTATAATGGTAAAACTAATGGCCGCGTGAAAAGTAATAAGATGCACTAAATTGAATGCCAACAGATGTGGAGTAGCTATAATGACATGAATGATGCAGCTAACATCCCATTACACACTACACATTCGACTGTATTCATTGTTAAATTGTTTAATATATGTATCTTAAACTATTTATTTAGATGTCTTCGATATTGAATGTATCATGTATTGCAGCAACTGTCTGTCAATGTTCACACATAATAATTTGATCATCACTGATCATACTGTGTCGTGATGGTGACCCGGTTTCTGGGTACGGACGGTAGTCAATAAGCAATACGTTTTGATTTAGGCCTATTTTCAATATGTATAAGAAACTGTTACTCCTTTAAATCGAATTGAATCATAATTGTAATTGGATTTGTGAAAGTGAGTGTTATATTTGTTATTAATCTATCATTGGTTTTATTTATGTGTTTTGTTTTTGATATTAGATGCACAGTCAGTGATGTAATTGGCGTTTGTTTGCGTTCATATCCCTATAGGTCAGGGGTAAAGCTAGAGTCAACTCGTTTACAATCACCATGTAGCTAATGACTGCGATGTTAATACTAGAGTCAAGGTTGTATGATCGTGACGGAGCTGTGGTCATGGTTTTATGATCATGATGTAGCTAGTGTCAAGGTTGTAGGATCGTGACGGAGCTGTGGTCATGGTTTTATTATCATGATGTAGCTAGTGTCACGGTTGTATGATCGTGACGGAGCTGTGGTCATGGTTTTATGATCATGATGTAGCTAGTGTCAAGGTTGTAGGATCGTGACGTAGCTGTGGTCATGGTTTTATGATCATGATGCAGCTAGAGTCAATGTTATATGATCATGACGGAGCTGGGCCATGGTTGTATGATCACGACGTAGCTGTGGTCATGGTTTTATGATAATGATGTAGCTAGTGTCAAGATTGTATGATCGTGACGGAGCTGTGGTCATGGTTTTATGATCATGATGTAGCTAGTGTCAAAGTTGTATGATTGTGACGGAGCTGTGGTCATAGTAGTATGATCATGATGTAGCTAGTGTCAAGGTTGTATGATCGTGACGGAGCTGTGGTCATAGTAGTATGATCATGATGTAGCTAGTGTCAAGGTTGTATGATCGTGACGGAGCTGTGGTCATAGTAGAATGATCATGATGTAGCTAGTGTCAAGGTTGTATGATTGTGATGGAGCTGTGGTCATAGTAGTATGATCATGATGTAGCTAGTGTCAAGGTTGTATGATCGTGACGGAGCTGTGGTCATAGTATTGTGATCATGATGCAGCTAGAGTCAATGTTATATGATCATGACGGAGCTGGGCCATGGTCGTATGACACGCCGTAGCTGTGCTTATGGTTTTATCATCATGATGTAGTAGCTAGACTCATGGTTTTATCATCATAAAATAGCTGGGTCATGGTTTTATGATCATGACATAGCTGATGTCATGATGTAGATGGTGTCATGGTTTTATGATTATGACGTAGCTGGTGTCATGGTTTTATGACCATGATGTAGCTAGAGTCAAGGTCGTATGCTCATAACACAGCTGGGGTCGTGCTTTTATGATTATGACGTAGCTGGTGTCATGGTTTTATGATCACAATGTAGCTAGAGTCAAGGCTGTGAACTCGTGACGTAGCTCAGGGATAAATGATCATTCAGTATGATATATAGGGTTGAGGGTTGTATGGTATGAAGTAAGTAACTACGGCCAAGTCTAAAACAATCAGTTTGATTAGAGTCCATGCAGGCTACAGGTAGGGTTAGATAGATTAGTGTAACATTGATTTATAGGATAAGTTAGGGAGCAGTTCCATTTATACGCGATAAATTTATCGCGACTGTATCGGGGCCTGATATGTTTTGGACCCGATGTTTTTCAAGTTGATACGCGATAAAATAGTCATCAGGCCCCGATAAAATAGACATCGGGCCCGATACGAGGCCTCTGCCATACCCTGGGGGTATGTTTAGCAAATAGAGCGGGACATTGTTTAGCAAATACACGAGGATAATACAATTTACGTTAAACATTCATAATCAATAACATCTCTAAAAACATGAAATGCTGAATTTGTACCTTACAACTAGAATAAATAACCCGAAGCTCTATTTACATACCGACCACTTATTTTTCGTTATATTTAAACTAGCGGTAATACGCTACTCGATAAATAATCCTTTGCTACTCGCAACTGTACGCGATAAAAATCTCATCGGGGCCTGATAAAACACTCATCGGGGCCCGGAACATTCTCGCAATTTTTATCGCGTACAAATGGAACTGCTCCCTTATGTTATCATGAGTCGCCTATTCTGTGCACACTTTTAATCTCTTTAATAACAAATAAAAACATGTTTACAAGTTTTCTAAAACCCGCATTAAAAATCGATGAACCCGGGCTGCATGAACAACGAATCCAAACAATGCGCGTGGTGCGCGAACCGTTCTAGATTCATGATCTGAGTGAGGTTATAAACAGGAAAGTTATAGTTATGGTTAACGCTCTTGTTACGGGACCATCTAGGGAAATGATAATGATTATGGTTATGCCTTAGTAGGCCTATGGTCATGGTTTAAGTTAGGATCAGGCGTATTTTTATTGTTGATAGACCTATGACTATTTTCAGAAAGTAGTCGTAGATGGAATCGGTAACAATAGTGATCATTCCTATAGTGAGGAATTATGATGAAGGTTAAGATAGTAGTATTTAATCACGCTAGAGGAAAATACCAATGGTTTATATAAATATGGGTGAAACATATCTTTATTTCTCGATAACTTTATGTTTATTTTACGTGAAATATTTCTCGTATTATTTTTTATTAGAATAACTTTCTCGTCACGTTTGTTTGGTCTGTTTTGGTGAGTAGGCTATATAGCGTCTGCGGTGATGCATCAGAGAAATTTGTTCGCTATCCGCGGGGGCTATATAAGAAGGCAGCGAAAATTGATATTTGTTTGCCGTATAATATTATTCTACTCAAACCTTTTTTATTTAAAATTGTCAACATCAACACCACCAATAGCACACAAAATATCGACCGACCGCTCGTTAAATCCCTTAAAAGTGAAAAATGTCCCATTAAAGAGTAATTATAGCTCTTTTAATATCAAATATAGGCCTACATTATTTCACGTCTGCGCTTTCTCTAAAGAGAGTTGTATTGTAATTGATTAGCACCAGAAACAGAGAAATGGGAAACTGCAGGAAACAAGACTGGGCATGACAAAGGCAGACAGAGACTTTAGTGAAGATATGTTCCCAACACTTTGCGGAAATAAAAACCAAAAACCGAGAGTTTAAAGTGTCCAGCTTCAGATGATACTGATATGTTCGTTTAACATCAATAGAACACATTGAAATGCCTCGTTGCCGTGTCAGTGGGCAAGAAAAGACGACTTTGAAACTACAATCGGGGTAAAAGTAGGCCTAAAGTATACGATGATCCCCAACTCAATGCTGTTTTTAAAATTAAATTTGCCTTAAAATATCACCCGCCGATCAACTCTCCTTCTTATTTGACCTCATGCCGCCAAACAAACTGTTATATTTGTACGCCTAACCTATGAATGAAATGAGCCAGGTTGGCATGTGCAGAAAACATCATTTGATGCACAAACCAAAACTAACCAACACTTCAAAGAAAGCTTGAGGCATCCTGCCTCACTGACTGACCATACATCCAGAAGTATGGAGCAAAGTTGTAGATGGGTGTGGGGGCAAAATGGGGAGGGTCTAGTAGTCAAAACTCTTACAGGCATCTGTAGGAGTCAATGAACGCTAGATCATATGAAAGGTGACGGCTATTATTGTGTATGGTTTAAGAGAAAATATATAAAGACGTTTTTGGGGGTGAGTGTCATTGGCCTGATGGTGTTGATGAACTTGACGATGAAATAGTTCTATTTATTAAGATGGCTTTTATCACCATAACGCGTATAATTGGCACGCGTATGGGGATATCGGCGAAATGGGGTTTGAATTGAATGTTGGTATGTACCTGCAAACATTGGCCTTGAATTGAACATTGATATCTCACATATTGATATCACATTATACTTATTGCATTTCTAACAATGTTGATCATTAAAACAATTCAGGTTCAACTACAATTATGTTCAATAGATGTTTGATATCCATTGGAATGTTTTCATTTGTGTTGCACTCTAAACCCATGATGATATGTGTTTTTTATCTAAATTAATCATCGGTAAAATTATTATTACCAATGTTGCTTTTCTTGTATGTTTCTTTCTCTTTTGTTTTGTTTTATAATCTCAATTTATTTTTCAATCTTTTTTTTAAAGGTTGACCATTTAAATAATAATCGTTTATTAATTAGTTTATAATAATGTGGATGCCTTAAATACTGCTGGGTGAATTGAACTGAATACAATTGTATTGTATTGAGCATGCTAAATCAAATTGAATAGGATGCTGGATTAAATTGAATTGAATTCGATTTAATCGAAATAAATACAATTTGGCACAAAGAAGCGGAAAGTATAGTCAAGTTTGATTTTAATTGGTTTGAGTTGGGTTGAGTTCAATTCAAATACTAGTAAACTGAATTGAGTTGAGTTGAGATGAGTTTTGTCAATACTCGAGGTGAGTTGAGTTGAGTTGAAATAAACTGAACCGTGAGCTGAGTTAAATTGAATTGAATTGAATTGAATTGAATTGAATTGAATTGAAATGAAGTGATTTGAAATTAAATGACTTGGAAAATTAATAGAACAAAATAAATCCATAACAAGCGTTGAAAAAAGATGAATACAATCAGATCCATTAGTCGTTTTTTCGTCTACGCATACCGCCAGTGTGATAGCAAATGCAAGCGTTCTTGACTGTACCATGGCTTCAGGGAGGACGTACGGAGGGTCATTGGTCTTCAAATTAGGCGTAACCGACCGTCTGAGTAACACAAACATCAGATCGTCCCGTAGAAAGTACGTTGCTGCAAGTAACGCTGTAGTTGAAAATGAATTAGACGGAGGTATTTATTACAGTACATTTCTGGGGTTGGAAAATTGTTACTTTTCATTTTAATCAAAACATGGGGAGGGGGGGGGGGGCAAGAAGAAATCTGGGGAAGATAAATATTTGTTCTGAATTAGATATTTTAGATCAATTTTGTCATATAACTCAACATTTTCGATTGTTTGGGGACAAAATGGGTGTGGGGATTCAGCTGACGGGGGGGGGGGGGGTCGTGACGGGGACCCCCGTCGTGCCATCGGGTCGTGACGGGACCCCCCCTCTAACGCATATGGAAAGCTGCATTTGTAAGTGTGCTAATGCACCTGGGGCATTGCACGCAATTCAGAGTATGCACCCAATGTAATTTCACTTTCGTGAAATGAAAGTGCATAAACTTGATCAGTGCATTGGTCAAAAATGTTAGTTTTAACCGAAACTGTTGGTCCTGCTAAGTGAGTTTATGGTGCTGCCTACAAAATGAATATTGAACTTGTTTGAGATAAATAGGCATAAGGCCCTAGACATAGTTATAGTCATGATCAGATGATGGTTCGGCTCTTCAGTGGGTCTTGGAGACAAGCTAAAGGTTTTATGTGGTCGTCGGGATTAACACTTATGGTCAGGATAATGATTATGATTATGATATGGATAGGCCTATTTGATAACGATTTAGCCAATGGCATGTTTTATGACCATGATATAGCGACATTCCAGGTGTTATGATCATGCTGTAGTTTAGTCCAAGGTAATTTTGGTCACGGTTATATATTCATTATATAACCCATGTATATTTTTTGTCAGGGTTATGTGTTCTGATATAGTTTTGGTCAGGGTTATATGATCCTGATGTTATTTTGGTCACGGTAATATAATCCTGATATAGTTTTGGTCAGGGTTGTACGATCCTGATATAATTTTGTTTACGGTTATATAAGCATGATATAGGTTTGGTCAGGGTTATATGATCATGATATTGTTTTGGTCACGGTTATATGACCCTGGTATCGTTTTGGTCACGGTTATATGATCGTGATATAGTTTTGGGCAGGGTTATATGATCATGATATAGGGGACGGTTATATGACCCTGGTATCGTTTTAGTCATGGTTATATGATTGTGATATACAAAATAAGTAACTGACCAGGTAATAAATATGCTCTCAACTCCAAATCTATAGCTCTTACGTAAAATATTAAATTATAAAGTTATGAGGAAATTACTTTTAAGTTGAGATATTACACGTGAAGATTGATTGAATATGTGCCCAAAACCAAATCAAAGTCCGTTTTTTCATTTTTTTTTCATTTTGTTCATCTACACGCAGTTTCGGACTAGCAACAGGCAGATTATTGATTTACGGGAGCGATAACTCACGGGTAAATAGTAAGATGAGGATTGGGAATGCTTCAATTGATCAATGCAGCCCATATACCAGTCACACTGTCCTGCGTGTTCAAAACCCAAGTAATGTAGCGTTCTTAATTAATAACCGATCTTTGTGAACAATGTCTCAAATTTAAGAGAAGACATTTCTTTACAACTTTAAAACATAATATTTTTACGTAGGAGCTTTAGTTTTGGAGTTAAGAGTTTATTTATTACCTGGTCAGTTACTTATTTTGAGGACTGTTGGTCAGGGTTATATAATCATGATATACTTAAGGTCACGGATTTATTACCCTGGTATCGTCTTGGTCAGGGTTATATACTCATGATATAGTTTAGATCACAGTTTTATGACCCGGGTATAGTTTTGGTCAGGGTTATATCATATGACCCTGTTATAGGGTTATATGACCCTGGTATAGTTTTGGTCAGGGTTAAAAATCATGATATACTATAGGGAACGGTTTTATGACCCTGGTATCGTTTGGTTACGGTTATATAATTGTGATATACAGTCCTCAAAAATAGTTTATAAGGGTTATATAATCATAGTTTTGGCAGGATTATATGATCGTGATACAGTTTTGGTAACGGTTTTATGACCCTGGTATCGTCTTGGTCAGGGTTATATGAACCTGATATAGTTTTGGTCAAGGTTATATACTCATGATATAGTTTAGATCACAGTTTTATGACCCGGGTATAGTTTTGGTCAGGGTTATATCATATGACCCTGTTATAGGGTTATATGACCCTGGTATAGTTTTGGTCAGGGTTAAAAATCATGATATACTATAGGGAACGGTTTTATGACCCTGGTATCGTTTGGTTACGGTTATATAATTGTGATATACAGTCCTCAAAAAATAGTTTATAAGGGTTATATAATCGTAGTTTGGGCAGGATTATATGATCGTGATATAGTTTTGGTCACGGTTTTATGACCCTGGTATCGTCTTGGTCAGGGTTATATGAACCTGATATAGTTTTGGTCAGGGTTTTATACTCATGATATAGTTTAAATCACAGTTTTATGACCCGGGTATAGTTTTGGTCAGGGTTATATCATATGACCCTGTTATAGGGTTATATGATCCTGGTATAGTTTTGGTCAGGGTTAAAAATCATGATTTTCTTTAGGCCAGAGTTTTATGACCTTGGTATAGTTGTTATCACGGTTATATGATCCTGGTATCGTCTTGGTCAGGGTTATATAAGCATGATATACTATAGGGGACGGTTTTATGACCCTGGTATCGTTTTGGTTACGGTTATATAATTGTGATATACAGTCCTCAAAAATAGTTTATAAGGGTTATATAATCATAGTTTTGGCAGGATTATATGATCGTGATACAGTTTTGGTAACGGTTTTATGACCCTGGTATCGTCTTGGTCAGGGTTATATGAACCTGATATAGTTTTGGTCAGGGTTATATACTCATGATATAGTTTAGATCACAGTTTTATGACCCGGGTATAGTTTTGGTCAGGGTTATATCATATGACCCTGTTATAGGGTTATATGACCCTGGTATTAGTTTTGGTCAGGGTTAAAAATCATGATATACTATAGGGAACGGTTTTATGACCCTGGTATCGTTTGGTAATACCCCTGTCACACATACGGCGATCAGGCCTTGCGCTCTCGTTGCGCTGAAAAAAGCCATGCAAAACACAGTGAGGTCTCTAAGAACCGAATGGGGACACAGTGGACACCATCTAGAGCGGGGTAGGGTCCCTATGATCGCCCTTGAGGCCCATACAAAGCGCCGCGCTTGTTTATGTTCTGCTGCGATCAAATTGCGCTTATAAGTCGCTGTCTGCGTTACTAGTCCCTTCTCAACACGTTTTCAAATTATATACAGTCCTCAAAATAAGTTACTACCTAGGTTATACATATACAACACATACATATAACACATATCGGCCGAGTGCACCACTTTATAGGGAGGTATAGCTATTTCCCTAGTAGCCCTAACTGTAGCGTAACTTACTAACGATGTAATTCTGAGAGCAAAACTGGCGAGTAACACCAGAATAGTAACTAGCGAGGTAAATGTCCACATTATTCAGCATCGTCCCCTAAAAGATGAAACTAAGCATCCAGTATGGGTTTCACCCTAAAGCCAAGCAAATGCCCAACTGTAATTGACTTTAATATTGGGGAAAACATTGTAAAAACTGTTGATCAGGACCCAGCGTCTCATTGGTTCGCTGATAACATTCAATGGTAAAGAAAAAGATGTGTATGACATGATTGTGGGACAAACAATAAATTGTACAATATTGAGCAATCACTGGTTCGCAATTAGTTCAAATTGGCTTTATACACCCGTTATTGTCTTCCTTCCTTAAGATTTTGCCTCACTGTCCATGATCTCACCAAAATCAGCCTCCAATATCGCGACTCGCAAGTTACTACAATCAAGGAAAATAATAGTTGGCACACTTGACGCAACTTATTACAAATATCCCTGTGCTCGCAATTGAGATCAGACTTGGGACATAGCACTGTTTAATAGAAAGCAAAAGTCTCCCCCTTTCTTATATCCTTCCCCATCCCCCATCAATCAATGTTGGGGGACCTACCATGGCTTCTGATAATATGACTCGGATCAACATTGCCTCCGGGGAGAGGGGCGGGTTTTTTCCGTAATTAAGACAAAGTGTGCCAACCTTTTTTTCCTTGATTGTCTGAGTCATTTGCTAAAAAAATCATCTGTGTTAAGTCTTTTGGCTATAACATGAGATTAAACAAAGATTTCTTCACCAGATTTGGAGGACAGATAGATTATAACACTGGTCACGTGTTCAAACAATATGCGTCAAGGTTCTTTTAGGGACCGGTCACTTTTAAATACGGAGGTATATTTTTCACTTAAAATGGCAGTGAAACTTTAGACATGACCAGTTATTTAAATTCAGATGGATGCTCGACCTCATATATCATCAGCTAAACGTTGAGAAAACATATTCCTGTCATTTATATATATCTCAAGACCAGTATCTATATCTATATATCTTAATACCAGTGTCTATATAACTTAAAATATAGACCTAACATGAAATATGCCTGTTTTGTTTTGACAATAAATCAAAGTTGTCAAGCCATTACGCCCATTTATAAGAATGAGTACATCTGCACTCTTTCGGTACCAAAATCAAGGACATTATGATTATTCAAGAAATAGAAGACACAATGATAGTGCTGATAAAAAACAAATAATGCAAATCATGATTGTTAGAAAAAAGAAGCAACAAATAAATCATTATCGAATAGAAGCTTAGACAAGGATTCGAACCCGGGACAGCGGGGTGCAAATCTCATATGTTAACCACTACACCAACCGGGCGTGTGTGCATATTGTAACTGAATTATACGCTATCAATGCTCGTGTATTGTCATCGCAATGGATCATCGGTTCACCATAAGTATTCATCAAATGTGTCATTGTTACGAAATACAGAACTGATTTTTCAATGGATAAGGGATTAGAGGACAAATACCGTTCGTATAGACCCTTTTTAAGCAAAGATTAAGCACCGCATACCTACCTTTCAACGGTGTACCATTGCTGAAATAATATAAATCTATAGTCATATATGTTTATTTCAGCAGGGGTGAACCGTTGAAACATACCGAAGATGCGATTCATTTCTTCTAAAAGATAGCCTACGAGTTTCACATTGTCCACTAAACACTAATCCATTGAGAAAAAAAGTTTTGCATTTCATAATAATGAGAAATTTGATGAGTTGTAATGGTGTACCGTTGCAATGGTTCACCGCTGCAATATCAATGCACGTGTATTGATAGCGTATAATTCAATTACAACATGCACACACGCCCGCTTGGTGTAGTGGTTAACATATGAGACTTCCACGCCGCGGCCCCAGGTTCGAATCCTTGCCCAAGCTTCTATTTTTCTTCTTCTTGTGTGTGCCTCTAAGCTTATTTCTAAACGATCATAAAGTCCATTTTTTACATAATCGGCACGTTATCTTAGAGTTTTGTCTTCATGGCGCATTATTTGATATATGTGACTTTATTTATTTTCCATAATTTCATATTTCAATGCTAAGAACACAACGTGTCATCTTCTGAAGATAGTAATGTTTGCATGTACTATAACAATGACAAGGCCTATTATACACCTATAGTCGCACACAATTAACATACAGAGACAGCGTTAGTAAATAATGACCAGTCCCTAATACACAAAGTGACTTTTCGTTCTTCTATCTTTGTTTGTATTAGCCATTCTGTTTATGTGGCTTTATTTATTTTGTAAATAAATGTTATTATGATTATTTTCCATGATTATATATTTTAATGCTAGGAACATAACATGGCATCGTGTCATTAATTGCTATCTTCTGAAGATAGTAATGTTTGCATGAACTATAACAATTGCAAGGCCTATTATAGACCTATAGTGGCACACATTTAATATACAGAGACAGCTTTAGTAATTAATGGCCAGTCCCAAATACACTTTTGTCTGACTTTATATGCCGTCTATCAAATGTTGATTAGAAATCAATTAATACATATACGAACTATAATTGTTCTTCAACATTTTGTTTCACATCCATGAAAATAAATTGTAAAAATAACATGTTTTGACGTATATGTTGCCTAAGTATTGACTGACCAATCCCTAAATGACGTAATTGATACTTGTAACTTTTTGGGAATGTTGACAATATACCCTACAATAATCGTGCAAAACCTCATTAGCATTGGGCATTTGGTTCTAAAGTTATAGCCAAAAAACCGATCCCAGATGGTGAATTTAGGATTTCGCTCAGACAATCAAGGAAAATAATAGTTGGCACACTTGACGCAACTTATTACAAATATCCCTGTGCTCGCAATTGAGATCAGACTTGGGACATAGCACTGTTTAATAGAAAGCAAAAGTCTCCCCCTTTCTTATATCCTTCCCCATCCCCCATCAATCAATGTTGGGGGACCTACCATGGCTTCTGATAATATGACTCGGATCAACATTGCCTCCGGGGAGAGGGGCGGGTTTTTTCCGTAATTAAGACAAAGTGTGCCAACCTTTTTTTCCTTGATTGTCTGAGTCATTTGCTAAAAAAATCATCTGTGTTAAGTCTTTTGGCTATAACATGAGATTAAACAAAGATTTCTTCACCAGATTTGGAGGACAGATAGATTATAACACTGGTCACGTGTT
This sequence comes from Ophiura sarsii, assembly GCA_035610835.1. Taxonomy (NCBI): domain Eukaryota; kingdom Metazoa; phylum Echinodermata; class Ophiuroidea; order Amphilepidida; family Ophiuridae; genus Ophiura; species Ophiura sarsii. Next base: position 68,075,827 of record CM069449.1, on the reverse strand, counting down.
CAAACAATATGCGTCAAGGTTCTTTTAGGGACCGGTCACTTTTAAATACGGAGGTATATTTTTCACTTAAAATGGCAGTGAAACTTTAGACATGACCAGTTATTTAAATTCAGATGGATGCTCGACCTCATATATCATCAGCTAAACGTTGAGAAAACATATTCCTGTCATTTATATATATCTCAAGACCAGTATCTATATCTATATATCTTAATACCAGTGTCTATATAACTTAAAATATAGACCTAACATGAAATATGCCTGTTTTGTTTTGACAATAAATCAAAGTTGTCAAGCCATTACGCCCATTTATAAGAATGAGTACATCTGCACTCTTTCGGTACCAAAATCAAGGACATTATGATTATTCAAGAAATAGAAGACACAATGATAGTGCTGATAAAAAACAAATAATGCAAATCATGATTGTTAGAAAAAAGAAGCAACAAATAAATCATTATCGAATAGAAGCTTAGACAAGGATTCGAACCCGGGACAGCGGGGTGCAAATCTCATATGTTAACCACTACACCAACCGGGCGTGTGTGCATATTGTAACTGAATTATACGCTATCAATGCTCGTGTATTGTCATCGCAATGGATCATCGGTTCACCATAAGTATTCATCAAATGTGTCATTGTTACGAAATACAGAACTGATTTTTCAATGGATAAGGGATTAGAGGACAAATACCGTTCGTATAGACCCTTTTTAAGCAAAGATTAAGCACCGCATACCTACCTTTCAACGGTGTACCATTGCTGAAATAATATAAATCTATAGTCATATATGTTTATTTCAGCAGGGGTGAACCGTTGAAACATACCGAAGATGCGATTCATTTCTTCTAAAAGATAGCCTACGAGTTTCACATTGTCCACTAAACACTAATCCATTGAGAAAAAAAGTTTTGCATTTCATAATAATGAGAAATTTGATGAGTTGTAATGGTGTACCGTTGCAATGGTTCACCGCTGCAATATCAATGCACGTGTATTGATAGCGTATAATTCAATTACAACATGCACACACGCCCGCTTGGTGTAGTGGTTAACATATGAGACTTCCACGCCGCGGCCCCAGGTTCGAATCCTTGCCCAAGCTTCTATTTTTCTTCTTCTTGTGTGTGCCTCTAAGCTTATTTCTAAACGATCATAAAGTCCATTTTTTACATAATCGGCACGTTATCTTAGAGTTTTGTCTTCATGGCGCATTATTTGATATATGTGACTTTATTTATTTTCCATAATCTCATATTTCAATGCTAAGAACACAACGTGTCATCTTCTGAAGATAGTAATGTTTGCATGTACTATAACAATGACAAGGCCTATTATACACCTATAGTCGCACACAATTAACATACAGAGACAGCGTTAGTAAATAATGACCAGTCCCTAATACACAAAGTGACTTTTCGTTCTTCTATCTTTGTTTGTATTAGCCATTCTGTTTATGTGGCTTTATTTATTTTGTAAATAAATGTTATTATGATTATTTTCCATGATTATATATTTTAATGCTAGGAACATAACATGGCATCGTGTCATTAATTGCTATCTTCTGAAGATAGTAATGTTTGCATGAACTATAACAATTGCAAGGCCTATTATAGACCTATAGTGGCACACATTTAATATACAGAGACAGCTTTAGTAATTAATGGCCAGTCCCAAATACACTTTTGTCTGACTTTATATGCCGTCTATCAAATGTTGATTAGAAATCAATTAATACATATACGAACTATAATTGTTCTTCAACATTTTGTTTCACATCCATGAAAATAAATTGTAAAAATAACATGTTTTGACGTATATGTTGCCTAAGTATTGACTGACCAATCCCTAAATGACGTAATTGATACTTGTAACTTTTTGGGAATGTTGACAATATACCCTACAATAATCGTGCAAAACCTCATTAGCATTGGGCATTTGGTTCTAAAGTTATAGCCAAAAAACCGATCCCAGATGGTGAATTTAGGATTTCGCTCAGACAATCAAGGAAAATAATAGTTGGCACACTTGACGCAACTTATTACAAATATCCCTGTGCTCGCAATTGAGATCAGACTTGGGACATAGCACTGTTTAATAGAAAGCAAAAGTCTCCCCCTTTCTTATATCCTTCCCCATCCCCCATCAATCAATGTTGGGGGACCTACCATGGCTTCTGATAATATGACTCGGATCAACATTGCCTCCGGGGAGAGGGGCGGGTTTTTTCCGTAATTAAGACAAAGTGTGCCAACCTTTTTTTCCTTGATTGTCTGAGTCATTTGCTAAAAAAATCATCTGTGTTAAGTCTTTTGGCTATAACATGAGATTAAACAAAGATTTCTTCACCAGATTTGGAGGACAGATAGATTATAACACTGGTCACGTGTTCAAACAATATGCGTCAAGGTTCTTTTAGGGACCGGTCACTTTTAAATACGGAGGTATATTTTTCACTTAAAATGGCAGTGAAACTTTAGACATGACCAGTTATTTAAATTCAGATGGATGCTCGACCTCATATATCATCAGCTAAACGTTGAGAAAACATATTCCTGTCATTTATATATATCTCAAGACCAGTATCTATATCTATATATCTTAATACCAGTGTCTATATAACTTAAAATATAGACCTAACATGAAATATGCCTGTTTTGTTTTGACAATAAATCAAAGTTGTCAAGCCATTACGCCCATTTATAAGAATGAGTACATCTGCACTCTTTCGGTACCAAAATCAAGGACATTATGATTATTCAAGAAATAGAAGACACAATGATAGTGCTGATAAAAAACAAATAATGCAAATCATGATTGTTAGAAAAAAGAAGCAACAAATAAATCATTATCGAATAGAAGCTTAGACAAGGATTCGAACCCGGGACAGCGGGGTGCAAATCTCATATGTTAACCACTACACCAACCGGGCGTGTGTGCATATTGTAACTGAATTATACGCTATCAATGCTCGTGTATTGTCATCGCAATGGATCATCGGTTCACCATAAGTATTCATCAAATGTGTCATTGTTACGAAATACAGAACTGATTTTTCAATGGATAAGGGATTAGAGGACAAATACCGTTCGTATAGACCCTTTTTAAGCAAAGATTAAGCACCGCATACCTACCTTTCAACGGTGTACCATTGCTGAAATAATATAAATCTATAGTCATATATGTTTATTTCAGCAGGGGTGAACCGTTGAAACATACCGAAGATGCGATTCATTTCTTCTAAAAGATAGCCTACGAGTTTCACATTGTCCACTAAACACTAATCCATTGAGAAAAAAAGTTTTGCATTTCATAATAATGAGAAATTTGATGAGTTGTAATGGTGTACCGTTGCAATGGTTCACCGCTGCAATATCAATGCACGTGTATTGATAGCGTATAATTCAATTACAACATGCACACACGCCCGCTTGGTGTAGTGGTTAACATATGAGACTTCCACGCCGCGGCCCCAGGTTCGAATCCTTGCCCAAGCTTCTATTTTTCTTCTTCTTGTGTGTGCCTCTAAGCTTATTTCTAAACGATCATAAAGTCCATTTTTTACATAATCGGCACGTTATCTTAGAGTTTTGTCTTCATGGCGCATTATTTGATATATGTGACTTTATTTATTTTCCATAATTTCATATTTCAATGCTAAGAACACAACGTGTCATCTTCTGAAGATAGTAATGTTTGCATGTACTATAACAATGACAAGGCCTATTATACACCTATAGTCGCACACAATTAACATACAGAGACAGCGTTAGTAAATAATGACCAGTCCCTAATACACAAAGTGACTTTTCGTTCTTCTATCTTTGTTTGTATTAGCCATTCTGTTTATGTGGCTTTATTTATTTTGTAAATAAATGTTATTATGATTATTTTCCATGATTATATATTTTAATGCTAGGAACATAACATGGCATCGTGTCATTAATTGCTATCTTCTGAAGATAGTAATGTTTGCATGAACTATAACAATTGCAAGGCCTATTATAGACCTATAGTGGCACACATTTAATATACAGAGACAGCTTTAGTAATTAATGGCCAGTCCCAAATACACTTTTGTCTGACTTTATATGCCGTCTATCAAATGTTGATTAGAAATCAATTAATACATATACGAACTATAATTGTTCTTCAACATTTTGTTTCACATCCATGAAAATAAATTGTAAAAATAACATGTTTTGACGTATATGTTGCCTAAGTATTGACTGACCAATCCCTAAATGACGTAATTGATACTTGTAACTTTTTGGGAATGTTGACAATATACCCTACAATAATCGTGCAAAACCTCATTAGCATTGGGCATTTGGTTCTAAAGTTATAGCCAAAAAACCGATCCCAGATGGTGAATTTAGGATTTCGCTCAGACAATCAAGGAAAATAATAGTTGGCACACTTGACGCAACTTATTACAAATATCCCTGTGCTCGCAATTGAGATCAGACTTGGGACATAGCACTGTTTAATAGAAAGCAAAAGTCTCCCCCTTTCTTATATCCTTCCCCATCCCCCATCAATCAATGTTGGGGGACCTACCATGGCTTCTGATAATATGACTCGGATCAACATTGCCTCCGGGGAGAGGGGCGGGTTTTTTCCGTAATTAAGACAAAGTGTGCCAACCTTTTTTTCCTTGATTGTCTGAGTCATTTGCTAAAAAAATCATCTGTGTTAAGTCTTTTGGCTATAACATGAGATTAAACAAAGATTTCTTCACCAGATTTGGAGGACAGATAGATTATAACACTGGTCACGTGTTCAAACAATATGCGTCAAGGTTCTTTTAGGGACCGGTCACTTTTAAATACGGAGGTATATTTTTCACTTAAAATGGCAGTGAAACTTTAGACATGACCAGTTATTTAAATTCAGATGGATGCTCGACCTCATATATCATCAGCTAAACGTTGAGAAAACATATTCCTGTCATTTATATATATCTCAAGACCAGTATCTATATCTATATATCTTAATACCAGTGTCTATATAACTTAAAATATAGACCTAACATGAAATATGCCTGTTTTGTTTTGACAATAAATCAAAGTTGTCAAGCCATTACGCCCATTTATAAGAATGAGTACATCTGCACTCTTTCGGTACCAAAATCAAGGACATTATGATTATTCAAGAAATAGAAGACACAATGATAGTGCTGATAAAAAACAAATAATGCAAATCATGATTGTTAGAAAAAAGAAGCAACAAATAAATCATTATCGAATAGAAGCTTAGACAAGGATTCGAACCCGGGACAGCGGGGTGCAAATCTCATATGTTAACCACTACACCAACCGGGCGTGTGTGCATATTGTAACTGAATTATACGCTATCAATGCTCGTGTATTGTCATCGCAATGGATCATCGGTTCACCATAAGTATTCATCAAATGTGTCATTGTTACGAAATACAGAACTGATTTTTCAATGGATAAGGGATTAGAGGACAAATACCGTTCGTATAGACCCTTTTTAAGCAAAGATTAAGCACCGCATACCTACCTTTCAACGGTGTACCATTGCTGAAATAATATAAATCTATAGTCATATATGTTTATTTCAGCAGGGGTGAACCGTTGAAACATACCGAAGATGCGATTCATTTCTTCTAAAAGATAGCCTACGAGTTTCACATTGTCCACTAAACACTAATCCATTGAGAAAAAAAGTTTTGCATTTCATAATAATGAGAAATTTGATGAGTTGTAATGGTGTACCGTTGCAATGGTTCACCGCTGCAATATCAATGCACGTGTATTGATAGCGTATAATTCAATTACAACATGCACACACGCCCGCTTGGTGTAGTGGTTAACATATGAGACTTCCACGCCGCGGCCCCAGGTTCGAATCCTTGCCCAAGCTTCTATTTTTCTTCTTCTTGTGTGTGCCTCTAAGCTTATTTCTAAACGATCATAAAGTCCATTTTTTACATAATCGGCACGTTATCTTAGAGTTTTGTCTTCATGGCGCATTATTTGATATATGTGACTTTATTTATTTTCCATAATTTCATATTTCAATGCTAAGAACACAACGTGTCATCTTCTGAAGATAGTAATGTTTGCATGTACTATAACAATGACAAGGCCTATTATACACCTATAGTCGCACACAATTAACATACAGAGACAGCGTTAGTAAATAATGACCAGTCCCTAATACACAAAGTGACTTTTCGTTCTTCTATCTTTGTTTGTATTAGCCATTCTGTTTATGTGGCTTTATTTATTTTGTAAATAAATGTTATTATGATTATTTTCCATGATTATATATTTTAATGCTAGGAACATAACATGGCATCGTGTCATTAATTGCTATCTTCTGAAGATAGTAATGTTTGCATGAACTATAACAATTGCAAGGCCTATTATAGACCTATAGTGGCACACATTTAATATACAGAGACAGCTTTAGTAATTAATGGCCAGTCCCAAATACACTTTTGTCTGACTTTATATGCCGTCTATCAAATGTTGATTAGAAATCAATTAATACATATACGAACTATAATTGTTCTTCAACATTTTGTTTCACATCCATGAAAATAAATTGTAAAAATAACATGTTTTGACGTATATGTTGCCTAAGTATTGACTGACCAATCCCTAAATGACGTAATTGATACTTGTAACTTTTTGGGAATGTTGACAATATACCCTACAATAATCGTGCAAAACCTCATTAGCATTGGGCATTTGGTTCTAAAGTTATAGCCAAAAAACCGATCCCAGATGGTGAATTTAGGATTTCGCTCAGACAATCAAGGAAAATAATAGTTGGCACACTTGACGCAACTTATTACAAATATCCCTGTGCTCGCAATTGAGATCAGACTTGGGACATAGCACTGTTTAATAGAAAGCAAAAGTCTCCCCCTTTCTTATATCCTTCCCCATCCCCCATCAATCAATGTTGGGGGACCTACCATGGCTTCTGATAATATGACTCGGATCAACATTGCCTCCGGGGAGAGGGGCGGGTTTTTTCCGTAATTAAGACAAAGTGTGCCAACCTTTTTTTCCTTGATTGTCTGAGTCATTTGCTAAAAAAATCATCTGTGTTAAGTCTTTTGGCTATAACATGAGATTAAACAAAGATTTCTTCACCAGATTTGGAGGACAGATAGATTATAACACTGGTCACGTGTTCAAACAATATGCGTCAAGGTTCTTTTAGGGACCGGTCACTTTTAAATACGGAGGTATATTTTTCACTTAAAATGGCAGTGAAACTTTAGACATGACCAGTTATTTAAATTCAGATGGATGCTCGACCTCATATATCATCAGCTAAACGTTGAGAAAACATATTCCTGTCATTTATATATATCTCAAGACCAGTATCTATATCTATATATCTTAATACCAGTGTCTATATAACTTAAAATATAGACCTAACATGAAATATGCCTGTTTTGTTTTGACAATAAATCAAAGTTGTCAAGCCATTACGCCCATTTATAAGAATGAGTACATCTGCACTCTTTCGGTACCAAAATCAAGGACATTATGATTATTCAAGAAATAGAAGACACAATGATAGTGCTGATAAAAAACAAATAATGCAAATCATGATTGTTAGAAAAAAGAAGCAACAAATAAATCATTATCGAATAGAAGCTTAGACAAGGATTCGAACCCGGGACAGCGGGGTGCAAATCTCATATGTTAACCACTACACCAACCGGGCGTGTGTGCATATTGTAACTGAATTATACGCTATCAATGCTCGTGTATTGTCATCGCAATGGATCATCGGTTCACCATAAGTATTCATCAAATGTGTCATTGTTACGAAATACAGAACTGATTTTTCAATGGATAAGGGATTAGAGGACAAATACCGTTCGTATAGACCCTTTTTAAGCAAAGATTAAGCACCGCATACCTACCTTTCAACGGTGTACCATTGCTGAAATAATATAAATCTATAGTCATATATGTTTATTTCAGCAGGGGTGAACCGTTGAAACATACCGAAGATGCGATTCATTTCTTCTAAAAGATAGCCTACGAGTTTCACATTGTCCACTAAACACTAATCCATTGAGAAAAAAAGTTTTGCATTTCATAATAATGAGAAATTTGATGAGTTGTAATGGTGTACCGTTGCAATGGTTCACCGCTGCAATATCAATGCACGTGTATTGATAGCGTATAATTCAATTACAACATGCACACACGCCCGCTTGGTGTAGTGGTTAACATATGAGACTTCCACGCCGCGGCCCCAGGTTCGAATCCTTGCCCAAGCTTCTATTTTTCTTCTTCTTGTGTGTGCCTCTAAGCTTATTTCTAAACGATCATAAAGTCCATTTTTTACATAATCGGCACGTTATCTTAGAGTTTTGTCTTCATGGCGCATTATTTGATATATGTGACTTTATTTATTTTCCATAATTTCATATTTCAATGCTAAGAACACAACGTGTCATCTTCTGAAGATAGTAATGTTTGCATGTACTATAACAATGACAAGGCCTATTATACACCTATAGTCGCACACAATTAACATACAGAGACAGCGTTAGTAAATAATGACCAGTCCCTAATACACAAAGTGACTTTTCGTTCTTCTATCTTTGTTTGTATTAGCCATTCTGTTTATGTGGCTTTATTTATTTTGTAAATAAATGTTATTATGATTATTTTCCATGATTATATATTTTAATGCTAGGAACATAACATGGCATCGTGTCATTAATTGCTATCTTCTGAAGATAGTAATGTTTGCATGAACTATAACAATTGCAAGGCCTATTATAGACCTATAGTGGCACACATTTAATATACAGAGACAGCTTTAGTAATTAATGGCCAGTCCCAAATACACTTTTGTCTGACTTTATATGCCGTCTATCAAATGTTGATTAGAAATCAATTAATACATATACGAACTATAATTGTTCTTCAACATTTTGTTTCACATCCATGAAAATAAATTGTAAAAATAACATGTTTTGACGTATATGTTGCCTAAGTATTGACTGACCAATCCCTAAATGACGTAATTGATACTTGTAACTTTTTGGGAATGTTGACAATATACCCTACAATAATCGTGCAAAACCTCATTAGCATTGGGCATTTGGTTCTAAAGTTATAGCCAAAAAACCGATCCCAGATGGTGAATTTAGGATTTCGCTCAGACAATCAAGGAAAATAATAGTTGGCACACTTGACGCAACTTATTACAAATATCCCTGTGCTCGCAATTGAGATCAGACTTGGGACATAGCACTGTTTAATAGAAAGCAAAAGTCTCCCCCTTTCTTATATCCTTCCCCATCCCCCATCAATCAATGTTGGGGGACCTACCATGGCTTCTGATAATATGACTCGGATCAACATTGCCTCCGGGGAGAGGGGCGGGTTTTTTCCGTAATTAAGACAAAGTGTGCCAACCTTTTTTTCCTTGATTGTAGCCTAGCAGCTTACCCCGGTTTGGTGCTCTCAAATGTTTGGTTACGCCTCAGTTATTAGCGAGGTAGCGCTATTCTTCAGCTACTCGCCATTGGTGTACTCGGCCGATAATGTTGAGTTGAAAGCATATTACCTGGTCAGTTACTTATTTTGAGGACTGTACATTATACTCCTTGTAGTAGATACAGAAGGAATAACAATGACCCACGTTTTTAAAAAGTAATTTACTAATCACATTGCCGATAAATTGATTGTTATTTAAATTCTATTTAGAGAGCATTATCGTAGCTTAGCGTAATGCGATAATGCTACTTTTATCCATGATAATCGGTTGGCGGGAGTTTAAACAGGTGTAGGCCCTATCAATAACATTTTTAATTAATCTGAATACAATAATAGTGATAATATCATGATGTGTTTGTCTCCTGACAGCAACGGTTCGTTCACACTATAACGTTATTTACTGTGCAGTGCGGTACGTTATTGCAATGGAGTTAAAACATATTTAACTGTCATTGCGGCAGTCTGCGACGCGATGCTCTCATATTTTGCCAAACGGCACTGAATGCCATCGCATGCGGTGACCTGCGTTGACCCGACGAGACCCGCGACGAATTACCGTACATTGCGGTGGAAGTACGGACACCCTCGCATCTCACGGCAAACATCGCCTAGTGTGAACGAACCTTTACTGCAGTCGCAGAGGACAAGTAGTTTGTATGCGTCCTTGCTACGTCGACGGGACGCTCATTTTTCGCTGCTACTGAGTCATTATAGCGCTCTGAACAGAACGCGGAACCTCCACGCTTGTTTTGTGCATGCACAAAACAAGCGTGGTGCACTGGCGCTCAAGGGCGACCATGGGGACCCTCTCACGACCCTCTGAAGTCCCAGCCAGTTCCCACTGCGTCACTGAGGGGTATGTGGAGATCTTGATGCGTTTGGCTTGGCGTTTTGATAATGTTTCAGCGTAATCCAAGCGCTGGTCTGATCGCAGCAGTTTGTGAAAGGGTTTTGGTGATATTGATTTAAACGGGACAGTTTTCCGCGCTATCACTGCGTATTATACACTTTTTATAGCGCAGTGCGATCGCTGGCCTGATCGCCGTATGTGTGACAGGGCCTTTTACGGTTATATAATTGTGATATACAGTCCTCAAAAAATAGTTTATAAGGGTTATATAATCATAGTTTTGGCAGGATTATATGATCGTGATACAGTTTTGGTCACGGTCTTATGACCCTGGTATCGTCTTGGTCAGGGTTATATGAACCTGATATAGTTTTGGTCAGGGTTTTATACACATGATATAGTTTAAATCACAGTTTTATGACCCGGGTATAGTTTTGGTCAGGGTTATATCATATGACCCTGTTATAGGGTTATATGATCCTGGTATAGTTTTGGTCAGGGTTAAAAATCATGATTTTCTTTAGGCCAGAGTTTTATGACCTTGGTATAGTTGTTATCACGGTTATATGATCCTGGTATCGTCTTGGTCAGGGTTATATAATCATGATATACTATAGGGGACGGTTTTATGACCCTGGTATCGTTTTGGTTACGGTTATATAATTGTGATATACAGTCCTCAAAATAATAGTTTATAAGGGTTATATAATCATGTTATAGTTTTGGCAGGATTATATGATCGTGATACAGTTTTGGTCACGGTTATATGATCGTGATATAATTTTCGTCAAGGGTTATATAATCATGATGTACTTTAGGTCACGGTTTATGACCCTGGTATCATCTTGGTCCGGATTATATGATCCTGATCCTTATATAGAATTGGTCACGGTTATATGATCCCAATATAGTTTTAACCACTGTATGATTATTAATAATCTTGTGTCTGGACTAATTGATCGTGATATAGTTTTGGTCACGGGTTATAGGATCATGTTATAGTTTTGCAGGATCGTGTGATCGTGATAAAGTTTTAGTCACGGTTATATGATCCTGATAAAATTTTTGTCAAGGGTTATATGATCCTGATATACTTAAGGTCACGGTTCATGACCCTGGTATCGTTTTGGTCACGGTTTATGACCCTGGTATCGTTTTGGTCAGGATTATATGATCCTGATATTGAATTGGTCAGGGTTATATGATCCTGATATCGAATTGATCATGGTTATATTATCCAAATATAGTGTTATATGATAATTATTACTCTTGTGTCTGGACTAATTGATCGTGATACATGTATAGCTTGGTGATACGGGTTAAATGATCATGATACATCTTTTGATAAAATTAGTTGATCATGATGCTGCGGCTGATCCTAGTATTCAGACCATTGATTCCTTGCTCAACCAAATATTTTGTTTCTCTAATAACATCTACATTAACCCGTGGTCATCGACATTGGATAAAATGCCCACCCATAATACCCAGATAGAAATAAGGACAATCGGTTTGGGTTGGTATTTAACCTTACAGGTGTTAAAGTGAGAGGGAATAGACAAGAAATGGGGGTAAAGTTGGCCTGGGGTTAGGTACGCGCAAAGAGCAAAAGTTTTGTGACAAATAGGACTAGATGAAAAGTTAGTCTTTGTCTGCTGTGATAAGAGTAGTTAAATAAAAACACCAGGTTTCTCGTCGTCTCGTTACTGTTATTTTAGGAAAGTAGCCCTTCTGTTTTTTCTTTCAAGCAATGACTGTCACAATGAATGTTCTGGATGTATTTTTGAGCGCGTGTACAGTCATTGTCATGTATAGGCTCAATACTTTGGTCAGATTAGGCCTATTATATATATATTCCGTTCAATATGTTCCCTGATTTCGGTGTTATGAAGAAAAGTTAGGTTATTTTGTTTAATACGACGAGAATGAAGAGTTGAAGATGCAAAACACGATGAACGCCCAGCCTATACAGATTTTGAACAGGAATCACCAACGTAGAGTAGCCTATGAAATGACTTAAAATAAAGGCGAAATGTGTTAAATTAAAAAAAGAGATGCTTTTGGAAATATGGTAAAATGTATCACATATGTTCTGGTTGTTTTCTTTATTTTTGAATTTGTTTGCACACATAGGTATTTCAAATTGTTCAAAATGGCTTAGCGCGTTTCGCACCTACGCGTTACGCTTTAGATACCACTATCATCATGATCATGACTATCGCAACCCTGAATGGAACTGACAGTTGTACTTTGTACGAATAACGATCTAAACTTGCACACTCCTATAGAAAAATAGTTCAGACTTTTCCCCTTAGCGAAAAAGGCCAAGAAACTGTATTTATTTTTCATCTGGCCTACGTAACAACAGGGTGACGAGTGAAGTTTTCTTCACTCAAAGTCATAGCACACAAATAAGTGCCGACACGGGTGCCGACATTGGCCGCAAGGGAACAATTTAACAAATCGGATTTCTCTCTTCAACCCCTCTCCCAACTTCTCTCATCTCGCTATACACTCCGCATCGATTGTTTATAACTCGTAGCACAATGGTGGCTATTTACTGACTGCGTTATTGGTTTAATTTGATCATTGTTTCATTCAAGCTGGCTGTAATTAGCAGACAATTGAAAAATAAAATACTCGTCCTATTCAATGCAGATTTAGGCTTGATTAAGTTGGATTAATAGGACCACAGTTTCATGCTCCTTGCCTGTTCATATAGACGGTGATACATTCTTCTGACAGATTTAAACACACGAAAACCATTTTGAATGGATCTTAAGATGAACTTGAAATGGTGAATTAAAAATATTTCCATCCAAATTTAGGCTATGTGCGAAAGAGATTTGCTCCTCTACCGTTTTACTTTCATTGCAATATAGCCCAAATTATCAAACTGCCAAGTGTTTCATCCTCCTTAATTGAGGTATCACACGGGGAGATTGATCAACGTTTAATGAATCTATGACTCGAAGAACTAGACGAAGTAGGATTTCAATGCAACGCCAAACGTCAGTGCTGTAACGGTACGAATTATTGATACTAACCTTCGCCATTGTAACTCCCTGGTAAGTGGATCACGCACCTTTGGGAATGATACGCACGTCATAGACTTTATGTGGCGATCATTTCGATTGAGGTCCAGAACTCAAACCGAGCCTATCCAGTTCACACAGTGATAATCGGATTACACGTAACGTAACACTTCGCCAGCAAAAAGTGATTACTAATGAAGATAACGGGACTGTTGCTCTTTTAAATCGAAAGACTTATGTGTATCTGTCACACAATCCCCTAAAAAAGATAAGTGCCTGGTCAGATTACTATTTATTTGTGTTGCATTTTGTGCCGCAGCTTTCTAAATTTATGAAAGTAGAACTTCCAAAAGTTAATTGCTTTAATTCTATATGAAGAGCTTTGTTGCAAAAGGGCCACCAGACCACCCCGACGTGTTACTCATTTTGCATTAGTGAATTTGTATTGACAAGTCCATGGAATTAATCAAATTATTGTATGACTGTGTCCATTACTGTTTCTATGACTCGGATTAGTGCATCCATGCACGCCAATTGAGGCAACAACCAATACAAGCCACATTCCATTCCACATAATGCATAGCCATCCATGCAATAATGTAAAATGAGTAAAAAGGCAGAAGTGGATGTAGACCCTTTTGCAAAACAGCTCTTCATATATAGAATTAAGAGATTTTTTTCTTTCTTGGTACCTATATCAGCTGTACATTGAAACAATAGGTAATCCCTGACGCGGCCATTCACCTTTACCTCCACTCAATTCTCACGGATATGCTCACTGACACATCAAGGTGAACACTTGTTGAACACAATGCGCACACTGAGAAGATTTCTGTCATTTCATGTTTTTGATTTCTAGCTATTTTGTTTCCTTCCTAAATTAAATTAAAATTAAACTCTAACAATTATCGTGGCATATTATGGGTATTCGGGTTGACAACTGTCACCTCAAAAATTGTTGGATGAAAATATTTACTTTTGTCTTCTCAATTAACACATTTAGAAAGTTCACCTTTTATATGCACTTGGCATGATCGCATCTGTTTTTTGTCCAAAGACAATCACTAATGTTATGCTGGACCAAATTAGTTGCACCACTATCTACATGTATTATGTCTATACTTTACGAGTACTTGTGGAGGCTTATAACTAACCAGAAAATAAATAAATAAATAGATATATAAATAAGTAAATACAATGTAAAACAAAAAATAAAAAATAAATAAAAAAATAAAATTAACGTGGTCAATTTACAAACTATTTTGTTCTTTATGTCTTAATCTCTATAAATTTGAAACGGTCACAAGCCAATATTAAAGTTATGGTTATCTTCAAATAAATTCTTAAATATCGGTTCATAGTTATTCTATATAATCAAATAAATAAATAAATACGAGGGTCATTCAATAAGTTCTACCTCCTACCTCATAACTTTGCTATTATACAAGCCAGTCGTATGAAATATTCCACAATTGAAGCTTTGAATCTCAGCTACAAAATCATGTAGATTGGTTTGAATATTCATTGTACTTTTCTGGATATGCAGTAAAAACCAAACTTCCATTTAGTGCGACGGAAACGGGTAAAAAACAGCCAAATGTCTCCTAAGTGCTATTCATTTGGCCAATTCTAAGAGACAAAATGTACCTATCGTGTCAATTACAATCGTTCTAAGTTACAAATATCTCTTGAACAGACTTTAAACAATGCAAATGACCGATTTCTTGGCGGAAAATGCACTCTAATTAGCCAGATCCAGACCCAGGACAGCCATCAATTCTAACCATACCCTAGAGAACCGCTGCAAAAGTCATATCTGCTTTCCATAGGAACTAAAGAGATCTTCATTATACAGGACCAAATGGATATATTTCAAGTCTTTCGAAGATATATTTTTCTATCACTGACTACCTGATTAACTATTCTAAATGTTGCATATAACGAAAACTGATAAAGTTACTATCATGTTAAGATTTAACATTCGAGGCATCACTGTGGCTTGACTTGTAACAAGGAACATTTGACTGAATATCAGTATTCCAGTATGCTAAAGGCGTGTCAATACATTCGAGCTGATATTATACTATTTGCAAGCTAAAAAGGTTAATATTGCCTACAATCTGATATATACATGATAGTATAGCATTATATTCAGAAATCATCCATTGTTTTCTATTTTCAGTATTTAAATCGGGCGGTTATACCTAATCATACAATACGGAGAGAAAACGAAAAACATGTATTTATCTTTGGGGTAATTTTCCGTGTCCGTTGTCCAAAATCTCTCTCTGGCTTTGATCGCATCATGACAAAAGCGAAATACGTATCAATTAGCATTTACTATAAATGTGTAGCTATGATTCAGAGCTATAATCGTGACAAATGTCATGAGGCTGACATTCATATTAGCAATGTTATGAGTGAGGAGGTAGAACTTATTGAATGACCCTCGTACAAAGAAAGGTTTTATTTTGCTCATACACAAATATCAGAATTAGGGATATACACTCACGATCTGATTTCCAGGTTAACCAGTACACACATCTCTAGATATAAATTGAAATGTGTTTCGGACTTGATGCTAATTAAATATGCAAATAGTACGCAAATGATGTTATTTTACACAGTTGATCATATAGGCCTAGATATTTACGGTAAGGCTTCTTCGTCATGTGTTACCAAACCTGACTTTTATAGGAGGAAAAGTTGTGTCGTTATTGTCATTTATAAAGTGAATTGGTAAAACGGGCATATGGTAAGTTGCACTGTAGGCCTACATGTAGTATGATAGATAGGAAAGAACCGACGAATAGAGTTTGCTGAATTTTTGGCAATTTTGAAATGTCGTCTGCAGACGACTAAAATGTTAAATATGTTCATTTGTCATTATTACATCATCAAATAACCATGTATCACAAGTACATAATTCAGTCGACGACTGGTGAAATCATTTTTATGTCCAAATGTTTTGAAGTCACCTCTGAATTGCTGCTGACGGCAATAATATTTGTTGTATTGTATGAAGATTGTAAGCACACGTGACAATAATAAAATCAGTGGATTGTCAAAGTCAACGACACGGCGCGCACATCAAAAATGATTTACATTACTTAATGAAATTTATGAACGCAAACAACCTATATTGATATCTGATACAGTGAAACAAACAATGATAGCATTTGTTATTAACAAGTTATGTATTTTCAATTATCCAGCAGCATTGTCGGCTGGCTCTTGGAGGATATTCCAAAAGAACAAAGGTCTCATGTAATGTGACATGTGACCACAATGACTTTTACCACTGCGCGAACAGTGAGTGGCCCATTGTGTCAAGTTGAAACTGTTACCGTTTACCGAGTATCATTTTGGGTTGAAAAAGCTGTTTTTCTTTGTAATATACAATGAAAAACACTTCAGATTTCTAATGTCCTGGCGATTTGTATAGTGATTGTTGGTAGTAGTTCATCTATGGTATTGGTCACGTGTGTCAATTGTAGAATTTTAATCCAAATTACATAATTATCCAAAGCGTAAATTAATACCAATAATTAATAAAAATAGTCGGAACTATTTTGAATATGAGATTACAATTATGTCCTTCTGACAACATGTGTTTTGCCGACTCGTTGCATTATTGTCTATAATCATGATATTGCATACATTTGGCGCGTGTTGAGTACCAATTAATTTCACATAGACTAAAGAGATAATTGTTTTTGTAAACGCGAATAAATTTTACAGGACGAAATCGTGTAACTAAAAAATTGATGAAAATAACGTGAATAGTTTAAGATTCTGTAACCTATCCGTCAATGAAAATTATAATGATTAGGCCAGTAGGCCTATTATACCGGTCTCTAAAATAACGTGTCAATTCAATTTGGGGTGTGTGCGTTGCTCATGTTGGTACATCAAGTTTCTTCACAATCGTAAATCTCCTAATTTCGACTGACGACCTCAGTGTTATATATGACATAATAACAGTTAAAGGGACATTAAGTGGTGTTGAAAATTTTAAATGTTTAAAAATTTACTTCAGAATTCAAGATGAACATTAAAAATTGCCATTATTGTTGTTTCTACTAACAAAAACACAGCAAAACTTGATTAAAACAATATCATCGCTATTTATTGAAAAACGCCCTCGATGCAAATATGGTTCGCGTTATGTAGGCCCTATCACGCGTATACTGCAGCTGTCGGACGTAAAATGCTCGTCGCGGCTGTACGAGCATTTTTGAATCGACGTTTTCTTGTACAAAGAGGGCTACTTTTTCTTAATCCTTATAGGTGTAAGTTCATACATGTAATACAATTATAAAAATATACTAATCCCAGTTTTTATCTCTTAGTGTCCCTTTAATATGAACATGGGCAATATGAACATATAAACATGTCTCCTCACATGCTCACCATGTCAGGCCGCATTTTCCCGTTATATGCGCCACGACCAATATAACCACATGGTGGGACCCCGGAATGACTATCTTACCTCCCCTCATATGAACATGAATATGAACATGGGAAACATGAACATGTCTCCGCACCATAGTCACGCAGCATTTTTCCGTTACATGCGACAACCGATCAAACAAGAACTATCTTGTCTATGGATTGACCAAGAACAACAAGAGCCCAGGAAACCCTGCAACAAGACATTCACAACAAATAAGGTATCATTGAGGCCTAGGCCTAAGTATATATTTAAATCAGTGACATTCAAATGATTTAACATGGCCAATGATGATAAAATAATGAAGTATTGTCATGATGAACATATGAAGAGGTATTTTGCAAAAGGGCCTATACATCCACTTTGGCTCTTATTGAGAAAAAGTCAAAAAACTGTTTCTAAATATTCAAGTTGAGCAATTGAAAAACTGAATGGATTATGAAAGAGGTGCACTACATACTAATTGAAATTGAAATAAATTTTAAATGTGCTAGTTTTATTTATTTTTTAAATCATGTTTACATTTTTTGAAAATTTGGATGTAGGCCCTTTTGCAACAAAACTCCATCTGTTTGTACATAAAGAAAAAATACCACACACAAAAAATCATTTATTTTAATCATTGAAAATAAATAAGTTTGATATTGAAATGTATAGGTCACAATCATATGTTTCAAGGAAATAAAGTCATTTTTTTCAAAAATACCTACATCTCATTGTAAACAGCCATTGAAGTTGTTGTTTTGTTGCAAAAGGGCCTGTATCCCGATTTAATTCTGGATACAGGCCCTTTTGCAACAAAACAACAATTTCAATGGCTGTTTACAATGAGATGTAGGTCTTTTTGAAAAAAATGACTTTGTTTCCTTGAAACATATGATTTTTCCCTATACATTTCTATATCAAACTCATTTTTTGAAAAAATGCACCGTAGCCCTTTTGCAAAATACCTCTTCATATCTCCAAATATGTCCATCAGTACTGGCCACCATTCATTCCAAAATAAGGTTGTAACTAAAACATGTAAAAAGGGCATTCTGAGAAAAATTAGTCTTACTATTTTTTGTTCCATTGAGTTGTGTATAAAACATGAATTTGGTTTAACCTTGACTTCAAAGGGGGCTTTTGGGAGTAAAAGTCGTTATGGTCCTTACATTTACAATCTTAAGGTGACAAGGAGAGGGTTTTTGGGACTAATATCTCAAATAACCACACACAAAAATGAGTTACGTTTTTCTGGTTGTCATATGTCAACTCTCGAAACTGCTGTTCATTATTTGACAAAAAACAACAACAAACGAATTAGGCACTTGACTATTGCCTAAAACAAAATATCACAGGCGACAAAACAAGTTTTACAAGCCCGCCCGACCCATTTTCAAAAACAAACAAAAATGTTTCGCAAATTTTCAATATACTTTTGTAAATCTTGAAATGTTTTACAACACAAATGTTTGATTGAAAAAAAATTGTTTTGTAATGTTTTGAATAATTGTAAACGTCAAAATGTGTTGAAATTCACCATAATTTCATGAACATTTTGAAGGAAAAAAAGCCCGATCAACCGACCCTACCATTGTTTTTCGTCGCTGGTAAATACTCGCTTGAAAAGTATTAAGCAGAAGCCGTTTTATCGATATCAATAAATTATGAAGCTATCTGTATTGAACCTTTCTTGAAAACTTTTTTCTATCATTTTCTTTCATTTTTCTATAAGAAATCTGCTTATATATTTACGTATTATGCGTGCAGAATGACCTATTTTTGAATATCCAGATGAAAATAATACAATACTCCATATTGTATACAATAGCTGTCAAGTTATGTCACGAGTTGGGCGCTAGACTGAAAATCATGATTTATTCTTCTACAACGATTTGATTCATGTCTGTCTGATTGTTTATTTTATTTATTTGTTTGTGTGTTTATTTGTATTTTTTTATAACCGTTACTAAACTATAAGATGTTATATCTTGTAGCCAATGTTAAATCAATCAATTAATCAATCACTGATCAATTAAAAAATCAATCAATAATCGATCAATCTATGAAATACATTGATCCATTATCAGTAATTTCTGTGATTGACATGCTTCTTTTGAAATCCATATATCGAAGCAATTATACATGTATTCCATGATTAATTTAACATTGGGGTATCACTGCTAAAACACTCTTTAACAAATTGTTGTTTAAAACAATTTACCCAACATTGTTTAAAATGTTAAACAACATTGGTTAGATATACTTTGATTTTCATAAATTTAACCAATAATTGTTTAAAATTTAACCAACATTGTGCAAAAATATGTTTCTGTTTCTAACCAACTAACAGGGGTACATATAGTACGCGGACGTTTACAGTCTCGAGGGAGAAAAATAAACATCACCAGTCACAGCGCCCTCCCTATTACTATTAGTATTAACCAAATCGGATTCCGGGCATTGATCATATTGATCGATTGCTTCCAGTGTCCACGCATTTTAGTTATATTAAACCATTTTTAAACTTATATTAAATAATATCATATCGTATAAAGTCTTACGTTTATTCTAAAGACATGAAAGACGAACGTGCGACCTATTTGTGATTGATAATCATGTTAAATGGCGTTAAGAAAGTACTTAAGTACCCACAAATTAAAATACCAAGATAATTATATAGAAGTGGTTATATGCAGGCAGGTACATAATATTGTTGGTGTTTTTTCGAAGTCTACCATAACCATTTACAAAACTGTATTTAATAATAATGATTAGTCGTTGCAAATCAACGTATAGTTAAATAAACATTAATCTCTTTGAATCAACATTTGATTACAAAACCAAGTTGTCTATAAAAAGCAAAAAATGTCAAATGTCTTGTTTTCTCTCTTTTGATTTCACCACACATTTGAAATAATTACCTGTTGGTTAAATCTGCTTTATGGTGTTATTTGTTGAGTAATTATGCGCCTCGTTGGGCTCATTATTAGTTTAATGGAGATGTCGTTTGACAAGACGTAACCATGTCTTTGGCAATTAAGATGTTGCCAAATCAGCTATTCGGTAGCCCATTTGGTCTATGTGTTTTAAATTTTAAATAAAAGTCCTAGAATATTGTTTCCTGACTTATCAAAATTGCGAAACATTTTCACAATTTTCAAATATTACCAACAAGGTTTTTAGACAATTTTCAAAACTATCAAAGCCTTCACTAAATATTTTGAAATAAATGTATAGGCCTAGGCTTAGGCCTAAAATAATTTTCTTTGATTCAATTTTATCATATAAAAGGAGAAAATCCCAAACTCGCAAATTATGGGTCGGTATGACCATAGAACACTTTTATTTAACCCTTACCCATGGTGAAAATAGTTCATTTATTAATCATAACTTGACCAAATTATTAATCTAAAAATGTAACAAATAGGGCCTAGGCTACAGGGAACTTTCTTCGAAGTTTTGAGAGAATCATATTCTAACAGAATAATAAATGACAAATTAGCATTGTAGAAGAAGTGGCGCAGGATCAGGATTGATTAGTGATGATTATTTGATGTTTCCACTCAAACGGGAGAACAAAATATGAATCCAGATTCATCTATAGTGCCGTATAGGCTTTAACTTCTTCAGTGTTGTCTCACCATCTCACCATGCTTTCAATGCTGGGTTAAGCCTTCTTTTCGCGATCAGGCAACAATTTTGCTAGGATTCATTAATACGAACAGCCGTAACTAGAGTGGTAGTGGGGCATGTCCCCCCATCGCCAGAAGACTCGCCGCCCCTCCCCCTGATGGATGCCCCCAAATGAAATGACAAACTCTATGTCTATTAACAAAAATAGTCGGTAATGCCTCCCCTCACCCCCCCCCACCCCCTCCCGATCAGAGGGCGCTCAATTACCTCCCCACCCCTCCCCAATTGAAGACCCTATAGTTACGCCACTGATACGAATTAGGCTATATGTTGGTAGAAAGTAGAAGTACACGTAGCAACACTGAGCATCAATTTGGCGATGAACTTGGACCCGTCTGAGTGTCTGCGCTAGCCTTTTGAATAAGCCCTGAACAGTATACCGGTAGGAATTCGCTTCGATTGTGCGTTTACTTTGAGCGCCGTAACTCGTCCGTACGGCCGCGTATTCAGAATCTCCATCCAGCCACGTATAAACCCGTCTAACATGGGTTGTCGCCACAAGTACTATGCCTCGTTACACAAATCTCTCTCTGTTAGTATTACTTTGCAATTCACTCGTTTCTTTGCGTTTATTATTTAATTCTTCTGTTTAAATCAGACGAAACGGACGGATTCTCTCGATAAACTTTCACTAAAAAATACGTCTTATTTCTACAAAAAAAGTAGCAAACATATGCCTCGCAGTATATACAGAACGCAATGTTAATGTCAACAAAATAAGGTGGGTGTGAGCAAATCGCACGAGTTAACAAGTGATGTTGTTATTAGTAAAACCGTTACCCCTCTCTGGAGAGTTTCTGTAAACTTGTAGAATTTTAATAAAACTTGTCTTTTTTGTTGTTGGAGGTGGTGTGGGACCTTTCGATTAATACAGTTTAATAGGTGTACTTAATTTACAACGATGCCGGGTGGATAATCAATATAGCGATCTTTGATTTGGGTGAATAAATTTAAAAGTTGCGCCTATCATGATGATCATGGACTTTTGAAAAGCTCTACGAATCCTGTTATTAATAAGGATCTTTACTGTCTTTTTGGATGTTAGCGAATTATGAACAATAACATTGTGCGTGAAAAATTCCCTTCCGATATCTTCTATATCAAAAAATATGCGTATTCCCGTTTACACAATGTTCTAGAAGAAACTTAATTTATTTTATGATACGACGATTCATTCCATTGTCCATCCATACGTTATTCAAACGTCTTGATCTATATAATGGATACTCTTTTTGTTGTTGAAATTAGTTAATTTTATTTTTTCTTGAATTTGATGTGTGTATCAGTTCAAATAAAGTTGGTTTTAAAATCTTAACTTTTGCTTTGAGTGTGTTTTTATGGTACACATCAGTCAAACACACTTGATCATGCTTTATTACATTTTTCAGTCATAAGCAAAATATGAAATTAAAGAACCATTTCATTTTATGAAGAACAAATGAAAATCAATTCGTATTTTATAGAGAAAATCATAGCAATATTTGTTTTATTCATCAATAATCACACCATGTGTTGGTGTAAGGTTCACTCTTCAAACGTTCGGCATATTGAGAACATATGGTATTAATATGAGTGCAATCCTCCATCCACACATTCAAGAAAACATCAGTCAAAATCAAAAAGTTCCTTTTAAAAATATGCTATAGGACCTGCATGAAGCTATCTTCATGGTTTGACTAAAAATCCTCTACCGTACCATTTTACACTCCCACCATGCACACATAAATATCATATAAGACCCAAGGCATCTTCCTCTTCAACTCAGCAATAACGTTAAAGATCGGATGAGGGGGGTTATTCTTATTAGCAGTATCCACTCACGTCGGAACAAGAGCGACCCAGCAGGGTGACCCACCGGCACACTGGGTTAAGAGAGTGGCTATTTCACGCATGCGTGACTCGCAAATTACCCGATCTGATTGGTTGAGTAACTGTCAAGCTGTCATTCATGACAATGGGTCAACCAATCATGTGGAAGGATAATTACGCCTAATTCAGCCACGCCAGGCGTCTAACTAGCCCTAGCTTGGCATACATGCGAGGTTTTCAACACTTTTCAGGTATGGGTTTACCAACACAGAGATCATCATTTAGGAATGAGATTCACGCCAGAGAGCTTGTGTATTGACAATCTTTTAAGCCGTGGCGATTTGTATCCAGCGAAGCAGAACGAGTTGACGTGAAACTTTGTTTTTCTCTTGGCTGCTAAAATTTGTAACTAACTTCATTCAACAGAGCGTAAAACTAGTACAGTCATGACGACGGCTGATGCGCTACAACCGGCGCAATACATGGACCATAGTTTAGGCAAGAGAAATTCGTTACGTTTTGCTGTCGATATGCCGTCGCACCATCATCAAAATCTGAATGGATTTGGTTTGCCGACTCACCATCATAGCACAGAATCGGGGATTTCTGACTCCAATCTGATGAACGTGAACCCTTACGGCATGGAATCCACGCATATGGGCGCTTTAAAGTTAAGTCCACCGCACCCGATGAGTGATGCGGCCGCAGTGGTATCCGCCTCGCAACCCAACTCGTTCAACTACAGCACACCTCAGTCTAACGGCTACTATTCACACACAACTCATCCCCCGCACCCCGGTGTCTCTAGTTATCCATCTCAACCGTTCTCGACAGGCAGAGATTTTTTGCTACGACGTGATCCGTTATCAAGTTCTGCAATGCCGATCGGTGGACTGGGTCACGAGGCTACCATCACGTCGAATTCTACCGGACATCACGGTATGTTCCCCACACCGACGGCGTTACATGGTCCCCATCACGGAGACCCTGGTCCGGCTCCTCATGTGATTTTCCCCGGATTGCACGACCAAACGGCCAATAGTCAGATGCGGTTAGGTCTACCAGGAGCCGATATGCGCCACGACCAATATAACCACATGGCGGGACCCCGAAATGACTATCTTACCTCCCCTCATATGAACATGAATATGAACATGGGAAACATGAACATGTCTCCGCACCATAGCCACGCAGCATTTTTCCGTTACATGCGACAACCGATCAAACAAGAACTATCTTGTCTATGGATTGACCAAGAACAACAAGAGCCCAGGAAACCCTGCAACAAGACTTTTACAACGATGCATGAAATCGTCACACATATCACTGTGGAACATGTAGGAGGACCAGAGCAAACGAACCATACTTGTTTTTGGCAAAATTGTGCCCGAGAACAGAAGCCGTTTAAGGCCAAATATAAACTTGTGAATCACATCAGAGTGCACACGGGAGAGAAACCGTTTCCCTGTCCGTTCCCGGGATGCGGCAAGGTGTTTGCCCGCTCAGAGAATCTAAAGATACACAAGAGAACGCACACAGGTAAGACAACACTTTTTAAAAGTTTAACTCAATTTGTTTTATCTTTTCATACCACACCTTTCACTTTGTAGGTTTTATGGGATGAAATGACACAGGAAGAGTATTTTAGAAGAATTATCATATTGCCATAAATGTAACAACTGATGAACATGATGTTTGGTCGGCCTTAATCCGACATTACGTCGTATTAATACATGAACACACATATTTGCAGCCGATGATTCAGGTTAATTTAGCAGTTTTGGTATCCTTTCCTTTTCAAGAAGATTCTGCAATTCATTCTTTCAAATTTAACTAGAGTTCCTAAATATTAAATTAATATAAACACACATAACATTAAAACAGTGTGGCATCGAGAGTATATACATGTATAATTATTGTATTTATAATGTTATTGACTTTAATCACTTATGTGTATCGTAGTTTCCAAAACTGTATAGCTCACTGAAAATTAAGTAGAAAAGTCAAAAGCTTTTGACTAGAATTGTTGTCTACATCTAAGATTCTATTTTAAACAACCAACTGGGCACCTCGTTTTTGTTTGTTTAATCATGTTAATGGAACATGGGTTGCTAATTGTTAGCTTCAAACATATTTGATTCAAAATGTACATAGGCATCCATAGTATTATTAGTAAAGAAGTAGGCTTATTTACATTTGTAAGCGATAAAGATAATTGCCATTTGAACGTAAACATTTTAGAATAGCAATTTGGATATGTTGGATTAAAGATAATCCCGCATCAACATCACTTGGATTGTCACTTTAAATCCATAATATTGAAGATATTAACCCAGGAATTAAGTACTATGTTTGGATTTCTTAGTAAATACACCACATTGCAATGGTGAGGAACTGTCACCCTCTCTCATCCGATCATAATCATCTCACCAACCACTTGAAGAAAGAAAAGTGTATTATTGTAGTTCCAGATGAGCAACTTTTAAGGACAAGGGGAAAGAGACTGACGGTTTAGAATTGTTGAGGCATCCTAATCGCTCTATTGATTAGGCTAATGTCAATCATGGGCAAAGCCATCGATGCTAAACCATAGACAACAATTCAATCAACTTGACGTTTTTATAACATCTCGATGTTATCATAATTTAAGTACATTTGGGTGGGATGATTCTCGTTTTATAGAAGTTATGACAGATATAAGAGGAAATCGATTGTCTGGTATGTCTGGCATACTGATGACCCAATGTCAGTCATGTTACGGTATTTTAAACAATCGATATGATTTGGTACATGTACATTTATCCAAGATCCAAGCATTTAGATGAAGTATTTGAGGGAAATACTGATCAGTTTAAGGAACTTGGGCAAAGACACTGGGAAAAGTTACAGCTCAGGCGGCCGTAGTATTCTTTCGAAATATATATAGCCTACAATGGAGTCACCTCTCACGAAATTGAAACATTGAGCAATTTATAGTGATCAATCATTCATATTTATTGAGTTACAGCAGATACAAATGTATAACTTGTAGTTATTTTACTCAATACATTATGATTAATCACATCACAAGTTTTCTAAAATCTTGTTTTAAACGTCCGCTAAGCCCATTGAAAGTTAATTTCTTACACATTTACGATAGTTGCGTCGGGATCTAACTTTCGTCAACATGAATCAACCAAACTATGTCATGTTTTCATTTACATTTATGTAAGTTAGTATTGTATAGGAGTAGTTTTTAAAATAAAAAAACAGGTTAGGTAACTCAAAATACCCCATACATTTGTATCTTGACTTGGATTTGACTGTATTTTGTCGTCCGTCCATTTTCTGTCCATACACTCATGTCGACTTGCACAGTATGTGTAGTAGAAATCTCACCGGGGTGTTGACGCGAGAAAAGGTCATTAAAAGTGCTAAACCTATATCAAATGATAATTAAAAGCATTTCACATGGGTCACCGTTAGAATTAAAGAAGTTTCATGATATATAGATTAAATAATTATGAATTGAAAAAACGAACGAGTCTGAAGATTGAACCTTAAACAACACCAAATACATCAAATCCACGTAGATCACTTTTCAGGCTATAACAATGTTTAAACCCGAGTTTAATATAACTTAGTTCTTACGATGTAGGCCTACAGGCTACATGTACTGTAAGTGTATTTGAAAACTTTGAATACCTGTTGCAACATTTCAGTTTTAGATAATTTTACGTTAACATTCTGAAATCAACCAGATTCTAAGAATAAATATGCTTTTATGTTGACCAAGCATGACCCGACTTTATCCACGCAAGGCGATCATGACGAATTCGGCAACTTTATATCGTCATGTTCAGTAAAACACGTGGTGAAATATTTCATTGTTATAATGGTTTAAATTTACTGCTGGAATTGCGACTTATATGGATTTGTATTTGGTTTTATCTGTAACTTCAATTGTGTTCTTAATTTGATGGATTAACAGTTATAAGAAGTGGTGGAATTAAGATAGCCAAATTAGTCCATTCTTAGAAATTAAGCTTGAAAAATCGATGTCTTCCAAAGCTTCTCCATACCAGATAGGGCTAAAAGCGAGGAGAAAATGTCAAACTTCCACCATTTACGAAGAAATAACAAATTGTCATGTTACAAACCACAAGTTTAATGATCAATTCCTATTGACTGTAGCAGTAATTATATGTCAGATTGGGTTTTTGTCTTCAAAATCGTTAATAAACAGGGCCGGTGAGGTACAGTAGTCAATGACTTTTAAGAAGCACAAAATAATGCACTTTGTTATAGATCGAGATCCTATCCCATTTTCTACGTAGTGCTTATGCCACTCTTTTAACCTTTTTGAAATTAGTATATTGTTGGTCTGAATCAATCTAGTTTTGGTCACGTGATTTGAGCTCATTACGATTGAGAGTAAGACTGTAAGACAATTTGAATATTATAGTCGTCATATCTAGTCAATTTAATTTGATTTCTGCAGTCGCGAATAAGAAAATCTCTTTCATGAATAATGTTTGACGGATACTTGCGCTTTATAAGTTTCCATTATTATTATTATTATTATTCTCCGTTCATGAATTGTAAGAAATCGGTTATAAATTCTTCACCCACTCTTATACTCTTAGTATATCGTGACACATTTAAGTCTGATTAAAATGCTTCAAATTACACATTTATCCAGGTTAACCGTCTCAAAAAACCATCAAAAAGGAAACAATACAACCTATTGTTTTTGTCCATTCTGTCATCTTGGGATTTCTCTTAATAATTTCAACACAGATGATCACGATCACACAATGCTGTATTCTATATCACGATCACCAAACTCATGAAAGTACGCCAAAATCATTGGTACATCCAAACTTCAAGACTCCTCTGACAATTTGCACGGCGAAGATTTACAACTAAACGCCTTGTATTACCGTTTAACTCGACTCTTTCAACACATTGATTGATCGCTATATCCTGGCTGTCAACGGCTTATGTTACCATTGGGGATAATAATGTGTATTAACTACCTGTCATTGTTGTAAAGTTGTGTTTCTGTCACATCGTGAAAAATACATGAATTTCCATTTCATCCATGGTCACAAAACTGCACAGGAAATCGCTCATTTGTGTTTGGTTTGGTTGGTATGCTCAATAAGCAAAAGTACCAATTGTCCTTTTTCATACATCTGGCAGTGGTAAATGAAATAAAAGTGAACGAAGCATCCACGAGAAAGTGTCGTTCGAAACGGAACTGGTATAAAAACAATGAGAACATAAGGCGAAACCTCAGATTACCCGCTTCAATCAATCGCTTTAATTGTTTTATCGGGCAATCATTTTCGCATCGTATATTAAGCCACAATTGTGAGTTTGTGGTGGGTTTGTAAGACGTGGTCAGAAAACGGGCGTTCCATGGGATGAAGTCAAAACTCAAGAGTGCACAAGTCAAACCAACTCTAATTAACGCAATATTTAAACTCAAATTAATAAGCATTACGCCCCAAAAAACCGCCACTCGTCTTCTTTTAAATTTGTCATATTGACGTAAGACCGCATATGCCAAGTCATTGTCTAATCTGAAAGTGTATAATTGTATTAAATTGAAGA
Organism: Ophiura sarsii; assembly: GCA_035610835.1. Taxonomy (NCBI): domain Eukaryota; kingdom Metazoa; phylum Echinodermata; class Ophiuroidea; order Amphilepidida; family Ophiuridae; genus Ophiura; species Ophiura sarsii. The sequence goes on along the minus strand of CM069449.1, from coordinate 68,046,891 downwards.
ACACAATGATATTCCTAATATTTTCAACATTTAACAACTATGTCTAATACGATTTTAATGGCGATGTAACCAAAAACACTATGCTCACGGAAACCAGGATAGGCTAAGCATTGTCATCGTACCCGAGACAATAAATAACACGTAAAATTAACGAAAGATATAATATTATTGTTCTACTCGAAGTTTGTTACTTCCCCTCAACATACTCTCACAAAGGTCCAATAAATTATGGGTATATTTGTTGAGTCCGAAGAAAAAATCTGTATGTAAATTTTCCTCTTCGTATCCAATCGGTGACTATACTGATTCAGTACTATTAAAGTAAATGATGTTTTATGGCAAGTTTATTACGGATAAAATATGGTTATCTTATTAAAATTTAATAGTTCGTGTATCTATGCTTAATTGAATCCAACCCAGTCAACAATAGCCGTATTATTGTTGCGTTAATTGTTTTCAACTGTTTAGCCGTAATCAGGTTGGCGAACAATCACAGGCACTACATGTAGGCCTACTTAAATTTATCTGCCCGTGTAAATCTCACTAAATTGATCATTTATACATATACCATAATACTATTCAGTATCCCGGTCGAGTGAATCACTAGGCTAGATGAAAACGGATGAGGTTTATTTGGCTAGCCTAATAATATCAGTGCATGATCAATGTTATCTGTGAAAGTAAAGAGATAAAATATGTAAATTTTCATTTGAGTGTAATTGAAGCACATATCACGACCTCCACGCCTCGATGTTTATTTGCAAATGTGTTTAAACCCAAATTATACTATTTGATTACACCTGTTTACAGTTTGTAATTAAAATACACGTGGTGGTAATTATTATTGTGAAATTGATAGCGTATCGTCTTCAGCATGAGATAAAGATCTTATTATAAAATAATCATTTGAACAGATTATTAAGACCATAAGGGACGCACCATTAGATTTTCAGGGGGGGGTAGGAAGTTTTCGGAAGAAAAAAAATTCCCCCTCTATGCAGGCCAAAAAAAAAAATTCACCCCCTGATGAGTAAAAAAAAAAAAAAAAAAATTCTACCCCCACCCAACTCAATATGAATGGATACATTAAAAAAAAAAATTCGCCGCCTTCGGCGGCGCCAAAAAAAAAATTCACCCCTTACGGCGGCCAAAAAAAAAAAAATCTCCCCCGAACCCAACTTCCTACCCCCCCCCCTGAAAATCAAATGGTGCGTCCCTAATTTGTGGGAAAGGTTTTTTTCTACCTATCAATCATGAATAATATTGACACTTACGTGTAATCAGATAAAGAATATCTTAACACGTGGATATCAAGTTGTTATGGTTGTTAGGCACAGATCGATTCTATTTGGTCAATGTTTATAAGTTTGTTTGTGTGTTTGTGTTTAATTGTTTGGGTGTTTATTTGTCTATAGTGGGACGGATAATTTTAAAGTGACTGTTATGCTTTTAATAGGAAAAGGTTTGGTATTTCATATATTTTTCACTACGACGGCGTGAACACTTTCACGTGAAACGATTAGAAGAACACTTTTACGTGAAACTATATTAGAAGTACATGTACAATGTACATGTAGGCCTGCGATACTTAGCTGCGTTTCTGGAAAAAATCCATTAAAGTAGTAAAAGTTCAAATAAATCACATGCTGTTGATTGGGATCAAGTATACAAATGCACACGCTATGAATCCAGTCAAACACAAAATGTCAAGGGCAGCAACAACAACAGAAACTTTGGAATCATGGAGGCTTGGAGCGCAGCAGAAACATCATCATTGGCTTCCCCGACTCGGCATGCATAGGGAGAAACCAAGCGGGCAGTCATCATCGCACAGTGCGCGCATAATATTCTCATCTCTACGATGATGACGTATAAATACAACTTCCTATTTTATTCTTTGTTGGAAAGGAATTCCCTCTTGCTTGATTTCGCAATGTTTACGTCCCGGTTTACAGCAGCACAAACTGGCAGATCGCATGGCGTTGGCGGTATGCCTTGCTCTAAATAGGTTTTAAAACTCAATCTGTCCAAGGCATTTGATCTGTCGTAGGCCTATATTGATTTTGAAAAATGGAAATGAAGAGTTTGTATAAATGTTATGATTACGGTTTTTGCTTTTAACATTTAAACATCGATTTAGGACTAAGGTATATTCTAATATTGCGTAACGATTCATTAGGACCTATTCTCCCGCAGATGTAAAGCCTATAATCGGGACATGTATCAAGCGCCTATATATCCACGGCATTGAAAGTGCCTTGGTTATATCTAAACATGAAGCTGATCATTGTTTACCCAAATATGTTTAGAAAGAATTGATGGAAATCCCGTTTTCTCAGTAGTCTTGAAGTTTGAAGCGCCCTAAGTAATTTCACATAAACCCTTAACAAAGGGTGAAATACCCTTCACTTATGCTTTTTGCACGCTTGACAATTTGTACTAAAGAGTGCCTATGTTTCTATTGTATCTCTGCCCAGCCTAAAACACTTAGTACCAATTTTGGGAATTGTGCACACTAACCACCTTGAGACTTTAACCAGTAACATTACTGCCTATTCCTGTCATCGATTGCAATACAATTATTTATTAAATTTTATGATCATACATTATGATTGAATCAAATCATCGACTTGCTTTTGAATGTCATCAATAATAACCACATAATGAAAGTTGAATATACAAACGACGTGCCTTGAAAACTCATTAGCTCTATGCTAATCATTCACCTTGGTTATTGAATAATGATATACAACATGAGCATGTGTTTTAATGTTCTACGGATGTTGGTATATCCCCACATCCCCACTGTTACAAGTTGTTGGTCGTAAATCTAGACGTTACACCAAACATTAATCAAATGATTTGTCAAACTTGTCAGGATTCCCACAAGTGTCCGCCCATAGTATATCATTCCATCTCAAACCGGAACAGTTTTATATTAAATACTCATCATCATCATCCATTCATCATCAATTTGACAGATATTACTTCACACCTCGTCCAGATCAGTTGTCCAATATGTGATGCGCTTTTAGCTTCATGTTTGACCTTATACACATTAAATCAGTAGGCCTACTGGCCTACCATATACGAGAAGGCGATTGAGGGGGAGGGGGATGACATGAAAATAACTATCCCTATAATAATGTCTATATTTGATACTTCCTTCTATCATATCTTACAATCGTTTTGATACGGATTTATAATACTATTAGGTCTAAGCTGCATTCGGTTTTAAAAGTTACTAAGTTAACCATTTCACATTGCAAACTTGAGTTAAAAGACTATTTCATAAAGTTGAAAAGGTCAACAGTTCAGTTAAAACGCCATCTAAATTTGGATATCATATCGATTTTTAGGCTCACGTTAAAACTGCCCATATACCTGGTATAGGCCTTACAAAACTCGATCGACATAAAATATATTTATCAACTCTTGAATCTTGAAGCTCGTCGCGCAATTCTACCTACATCTGATACGTAGGCTAATTATGATATTGTATTTTGTGAAACAGTCGCTCTTGTGCAAACACTCATTTGCTTTCACGGTCCTTTCACGCTAAATTAGCCACAGCGGGTTATCAACAGCGTTAATATCAATGTAGGGGTGCGTTGTGCGGTGTTTTGCGGTTTTGCCATTGGATCGTGGCGGATTCGTGCCCCATCCCACCGCTGCCACCAAATCCCACCGCTGCCACCAAAGGGAATCCTACAGGTGCCGTTGGCACGACGAGCGCTCTCCGAAATCACTAGATTATCTTTCAAAAAATGTTTCCGAGCCAAGATTCACCGGAATATACAGAAGTTGTGATATTGCTATGTGTGGCCGGGTTAGCGTTTTATAACATAGGTTGCCATAGTTGTTAAAAAGTATTATTGCGATCAATTTAAATTGGCAAAAGTAGGCTAGTAGATTTTGGCTACCGATGCACTTTTATAAAAGTCAGAAAAAATTACATCCACACTAGTTCTGAGCTACTAACAAACACCGTCAGCTCTGTGATAATGAGTTTGCCTATTTTCAGCAGGAACCTTGCAGCCCAGAAATTTGGTATTTGGAAGATATCTCTAAATTCTGAAAATAAAAAAATACATCACGGGAATACTCTTTGTTTGGAGGCTATTCCACCTTGCCGATAGAACTGTCTTTTCAAACCTACTAAACATCCTTTAAATGTATCTGATATAACTCAATTAATTTAATGTTAAGTAATTTGATATTTATAACTTTAATATAAGCATTAAATTGTTTGTATTTCCTGATGTATACCTCCATGTACCATGCACCATAGGCCTAATTATAGAACTAACATGTTAAAATATCATCGTATTATCAACACCGCTACCTAATCGTGCACATAGGAATTGAAGTTGGCAAGGAACTTCGGCGGAGATAACAATACGATTTTCAGTGACCCTAAAATGATCGGAAAACCAACGGAATGATCAATGCTGTCTGACTCCGAAAATTGCCCGCGAGAAGAAAAGACGCACTGAGCCTAAGGGTTACCCGATTTCTTTTGGATGAGGTGGACCGAACAATGCGCGCAGATTTTGAGGTCAAGTTCAACTTCAACATGTTCAAGAGCAAAAAGTTTTTGTTGATTGTGTTTGTGTTGCTTTCCCTTATCTTTTGTTGCGGGAAGTGGTTTGACGGCGTGCCTGCTTGTTTTGCCTGCCCATACCACGTTCCTTTTACAAATTGTGGATCTGTCTCTTAAAATGCGACGGTTTTACCTGGCCCATTGATACCTGGCTGAAGCAATGAAGCAATGTCTGCGGCAAGCTGAATCTTTTGGTGATGATGAGAAAAGGGGTCGTTAAGGAATTCTTGACAAATTAAGGCATTTTAGTGGAAGATTTTCACGAGTAGGCTACAATTGTGTAATACTATTGTGTAAATAATGTCAGGTTTAAAGTGCTCATGCGTAATTGCACTGAGAAATATGCCTGAAAGTTAATCACATTTGAAACAGAGCTAACTGTAGTCTGTTTTAGAAGAAACACCCGGGAATAACGTCAATATAAATTGTAATAATACAATACAAAATGTTTGCAACACATACTACGTGTGCGTACCTGTACATTGCACACGTGGTTTGAAGAATATTAAGTAATATCAAATGTTGTTCGCCCCTACACTTATTTGCAATTACTATGTTTACTTATATATACAGGGTGAGTCAAAAAGACTGCAATGGTGGAAAGAAGCCATTTTGTTTTCAAAACCAAAATTAATTTTAAAACATCTTAAAAGTTGCAAGAATTATGTATTTAATCCTAACTTTGTGTGAAAAAATTAAGTCGATCGCATTTTTCGTTTGTCTTTGGTGACCCTCTTTGCTGCACAACCAAATTTACCTGTTTGTCCACGAGCACAGTGATTTTCATTTGAAATGGCACACATTGCATTTTTCATATTTGAATATCCCGCCCACAAAAAAATGGGAAATGTCAGTTTTTTATTAAAATTTAGAACATTATAGTACGCTTTCACAGCATGGGTATGATTATAATTGATTATGCTAACTCACGTGTAAACAAGAAAGGGTGCATCAAATTCCAATAACATCACAAATGAACTCAAGTTTCCAAATTTGAATGGAAGACACGTTTTGCGATCTGATGCATATTTTGGGTATCTCGTGGACAAACGTGTGAAATGGGTGCACTGGTCAAAAGGTTCACCAAAGGCAAACGGAAAATGATATTGACTTCATTTATTCACACAAAATTAGGATTAAATACGTCATTCTTGCAACGTTTAAAAAGTTTTAAAATTCATTTTGGTTTTGAAAACAAAATGGCTTCATTCCACTATTGCAGTCTTTTTGACTCACCCTGTAGATGCGAGCCAAACATTTATTATTGGCACTCAAAAACTACCATGCCTATCTCATAGAGAAAATTGTCTAATATAGCATCACATTTAATATTACTTTAAATGTGATATTAAATGTGATATAAATGTGATATTATTTCATGTTACTGTTTAAATGTATCAAATCATTAATTTTTCGTTTCTTCTTCTTTTTGATTTCTCCTATGTCCAGGTGAAAAGCCATTTAAATGTGAATTTGAAGGGTGTGATCGCCGATTTGCCAACTCCTCAGACCGCAAGAAACACTCTCACGTGCACACCTCAGACAAACCTTACAACTGCAAGATCCGTGGGTGCGACAAGAGTTACACTCACCCCAGCTCCCTGAGGAAACACATGAAGGTGCACAGTAAATCGCCTCCACCACCGGCAGTATTCGAACCCGGCACAACAACGCAGCAACAGCAGCAGCAGCAGCAGACAACAAACATCATGTCGCCCACGACTAGCTCCGAATCATCGTCGCAGAGCGCCATGACGTCAATCACGGCGGCGACCAATCTGGCCAATAACGCCGCCGGTACGAATCTAAGCGAGTGGTACGTGTGTCAGAGTGCCGGTGGGATGCCCACTCCACCGAGTAACGAACCGTCGCCGGTTAACCATCACCACAACGGGCATCAAACGAACAATAACAACACAGGCATTCCTCCAACGTCCACACCGAACACTGTGATGCCAAAGTTTGAGCCAAACTTTTGACAATGTCGTTGTGAATGAAATAGTCAAATGCAGTATTACAATACTACGCAGATAGCATTATATTATGGACAGACATTTTTATAATCAACTACGCATCATGCGCATTCATGGTCGATATGCCGCTGGCTAAGACTCAGACTCAAGACAGTACACACAAGGACATGTGAACTTCTATAGTTTGCAAATAGGTTGTGAGAATTTGGATCATTAGTTTAAAAACAAACACTCTGTGTTCTGGTATAAATTAATTTCAAAGTAATAGGCCTTTATCATTCATGGTTTATATTGCGGGAATTGTTTTTCCCTGGTTGTTTAAATGTCAAGGTGGACCAATTAAACAACTGTGATACCTCATTTACGGCAACCACGTAATCGCTCTTTTTAATGTTTAATAATGAAAATCCTCTCTATTTGGGATGTATTTCATGTGAAGTAGTGAAAATCCTCACTTTTGGGATGATTTTTTTCAGAATCAGCGCAATATTATAATCTATAGGCAATAACCCTAACCTAACCTTCTTCAGAATTACAAACGAAACCACTTCACTGCTACACGTGCTGGAAGCGCTCATTTTCCCGGTCTATATCGTAGCGCGATGATAAGTTCGAAGCTTTCACGCAGGCGGGTTCTATTCCCGGCGTAGCTGGACTTGAACCTCATTTAACACGTGTTTTCTCCCTGGTAATTTCATTCCCCCAAAACATACATCGAGGTTAGGGTCCAGTAATCTTGCGCTTCTCTGTACGTAAGTTGCCTCCGTGGCTCAATGGCGTGATTGTAGTCATACAAAGGTTGCCGGTTCGAATCCGGTCAGAAGCCCACATTTGTCAATGTAAATTGTACATTGGGCTACTCTGTGGGGGAAAGATAAACTATGTAATCATTATTATAGTCTACCCAGACAGCCAGATAAATAAGTTTAAAAAGTTTTAAAAAATGCTGACATGTTTTATAACGGTCACTATGATCATGACTATCAAACAGTCTTTGCTTTGAAAGTTTCTTGTTTTTAATTGTCTTAACAACAGTTTAAGCACAGTTATTGTCTCTCTTCAAACTATGACAGTTAAAACATCAGTTACCATGGTTACAGATTAATCATATATTACATCAAATGCTGTATCCTAACAAAACCACATCAGAAATATTGATTTTTGTTCTTATACATAGACTAATATGTATATGCAACTGTGTTTTCTTGTTGTAAGGCCACAAAAATGAAATTGTTTGATTGTCCGTAGATCACTTTTAAAGTCGGGAAAAGTTTTTTGTTTTTGTTTTTGTTTTTCTCACTTGCCCTTTTTTCAGGTACCAAAAGTAAATGAGATGTACTTGTTGTGGTAACCAAAACTGGGAACAAAATCTGTAATCTTTTGACGAGTATTTGTATTTTCTAAACACTTTAAAAGAAATTAAAAAATACAAATTTTGATTTTCGACTCAAATTTGTAAACAAAAGTGAATTTTTTTGATTTTTTTTAAAAAAAATCGAAAAAAGAAAAAGAAAAAGATTTTGGGTCGGAATGATTTAGAGGGGCGGGCGGACGAGGACAATCAAACATTCTTTTGTTTTGGCCTAATGAGTAGCACCATCTCTGACCATGGCTGTCATATCATTATCATGATTTTTAATACTATCGCTGAGGAGATCAAATATAACATTTCCTGCTCCAAGGTTCCATGTTTATTGGTTGCCTTTAAAGATGGCTTGACTCCAAAAATTGGGAATTACTGTTAAGAGGATAAACCTGCTGATTTCAACACCCTTCTGTTTTGTCAGCTACATAATATACAATTATGGCAGCATGCATTAATATGCACGACCAACTTACTGTTTTGTGCACATTATTTGCTTCACCGATTCCTCTTCTATTCTGCTCACGTCTAATTAATATTGCTCTCATCTTATAACAGATTTCGAAGTTTTTTCGTATTTTTGCATTTTGAATTTGTATGAACCTTATATTTAGAAATAATGATCAACTATTACAACTGATACCAGCATTTATTTTATTTCATTCGGTATTTTTATGTTTACCCTTTCATTACAATTTAAAGATTGCTTATATTTGTTATTGTTGTTACCAAGACCCTTCTCAACCCATTCCCCCTTTTTCTATTATGATCATGATGATAGAACATTTCCGTAAATTCAAATGGATATTCAAATGTGTGCTATGTATAAATAACAAATTCTCAAATGTAATACGTTGTAGTATATTGCGATTTCAAATGCTAAGATAATTTCAATTGTATTCATATATATATATGAAAACGGGAGGTTATAATATAAAATTGCGAGCATTTTAAATGACATAATATTGAAATTTCTGCTCCAATTCCAGGTAACGTGATAAGCATGAAAATAAGAAAAACGAAACCTTGATTTTCTAAACATTTGGGGGAGGGGGGGGGGGGTAGAATCAGGAAATGGCTCCATTTTTGCGATGAGGGAACTGCACCCGGGACCGCTCCAGTTTTTGTATACAGTAATTTACAGCCCTTTTCATACAACAACAATTTGTTTTCCTGTAAAAGTCGTTTAAAGAACGGTAAACATGGTAAATACATTTTGATGCGTTTATGATAATGGTCATTGGATCCCTGGTGGTTGTCTTTATCATGTCACTCCCGGATACAAGTATAGCAAAGTTAAGCAAACCTATTCCTCTTTCTACTTTAGCATCGGCTTCCTGTAGTCTCACGTGATACAATGACCCGGCTTCCTGTCACGTGGCACATTGACCTCGGCTTCCTGTCACATGATATCGTGACCTTTTTACCGTATAAAATAATGTAGAATATGTATTTTTGCAGAGTATTATTTCATTTTTATATAAAAACGTGATGAACTTTACATGTTGTTATGGATGTATCTAGTATTCTAGCACACATTAATCAGTGTTGCTTGGATGAATGTGATGATCGATGAAATAGTGTTAGGGAAGACACTTACAATAAAAATGGACACTATATTACTTGAAATATTTGATTTTGTTCAGAGTATTTTATTGGGTTTCAATCTCAGTATGTTACAATTTGTACGAAGACAGATTACAGATGAGCGGCTGTACACCAAATCATTTATTCACTGGCAAACAACTGTCTAACACAGTAATTGAATAGAATATAAAGCAGTTTACCAACAACCCACGGCTTCCAATGGTTCAATTGCCGTAATAACGAGCAAGACCGGTGGCCTGTAGTGGTTAAGGCGCCTGCCTAGAAAGTTCAGGAGTCCGGGGTTCGAGTCCTTGCCGGTGAATGACCTTGCTTAATGTCTTTTGTAAATACTGTAGGCGGAGTTCCTTTAGTATACCCTATACCACCTGCATGTTTTCATTGGGGACTTCTAAAGAACGACCCATACACTTGCACAGTGAGGAATACAAATGGTAGGGTATTCTAAAGCTTTCCCAAACTGTGGGTTGGTAAACTGTTTTATATTATAGATGGGGTGACATGTGACGTCAAGCCGGGCATTTGGTCGGCAGTTGCCATTGTTCTTTGCCCAGTGGTGTTCGCGCGGATCCGGTTTTGTTTAGGACCTGTGCTTTTAAAACTCGCGCCAAAACATTTTAAAAGGGCAATATTAGGCATAGTGGACAGTGTTGTGGTCATATGCTGTTCCCTCAAGCATGTATGGACAGTCCAGTTCCGTCGACAGTCCAGTTCCGTCGACCGTGCTTTTGTTGATACAAATTGCTGTCACCCCATCTAATGATCTATACATTAATTTTAAACAGCACACATATTGCCACTGCTTTTAAGGTGTTGAAATTTAGAATATAATGAAATAACTGATAACGGATTTCAGGTATAGGCCTATCGGATTCATTGTAGGGTTCAAAAAGTGATGATAAAATCGTAAGCGTCGAGAAAGTATAAATAAGCATTTGAATTCAACATGAACGAATTGAGTGAAAAATGGTCGATACGGTACAAACATTCGCATGAAACGTGAACACTAAAATGAGATATGAACGATACTCGATAATAATTCAACTTATTTTTCACGATGATTTTGGGCTCAATGGCAGTTAAATTGTCACGATGATTGTAAAATCGTGACTCCCTTTTCAAACCATAGATAGATACCTATAATGTTCCAAACTATTCGATAACTCTGGCATCGATGGTAGAGTTTTAAAATATGACTCGCAAATGTCCAAAATGCGCCTATTAGACATGTTATTAAATAGAAATATTGTTTTTGTGAATGGTCGTTCTGGATTGTAAATATGACTGCAATTATTAGCGTATACACAAGTTACTCAAGAAGTCAAAGACGTTACTCACTTTATTTAATGGCGGGGCAGTCACGGGATTTAAGTATACCTATACAAGTATGATGAGCAAGAGACGTGACTTACTATACGGTCTGATGAGGCTAACAGTGGGGTAGTGAAACGTCTATAGTACGAGGGTCATTCAATAAATACCTGCAACCATTGAAAAATATCTGAACCGTGACACGTGTCAGTAAAATAAACTTATGATACTTAAACTGTAAGTCTTATACTCTTTTCTCACAGGTCATTTTATCATTACATCTCAGCACTGTGAATACCGTGATCTCAGGGCACTGGTTAGGGAATTAAATGTTATAATGGTGGGAAATTTGAAAGACAAGTTTATGGTGCATTAAGATACATGCATTAACAGTGTTAATATTGGCGCTTGCTTTATAATTGTTTATAGTACTGAAATTACATGATAAAAATGACCCACGTGTTTGAAATTTTCCGCGAGATAGGGGTAAGACTTACAGTTTAAGTATCACAAGTTTATTTTATTGACACACACATGTCACGGTTCAGAGATTTTTAATGGTTGCAGGTATTTATTGAATGCCCCTCGTAAGTGACTAACATCTTTCCCTTTCATGCCTTTAAGATTTGTATGCAAAGAATACTATTATCAACAGATCAAGAAGTATACGGTGTTGAACGTTTAACCATATGATCTCAAATAAAGGCAAAATGGTATCAAAGAAGCGTCTCGTAGAGTATAGATACTAGATCCCATAGAAAATACGCCATATAACTCTCACGTGCATGTTTCTTCTGAATGAATAAGGTCGGTCATCTAAATGATCCCAATATTATCGCAAGCATAGAAGTGCTTTAACTCCGAAAGGCGAACTATCCAGAAATATAAGGCGCAATTAATATGTGGTGTACATTTACAGGCCCGCGTTTTCACTGGCTCCATTTCATTCGTGTTTTTTCCCGTTTTGTTGTTATGGTTAGCAGAAATAAGGACAAACGGTGACCTAGTATTATTATATAGTAAACTAAATACGACATTTAATCCACAATACTTATGATCATGATATTATAGGGTTAATATGAGCGCGAGTTATGATAACGTTGTTAATACAGGACCATGGGAAACGCCTTTAGAAGTGGGTTATGTCCCAGGAGTGGGTAATGATCCGATATGAAGGTATACACTAAAGAGTAAGCTTTAGTTTATACATACAACCAGAAGAGACGATTTGAGGGAACGGTTTTGCTTTTACGAAAGACGGTTATCGTTGTAGGGGTGATTAAAACATTGATTACAAACTGATCTGGTGTAATACAGGCCTTATGAGATCGACGTGTTAATGATATCGTGCAAAGGAAATTTGCCAGGCTCGGACCATGGGTGATTTTAGGTCTGTTTGCACTTTCCGATTCTTTGATTCTAAACCCCTGACTGATAATATTAGGACAACAAGATCTAACATTAACTGTTCTTAGAAGAATAATTTTACGGTTCATATTTCAAATTAGTTAGCACTCCTCCTATTTAACGACATCATTAAGAATACTTAAGTCAAAACGATGTCAAACAAATAATGAGTAATGTCCCAGGATCAAGGAGGGAGTAAGTGCGTTGAACTATCTTCATCCTCACAATCTACCAGAGAAAGGCGACTCATCTAAATTTCCAAATTCAGCAGCATTAAACATGGGTTAATATACGGATGTAGACTGTAGAATTTGATAGCGACCGTCCAGTTCAGTTTACATCTCAAAATAGCTTGACCTACCCATTCACTGTTAACATAAGTTAGACATTCACAACTTAGTCCTACACGATGCACGGAACAATGTCTTAAAGGAGGGGTCCTGCAAGCACAACATTGTGCATTATACTGTTAGAAAAATAGCTATCGAGCCCAACTTGCGTAATTATATAATAATAATAATAATGTGGATTTATATTACGCACTAATCCACCAAAATGGTGCTCGAGAACAAAACACCATACTACTTTATGACAAAAACAAACAAAAACTGGCATCTCTCAACATGCAATTTTTAAAATTCGCGGCTTTTGAAAGTCCCGGTGTCGATGAAGTCATAGTTATACAATGCACATGCGCACATTTTAGCACTATAACCATGACGTCATCAACACCGGGACTTTCGATCGCCGCGAATTTTAAATATTGCATGTTGAGAGATGGCAGTTTTTATTCGTTTTTGTAATACTAATAAGTATGATGTTTTGTTCTATATGATTACGCAATTTGGGCTCGATTATTATGTTTCTAACAATAATGTTCAATGTTGTGTTTGCGGGACCCCTCATAAGGACTAATTTGGGGGAAGATTGACTATTAAACTTATGTTTAAAGATTATGGTAAAGACAGATACGATACATATTTTCGGTTAAGACCAGTTTTCGACTTATGTATTTTTCATACGACAAAAACAAAATACACCCTTACAATAATTATATACAAAAGATAAATCTTAAAAAATAAATCATTAACACAGGCAGCAGCATTAAACATAAACTCATTTGAATGATTGATATTCGAAAAATATAAATCGAGTTCAGACATTTCACCATTGTTTGTTTGGATATTTGCCTAACTATAGCTCTCAGAAAAAAATGGTTCTAAAGGGGTTCTATCACATTGGTTCTATACGAAACCATTGGTTCATATTGGTTCATAAATTACCATATTTGGTTCATAAATTACCATATTTGGTTCATAAATTACCATATTTGGTTCATAAATTACCATATTTGGTTCATAAATTACCATATTTGGTTCATAAATTACCATATTTGGTTCATAAATTACCATAATTATTTGGTTCATAAATTACCATATTTGGTTCATATTTGGTTCTTGAAGAACCACGGTTTGGTTCTATCTAAAAACTTTTTTGGGGTTCCTCAATTTTTAAGAACCATTGTTGCGGGTTCTACTCTCAAGGGTTCTATATGGAGGACAAAAAGGTTCTAAGTTGAACCATTTTTTCTGAGAGTGCTCAAACCGAATCAAATTATGATAACTGGGAGTTTGTAACGCGTTCAGTGGGGAAAATATCAAATACTTTTCTGATTAGCAATACTGTGTGGAAATACTATAACTAATAAAATACTGAGAGTATAAAGGGCATCGAGACAGCTCAGGATATCATATTTAAAGAAAACAACAAAATATGATATTATTTTAAGACATGACACAAGACACGGTTGTATTTGCGTTTCTTCGTATTACTTCAGTGATATGTCCGCCGCCCACAGCGTTGTTAAAGTTTGTTAAGTCATAATGCCTACGCGTCATCATTTCAAAGAGGAGTAAAACAAGTCTAGAGACTATGGACACCGGAAGTCAAACCTCATTTCAGTCAAGATTTCGCTCGGGTCTCTTTTTAGAGTTGCCTGGTACACGTATTTGTCGCCCAATTTATGGTGCTACCAGTTAGTTTTCGGATTCAATACAAATTTCCGGATTCAATACAACAGCTGATGCTTCTAACTTAGGCCACATTTTGTTTTGCTTGCCCCCTCGTCCGCCCGACCGTGTACTACAGTCCCGACTGTGTAACTTTTTATTTTTGCCAAAAAAAACCACAACCCCCCCAAAAAACACTCACTTTTTCAAGTACAGGGTGTCTAAAAAAAACCCGTGCACGTGTTTACCCAACTTATTGATCATGAACTTCTAGAATTTGGTGTAACAATTGTATACATCTTGATAGACTAAACGCTTAGCTTTCATATGCCGTTTATTTCATCTGATTTGGTTTTGTCAATCTTGAGATATGACCAATTAACTAAAGCTACCTAAAATCGACTTTGTGCCACTTTACAGTTTGCAAAGAATAGAAAGGGTTACGCCAGAGAGGAGGTGGTGTGGGGCGGGTTGTTACCACCCCCTAAAAAATCCAATCCGAAATGCAGAGTATGCTTATTTGGGTACCATAGTGTAGTTAGAGGTTCCTTCTATCCATACATACTAAAACAAGTACAAACATCCCACGCATGAGGTCATAATGACCCCCGTCACCAAACATGGCCGACCTCAAAATCCCGCCGTATTCGCTGGACAGTGAAATATAGGCCAAAATAGAAATATTCTCTAAAAAAGTTCCAAATATCAGAATTTCACCCGGTTTTTTGCTTATAAGTGAGGGAAATGGTGTTTATAAACATAGGCCTATGCTATAATAATCAGGACCATACAATTCAAATATTTTTCAAAATGGCGATTTAAACAAATGTAAGGTGGCAACCACCCCCCTACTATCGGACTTTGACGGCTTACCCTACATGTATACCCCGGGTAAGGTGCCACAGTTGAAAATTATTATTTAACACAGCAAGATAAAGTGTTGCCTGAAGCGTTCTGAACATTAGGTCAAAAATGAGATTGTCTATTTCTTCAAATATGCACCCACTTTTCTGTATGGTTGATGTTAATTAATAATTCAAGTAAATAATTAATAATGCTTTGAGCTGCATTGAAGCTTTTTAAACTTTTGGAAAAAGTAAAAGTAAAATTTCAACATTTTACTTTGAACACCTGAACGCGTTCAAACAAGCCTGTTCAAGTGTGGAAAAGTGTTCCAGAAAGGTGTTCAAGAAATTTGAACATATTGAACACATGTGTTCATAGTGTGTTCTGAACACCACTTTCTGAACATGAACAGAGATTTTGAACACCAACGTTCAATTGGTGTTCAAAACATGAATGGGCGGTGTTCAAAGCGCGATGTTCCGCATGTATGTTCAATATGTGTTACAACAATACAGAACACTTACTTTTCCACTGTGGATCCTGATGTGAATATAGACATACTAGAGTCAAACTAATTGCTTTATATTTCAAACATCTATTTTGTTCAACTAATTTAATGATAATAATCGTGAGAGAATTTCATGGGCTACTTTTTCAAAATAATAAATTGGGCTAATTTTGATTTTTGATTTGAAGCAACACTGTTTTCACTTTAGTCTTAAAGTTCTCTTGCTAAGTTGCTCCTCCTTTAATATTATGAAGGTATCCCCGACAAGTTATCAAGTTGCATGCGTTCGCTAAATTGGAATGTGTCACTGGTACTATTTTAGCGGTGTCTTATGACGTCGCGGTGTATCAGTTAGAATATCTACATGGTCTTTAGATCGGGTTTTCGCGCGTGTTTGACCTCTGACGTGTTACGGATTGGTCTATTCTTTCAACTAGAAATTGAAATGACAAACACACAAACACGGTCCGTGCGTATAATAACCCGGTACATAAACATGGTTCCTCTAATATAAGACAATGTAAGAAGTCGGCCTACATACTTTTACCCTATTTACACTAAAACGTTACCTGAACTTAATATCATTACAGAACCATTCGTAGTTCGAGAAACCTCTTTTAGTTCTCAAATAAGTCTCCTTGAACCTTTTCAAAGGTTCTATGAACACGATTTTGCCAAAATTGGTATAGCGATGGGGTGGTTTTCATCATAGACCAAAGCGCCCAATTGACATAAATTTGGTGTATTTTGAGGCATTTTTTGTAAAAAGCGCCCAATTTGTGCAAAATTGGGTGCTTTTCTAACAAAATTGGTATATTGATGGGTGGGGAATTGGCCAAAAAAAAAGGTATAGTGAAAGTCACATTTTCGTATATACGGCACGCACATCCACGTACGATTTTGGTGAAAGTACCCCCCCCCCCCCCGGGAGTGCAACCACATCGGCATGCATGTCATATCGCAAAGTGTAGGCTTTCAAAGTACATGTAGTGGGCAATTTTTCCCGCGCGAATTTTTAGCATGGGATGGGAGAGTGAAGCCTCAACTGATCAAGTCGACGTTCACTTTACAGCCTTTAAGCGATAAAGAATGTATCACTTTATTATGAAAGGAAGCTTAATGGACTGTATACCATGGATAAATACATAAGTCATCTAGCCAAAACGAAACCAAAGAAGTTGTTAAAAGCTCGTAATGTAAAGCTAATGATACAAGATGCATACTCCACGCTGAGGCCTGCTGAGTTAGAGCCACGATATACGGCCCGATAAATAAGACCTAGCCTGCGGACGGGACACAACGTTAGAATGAAAAGGTTTTATGTCGTGATAAGAGTCAATTCTACATACTATTAAAATAAATAAAGGCCGAGGCCCAAGCCCAAATCGTAGAAGATGAGTTTCCATTTTTGTAAAAAAGTGATGAAGTTCTTTCCCACATCGGAGCATCACTTTTTGTTGCACGTTTCTATTTACAAGTTAGAAAATAACATGGTATTTCTGGTAATCAAAGAGCAAAACAGTTTTGTCATATATTTCAGCAAAATCATGTTTCTTTGAAAGTAAGCGAAAATATCTGCAATTCTAAAAACTATTATAATCCATAAATAGTAAGTGCCAACAAAATCGTTGTTTATCTTGAAAGATATTAGACCCTTTAAGATTCTTAAAAATATATAACAAATAACAATAATTAAGATTTCTGACGAGAAAATCATAAATAATTATATATTAACTTCAGATACCGTGCAAACTATATAACACTAGTCATTTTACTATTTTTTCCAACGGTCCTTGGTATCCGGGCTTGGTATCTGATCAAATGCAGAGTTGGGTTGAAGTATTGGGTTACCCCTAAGATAGATAGGTGGGTCTCGTCAGCGAAACTATTTGTAACCTATACCCGTCATCTCAGGTAGACTTGCAGCTAACCCCTCGAGATAAATAGGCAATATTATGATTAGCGTATATTGCCGCGACTGTAGTGAGACAAGCCACGCTTCAAAATGTTAGCGTTATTGTTGTTTCCTGGTCAGTGAAATTATAAAAATCACAGAGTAAAAGCATGAGTGAAAGTCTATATTCCGAAAATTAGGTCTGGTTCAAACTAAGATTTTATGTAACATTGTTAACTGAACATTATGGTAAAGTGTTGTGATTTTGATAGAGGCACTTAAATTAGGGCACACAATCATGAAATCTATCATTTATTGGCCTTTTGATAGATAAAGCAATCATAACTACAACCTACATAGCGCGGTCAATTGCTATCTACAGTAGATAGCATAATTGACATTACCGCCGCTGCCGCAGGCGTGTGACTCGCCATGGCCGAACCCAAATCTGATACGATAACAAAACGATAACTGTATTAAGTAACTTATATTATGCATGACACCAACTTTAGTCTCATTCAAGTGTTCAAGTGACAAACAAAAAATGTCTGGTAGCCTTGGAAATGTTTAAAAGTTAACATTTCTGCATTTTTGTTAAGATCAGATCGACAAAAGGCTAAACAGGCTGTAAAATGGTATAAATGGTTGAAAAATACGCGTTGGCTCGGTGCTATAGGGTTGGTATGGGTTGTGCTTCAACGTGTACATTATCTTGATACTGGTTTCCCGGTTCGCCTCCTAAACACGTATACCCCATACGTAAGATTAGATGTATAAGATTTTGTTTATAGTGTAAACATCGGACCCCCGGAGCTCAAAATGTGCCTCAGACCAAATGCTTTCAAATACGATGCTCAGACCACTCTACATCACGATAGGCAGTACGGATAGTTGGTCTCTACGAGCATGACGATAGAGGCTTTCGTTGGAAAGAGTAGTAAATGGGGAGTAAGCAAGCGCGCGGGGAAATGCCAGTGGTTTGGTATTCCATGTGTATTTTTCCTCCGAGACCGCGGAGAATAGGTTAACCAGGTCTGTTCAATAATGCAAATGTTCAAAATATAGTGCAAGATCAAGCATGGATCAAGTAACTTTCGCCTTTTCGCCTAGGAGTTTCATGATCAGCAGTGATGAGACTTATGACGTGAGGGGCGTATACTCCTCTCCCATTTATACGATTCTTTTTGCCCAACACTGGTCATTAAAGTGACTACAACTTTCGGTTCTATAGACGTTATTCGTAATTGGCGCATTTACGTCAAAAGAGGGCCGTGCTATCCAACTGAGCATGCTCAGAGCAATTAGTGCTCCGAAAACGAGGCCAGCGATGTAGCAGAGACGAGAGTGATGTAGTTTTTCAATATGGTGAACTTTGCACTAATCATAAAAAGTCTTCATACTTCTGAGCTGTTTAATATTTGACCTTATTTACATTCGTGAAATAAACTTATAACGTATAAACCATGTAAACTATCTATTCCACTAGTTTGAAATTAAATGTTTGCTGGTAACCGACACACACTAGGAAAATGTAGAAGTTCACAGTTCATTACATTGCAGTAAAAGTATTACTCTGAGCATGCTCAGTTAGAATTCACACCCTCTGTTGACGTAAATGCGCCAATTATGAATAGCGTCTATAAAGCGTCCCATCATCACCAAGTCTCATCATTGTTGATGAAAGTCGCTCGACTTGGCCGACGAAACGTTCAGGCAAAAAGTCAATGGCCTTGCACTTAAGGGGGGGGGGGGGGGGGGGGGTCTGGGTTCAAAAGCCCCTATATAGGATATCGATTTCAACAACTTTCCCAAAACTGGACCGATAAGTGTTATATACCATAATATAGCCCATATCGCAAACTTTCAAAATTGACCTACAATTTTGCTCTGGTTGCCATGGTAACCACACAGGGGCTCTGATTGGCTAAACACCGTTCCAGATGTAACTCAACAACGCTAAATAGTAGTGTGCTGGTATTTGGGTTGAAGGTAAACAATAACATTCCGCACAAAATAATGAAGCCGGATTTTTGATACCGTTGCTATGGTAACCAGGGGCCGACCAATCAGGTCATTTTGCATGCTAATTCAAATTTGGAAAAGAATTTTAAAAATCGGGCTTCATTATTTTGTAGCCCTTGATGAGCTTAATTATGTATACCAAATATTATACAAATCCGACATTTCGTTTTTGAGTTATATCTGGAACGGTTTCAAATTTTCCGCTTTTCGAGGTTTTGAGATATCGGGGTTTAAAAATCACATCACGTAGAGGGCGCTTTTCACTCGTAAACTAACCTTCACATCCATTTTTTTAACATTTCTGTTTGCAAAAATAATTATTGTAATTTATAATCAAAGTTTTGCTAAGATAAATGCAGCCAATTAATTGATTTAATATGTTTTATACTGTAACCATGGCAAATTGTTAAATATAGCAGGGTGAAAAAACAGTAAAATACATAAGAAATACACAAAAATTACGAAATATGAATCAAATTTCATGGTAAATGTAAATTCAATATTTATAATACCATTTTTGAATATAAGATGTTTTACTAAACCTTTGATAATAATTTTTTCAAAAATTTAGTTAAATATCACTGCTTGAAAAATATTACATGTAAATCCAATAGGAAACCGCAATGTTGATACAAATTCGCGTCACCGATATACTTTTGTTCAAACACAACATTAAAACGAAATGTCCGATTTCAGTCAAATAAAAAGCATTTTAAAGCTAACATTTTACTGCATATGATGTATGCAATATCTCATATTTTCTTACCTAGCCAAAAACACATATTTCTCAACCCAGACTCCCCCCTTAATACTACGAAAGCCTTTCCGGATTTGGTGCTTAAACTATTTTAGAATAGAGATATTTCCAGTGGCGTATAGTAAGGTTTTTCATATTATTGGGTAGGGGGGGGGGGGGGGGGGGGGGGGGGGGGGGGGGGGGGGGGAGGGGGTGCACTTCGCACTTCTGGGGATCTCGTGTTTTGGATTAGCAATTCATTATGATTAATAGCGGTCATTTTGAACAATGTTGGAGGAAATTCTAACTCTATATTTAAGTTGATGAACTCTTGGCTAAAATATATAATCTTTTTTCAACTAATCTTAAAATTTCTATAGCCTATTGGTTATACTAATTTGAAGATCATTCACCAGGTTGTATTGAATGGAGGGTCGTGGATCCAAACCATGTTACACACACTTTTGTGTTCCCATATGGCAGTCCAAAACACGGAATCTCTCTTAGATTAAAGTTTTGAAAATGAATTGTAAACTGACCACTTATATACCACGGATTCAGCTTATGAATGATAAAGACATAGGCCTAATTGTTCATTTTCGCCATACATTTTTCATAAATTAAGCCGAGTCTTGAACACCCTTCCCGGCGATTTTGCCGCGTGCGGCGTGGATACCACACGCGTGTGGCGCCTTGGGAGCCGAGATCATCCCCTCTGATCCCATAATCCTACTTAATCCCAGATTGATTGATGTTGTGTATTAAGTACATAATACCCAAGTATTTGGACAAATTGCTCTAATGTTTGCGCGTTGAATAGCGAAATCAAACAATGCCACGTGCCCTCACTCCATGAGTTTTGTTCACTGCTTTGGTGGTGGTTTGGTTCGAAGGACTTTGTGACATAAAACATTTCTCTTATTAGAGTGAAATAGAAATTCAATTTGAGTATTTTTGCATTTCTGGCATTTATACGTGTATGTATATTATTTAATAAAATCACGGGGTATTTTAATAACACAACACACAGAAAAATGTTTACATAATTATGTTAAATATAGAACTCTATACTTTTTCACAAAATAAGGTATCATTGGTCCTGCCTGGTCAGTGTAAGTTGTTGGTATCGCTTCATCTCTGGAAAAAATGACCATCACAAACTCTGAAGTTAGAGTAGGTTATACTTAAAACGTAGGGCACTTAACATAATTTGAATTGGTACTATATACTGTGAAATAAAGGCTCGAAGTTCTGCTTATTTTATGATGAAAGTATCGGTCGGTATATGCAAATGTAAATGCTACAATAATCCACTTGAGTGACAAGTTCTATACACCTGTCCTTGCCGCCCAATGAAGTGAAAATAAACAATGCCTAGGCTGTAGAATGTTGTTCTGTAACATTACCTGTTTACCTGCATATTTTAGTAGTGTGTGTATCCATGGTATTGGGTGGGCTTTATCCACACACCTGATGCAACGACCTATCATGATTATACTGAAACGGTCCTTTAATAATAAATCTCTTAGTAAATAAACGTGACAGTCATAAGCCCTCGGGTTTAGCCCCAAAATGAGTCGTGGTTAATTTTCGAAAACTATGAGGAATACATAATTCAAGTGAAAAATATGTAGAACTCAGTGTCAAGTCAACGTGCAGTTTAACATTGAAACCCATAACTCAACTTAACACAACTCAACACAACACAACACAACACAACACAACACAACACAACACAACACAACACAACACAACACAACACAACACAACACAACACAACACAACACAACACAACACAACACAACACAACACAACACAACACAACACAACACAACACAACACAACACAACACAACACAACACAACACAACACAACACAACACAACACAACACAACACAACACAACACAACACAACACAACACAACTCAACACTATGGCTCATCAAAGCGGACAGTCATGTTAATGGCCCAAATACCATATTTCATCATGATTGGATAAACTGTTGAGAAAAAAAATGCGCGCAAGAAATATATTTTAAAAACAAAATGGCCGCCGTTGCTATATCATTAATACTTTGCCATATTTTGCGCGAAAGTTAAATGTATCATCTAAAATCTCACCAATTATGAAGACCATTACTAGGAGCAACGTTCTTTAATACTTCAATACTTTGGAAAATCACCTTTTCATCTTCAGTCTCCCTTAAAACAACACAACTATCTATTCGTTCTTCTCTTTCTCCCGATGACTAAAAGATATTTATCTATCTTATACCATACGCATCACATCGAAACCCTTGTTGCTTTAAGTTACAGCACACACTAGCCTGTTGTATAACGGGCAGATCACAGTACATGTATAATAAACATGATAAATATGAACAAAAGACTTCCCTATGAGAAGTTCAACCGCCCCTCATAAAAATGCGATTAAATTATCAAATCATTTAATAAAACTGAAAAAGTAATTAAATCTTATAAAAACACAAATATTTGACTAGTCATTTGACTTTTGAATGCGCCGTGCGGCTTCTGCTGTGTCAGAGCCAACAGAATACAGTTATTGTTGTACTTGGTTATAAAGACTTCAACTGCGACGTCGTTTTGTCGGTTGGATCCCCCGCGTATTATCCCATTGATAACAAGCGATAGGTCATTGAGAAATCAGGTTGGGGTTATCACGCTTATTTCGCCTATGATCACACTGGGGCGCCAAACCCAGTGACTTTATTAATTACTATTCATTTCAACCCGCCACATTTGGCTCATATGCTATCCGAGATATATTTGGCTGTTTGCAGGTTGTCTCTGCAACGCATGTGACTAACAAGGCGATGTTAACGTATGCTATCTTCTGAAGACAGCATTTTACAATTCAAATGTTTCCGCACCCTTACACCCCGACCCACCCCACCAATCGAGGAGTTGTGTAGGGGGGGGGGGGGGGGGGGGGGGGGGGGGTGCGCAGCGTGTGAATTGTACCTTCTATGCCTACAAAACGAGGAGTTTCCACAGGAAAACGATGAGTTTGTGTGAAAATGCTTAGTAAACGAACATTTCGAAAACTCCTCGAATTGCACCAAAATGCACAGAAAAACGAGGTATTACCCCCATACGGTCAGGCAAATTGATGAGCTTCTCGAATTGCCGGTTTTTAAAAAAAAATCTCCTCGAATTTTGGTGTGCGTGTGTGAGCGATCTCCTCCTCGTTTTGACTGTGTTGCGAACGCTGCTGTGAAAAGAAAGTAAATTATAACATTAATATTTTTCATACTATCTGCTGAAGACAGCATTACGGATTACAGAGACACATTTCGAGTCATATCAATAACTTCAAATATTTTACAACTACGGTATGCCGTGAAATTCCAGATAATTCGAGTATTGTTTGAAGGATGAACACCATTATAGATCGTAGCATTATTTGTTTGCTAAATGTTTGTGAAAAGAACTGAAGGGTTCAGATAAACGCGATCAATACTAATTCAAAGTTTTTGAGTTAAAACAACTGCCATAAAGTATATAATCATGCATGATACCGACAAGCTTTTCAAGATATGACAAAGAAATAATTATATTTATATATTATCTCAAATCGGTCAACATATTTATATATTGCGTTATACATTTGAATTTGTCAACATATTATATATCGTGTATGGGAATCGGATAAACATTCATGCATGAAAGACTGAAAATTGCATTTACAAAACTAAAGAAAGGTGGTTCAAATTGCATTTTGGCTTTAATTGTAAGAATTGCCTGAAATTAACTTAATTTGGTCTGAATTCGACATTTCAGACTAACTTTAAGCTAATGTTAAGTAATTCAGACATATATTTTCGATTGTTTGGGGACAAAATGGGGTGGGGCTTGAGCTGACTGGGGAAAGAAGGGAGGACGATAAAAAGTTGAGCAAATAAAAAAGGTTATCATTTGGTGGGTAAATGTCTCGATGGAGAACTTGTCATATCTTTATATTGGATTGATCCTATCAGTGGCGAGAAGTTAAAATGAACCGACAAGATTGTTTTGAGTCAAGACACTCGCGCGTAGCGCGCGAAATTTGTTGACTTTACTTTACACCTATTTTTTGCCCGATTGAGGTACATTTTGACTCTAAACAAGCTTGTACCAACGAATATTGCATTTAGGTGACTGTTAGTGTTATGCGCGCGTAGCGCACGAATTTTTTTCATATGTGTACTTTTGACCATCATAATTCCATGATTCCTCTGGTCAAATGAACAGTGCCAATCTCAACCGACACGACGTCAATATTGGGGGGGGGGGGCGATCTCCCCCCCTCGCC
Source organism: Ophiura sarsii (assembly GCA_035610835.1). Taxonomy (NCBI): domain Eukaryota; kingdom Metazoa; phylum Echinodermata; class Ophiuroidea; order Amphilepidida; family Ophiuridae; genus Ophiura; species Ophiura sarsii. Next base: position 68,022,303 of record CM069449.1, on the reverse strand, counting down.
CCTCCTCTGGCTACGCCACTGGATCCTATATAGCATCAAAACTAATAATCACAAACAAAGCTTCACACCGCCATCGCCCGCACGCGCTATATATCCAGTGATATCTCTAACAAGGCAAACAAATGCAAGGGCAAGTGCTTATTGTATAAGAGATCTAAAATCATTGTGCGCTTTCAAAGACGTTATAATTTATATGACACTTCTAACCCTAATTAGTTCACCTTTGATGCCCGCCCCTCTGGATTCATTAAGAATAAGATTGTACGCAATGAACCAAAATCCTATACAGCACAAGATGAGAGTCCATCATCGAAGATAAAGAAGTACAAGTTACCAGACTTTTAGATTTGTTTTAAAAAATAAAATTACCGCTAATTCGCATCACTTCCTGAACACAATGGCTTATCACGCCCTTTTATTAGAAAGTTGCAAAATATGTCAACTAGAATATTACTATAGCGACATCTGCTACCAACGATGTTTCTTGAAGGCCAAGTAAAATTAATAATATGTTTATCGTCCGATTTTTTAACAAATGAACACGATGAGTTCTTAATTTCTTGATTTTCATTTTTTATATGAATTCTCTATCGCGTGAGAAACTTGATAAGCCAATTTGCTATTTTAATTTTTGGCTATATCAACCGTGCAAAACCTATAAAACGTAAAAGGCCATATAATCAGGAAGCTTAAAAGATGATATAAAGTCTTAGGTCTTAATTAATTCAACATTGGAAACCGAGTCCGCCGACCTATTAGAAATAAGCGTAACGTAGGCCTACAACAAAGACGATGGATCAACCTATGGAAGCTCGTACAGGTTTTGCACTTTGTAAATGCTCTTTGCATTAGGGTACTCGGCCCTGAGAGAAGCACATAAGTATGTAAAAGGTGTATGTAAAAAATGTCTCACATCTCAAAGGAAATTGTTCAACATTCATCATTTCATTATGAAGACGTTGGTATCAAAATACAGATACTATTTCTAATTCATAATTGAAAATCTCTGCTTATCGATATTTTATATATGCACATACATGTATATATCTGAAGAAAATGAAGGCTATATTTTATTATTTATAAACTTTTAATTTATGTCTTTCACTGTGCGTATCTATAGGGCCATCAAAAAAAAGTGGTGGGTATACAAACAAAATCTAAATGAAATGAAACAAATTTAGAAATACCCTCAATAAAAGGAACTAAAATGAAACGAGAAACATTTCAATGCAATAAACTTGGCCTTAAACTAGTCAATTTAAATTATTACTAAATAATAAGTATAACAAAAATACTAAAATTGCATTCATTGAAGCGCACTCGATCCAGATATAAGCCGGGTACTGATCACTGTAACATGGTATAATGCTTACTTTACCAATCTTAACCACACAGGTGGCACCGGTTCGGTTTTTATGTATAGGCCTATATAGGACAAAAAGCCAAAAGACAGAAAATGCGACAAATTGCCCTAAAAGGTGTCATATCCGAAGTCTGAATGACTTTGCCGAGGTGACGACCGTGGCTTTCGGCGCGTGAGGAACACGGTGCTGTCGGGTTGGTTGGTGATACGGCACACGCTGTAAAAACAGTAAGAGGTCCTATTCAATTGTGAACATGTTATGAAAAACATCACAAAACACCGAAAACATATTTTCAAAGCAAATAAACAAAGCAAATTGTTATGTGCAAAACGGTGGGAACAAGTAAAGTTAGTTTTTAACAATAATGTTCAAAGTATGTTACTTGCCATGAGCATATTATGTTTAAGTAAACTTAGTTTATAAACTGTTATGTTCATTGCTATCTTCAGTAGATAGCAATCCGGCTCATACAAGCACATGCATGCTAGTTGCCACGATGTATGTAACAGTAGGATAACACACTTAAGTTTAGAAATCATTACGTTAATTGCTATCTTCAGCAGATAGCAACCCGGTTCACACATGCAGGCCGCCTATCTTCAGTATAACCCGGTTCACACATGCAGGATAGGCTTCAGTAGATAGCAATCCGGTTTACAAATGCGGGCTATCTTTAGTAGATAGCAACCCTGTTCACACACGCAGGCTATCTTCAGTAGATAGCAACCCGGTGTACACACGCAGGCTATCTTCAGTATAACCCGATTCACACATGCAGGATATCTTCAGTAGATAGCAATCCGGTTTACAAATGCAGGCTATCTTCAGTAGATAACAATCTGGTTCGCACGTGCAAGCTATCTTTAGTAGATAGCAACCCGGTTCACACATGCAGACTATCTTTAGTATATAGCAATCGGTTTACAAATGCAGGCTATCTTTACTAGATAGCAACCCTGTTCACACATGCAGGCTATCTTCAGAAGATAGCAACCCGGTTTACACACGCAGGCTATCTTCAGTAGATAGCAACTCGGTTCACACATGCAGGCTACATTCAGTAGATAGCAACCCGGCTCACACATGCAGGCTACCTTCAGTAGATAGCAACCCGGTTCACTCATGCAGGCTATCTTCAGTAGATAGCAACCCGGTTCACACATGCAGGATATCTTCAGTAGATAGCAATCGGTTAACAAATCCAAGCTACCTTCAGTAGATAGCAACCCGGTTCACACACGCAGGCTATACCTTCAGTAGATAGCAACCCGGTTCACACATGCAGGCTATCTTCAGTAGATAGCAATCGGTTAACAAATCCAAGCTACCTTCAGTAGATAGCAACCCGGTTCACACATGCAGGCTACCTTCAGTAGATAGCAACCCGGTTCACACATGCAGGATATCTTCAGTAGATAGCAATCGGTTAACAAATCAGGCTAATGCCATGTGTAATAATCCAAAGAAATGAAGTTGGTTTTCATCGTATGGACAGCACCGTTACCTTGTATCAAATTTAAAGAAACTTTTGACGAGAACTCTATGTGGTCAAAAAAGTATTATCTGTAATTATGGTAATAGATAGGCCTAATACTTTTTACGTTGTTATCTTGCTTTCTTCAGTAGATAGTAAATGCGCACATTACAGACCTACATATAACATAAGCATGCTATTTTTGTCATTTGGAATAAATGGAGTCAGATGAGCACTCATTATCCAATGCTATATATGGCAATCAAACTATTACAGAGTGTCCCAGGGTGATCGGTCAAATTACAAATGCATTTAACATGCATTTAGCATTCTTAGAAATTTTGAATGTTAAAAATGGGACGTTTCTGACATACAAATTATGGAATCGTGTAAAGAAAAGGTCGATTCCATGTTTGATCATGCATATATCAATCTTCTGAACACAAAAATCTTACAATACTCAGCACAAAAAGCGCAGTCTAAATTAAATTCAGTTAACTGCTGTGTCCTCTTGTTATTTTCACGACAGTGAGTTTTACTTGATATACCAACTTTTTTGTTATGATTTAGGCAGCAATATTTAAATGGTGCACGGTGTGAGAGAATTGCTCAGTGCGCAGTTTGAGTGATTTATACCGTGACTTTATTTAGCGTCAATTTTTAAAGTTTGGAGTGAGTTTCATCAATTGAAACACGTTGAAAGTGAAAAACACCCGTAGGTTTAATAATGTCCTGCCATATCACGAAATGGATATCACGATATGCAGTATATTGCAAGTATTTTATTTGAACTTTATTGTGTGTTTTTTGCCAGTATTATATTTCAACTTTGTTATGTTTTTTTAGTGTTTTTATCATTTAATATTTTTTCACGAAGCACGGTATAAATCATTTTGGGACACCCTTTTTAACGATATTTAGCATAGTCAAAGACGGCAGTGAATTAAGTTATTAAAACAAGCACAATAGTACATAATAGTATAATAATGATTATAAGCATTTATAAAGCGCATTAAACGAGTGGTACCTATGCGTCTATAAAACTACAAAAAGACCAATATTAAAACTATATGTAAAATACACTAAAGGGAATATTACTTTAAAAATGCCTTAAAGGTAGATGTTCCGATTTTCAACTTGAAGTTTTCTATTCTACATGAAAGGTCATCCTTAAAAACGTCGTGTCCCAAAATTTGAGATGCATAGCTATTATGGTTCTTATTTTAGACGCACAAGATGCTGTGAACTGTACCCATTGAGTAGTACACAAACTATATCGGTGGTAACCACCATTTGCGGTAATTCAACGCTATTTCGTCGATTTCTCTGTCATTATACCGAATTAGGCCGTCAAATTTCAGTATGATGATGAGAAAAATACGAGCTTTCATACGATATGAAAATCTCCGTATGTTTGAAATAATTCTGTGTTACGAAAATGTGATCGGGTCATCTACCTTTAATTAGACAATTTTAGAATAAATCCCAACTACAGGTGGCTAGAAGACGCAAGAGCAACGCCGCGGCAAATAAACGAGCACATTTTCAACATTATACCCTAAAATGACAATTTATAATTACATTGATATGAGTATAAAACACCCAAAATACAATAAAAATACATAAATGCTATACTATTATAATATTCCCTTTCACTTTCTGTGAACATGTATTATAATATGTACCATTGTGTGACACTACCATTATATGCATCTAGCTTCTGAGGAGTGCGGGTCTATTCTCAGCCCCACGAAACAGTACTGTAAAGCAATATGTAAAATCAAATCGTATTTTTTTGTTTAAATGCTGTATATGTATAACTTTTAGTACAGAGCAGTAGAAATAGTTATGGTTAGGTATACATTGCTATCTTCAGTAGATAAGCAACCAGGCTTAAACAAAATGTTTGCCTTTTGAAATGCATACACACCGAAGACATTACCTTAATTTTTCCCGCTAGGAGTATAAATTTCAAATGGGGTTATACCTGGATGAGTTACTCCATTTGAAACCATCCTCACTCCCTATGTATATGGGAGATGCAGGCTATGTCCCCGGGGGTGTGTGGATTACAAATGGAATAGCCCGATATGTTTGCCAATATCGTATGTGATGTACAACAAAGACCTTTTAAACAGTTGTTACTGTAATATAGATGCGCCGAGCAAATGGTTAAATCCAGCTCTTGGTTAAATCTGTTACTGGCACCCGTTTTCTTGGTCAAGAGTTTTAAAGCAGCATGATCGACTACACGACCATTGTCATGATCATGATGATTATTGTGTATGAAGCCGAGATGAAGTAAGTACTCTGCACCGTTTGCTGTCGCTTGTGCATACACGATTGCATTATGTCCAAACGTATGCATGCACACTCATACCCATACTTCTTCAAGAATCAGAGCTTTTTTAAAAGCTCTGATTCTTAAACATACGGTACAACTTATCTGATAAGAAAAAGGTTAACACCTTTTTGTTGGCGTTCGATGTGCGAGTATACTTTCGACGGTAACTCTGTTATCATCATCAGCCAGCCATTTTTAAGGCATTTTGATCTTCCTCTATACCATCTACCCTTCGCGAACTGATTTGGAAAATTATTATTTATTATATAAGGTATAAATATAGCAACGCGCATATTTGATGAACACTTGCTATAAGATTGAAATGGACACCATTGCTATCTACTGAAGATAGCGATACATCATACAATTGCTATGAACATAATGTAATATTTGCTATATTCACATAATTTTCACAACACAATTGCTATCCTACTGAAGATATAGTTAATTCACATGATTTTGAGGGGATGGGCAACACAAGCTATCTACTGAATTGAGCATTTAACGCATAATTGCTAGCCTATATGACCAAATTGTGATGTTATCTGAATATGACAATTTGGTTTTAAACTCCTATTACAAAGACAACTGCATGAAAGACATGATGTGACCACAGCTTAAACACAAGGCCGTTTGTTGGATGCTACCAAACCATGATATATAATAATATCATTTCCGTGATCATGATGATTGTCATATCATTTTTGATGGCTATATAAACGTGATCAATATTACAAAGGCGTACCATATTTCTTTGTTTTCAAAGGATTTTCTCCCAATGCTAATAATTGTTAAGGTATAACTTTTCTCTTGTCGTTTCACCCTTTTTTGTCATCGAATTCAAAGCTTGTTAATTCCTAGTGAGTTAATTTGAGAATTAGTTATAATTCTGTATTTGCATTGTTCAGCCGAGTGCATAATGCGACGTCACCATTTTGTATTGCGAACTTTTTTTCTGTTGCGTTAGTAAATGCACGGCGTCTTGATTAGTTCAGTTTCCAGTGCGTTGGAGAGAAGCACTGTATCTAACTTTTATTGACGAAAAGGTGAAATCAAAGGTCAGCATAATTATATAAATTATCAATGTTCAGCCTGAAAATAACCCATCCAACTACCATGACTACCTAATAGTATATGGTTATAGCCCTAACGTAACATAGCCTTTAATTAACCACTAAACTGTTATGAAAACGTCATAACATATGCCAATGTGAATGTTGATGGCACTGATGTGTATAGCAATTCGTGGTGTATGGTGTCGACAGTTTAGGCCCAACTGATGTTGACTGAACTAGTTTTTGAGACCTATATGAATAGAATATAGGCCTAAACATAAACACAAACTTTATTAGAAAACAACACAAATTCGCGGGCAGCTGGGTTTCTAAAATGTGTGCTGAAATATACAGCTGCATCTGAATATAGACAAGACAGAACTTTTACAGCCCTAGATTCCGAGAATATCGTCCCCCCTTCCTGTATTATTACAACAAGTATCGTCATATGCATAGATTCCCAATTATTTAAAAAATAAATACCACGGTTTATTTTCTTTAATACGCCCGATGTTTTGATGACGATCATATTTGTTTTGTTTTCTATCTTACATAAAGGTGTGCATTAAAGCGGTGATTTTGATTTTGCTCAAGGTTAGTCACTTCCAATTATCAAATGAAAACAAAATAGGAAAAATAAAGTTAACATTCTATAAGATTGTCGTGGCACTAATGAGATGTTTTCAGATAAGTTATGGAAGCAGATGGGCAGTGGCGTCATCAACAAAGGGATAGCAAAGGTTTGGGCAGAATAGAGGGAGGGGATTGGGTAAGGGACGAACCATTAGATACACAGGGAGGGAGGCATGGAGGTTTTCTAAAGAAAAACAAACTTAGCCCACTATCCAGGAAAAACAACAACTTTGCCCACCAACCAGGAGAAAAAAAAAGTGACCCCGCTGAGTAAAAAAAAAGAAGATTTGACTCGCCTAACTCAATGCAAAGAAAAACATTAAAACCTAAAAACAAAACCACTTTGTCGCCTTTGCCCTCCCAATAAGATTTCTGCCTTTGGCGGCGAAAGAAGAAAAAAAATCCGCCCGACCCAACTTCCATGCCCCCCTGAAAATCAAATGGTGCGTCCCTAAAGGGTCGGTATGGTCGGGGCATATAGATGGGATGAGATTGGTTGGGGGTAAACATGGTAAAGGGTTAGGGCATAATAGAGGGGATGGGATTGGGTGGGGTAAAATGGTTGGGGCATATATAGGGCCAAAAAGGGACTTAAAGGCGGGGTACAGGGTTGGGCATAGAGGGACAGGATTGGACGGGTAAAGAGTTGGGGGCATATAGAGGGGATGTGAATAGGCGTGGGTTGGGCATATAGAGGTATGGGACTTGGGCGAGTGTAAATAGTTGGGCATAATACTAATAGAGGGACGGCATTTGGGCGAGGGTAAGGGTTGGGCATAATAGAGGGGATGGGATTGGGTGGGTAAAATGGATAGGGTATTTAGAGGGGATGTGAATTGGCGTGGGTTGGGCATATTAAATTATAGAGGTACGGGACTTGTGTGAGGGTAAATAGTAGGGCATAATAGAGGGACGGCATTGGGCGGGATTAAAGGGTAGGGGGTCGAGGATAAAATCAGCCCCAGAACATTTTAAAGGCGTCCATCAATTAGAGAATAAAATATGCTAATAATAATTTGATTGTTAAAACATCCCAAGAATGAGCTTGTCTGTTTAACATTTAACATTTAATGTTCTATAGAATGTTCTATTCGGATGCAGTATACTTTTACTAATACTCGACTCGTGCTAAAAATGAGGATAAAGGAATCCAGAGACATTATCCATTGATAGGACCAAGACTTATTTCATAATTTCTTTCATTGAAAAATATTAAATAGGACCTTTGAAAAATACTTTAAAATGATCAGAATCGACTTATTCAAAAAAGAGTATTTTAATTATTTGCATTTAAGCCTAATGGACTATTAGGATTAAATATGAGAAACTTATTTTTGTGTAACAATCAAAGGCTATAAGGAATACGGTACTCCATGATAAGTAAGAGGGTTTAGGTCTATTATAATATCATACTCATTATCAACATATTAAAGATTAAGCTATTTCGTATACACTAGGCCTACATTTACGAACTTTAGACGGAAATGTTAAACAGCCGAATACAAAGCATCATTGATGTAGGCCTATAATGGTACTAATGTTTAAGCTAAGTCCAAATGCTATTTTATAACATCTTGGGCCCGGTGTTAATTTGAATTTTACTGATTTAGGTCTAAGTAAAAGTAAAAAACACATCTGGGAAAGTACATCTGGATACCTTTGAATAAAATGGCAATAGTTTTTTCTCCAATTGTATTTTAATTGCGATTATGTAGAGCACAGATATAACGTTTCAATGAAAATAGAGTAAATTTTGGGACACCCTTGCACACATTAGCGACCCCCTCCCTTATCTTCACGCTGAGCGATAGGCCAACTCACGCAGAGAGTATAATAGGCCTATTATAACTGTTTGTATAATGTAAGGCCTACAACAACCTACGACGACGCGTGTAGGCCGTATGGTCGGTACATGTAGCCTTATTATCATTATCAGATTATTGGAGATATTGATGATGGTGGATGAGGTGAGGAGGATATCCGGATAAAGCCATGGAGGCAGGAAGATTTGGAGGACTAATTTGTCAAGCGATAAGATTGACATATCAATATATCGATTGATTGATATAGGTCAAATTCTGTCTCAGGTTCCTCCTCATCAGCTTATCATGCCTAGATACACTGTGACAATGGTGTCTTGGCGACTTTTTGAAGTAATTTCTTGCAAATAAACGTGTCTTAAACAATAAAAAATAGCAAAATATTTGGCTGAAGACACGAGACAAGACATGTCTGGTAAAGCCAGTTTTGAGACATGTCTCCAGTAAAACACAAGTCATACGTCTCTATGCAAAACGTGTCCCGCAAAAAAGTATTTCCATGCAATACACATCTAAAATGTAAGACAATTTTGAGACATATCTTGAGTTTGAGTCTCTGGCAAGACATGACTTTCCTGAAGAGTGTCTCATACATGTATAAATTGCCCTATGCGTCTTGGCTCGTGTCTTCAGCCAATATTTATAAATGTTGTTTATTGTTTAAGACACATTTATTTGCAAGACATGACTTAAAGAAATAGCGAAGACACCCTTTTTACAGTGTATAATAGAGGCTAAAGGGAAGTAGGCCAAGAACTAGTTTTGTACGTGTAATATTGTCAAATAATGTTGAATTTGGTAGGACTATGTTTGATTTAAAAGAAGTGTTTTATATTTTTAATTATATGGTGTTATAGGCGCGGAACCTATACACTATACATGAATGATAGATGTTATATAAGTTTTAAATCATCAACGAAGACTTTAATAAAAATTCCTTTAAAAAGGAATGGGCGCTCAAATGAACATGCTTCATTTGATTAATTACAATATATTAAATAATAAATCTAGATAAGACTTTTGATTAATTACAAATTATATTAAATATAATAATTTGGTCCTGAAGAAGTCAGAGCTAATCCTGACGAAAGTGTAAAAGTCTTAAACTTGTCCGCCGGCGTACCCGTTAAGCTCTATACTCTATTTGGCTTCCTCTGGACAGTGGCGTAACTTACCAGACGCAGCTTGTACGCACGCGTATGTATATTCCGCCTTTCAACGCTCATGTGTATACGCCAGCGCCGCGAGTGTTATGTAGTGCAATTAGTAAAATACGCGGTTACGTCACTGTCTCGTGATGGCCAAATAGACTATAGATTTACATTATTTATATATTTATATATTTATGTATTATACTCTTGAACTATTTCTATAAATGACTTGTTAATCCAATTGAAGGATTATCTAATTAATCTATGCATTCATGATTTCATTTAGTATTGATCAATCAATCAATCAATCAATCAATCAATCAATCAATCAATCAATCAATCAATCAATCAATCAATCAATCAATCAATCAATCAATCAATCAATCTTATTACATCTGTCAATAGTCAATCAATTAATGATTTATTAATTCATCACTTCATTTATTCATCATTCAATGTGATTGATGAATAAAGTAATAATTTTAAAAGCGACTTAATCATATTATTACTAATGAAAGTTTAGTAGAGATCTCAGGTTTGGAATTGAAGACTCCAACTTTCCTGGTGTTTATATTATACCCACGTACCAAACTTGTAAGTTATTCTTAATTGAACCAGTCAGTATTACTAGGTCTACAGATGATTTGATATTGAACAGCGGACTGCGTAAACTACAACTGTACACCGCCCCAACCCACACCTCTCAATGCCCTGTACAATGTACATGCAATGCTTTGCTATTATAATACATCTAATGTATATGCAGGCTGTATTAATGTATAGCTGAGATACTGCACTGTACATATTCATATCGAGAATGTAACCGAGCGTAACTATCTCCATCCTTTATAACGAGCGTGATATTCAGCCTCGTTTATAGTTTATAGAGACCATCAGTTAACATGGCAGCCTCCATCTATATATAATATCTAGAAATACCAAATTGTGTAAGATTTCGCAAACTGATGACAGTACAAGGGCTCCCGCCGTAGCGGGCGCCCAAAAACATTTTTATTAGGAAATGCAATTCTATATAAGTAATTTGTGAGATAGGCTTTTACGACGGGAATTCATAATATAGGTTTAGAGTAACTGGTTTGCCATCAGACACACTAACAAATGTGCTGTTTTTAAAAATGTGAATTAATTTCGTTTAGATAATGCATTACACGATGAGGTGGGTTATCTGTTTAGCATACACTCTTAGAAAAAAGGGTTCAGGGGTTCTTGTCTGTCACGTATATGGAACCCTCAAGGTTAAAGGTTCTTTTAGTTTAAAGAACCCCTAAAACGTCTGTAGAGAACCTTTAGGGGTTCTAAAGACGCATTTTTTGATCTTTTTGAACCTTAAAGGTTCATTTTAGAACCTATAAAGGTTCTATAAAGGGTTCCATACGGGACAGCCAAGAACCCCTGAAGCACCCTTTTTTCCAAGAGTGTATACACTTTACATACCATGGCAACACATGTTTTGAATACTCTGCAACATACGAGCTCTAATTAATAATAAAAGTGTGTGTTTTGGCGCTTTTCTTTGTCTATAGGCCAGTTTACAATAACCTAATTGATATACAATTATGATTAAAGAGCTTTTCTTCGTTTAGGCCAGTTAACAACAAACCTAATTTGATTATTCCACACATACGGACAATTACAAAGATATTCTAAACATACAAAAATACATCGTAATCATCTTAATTTTATCAGGCTGCATTTAATCGGAGCATCGCCTTTTATTCCACTCGCTATGTGACCAATTATCATAACAATATCAATTATAATAACGTGATAATAGTCCTATAAATAAATGTTGTTTTAATCGTATTGAGGCAGATACAATTTATCATTTGAATTATACATTTTGCATTGCCATTGTGTGGAGAAGAAAAGCGTGCGCATCGTGCCGCGCGGTTTTAGGTGTTAAAGGTGTCAATCATCCAGCGCTTGCTATCTACTGTAGATAGTCAAATGGTCAGCTGAGGCAAATCTACAATCTTGGAAAAAAAGGTATTGGAACACTTACTAATCTAACACCATTTTTCCCCGTGCAATGTTGAGAAATATATCTTCAGCAGTTATTCAAGGTGTCCCAACAATAACTTGATTGTAACATTGATTGTTGGGCTGTGGGGAAGGTAAAATTGTTGTTTAAAATGTCCTCTTCACCTCTTAACGAAATAAACGTCAGAAAAGAAATCTGCTCATAATATCCAAAACGTGCAACGCGTTCCAGGACTTATTTTTCCTTTTACAAAATTGTAGGTTAGGATGATTAATATATGAAAGGGGTTCTTTAAAATGTAAAAGTGACTTGACTTACTTTTATTTGTTTCACATGGACATATGCATGTCATTGTGACTCAAGAAACTGAACACAAATTTAAAAATAAACATCACAAAAATTATGATGCCTATAGACATAATAAAGAGAAATAAGCAAACGTAAGACGTTATGAAACCCACAATATAGAGCACAAATCGAAATTATTAGATCATTCTCAAATTATCCTATCATGATTTTGACAAACCTCAGGATGGAGAAACCCTTGCTTGGGTCTAAAACATTTCCTGTTCTTTCCACATGCTTTAATTGATAAATCTTAAACCACACTATGGCCTAATAAACTCGAGTCATGCTGTCTCGCTGACATCGATAATCGACAGCTGATCGAATAACAATATTGATAAGCAGCTATCTGGCTATTGTAACCACCTATCTCATTAGCACACTACTGAATAGTTGCCATTTACCAAAATCTCTTGTTTAGACAAAAGAGATAAGTAGGCTTCCTCTTATAGAAAAGCTGCTATTTTAAGGAGGGGATTTGAGGGATTAATATCTCGTTCTCCAATAATGATGTCATGACATCGTTACGTCAAAATAATTTCAAGTTGTGTTATTTCAAATTTGGTCATGTCGTTCAATTGGGCTATTTAATCTTTATTAAATGAAGACAGTTAGACTTCTAATACATTAATTTTGCTGACAAATAACCTTACGCGCTGCAACATTTTGAAGTGTATCTTTTTTGTCCTTAAACCTAAAAGTGTTAACCACAACTTAGAGCCTTAAAACCTTAAAAGAACCAAATAATATGGTATTTCACAGCCTCTTTGAACTCCTTATTTGAACTATATATTATTTGTTTGACAGACTATTCCACAAAGAATAGTTTTCTACAGAACCGCTTTTAAACCCACTTTTTTGTTAGTATATTTTCCCCTTCAAATTCGATCAATTCCCGTCGAAATTAATCGTTTACTACTATTTACCATGGATTTTATGTGCTTAAAGGGGCATTAAGAGATGTGGTGGAGGCAGCGTCCTCAATTACAAAAATATATGATAAAAACTGGGATTAGTATATTTTTACAATTGTATTACATGTAGCCTAATGATCTTACACCTATGAGGATTAAGCAGAATCAGCCTGTTTTGTACAACAAAACGTCGATTCAAAAATGCTGATCTCCGGCAGATCAGCATTTTACGTTCGACAGTATCCCCTGCAGTAGGCCTACGCGTGATACATAACGCGAACCAAATAGCGATAGTATTGTTTTAATCAAGTTTTGCTGGGTTTTTGTTGGCAATTTTTAATGTTCATCTTGAATTCTGAAGTAATTTTTTTTAAATTTAAAATTGTCAACACCATGTCCCTTTAATAGCAAAGATGGGAGATGCAAAACATGTTATTTAAAAAACCTTTATTATTTAGCTTATTCCCTAATATGGAAAGTGTCAGTTATGACAATTTTCGTTAACACCAAAAGTGCTTGAATTATGAATGGTAGTGCTAATGATCAGAGTATTGATAAAGCGAAATGTCAATCAAAACAAATTGTACATTAGTCGATACAGGATAAAGAGCATCGTTTTTGTTAGTTTAGATTTAACATCAGGGGGTTGTGTCATCAAAAACTATGCCACAAATTTCACGCCCAATATCGTGTGGTATAGGCCTATATTACGTTGTAGCTATAAAAACGTGTACATTATGTATACTTTCATAACTCTGCTTTTATTAGGCGTTAAAACTAGACTGTTTGTAGCCTGTAGTAGATAAAGACAGTCTACGTTATTTCCATTGATCAAGTGGCAGTCCTTTGAATAGGTTCTATTAGAGCCAATGTAAAAGAGTGGTTTTCCACTCTTTTAAGGAGTTAAATGCAGGACAACACGTTTTTGAGTGGAAAAACACTCTAAAAGCATGAAAAGGAGTAAAAGGGGATTTTATATAACAATGTTCCACTCTATTGAGAGTGAAAAATTAACTTTCACACTCATTTTAGAGTGGGCATTTTCCACTCTAAAACAGGTTGTCCTGCGTTTCACTCCCTTCACTCCTTTTCGAGTGAATCTCCACTCTTTCCACTTGTTTCACATTTAGAGAGTAGGCCAGCGGCAACCTACGTTTAGAGCTCTTTTCAGAGCCACCGTCTCTGTTCGACACGGCATGCAAGTCAATCTGTACGACTCTTTTCAAAGCCACCAATCTCTCACATGAAACATGGGAAAGGGGAACCTACTCGCAAATCATCAGGCAAGCGTTGGCCTAAATGATGATAATAGTAGAGAAGTAGCAATTATTTGGTCCTGAAGAAGACAGAGCTAATCCTGACGAAAGCTTGATAGTTTTAAACTTGTCCGACGACGAACTCGTTAAACTCTTACTCTATACATATATTTATTGACCAATATATTTGCTTTCGAACATATTAACATGCTCATATAAGTGTTACTCTGATAGCGTTTATATTTCAACACACATTTCATTTAGGTATAGAAACTGAAAGAAGGAATTCCGTTTTATTTGGGCGCATTTTGGTGCTTCATATCAACCTATAAACATGATAAAACTGTTAGCCCCCTGTCAATTTCCCCGCCTTATCAATAATTGCACTTATCCTAACATTGGTATCTTGCATTGTTAACTAACGACCCCACTTCATTTATCCGCTTACGAACTATCACGTTAGGCCTATTATGTCCTCATCTCCGCTCAAGCGTAATGCATGGTTATGATGATGATGTGATGTTGTCTCTTGATCCTCCCTGGCAAACATTGGCATTTTGTGAGTAGTGATAGCCTAAAGTGACTGCTGATATGATGGACCCATGATAAAGTAACAAGTTGTAAATGCCTCTATACACTTTCCTTGTGGTTGAATCAATTATCATTATTATTGATATTATAGGTCATTGACCTCAGCACATGGCTCTGGCCGGAGGAAGAGGGGTGGGAGGTGAGTCATGTGGGGTGGGGTGGGGTGGGGAGGGTAGGCCTATATGCTTAAAATAAGCTTGGAAATTATATATAGGCAATTTATAAGCATGAAAGTTCACTCCCGATCCCATGGAGTACATTGTATACATAAATCAAATGACAAATCACTGATCCCCCTGCAGTTTTGAAATACAATTATTATATGTTGAATAGGCCTAAACCAATCCAACAGTCTGCCCAAAACCTCACGTTATGTATGAAGAGAGAGTACATATAGGAGTATCACCTTCACATATTGGTATGGACCATCCTGCCATGTATTGGCCTACCACTTTAGACCTACATTATACCCTACATCTGGAGAAAGAGAGCGTTCAGAAAACATAGCCGCGCGGTTATAACCTCTGTTGACATTTTAGCATTTTGAAGGGGACGTTATATTACAGAAGAAAGGGGGAACCACAGAACACAAGTCTCTTGCCTTCAAATGTAATCATTTAAGACAGGGCGATAATGTCGAGGAGTTACGTGGCAATACAACGAAAGACGAGCCGGAATAACAAGAGAAAGCTCGACACTGCTCGGTCATGTTACGTTTTGGGTCGAGTTCGTCACTGGCCGATACACATCACCAAGGTGCAGTAGCGTAGCCAGCGGGGGGGGGGGGGGGGGGGGGGGGCGATCGCCCCCGGACACCTAAGATGGGGACGGCGAAGCGGAAAAATGGGGACGAGAAGAAGGGGAGAAAAGAGAGAAAGAAGGGGGAAGGAGAGGGAGAAAGAGAAGAGAAAGGGGGAGGAGAGGGAGAAAGAGAAGGGAAAGGGGAAGGAGCGGGAGAAAGAGAAGGGAAAGAGAAGAGAAATGGGGACGAGAAATTGTTCATGTAGTACATTTACTGTGCGATTTTGTTGAACTGTGCGATTTTTTTTTGAACTGTGCGAATTTTTGTGCTAAAATGGGGACGGAGAAGCTAAAAAATGGGGACGAGAAATTTGTACTGTGCGATTTTTTTTGACTGTGCGATTTTTTTGGGACTGTGCGAAAATGTGTGACACCTCACCCCCCCCCCCCCACCCCCCCCCCCCCCCCCCCCCCCCCCCCCCCCCCCCCCCCCCTACTTACGTGAAATTCACGAGGTAAGTGACTAGAGAAAAAATTGGGGCAACCTTTTACGAAAAAAATTTAGGGACATAAAAAAAAAATAGGGACGATATTGATGCTTGCCCCCCCGGAATGACAATGCTGGCTACGCGCCTGCCAAGGTGTGGACATGTAGTGGGAAGGGGGGGGGGGTTCTCACATTGATATGGTATACGTATATGTGCCTGCCTTTTGGGGTACTTTTTCGCAAAAATTGGTATAGCGATGGGGTGGTTTTCATCACAGACCAACTCGCCCAATTGGTATAAATTGGGTGTATTTTGAGGTATTTTTGGAAAAAGCGCCCAATTTGTGCAAAATTGGGTGCTTTTCTTACCAAATTGGTATATTGATGGGTGGGAAATTAACCAAAAAGTAGGTATAGGGAAAGTCACATTTTCGAAGTCCGGCAGGCACATCCACGTACGATTTTGGCGAAAGTAACCCCCCCCCCCCCGGGGGCTACTGTGAGACACAAAATGCGAGGCAGGTATCACTGGTTATTGATTTCAGAGTTGGTGGAGGATGATGCAAGCTCGGAATGGATATTTTTCTTTATACCTTAGTCCTCCCCCATTTTGGACGAGTTATTATGTAGATGCCGATTTTGGTGAACAAGTGATGCAGTGCAAATGGGTTTTTAATTTTGAAACAAACGGCGTGCCTATGCCACGTTGTTTGGTTCAATAGGCCTAGCTATGTGTTCAATATGTCAAAACTACATTGTTGTTACTGAGACTAAAATACCTTTTAGGTATTTTAGTCTCAGGTTGTTATACAAAAAAAAAACTACATGTAAAACACAAATTGATATGCAAAAACAATGTTAATTTTGAACAAAGCGGCGTGCCATAGTTTAGAGAGGCACGTTTTGGGCTATTGAGGAGGCACGAGTCTAGTGCTACTACATGTACTACTAGTACTACCAACGATCATGATAATCTACAATGAAATCGAGGGCGCTATTTATGATTCATTCCCATTCAGACGGTGCCGGACATGGGCTCGTTCACGAATATTCAAGGTTACATGCGTACGACGACGAGGTTACGTTATTAATCGAATGCGATGATCGGTTATAACGGATAAAAACAGAAAACAGAAAAAAGGATACTTACACTGGACATGCTGGAGTTCCAACCCCATAGCGTTCTTTGTTGAAATACCGTCATTTAGTTCCAACATAATGTGATTAATTTTCTGGAATCATAATATGATAAAAACAATTGAATAGAAACCAATTAAAGTTTTAAAATTTACGGCCAATCGTGTCGTTTCTGTTCCCTTTCAGACGGCGACCAGTTCTTTTCCAATTTGGCTGCTCAGATGCTATAAAAGACATTCAGCAATCAGGGCGAGAGCCATTTTTCTTTTGTTATTGTTTTTTTTCCTTCCAAATTCGAAAATATACGTGTTGAAAAGTGAATAGGGGCCTATAACCAAAGAAAAAACCTTCATGCAGCGTAAGCGCATATTTCGGCATTTTCGGCAAAATTTGCACGTTCAACGGCAAGCGCTGAACTTCAGGACATGTTGAGCATTTTCGACATTTTACAACAACTTTAGAAAAGTGTTGGTATTTTCCAGCAACTTTGGAAAAACCTTTGCCGATTTTGGGCAACATTTTGAAATAGGACCTGTTGTCTGTATAAGTATATTTACCTTTAAAAGTGCCCTATTTCAAACGGACCTTTTACTTGATGGCATATTATGTGATCTTTTCCAGGGAGCGCCCTCTATTCATGATTTTTTTTTAGAAAGTTTGTTTTTGTTGCAGATTTACATTTCTGATCATAAATCGTACATCCAAGTAATACAGAGCGATACGATTCTCAATTACCTCAATATCATGGTTTTAGAGTGAATTTAGACTAGAGTAAAATAAGTTGTCGGTAATCCGACAGTTTATTTTCACTTTAAAACCATGATTTTGAAGTTATTAAGAATCGTATCGCTCTGTAACTTGGAAAATATGTACGATTTATGATCAGAAATGTAAATCTGCAAGAAAATCTGCTTTCATTTTTTTCTCGATGTTGAGGGTTCCCTTGACAGATCACATAATATACCTTTAATCCTGAATTTGGTTTAATTGGCATTATATGGAGCCCTTAAATACTTTTTATATTCTTCCATTTTTATGGCACACTTTTTAATTGACCCCCTAACATCAAAAAGACTCAAACCATGGTCTCAAACCAATAACGTACCGGTTTATACAGCACGCCAAGGGACTCTACAATTAAACCGGGCAAATCACCGGTGTATTCCCTGTTTATGAGCCCTAGTTCTTCTAAGCCCAGCGCAAGCAAAATAATAGTTGCAGAAACGGCATACGGTAACTATTGGCCCCCTTACTGAGAGGAAAAATAACGAATTTCACGAGAAACTAAAAGTTTAATAAAACGAGATTTTGGCACCGTTGTGATAGACTCGTATGTCTACCTAACTGTTGATATTTTGCGAAAAATGATATCTTTGTGAAGCGAGTGACTTTAAATTAAAAACAGAAAACGCCAATTGAAAAAGGCGCGTGTTTGTTATAAGGCCAGGAATGATACTTTTGGGAAAAAGCGGATGAAATTTAACATGGACCTCATACGAAGCGTGGTGGAATCACGAGTTGTTTCTAGTAGCGTGCGCATGTAACGTGGATCTTACACGATATACGACGTATAGGGTAGAGTGGGGACATCCCGAAACAGTTTTTTATCAGGCGGTCGCGCCCGGGCAGCAAGCTTTATTTGAGATGTCATGGTAATGAGAACCAAATTGCACACGACACTCAACATGCTCAACGTATTATAGGCCTGGCCTACATGATCATAGACGCGGTGTCTAAACATCTTGAAATGGTGAGGATTGTCAAAAAAGATAAAACACCGTCACATACAACAAAACTAAACCAAGACCTGAGACACGCAAGTATAGTGAGAAAGATACTTTTCCACCAGTTGATTTCAAGAGTACTACCTAATACCAAAGTGCAAACAAGAAATATTTTAGTTCATTTGGTAGGAATTGAGGGATTTTAATTGTGTATCGGACTGCCAATATTTGGACAAATTAATCTGCTATGACAAAATGAGGGCGCAACATTAGTTGCCAAATGTCAAAGGCTTGTTTCTCGAAATGTTAGGTTACCCGTTACAGGCTACATAAATCTATAGTAGGCTTCAAGATCGCACATCATGAAATTTAAGAAAAATGAGAAGTTGCGAAATCCAGTCGCTTTATAAGCGCATAAATGATGACGTTTTGTAACACCCATAATTACATGTAAAACTAAAAGAAATAGGTTGTCTATAAATAGCGCGCGGTGTCTTGGACGGTGTGCAATCAAAGTGAAACCATTATTTTTTATAATTAGAGCGTTGTAATTGCAACTATTAGTCACTTATGACTGCTTTCATCAAGACTAACTTTGTGTTCGGATTAACCCCACCCTACCCTACTAATAATACGTTTGATTCAAATCTGTGTTAAGTTATACCTGTTGTGAAATTGCTTGTTTTATTTATCCTCTGTATGGGGTGGGAACAACGGTACTCCACTTACTCGCATTTTGCATACGCCCTAATTTCCTCGGTTCATCTGTGCGACTCTGCGTTTTTATTGGAAAGTTGGATCAGTATGATATGGAGGGTGTAGGCCTGGTGTAGGCCTTAAAGGAATAGAAGTAGGCCTAAAATAACGGTTGCATATAACAACTTCGATCGCGATAATATAAATACTTGTAGGCCTACACTGCAAAAAGTGCAGAACACATGACGCGTTCAGAACATGTTCACGGTGTGTTCTCCAGGTGTTCCAGAACATGTTCAAAATGTAACAGATTTAGAACATGTTCTGAACGTGTTCTATATCTGTTACATTTGAACACGTTCTGCAGTTTTTGCAGTGTATGCACAATTGCCCTTAAACAGCTTTAAAAGGTACATCACATACAGCTTCGACTCGAGACATTTTTGGATAAATTTGAATTTCTGCCATTGTTGAAACTGACCTGTTTATCCTGAGAAGAATCATTCAAAAGCATATTCAGCAAAACATGT
>CM069449.1:67635457-68001939 GCA_035610835.1 Ophiura sarsii | reverse complement strand
GTTTGATTTTAATTGGTTTGAGTTGGGTTGAGTTTTGTCAATACTCGAGGTGAGTTGAGTTGAGTTGAAATAAACTGAACCGTGAGCTGAGTTAAATTGAATTGAATTGAATTGAATTGAATTGAATTGAATTGAATTGAATTGAATTGAATTGAATTGAATTGAATTGAATTGAATTGAATTGAATAAGATTATATTACATTTAATGAAGTGATTGAAAAATTGAAATTAAATGACTTGGAAAATTAATAGAACAAAATAAATCCATAACAAGCGTTGAAAAAAGATGAATACAATCAGATCCATTAGTCGTTTTTTCGTCTACGCATACCGCCAGTGTGATAGCAAATGCAAGCGTTCTTGACTGAACCATGGCTTCAGGGAGGACGTACGGAGGGTCAGTGGTCTTCAAATTAGGCGTAACCGACCGTCTGAGTAACACAAACATCAGATCGTCCCGTAGAAAGTACGTTGCTGCAAGTATTACGCTGTAGTTGAAAATGAATTAGACGGAGGTATTTATTACAGTACATTTCTGGGGTTGGAAAATTGTTACTTTTCATTTTAATCAAAACATGGGGAGGGGGGGGGGGGGGGCAAGAAGAAATCTGGGGAGGATAAATATTTGTTCTGAATTAGATATTTTAGATCAATTTTGTCATATAACTCAACATTTTCGATTGTTTGGGGACAAAATGGGTGTGGGGATTCAGCTGACGGGGGGAGGGGGGGGGGGGGGGGGGTCGTGACGGGGACCCCGTCGTGCCATCGGGTCGTGACGGGACCCCCCCCCTCTAATGCATATGGAAAGCTGCATTTGTAAGTGTGCTAATGCACCTGGGGCATTGCACGCAATTCAGAGTATGCACCCAATGTAATTTCACTTTCGTGAAATGAAAGTGCATAAACTTGATCATAGCAGTGCATTGGTCAGAAATGTTAGTTTTAACCGAAACTGTTGGTCCTGCTAAGTGAGTTTATGGTGCTGCCTACAAAATGAATATTGAACTTGTTTGAGATAAATAGGCATAAGGCCCTAGACATAGTTATAGTCATGATCAGATGATGGTTCGGCTCTTCAGTGGGTCTTGGAGACAAGCTAAAGGTTTTATGTGGTCGTCGGGATTAACACTTATGGTCAGGATAATGATTATGATTATGATATGGATAGGCTTAGGCCTATTTGATAACGATTTAGCCAATGGCATGTTTTATGACCATGATAAAGCGACATTCCAGGTGTTATGATCATGATGTAGCTTAGTCCAAGGTAATTTTGGTCACGGTTATATATTCATTATATAACCCATGTATAGTTTTTGTCAGGGTTATGTGTTCTGATATAGTTTTGGTCAGGGTTATATGATCCTGATGTTATTTTGGTCACGGTAATATAATCCTGATATAGTTTTGGTCAAGGTTGTACGATCCTGATAGAATTTTGTTTACGGTTATATAATCATGATATAGTTTTGGTCAGGGTTATATGATCATGATATTGTTTTGGTCACGGTTATATGACCCTGGTATCGTTTTGGTCACGGTTATATGATCGTGATATAGTTTTGGTCAGGGTTATATGATCATGATATAGGGGACGGTTATATGACCCTGGTATCGTTTTAGTCATGGTTATATGATTGTGATATACAGTCCTCAAAAATAAGTAACTGACCAGGTAATAAATATGCTCTCAACTCCAAATCTATAGCTCTTACGTAAAATATTAAATTATAAAGTTATGAGGAAATTACTTTTAAGTTGAGATATTACACGTGAAGATTGATTGAATATGTGCCCAAAACCAAATCAAAGGCCGTTTTTTCATTTTTTTTCATTTTGTTCATCTACACGCAGTTTCGGACTAGCAACAGGCAGATTATTGATTTACGGGAGCGATAACTCACGGGTAAATAGTAAGATGAGGATTGGGAATGCTTCAATTGATCAATGCAGCCCATGCCCATACCAGTCACACTGTCCTGCGTGTTAAAAACCCAAGTAATGTAGCGTTCTTAATTAATAACCGATCTTTGTGAACAATGTCTCAAATTTAAGAGAAGACATTTCTTTACAACTTTAAAAATTAATATTTTTACGTAGGAGCTTTAGTTATGGATTTAAGAGTATATTTATTACCTGGTCAGTTACTTATTTTGAGGACTGTTGGTCAGGGTTATATAATCATGATATACTTTAGGTCACGGTGTTATGACCATGGTATCGTCTTGGTCAGGGTTTTATATATAATATACTCATGATATAGTTTAGATCACAGTATTATGACCCGGGTATAGTTTTGGTCAGGGTTATATCATATGACCCTGTTATAGGGTTATATGATCCTGGTATAGTTTTGGTCAAGGTTAAAAATCATGATTTTCTTTAGGTCAGAGTTTTATGACCTTGGTATAGATTTTATCCCGGTTATATGATCCTGGTATCGTCTTGGTCAGGGTTATATAATCATGATATACTATAGGGACGGTTTTTATAACCCTGGTATCGTTTTGGTTACGGTTATATAATTGTGATATACAGTCCTCAAAATAACAGTTTGTAAGGGTTATATAATCATGTTATAGTTTTGTCAGGATTATATGATCGTGATACAGTTTTGGTCACGGTTATATGATCGTGATATAATTTTCGTCAAGGGTTATATGATCATGATATACTTTAGGTCACGGTTCTATGACCCTGTATAGTTTTGGTCACGGTTTTATGATCCTGATATAGTTTTGGTCAGGGTTATATAATCATGATATACTTTGGATTACGGTTTTATGACCCTGGTATAGCTTTGGTCAGGGTTATGTGATCCTTATATAGGGTTATATGATCCCGGTACGATGTCACCTGTAACGTCACAGCAATCAAGTAAACAAAAGCCTGCCTGCCGGTATGCGCGCGAATTCGAAGGGAGTGTTCATTATAAACCATACACTAAACCAAACCAGTCATCTTTAACGGGATTTGTAACAACAGCAGTCAATGCAACAGTCAATGTACGTTCCCCAAGCATGGAATGGAATCGGGCACTTAACAGGGTTATAATCATGATATACTTTAGGTCACGTTTTATGACCATGTATAGTTTTGGTCACGGTTATATGATCGTGATATAGTTTTGGTCATGGTTATATAATCATGATATACTTTAGGTCACGGTTTATGACCCTGGTATCGTTTTGGTCAGTATTATATGATCGTGATATACAGTCATCAAAATAAGTAATTGACCAGGTAATAAATATGCGCTCAACTCCAAAACTATAGCTACTACGTAGAAATATTAAATTATATATAAGTTGTTACGAAATTACTTCTTAAACTTGAGATATTACACGTGAAGATCGATTGAATATTAACTCAGGTATGTGCCCAAAACAAAACAAAATCCATTTTTCATTTTAACATTTTGTTCGTCTACACGCAGCCTCGGACTAGCAACAGGCAGATTATTGATTAACTGGTAGCGACAATTCACGGGTCAATAGTAAGATGAGGATTGAAGTGCTTCAATTGATCAATGCAGCCCGTACACATACCTGTCACATTGTCCTGCGAGTGTTCAAAACCCAAGTGTGAATATGTAAACGGCACTTTGTTCTATCCTTTTCAATGTAGCGTTGTTAAATAATAACCGGTCTTCGTGAACAATGTCTCAAATTTAAGAGATTTCTTTACAACTTTATAAAAAAAAAATTACGTAGGAGCTATTAATTCTGGAGTGAATAGTTATAGGTCAATAAATGCGTATGTGTTGTTTCGAGAGAAATTAGACAAATCAATGCACGCGGGCTGATGTTGATGTGAGAATAATGGCACGACCCCGTAGGGGGAGTGCTATTGTGAGCACATCAACATTTGCGCAAGTGCATTGATTTTTCTAATTTTTCGAGAAATGAAACATACGCATGTATTGACCTAATTTATACACAACATATACAAATCAAAATTAACAGTTTGCGCATAATTTTGATCTATGTAAAAACGAAATAAAACATGTTATCAAGTTTGCTGACACCTGCAGTAAAAATCGGCGAACCCGATATTCCTGAACAACGAATCAAAACAAATCGTGTGGCGCGTGCATTGAACGGCGCACACGCGGAGTGCATTAGACACTTTCATGCACTCCGCGTATTTTAGTTTCTTGCTTTCTGATTGGTTCGACACTACTAAGAGTGTATGAATATAATGTATTACCTGATCAGTTACTTATTTTAAGGACTGTTGGTCAGGGTTATATAATCATGATATACTTTAGGTCACGGTTTATGACCCTGGTATCGTCTTGGTCCGGATTATATGATCCTGATCCTTATATAGAATTGGTCACGGTTATGGCCATGTGTTTTGAACTCACCACCCAAAAAGGGTGGTGGCGTTGCATTTTTGGTGACGACTCATCCATCTCTCTCTCTATTAACTCAACAACTAAATGTGGTATGGCTATGGTTGAGGTCTCATGTGAAAGCCCATTTATCTAGCTATATTGTGTTAATAAATCAGGTATTTCTATAAATGTTTGGCTGAGATATGATTGATTATGTTGTGAAAGTCAGGGGTGGTGGCGGTGGCGGTGGCGGCGGCGCTGTGTGCAATCTCTATGGGAAATATAGAAAATGTTCCCAATTCTACGTTCAATTTACTATAACTCCTCATCCCTGTACGGTACAAACAGGATTTTGCTCTCATTTTATAGATTTTTTTATATTCTATAAGATTCTGTTTCAACAAATGTGACAACTATTGTTCAACAATTGTAATCATGAATCGATTGCGTTGTCCTTGGCTTTTTCCCTATTCGCTACACAGTGAACTTGCCCTAATTCATCGGTTTTACATACATGACTATGACAAAAGAAATATTTAACCGATGATAGCAAAATTATACATTTTTGGAAAGCTCTCAAATAGGGGAATTCAAAAATGCCGTTTAAATCAGGATAGGGTGCATACCAAAAAACAACAACTTGTAAACTCTAATAAATATGAAATTTAAACGTTTGTGCTCATTTACTTCTCGATATAGTATATTTCAACATATTTACCATTAACAACTATTATGTTCTGATGGGTAATTGCATGAGGAACTTAAATATGCACAGTAAAATTATGATTGGGATAGGTATAAAATTATTATTGAGCTTAAATCAAAATATGAAGAAAAAAAAATCGATATTCTTTTAACATTCTTAATCACAACATGTTACCATTAAGTCTTATCTAAATTCCAATAGCATATTTAGATTCCTTGTGAGATTACCGTTCAGAAAATATATACTTTTTATGGGGTAGAACAAATAGTTATTGCGATATGCTAATTCGAATCTCAGATGATGTAAAATGTAAAAATCTGAACATGCAACGGTAAGGGTGGCGAGTTCAAAACACACGGCCTTATATGATCCCAATATAGTTATGGTCACGGTTATAATTATGATCCCAATATAGATTTAGTCACTATTAATATGATTATTATTAATCTTGTTTCTGGACTAATTGATCGTGATATAGTTTTGGTCACGGGTTATATGATTATGTTATAGTTTTGCAGGATTGTGTGATCGTGATATAGTTTTAGTCAAGGATTATATGATCCTGATATCATTTTTGTCAAGCGTTTTATGATCATGATATACTTAAGGTCACGGTTCATGACCCTGGTATCGTTTTGGTCAGGATTATATGATTCTGATATCGAATTGGTCAGGGTTATATGATCCTGATATCGAATTGGTCACGGTTATATGATCCAAATATAGTGTTATATGATAATTATTACTCTTGTGTCTGGACTAATTGATCATGAATCGTGATACATGTTTAGCTTGGTGATACGGTTTAAATGAGCATGATACAGCTTTTGATATAACAAGTTGATCAAGATGCTGCGGCTGATCCTAGTAATTCAGAACATGGATTCCTTGCTCAACCAAATATTTTGTTTCTCTAATTCCATCTACATTAACCTGTGGTCATCGACATTGGATAAAATGCCCACCCATAATACCCAGATAGAAATACGGACAATCGGTTTGGGTTGGTATTTAACCTTACAGGTGTTAAAGTGAGAGGGAATAGACAAGAAATGGGGGTAAAGTTGGCCTGGGGGTTAGGTAGGTAGGTACGCGCAAAGAGCACAATTTTTGTGACAAATAGAACTAGATGAAAAGTTAGTCTTTGTCTGCTGTGATAAGAGTAGTTAAATAAAAACACCAGGTTTCTCGTCGTCTCGTTACTGTTATTTTAGGAGAGTAGCCCTTCTGTTTTTTTACTTTCAAGCAATGACTGTCACATCTATTTTTGAGCGCGTGTGTGTGTACAGTCATTGTCATATAGGCTTAATACTTTGGTCAGATTAGGCCTATTATATTTAATATTCCGTTCAATATGTTCCCTGATATCGGTGTTATGGAGAAAAGTCAGGTTATTTTGTTTAAAACGATGAGAATGAAGTGTTGAAGATGCAAAACACGATGAACGCCCAGCCTATACAGATTTTGAACAGGAATCACCAACGTAGAGTAGCCTATGAAATGACTTAAAATTAAGGCGAAATGTGTTAAAAAAAGATATGCTTTTGGAAAAATGGTAAAAATGTATCACATATCGTCGCTGTTCTGACATAACGACACATCACTTTACTTAATTCTGTTGTGATGTGTCGTTATGTCAGAACAGCGACGATATGTTCTGATTGTTTTCTTTATTTTTGAATTTGTTTGCACACATAGGTATTTCAAATTGTTCAAAATGGCTTAGCGCGTTTCGTTCCTACGCGTCACGCTTTTAGTAGATACCACTATCATGACTATCGCAACCTGCTCTTTCTGAATGGAACTGTCAGTTGTACAAATAAAGATCTAAACTTGCACACTCCTATAGAAAAATAGTTCAGACTTTTTCCCCTTAGCGAAGAAGGCCAAGAAACTGTATTTATTTTTCATCTGGCCTAAGTAACAACAGAGTGACGAGTGAAGTTTTCTTCACTCAAAGTCATAGCACACAAATAAGTGCCGACACGGGTGCCGACATTGGCCGCAAGGGAACAATTTAACAAATCGGATTTCTCTCTTCAACCCTCTCCCAACTTCTCTCATCTCGCTATACACTCCGCATCGATTGTTTTTAACTCGTAGCACAATGGTGGCTATTTACTGACTGCGTTATTGGTCTAATTTGATCATTGTTTCATTCAATCTGGCTGTAATTAGCAGACAATTGAACAATATGATACCCGTCCTATTCAATGCAGATTTAGGCTTGATTATGTTGGATTAATACTAATAGGACCACAGTTTCATGCTCCTTGCCTGTTCATATCGACGGTAGTGAATAAATTCTTCTGACAGATTTAAACACACGAAATAATTTTGTATGGATCATAAGATATACTTGAAATGATGAATTAAAAATATTTCCATCCAAAGTGAGGCTATGTGCGACAGAGATTTGCTCATCTACCGTTTTACTTTCATTGCAATATAGCCCAAATTATCAAACTGCCAAGTGTTTCCTCCTCCTTAATTGAGGTATCACACGGGGAGATTGATCAACGTTTAATGAATATATGACTCAAAGAACTAGATGAAGTAGGATTTCAATGCAACACCAAACGTCAGTGCAGTAACGGTACGAATTATTGATACTAACCTTCACCATTGTAACTCCCTGGTAAGTGGATCACGCCCCTTTGGGAATGATAGTACACGTCATAGACTTTATGTGGCGATCATTTCGATTGAGGTCCAGAACTCAAACCGAGATCCAGTTCACACAGTGATAATCGGATTACACGTAACGTAACACTTCGTGAAGTGATAACGAATGAAGATAACGGGACTGCTTCTCTTTAAATCGAAGGATTTATACCATATACGTATCTGTCACACAATCCCTTTTCAAAAGATAAGTGCCTGGTCAGATTATTATTTGCTTGTATTGCATTTTGTGCCGCAGCTTTCTCAATTTATAAAAGTAGAACTTTCATTCTTCAAAAGTTAATTGCTTTAATTCTTCTGTATATAGAATGAGATTTTGTTGGTACCTATAATATCAGCTGTACATTGAAACAATAGGCAATCCCTGACGCGGCCATTCACCTTTACCTCCACTCAATTCTCACGGATATGCACACTGACACATCAAGGTGAAAACTTGTTGAACACAATGCGCACACTGAGAAGATTTCTGTCATTTCATGTTTTTGATTTCTAGCTATTTTGTTTCCTTCCTAAATTAAATTAAAATTAAACTCTAACAATTATCGTGGCATATTATGGGTATTCGGGTTGACAACTGTCACCTCAAAAATTGTTGGATGAAAATATTTACTTTTGTCTTCTCAATTAACACATTTAGAAAGTTCACTTTTTATATGCACTTAACATGATCGCATCTGTTATTTGGCCAAAGACAATCACTAAGGGGAGACGTCAAAACTCGACCGCCCGTTGACTGCCGGTTACGGGCGGTTCCGCCCGGTTCTTTCAGGTCAAATGTTTTACTGGTATATGAATATTCGCGCATGCAACACTGAACAACCGCCGGTTGACTTAATGCTGTAATCTGACCAATTTACACTATCAATCTGTTACTTTGCGGTCATAATAGCTCTCTCTATAATCGTTCTATAAAAAAAACACATTCATAGACTTTCGGTATTGATTTTAAAAAGTTAATTGAGCTATAAACAGATTGAAAAAGCCAACCCCAGCGAAAATCAATAGCTGTATTGTACTGAGACTTTTAAGTCTTAAAAGAGCCCATTACTTCAAGATGTTATTGCTCACGTGTGTGACGAGGCACTTTCAACCGGTCGTGTTCACCAGAGTGTTACTATTTGACCTCATTATGTGTGTATATTATAACAGACGACACGTTTTGTGAGAACCGAACGGAACCGGCCGTAACCGCCGGTTGCCGGGCGGTCGAGTTTTGACGTGATCCCTAATGTTATGCTGGACCAAATTAGTTGCACCACTATCTACATGTATTATGTCTATACTTTACGAGTACTTGTGGAGGCCTATAACTAACCAGAAAATTAATAAATAAATAGATATATAAATAAGTAAATACAATGTAAAACAAAAAAAATAAAAAATAAATTAAAAAAATAAAAATAACGTGGTCAATTTACAAACTATTTTTGTTCTTTATGTCTTAATCTCTATAAATTTGAAACGGTCACAAGCCAATATTAAAGTTATGGTTATCTTCAAATAAATTCTTAAATATCGGTTCATAGTTATTCTAAATAATCAAATAAATAAATAAATACAAAGAAAGGTTTTATTTTGCTCATACACAAATATCAGAATTAATTAGGGATATGCACACACAATCTGATTTCCAGGTTAACCAGGGTACACACATTTATATAAATTGAAATGTGTTTCGGACTTAATGCTAATTAAATATGCAAATAGTAAATTATGTTATTTTACACAGTTGTTCATTCTAAATATTTACGGTAAGGCTTCTTCATCATGTATCACCAAACCTGACTTTTATAGGAGGAAAAGTTGTGTTGTTATTGTCATTTATAAAGTGAATTGGTAAAACGGGCATATGGTAAGTTGCACTGTACATGTATAGATAGAAAAGAACCGACGAATAGTTTGCTGAATTTTGGGCAATTTTGGAACTGTCGTCTGCAGACGACTAAAATGTTAAATATGTTCATTTGTCATCATTACATCATCAATAACCATGTATCACTGATCACTAGTAAATAATTCAGTCGACGACTGGTGAAATCATTTATGTCCAAATGTTTGAAGTCACCTCTGAATTGCTGCTGACGGCAATAATATTTGTTGTATTGTATGAAGATTGTAAGCACACGTGACAATAATAAAATCAGTGGATTGTCAAAGTCAACGACACGGCGCGCACATCAAAAATGATTTACATTACTTAATGAAATTTATGAACGCAAACAACCTATATTGATATCTGATGCAGTGAAACAAACAATGATAGCATTTGTTATTAACAAGTTATGTATTTTCAATTATCCAGCAGCATTGTCGGCTGGCTCTTGGAGGATATTCCAAAAGAACAAAGGTCTCATGTTATGTGACATGTGACCACAATGACTTTTACCACTGCGCGAACAGTGAGTGGCCCATTGTGTCAAGTTGAAACTGTTACCGTTTACCGAGTATCATTTTGGGTTGAAAAAGCTGTTTTTCTTTGTAATTTACAATGAAAAACACTTCAGATTTCTAATGTCCTGGCGATTTGTATAGTGATTGTTGGTAGTAGTTCATCTATGGTATTGTCACGTGTGTCAATTGTAGAATTTTAATCCAAATTACATAATTATCCAAAGCGTAAATTAATACCAATAATTAATAAAAATAGTCGGAACTATTTTGAATATGAGATTACAATTATGCCGTCCTTCTGACAACATGTGTTTTGCCGACTCGTTGCATTATTGTCTATAATCATGATAATGCATACATTTGGCGCGTGTTGAGTGCCAATTAATTTCACATAGACCTGTAGACTAAAGAGATAATTGTTTTTGTAAACGCGAATAAATTTTACAGGACGAAATCGTGTGTTAACTAAAAAATTGATGAAAATAACGTGAATAGTTTAAGATTCTGTAACCTATCCGTCAATGAAAATTATAATGATTAGGCTACTATATATGCCGGGCCGGTCTCTAAAATAAGGTATCAATTCAATTTGGGGTGTGTGCGTTGCTCATGTTGGTACATCATTCCTTCACAATTGTCAATCCCCTAATTTCACTGACGACCTCACCCTATATGTTATGTATGACATAATAACAATTAATATGAACATATGAACATGTCTCCTCACATGCTCACCATAGTCCAGGGGTCGCATTCTGACGCGTCTGCGCGTCCTAGACCTCTCACTTTATAATAGTGACGCATCAGGTTTCAAATTGGAAAGACTTGCGGATCCCGATCAAAATTGAAGGGACCCCTTAAATTTGACGATGTATTGAAATGGAAACCTTAAGAAATTCTGTAAATTACATATCCATCCTTTGCTCACAATATAAATTCATTAAAACTGCCCATAAAAAAGTTAAAAAAATTAAATACCCAAACTTCAGGACCCCTCAATTTCTTGGGGGACCCCTTAAATTTGTTTTTTGAAGTCCTACAGGGTCCGGAAAAATGTCATGGGACCTCTCACATTTTTGATCCAGCGCTATCCCTGCCATAGTCACGCCGCGTTTCCCCGTTATATGCGCCACGACCAATATAACCACATGGCGGGACCCCGAAATGACTATCTTAGGCCCTGTCACACATACGGCGATCAGGCCAGCGATTGCACTGCACTATAAAAAGTGTATAACACGCAGTGATAGCGCGGAAAACTCTCCATTTTTAAATCAATATCACCAAAACCCTTTCACAACCTGCTGCGATCAGACCGGCGCTTGGATTACGCTGAAACATTATCAAAACGCCAAGCAAAACGCATCAAGATCTCCACATACCCCTCAATGACGCAGTGGGAACTGGCTGGGACTTCAGAGGGTCGTGAGAGGGTCCCCATGGTCATCCTTGAGCGCCAGTGCACCACGCTTGTTTTGTGCATGCACAAAACAAGCGTGGAGGTTCCGCGTTCTGTTCAGAGCGCTATAATGACTCAGTAGCAGCGAAAAGTGAGCGTCCCGTCGACGTAGCAAGGACGCATACAAACTACTTGTCCTCTGCGACTGCAGTAAAGGTTCGTTCACACTAGGTGATGTTTGCCGTGCGATGCGATGCGGTAGCCGTACTTCCACCGCAATGTACGGTAATTCGTCGCGGGTCACGCCGGGTCAACGCAGGTCACCGCATGCGATGGCATTCAGTGCCGTTTGGCAAAATATGAGAGCGTCAGCGTCAACGCAATGCGTCGCAGACTGCCGCAATGGCAGTTAAATATGCTTTAACTCCATTGCAATAACGTACCGCACCGCACAGTAAATAACGTTTTAGTGTGAACGAACATTTGCTGTCAGGAGACAAACACATCTTGATATTATCACTATTATATCATGTTAATGTATTTATATTAATCAAAAATGTTATTGATAGGCCTACACCTGTTTAAACTCCCGCCATGGCTATACAATACAATACAATACAATAGCATTATCGCATTACGCTAAGCTAGGATAATGCTCTCTAAATAGGATTTAAATAACAATCAATGTATCGGCAATGTGATTAGCTTTAAATATGGGTCATTGTTATTCCTTCTGTATCTACTACAAGGAGTATAATGTACAGTCCTCAAAATAAGTAACTGACCAGGTAATTATGCTTTCAACTCAAAACTATCGGCCGAGTGCACCAATGGCTAGTAGCTGAAGAATAGTGCTACCTCGCCAGTAACTGAGGCGTAACCAAAACATTTGAGAGCACCAAACCGGGGTAAGCTGCTAGGGTTGTAACTTGCGAGTCGCGATATTGGAGGCTGGTTTTGGTGAGATCATGAACAGTGAGGCAAAATCTTAAGGAAGAAAGACAATGACGGGTATATAAAGCCAATTTGAACTCATTGCGAACAAGTGATTGCTCAATATTGTACAATTTATTGTTTGTCCCACAATCATGTCATACACATCTTTTTCTTTACCATCGAATGTTATCAGCGAACCAAGGAAACGTTGGGTCCTGATCAACAGTTTTTTTACAATGTTTTCCCCAATATTAAAGTTAATTACAGTTGGTTTCCCGCTGCATAGGGAGAGTGAGCGGCACTTGCTTGGCTTTAGGGTGAAACCCATACTGGATGATTAGTTTAATCTTTTAGGGGACGATGCTGAATAATGTGGACATTTATCTCGCTAGTTACTATTCTGGTGTTACTCGCCAGTTTTGCTCTCAGAATTACATCGTTAGTAAGTTACGCTACAGTTAGGGCTGATAGTGAAGTAGCTTACCTCCCTATAAAGTGGTGCACTCGGCCGATATGTGTTAATGTATGTGTTGTATATGTATAACCTAGGTAGTAACTTATTTTGAGGACTGTATATAATTTGAAAACGTGTTGAGAAGGTACTAGTAACGCAGACGGCGACTTATAAGCGCAATTTGATCGCAGCAGAGCATAAATAAGCGCGGCGCTTTGTATGGCCCCCAAGGGCGATCATGGAGACCCTACCCCGCTCTAGATGGTGTCCACTGCGTCCCCATTCGGTTCTTAGAGACCTTACTGTGTTTTGCATGGCTTTTTTCAGCGCAACGAGAGCGCAAAGCCTAATCGCCGTATGTGTGACAGGGGTATTACCTCCCCTCATATGAACATGAATATGAACATGGGAAACATGAACATGTCTCCGCACCATAGCCACGCAGCATTTTTCCGTTATATGCGACAACCGATCAAACCAGAACTATCTTGTCTATGGATTGACCAAGAACAACAAGAGCCCAGGAAACCCTGCAACAAGACATTCACAACAAATAAGGTATCATATACTAGGCCTAGGCCTAAGTATATATTTAAATCAGTGGCATTCAAATGATTTAGCATAGCTAGCCAATGATTATAAAATAATGCAGTATTGTCATGATCAAATAATGTCCATCAGTTCAGCCCTTTTATGGCAAAAGGATGTATCTTATATGTACTCTCCTAATGATATACATGTACTTCCTTTTAACATGGATTGTATGTTACTAATAACTTGGATCAATAATCCTCACTTAGGAAAAGGTTGCAACTTGTAGAGACAATGCAAGTAATATACTGCCTTTTACCACTACTTGATTTATGGAGAAAAAAGCTAACTTTGATCATGTTAAAAGGAAGTATACTGTAAGAAAACTTCATATAAGATACATTCTTTTGCCATAAAAGGGCTGAGTTGTTAAAGTACTGGCCACCATTCATTCCAAAATAAGGTTGTAACTAAAGTGTGTAAAAAGGGCATTCTGAGAAAAATTTGTCTTACTACGGTATTTTGTGTTCCGTTGAGTTGTGTATAAAACCATAGATCCTTGAGAAGTCAAGGATCTATGATAAAACACGAATATGGTTTAACCTTGACTTCAAAGGGGGCTTTTGGGAGTAAAAGTCGTTATGGTCCTTACAATCTTTAGGTGACAAGGAGAGTATTTTTGGGACTAATATCTCAATTACCCAAAAAAAAGTGAGTTACGTTTTTCTGGTTGTCAAATGTCAACTCTCGAAACTGCTGTTCATTATTTGACAAAAAAACCCAACAACAAACGACACGAAGACACTTGACTTATTGCCTAAAACAATATATCACATAGGCGACAAAAAAACCAAGTTTTACGGGCCCGTCCGACCCATACAATTCGAAAATTTTCGAAACATTTTCAATATATATTTTTGAAAATTACAACACAAATGTTTGATTGAAAAAAATAAAAAAATAATGTTTTGAATTGTTTTGAATTTTTGTCAACGTCAAAATGTGTTGAAATTCACCAAAATTTCACGACAATTTTGAAATAAAATTACCGGATCAACCGACCCTACCACTACAATGTACCAGAGAGTTCCGCTTGCTCGTGTTTTTCGTCGCTTAAAAAAGAATGAAAGACAAAAACACGTGTTTTTTCTGTGGTAAAAACTCGCTCGAAAAGTAGGCATAAGCCGTGTTATCGATATCAATAAATTATGATAATAGCAACCTGTATTAGGCCTTTCTTGAAAACTTTTCAGAAAACATAAGAAATCTGCTTATATATTTATGTATGCGTGCAGAATGACCTATTTTTGAATATCCAGATGAAAATAATACAATACTCCATATTGTGTAACTAATAAATATGACTGTCATGTTCAATGGCTGAGTTGGGGCGCTAGACTGAAACTCGTGATTTATTCTTCTACAACGATTTAATTCATGTTTCTCTGTCTGATTGTTTATTTTATTTATTTGTTTGTGTGTTTATTTGTAATTTTTTTATAACATTAACATTAACTAAACTAAAATATTTTATATCTTGTTATCGCTGATTTTAAACAATCAATCAATAATCGATCAATCTATGTAATACATTAATCCATTATCAGTAATTTCTGTGATTGACATGCTTCTTTTGAAATCAATAATATCGAAGCAATGATGCAAGGTA
This sequence comes from Ophiura sarsii, assembly GCA_035610835.1. NCBI lineage: Eukaryota > Metazoa > Echinodermata > Ophiuroidea > Amphilepidida > Ophiuridae > Ophiura > Ophiura sarsii. The sequence continues at coordinate 67,986,823 of CM069449.1, read as the reverse complement.
TTATTAGGGCCTACATCATAAATTTAACATTGGGGTAAGTTTGCTCATGGTTAACTTTAATATCAAACTTAAAATCGATCAATTGGTTTAAAATAAATTCAGTTTAGGATTTCGTGTTTCTTTCTTGACGCAACCTCATGAAAAGAAGCAGGGCTATTATAGGCTGGAATCTATTACAATGCCTAATGGTCTATTTCGTTTTCTCGAGATAATGACGTAAAACCTTATAGACGTATGCATTCACGCACGAAGTATGCAGTTATTTGCACTAATTCATATGTGAGCGCGCTTGCGTGTTCAGCGCATCACGCAGATATGTTTCTTACAGGAGTACTACGCGGACAGCCAATGACGCAAGTTACGTTACAGTCTCGAGGGAGAAAAATAAACCATCACCAGTCACAGCGCCCTCCCTATTATTAACCAAATCGGATTCCGGGCATTGATCATATTGATCGACTGCTTCCAGTGTCCACGCATTTTAGTTATTATAATGATAATTATTTCCACAGTATATACTGTACACTTATAAGTTATACGTTATAAAATCTTACCATTTTTAAACTTAGTGGAGGATGGGGCAACTGGTCCGGTTATGCATATTTCATGATATAAAAGCTTAAAGCTCGTGTAAATATTTATGGAATTGCTATGAAAATATCACCCATGTAACTGTTCACATATAACATATAGGGCCTATATTAAATAATATCATATCGTATAGAGTCTTACGTTTATTCTAAAGACATGAAAGACGAACGACGTGCGACTTATTTGTGATTATACAATGATAATCATGTTTAATGGCGTTAAGAAAGTACTTAAGTACCCACAAATTAAAATACCAAGATAATTATATGGAAGTGGTTAAATGCAGGCAGGTACATAATATTGTTGGGTTTTTTCAAAGTCTACCATAACCATTTACAAAACTGTATTTAATAATAATGATTAGTCGTTGCAAATCAACGTATAGTTAAATAAACATTAATCTCTGTGAATCAACATTTGATTACAAAACCAAGTTGTCTATAAAAAGCAAAAATGTCAAATGTCTTGTTTTTTCTCTTTTGATTTCACCACACATTTGAAATAATTACCTGTTGGTTAAATCTGCTTTATGGTGTTATTTGTTGAGTAATTATGCGCCTCGTTGGGCTCATTATTAGTTTAATGGAGATGTCGTTTGACAAGACGTAACCATGTCTTTGGCAGTTACGATGTTGCCAAATCCGCTATTCGGTAGCCCATTTGGGCTATGTGTGCAATATCGCGTTTTAAATTTTAAATAAAAATCCTAGAATATTGTTTCCTGATTTATCAAAATTGCGAAACATTTTCACAATTTTCAAATATTACCAACAAGGTTTTTAGACAATTTACAAAACTGTCAAAACCTTCACTAAATATTTTTAAAAAAAATGTATAGGCATAGGCCTAGGCCTAAAATAGTTTTCTTTGATTCAAATTTATCATAAAAAGGAGAAACCCCAAACTCGCAAATTATGGGTCGGTATGGCCATAGAACACTTTTGTTTAACACTTACCCTTGGTGAAAATAGTTCATTTATTAATCATAACTTGACCAAATTATCACTGCTATAAATGTAACAAATACAGGGAACTTTCTTCGAGTTTTGAGAGAAACATATTCTAACAGAATAATAAATGACAAATTAGCATTGTAGAAAAAATGGTGCAGGGTTGAGTAATGATGACTTGAAGTTTCCACCCAGACATTATTGTCTCTTTTCTACCCCGACGGCGAACCTGTTTAAAATATTTATAATTTGTTTAATACCCGTCGTATATGCCTATTATTTCTATGAATGTATAAAATGTTTGTTCCCGTGAAAACGCACTTCATTTTTTGAAAAGCCTGTAATCATGCTAGTCTGATCAGGATAGAAGAAACGGTTCTTAGAGACCTTACTGTGTTTTGCAGTTACTTTTTCCCCCCTTTTTTTAAAGTTACTTTCTTACATCATTGCCCCTGCTTAACACATTAAGCCTCTAGATCTGTTAAAGGGGCATTAAGAGATGTGGTGGAGGCAGCTCCCTCAATAACAAAAATATGATAAGATTTGTATATTTTTACAATTGTATTACATGTATGAACTTACACCTATATAAGGATTAAGAAAAAACAGCCCTCTTTGTACAACAAAACGTCGATTCAAAAATGCTGGTGTAGAGCCGCAACCAGAAGTTTTACATGGTTAACATGGTTAAGGGTGGTATTCCAACATATTTAAAAACATTGTTTTAATCAAGTTTTGCTGGAAACAACAATATTATGGCAATTGTTAATGTTCATCTTGAATTCTGAAGTAAATTAATTATCTAAAAAAACAAAAAAACATGACATTGTGTCCCTTTAAGTAATGGGAGAACAAAATATGAATCCAGATTCATCTATAGTACCGTATCTGCTTTAACCATGTTAACTTCTTCAGTGTTGCCTCACCATCTCACCATGCTTTCAATGCTGGGTTAAGCCTTCTTTTCGCGATCAGGCAACAATTTTGCTAGGATTCATTAATACGAACAGTACCGTAACTAGGGTGGTAGGGGGCATTTTCCCCACCGCCAGAAGACTCGCCGCCCCCTGATTGATGCCCCAAATGAAATGACAAACTCTATGTATATTATTATTAACAAAAATAGTCGGTAATGCCTCCCCTCACCCGATCAGAGGGCTCTCAATTACCTCCCCACCCCCTCCCCAACTGAAGACCCTATAGTTACGCCACTGATACGAATTAGGCTATATATGTTGGTAGAAAGTAGAAGTACACGTAGCAACACTGAGCATCAATTTGGCGATGAACTTGGACCCGTCTGAGTGTCTGCGCTAGCCTTTTGAATAAGCCCTGAACAGTGTACCGGGAGGAATTCGCTTCGATTGTGCGTTTACTTTGAGCGCCGTAACTCGTCCGTACGGCCGCGTATTCAGAATCTCCATCCAGCCACGTATAAACCCGTCTAACATGGGTTGTCGCCACAAGTACTATGCCTCGTTACACAAATCTCTCTCTGTTAGTATTACTTTGCAATTCACTCGTTTTTTTGCGTTTATTATTTAATTCTTCTGTTTAAATCAGACGAAACGGACGGATTCTCTCGATAAACTTTCACTAAAAAATACGTCTTTTTTCTACAAAAAAGTAGCAAACATATGCCTCGCAGTATATACAGAACGCAATGTTAATGTCAACAAAATAAGGTGGGTGTGAGCAAATCGCACGAGTTAACAAGTGATGTTGTTATTAGTAAAACCGTTACCCCTCTCTGGAGAGTTTCTGTAAACTTGTAGAATTTTAATAAAACTTGTCTTTTTTGTTGTTGGAGGTGGTGTGGGACCTTTCGATTAATACAGTTTAATAGGTGTACTTAATTTACAACGATGCCGGGTGGATAATCAATATAGCGATCTTTGATTTGGGTGAATAAATTTAAAAGTTGCGCCTATCATGATGATCATGGACTTTTGAAAAGCTCTACGAGTCCTTTTATTAATAAGGATCTTTACTGTCTTTTTGGATGTTAGCGAATTATGAACAATAACATTGTTCGTGTCTTCCCGTCCGTTAAAGGTATGTGTGATCTTTTTCAGAGGAAGCCCTCAATCCTCGAAAAAAAATTGGAAGCAGATTTTCCCTTGCAGATTTACTTTTCTGATCATAAATCATAAATATATTCCAAGTTACAGAGCGATACGATTCCTAATAACCTCAAAATCATAGTTTTAGAGTTAATTTAGAGTAAAATTTGAAAAAATAGATTGTACCGACCGCTCGTACAATCTATTTTGAAACCATGATTTTGAAGTAATTAGGAATCGTATCAATCTGTTAGAAGATCTTTATGATTTATGATCAAAAATGCAAATCTTCAAGAAAATCTGCTTTCACAGTAAAAATCAATGATAGAGGGCGCTACTTGGAAAAGATCACATAATATGCCTTTAATTTATTTTATGATACGGCGATTCATTCCATTGTCCATACATACGTTATTCAAACGTCTGGATCTAATATCATGGATACTATTTTTGAAATTAGTTAATTTTAATTTTTCTTGAATTTGATGTGCGTATCAGTTCAAATAAAGTTGGTTTTTAAATGTTAACTTTTGCTTTGAGTGTTGTTTTCATGGTACACTTCAGTAACACACTTGATCATGCTTTATTACATTTTTCATAAGCATAAATATGAAATTAAAGAACCATTTCATTTTATGAAGAACAAATAAAAATCAATTCGTATTTTATAGAGGAATTCATAGCAATATTTGTTTTATTCATTAATAATCACACCATGTGTGGTGTAGGTTCACTCTTCAAACGTTCGGCATATTGAGACCATATGGTATTAATATGAGTGCAATCCTCCACACATTCAAGAAAACATCAGTCAAAAAGTTCCTTTTAAGAATATGCTATAGGACCTGCATGAAGCTAGCTAGCTTCAAGCTTCATGGTTTGACTAAAAATCATCTACCGTACCATTTTACACTCCCACCATGCACACATAAATATCATATAAGACCCAAGGCATCCTCCTCTTCAACTCAGCAATAACGTTAAAGATCGGATGAGGGGGGTTATTCTTATTAGCAGTATCCACTCACGTCGGAACAAGAGCGACCCAGCAGGGTGACCCACCGGCACACTGGGTTAATCGAGTGGCCATTTCACGCATGCGTGACTCGCAAATTACCCGATCTGATTGGTTGAGTAACTGACAATGGGTCAACCAATCATGTGGAAGGATAATTACGCCTAATTCAGCCACGCCAGGCGTCTAACTAGCCCTAGCTTGGCATACATGCGAGGTTTTCAACACTTTTCAGGTATGGGTTTACTAACATAGGGATCATCATTTAGGAATGAGATTCACGCCAGAGAGCTTGTGTATTGAATCTTTTAAGCCGTGGTGATTTGTATCCAGCGAAGCAGAACGAGTTGACGTGAAACTTTGTTATTCTCTTGGCTGCTAAAATTTGTAACTAACTTCATCCAACAGAGCGTAAAACTAGTACAGTCATGACGACGGCTGATGCGCTACAACCGGCGCAATACATGGACCATAGTTTAGGCAAGAGAAATTCGTTACGTTTTGCTGTCGATATGCCGTCGCACCATCATCAAAATCTGAATGGATTTGGTTTGCCGACTCACCATCATAGCACAGAATCGGGGATTTCTGACTCCAATCTGATGAACGTGAACCCTTACGGCATGGAATCCACGCATATGGGCGCTTTAAAGTTAAGTCCACCGCACCCGATGAGTGATGCGGCCGCAGTGGTATCCGCCTCGCAACCCAACTCGTTCAACTACAGCACACCTCAGTCTAACGGCTACTATTCACACACAACTCATCCCCCGCACCCCGGTGTCTCTAGTTATCCATCTCAACCGTTCTCGACAGGCAGAGATTTTTTGCTACGACGAGATCCGTTATCAAGTTCTGCAATGCCGATCGGTGGACTGGGTCACGAGGCAACCATCACGTCGAATTCTACCGGGCATCACGGTATGTTTCCCACACCGACGGCGTTACATGGTCCCCATCACGGAGACCCTGGTCCGGCTCCTCATGTGATTTTCCCCGGATTGCACGACCAAACGGCCAATAGTCAGATGCGGTTAGGTCTACCAGGAGCCGATATGCGCCACGACCAATATAACCACATGGCGGGACCCCGAAATGACTATCTTACCTCCCCTCATATGAACATGAATATGAACATGGGAAACATGAACATGTCTCCGCACCATAGCCACGCAGCATTTTTCCGTTACATGCGACAACCGATCAAACAAGAACTATCTTGTCTATGGATTGACCAAGAACAACAAGAGCCCAGGAAACCCTGCAACAAGACATTTACAACAATGCACGAAATCGTCACACATATCACTGTGGAACATGTAGGAGGCCCTGAACAAACGAACCATACTTGTTTTTGGCAAAATTGTGCCCGAGAACAGAAGCCGTTTAAGGCCAAATATAAACTTGTGAATCACATCAGGGTGCACACCGGAGAGAAACCGTTTCCCTGTCCGTTCCCGGGATGCGGCAAGGTGTTTGCCCGCTCAGAGAATCTAAAGATACACAAGAGAACGCACACAGGTAAGACAGCACTTTTTAAAAGTTTTACTCAAGCAGGCTTATTGTAATAATTAGATAGCGAATCAATTTGTTTTATCTTTTCATACCACACCTTTCACTGTGTAGGTTTTATGGGATGAAATGACACAGGAAGAGTATTTTAGAAGAATTATCATAATATTGCCATAAATGTAACAACTGAACATGATGTTTGGTCGGCCTAAATCCGACATTGGGTTGTATTACTATTATTAATACATGAACACAGATATTTGAAGCTGATGATTCAGGTTAATCTAGCAGTTTTGGTATCCTTTTCAAGAAGATTCTGCAATTTATTCTTTCAAATTTACTAGGTCCCTAAATATTAAATTAATATAAACACATATAACATTAAAACAGTGTGGCGTCGAGAGTATATTACATGTATAATTTTTGTATATAATGTTATTGACTTATCACTTTATGTGTACCGTTTCCAAAACTGTATAGCTCACTGAAAATTTAGTAGAAAAATCATAAAGCTTTTGATTAGAATTTGTGTCTACATCTAAGATTCTATTTTAAACAACCAACTGCGCACCGCGTTTTTGTTTGTTGGGTTGCTAGTAATTGTTAGCTTCAAAAAACATTTGTTTCCATACCAAATCCATAGTAAAGAAGTAGGCTTATTTACATGTACAAGCGATAAAGATAATTGCCATTGGAACGTAAACATTTTAGAATAGCAATTTGGATATGTTGGATTAAAGATAATCCCGCATCAACATCACTCGTTGGATTGTCACTTTAAATCCATAATATTGACGATATTAACCCAGGAATTAAGTACCATGTTTGGATTTCTTAGTTAAATACACGATTGCAATGATGAGGAACTGTCATCCTCTCTCATCCGATCATCATCATCTCACCAACCACTTGAAGAAAGAAAAGTGTATTATTGTAGTTCCAGATGAGCAACTTTTAAGGACAAGGGGAAAGAGACTGACGGTTTAGAATTGTTGAGGCATCCTAATCGGTCTATTGATTAGGCTAATGTCAATCATGGGCAAAGCCATCGATGCTAAACCATGGACAACAATTCAATCAACTTGACGTATATTATCATAATTTAAGTACTTTGGGTGGGATGATTGTCGTTTTATAGAAGTTATGACAGATATAAGAGGAAATCGATTGTCTGGTATGTCTAGCATACTGATGACCCAATGTCAGTCATGTTGCGGTATTTTAAACAATCGATATGATTTGGTACACTTGTACATTTATCCAAGATCCAAGCATTTAGATGAAGTATTTGAGGGAAATATCAGTTTAAGGAACTTGGGCAAAGACACTGGGAAAAGTTACAGCTCAGGCGGCCGTAGTATTCTTTCGAAATAGATATACAATGGGAGTCACCTCTCACGAAATTCAAACATTTAGCAATAAGTAACCCATTCATATCAATTGAGTTACAGATACAAATGTATTAATTATAGTTATTTTACTCAATACATTATGATTAATCACATCAAAAGTTTTCTAAAATTAAAAAAGTAAAATCTTGTTTTAAACGTCCGCTAATCCAATTGAAAGTTAATTTCTTACACATTTACGATAGTTGCGTCGGGATCTAACTTTCGTCAACATGAATCAACCAAACTATGTCATGTTTTCATTTACATGTATGTAAGTTAGTATTGTATAGGAGTAGTTTTTTAAAAATAAAAAACAGGTTAGGTAACTCAAAATACTCCTACATTTGTATCTTGACTTGGATTTGACTGTATTTTGTCGTCCGTCCATTTTCTGTCCATACACTCATGTCGATTTGCACAGTAGGCCTATGTGTAGTAGAAATCTCACCGGGGTGTTGACGCGAGAAAAGGTCATTAAAAGTGCTAACCTATATCAAATGATAATTAAAAGCATTTCACATGGGTCACCGTTAGAATTAAAGAAGTTTCATGATAAAGATTAAATAATGATGAACAGAAAACGAACGAGTCTGAAGATTGAACCTTAAACAACACCCATTATATCAAATCCACGTGGACCCATATTCACTTTTCAGTGTTTAAACCCGAGTTTTATATAACTTAGTTCTTACGATGTAGGCCTACAGGCTACATAAAACTTCGAATACCTGTTGCATGCAACATTTTAGTTTTAATTTAGTTTTAGATAATTTTACGTTAACATTCTGAAATCAATCAGATTCTAAGAATAAATATGCTATTACAGTTTTATGTTGACCAAGCATGACCCGACTTTATCCACGCAAGGTGACCATGACGAATTCGGCAACTTTATATCGCCATGTTCAGTAAAACACGTGGTGAAATATATTCATTGTTATAATGGTTTAAATTGACTGCTGAAATTGCGACTTATATGGATTTGTATTTGGTTTCATCTGTAACTTCAATTGTGTTCTTAATTTAAGGGATTGACAGTTATAAGTAGTGGTGGAATTAAGATAGCCAAATTAGTCCATTCTTGGAAATTAAGCTTGTAAAATCGATGTCTTCCAAAGCTTCTCCATACCAGAAAAGCGAGGAGAAAATGTCAAACTTCCACCATTTTCGAAGAATTGTCATGTTACAAACCACAAGTTTAATGATAAATTCATACTGACTGTAGCCAGTAATTATATGTCAGATTGGGTTTTTGTCTTCAAAATCGTTAATAAATAGGGCCCTGATCATCCGGCGAGGTACAGTAGTCAATGACTTTTAAGAAGCACAAATGCCCTTTAGTTATAGATCCCATCCCATTTTCTACGTAGTGCTTATGCCACTCTTTTAACCTTTTTGAAATTAGTATATTGTTGGTCTGAATCAATCTAGTTTTGGTCACGTGATTTGAGCTCATCACGATTTAGAGTAAGACAAGTTGAATATTATAGTCGTCATTTAGTAAATTTAATTTGATTTCTGCAGTCGCGAATAAGAAAATCTCTTTCATGAATAATGTTCTCCGTTCATGAATTGGAAGAAATTGGTTATAAATTCTTCACCTAAGACTAAAGTATATCGTGACACATTTTAGTCTGATTAAAATGCTTCAAATTACACATTTATCCAGGTTAACCGTCTCAAAAAAAAACCCATCAAAAAGGAAACAATACAACCTATTGTTTTTGTCCATTCTGTCATCTTGGGATTTCTCTTAATAATTTCAACACAGATGATCACAATCGCACAATGCTGTATTCTATATCACGATCATCAAACGCATGAAAGTACGCCAAAATCATTGGTACATCCAAACTTCAAGACTCCTCTGACAATTTGCACGGCGAAGATTTACAACTAAACGCCTTGTATTACCGTTTAACTCGACTCTTTCAACACATTGATTGATCGCTATATCCTGGCTGTCAACGGCTTATGTTACCATTGGGGATAACAATGTGTATTAACTACCTGTCATTGTTGTAAAGTTGTGTTTCTGTCACATCGTGAAAAAATCCATGTATTTCCATTTCATCCATGGTCACAAAACTGCACAGGAAATCGCTCATTTGTGTTTGGTTTGGTTGGTATGCTCAATAAGCAAAAGTACCAATTGTCCTTTTTCATACATCTGGTAGTGGTAAATGAAATAAAAGTGAACGAAGCATCCACGAGAAAGTGTCGTTCGAAACGGAACTGGTATAAAAACAATGAGAACATAAGGCGAAACCTCAGATTACCCGCTTCAATCAATCGCTTTAATTGTTTTATCGGGCAATCATTTTCGCATCGTATAATAAGCCACAATTGTGAGTTTGTGGTGGGTTTGTAAGACGTGGTCAGAAAACGGGCGTTCCATGGGATGAAGTCAAAACTCAAGAGTGCACAAGTCAAACCAACTCTAATTAACGCAATATTTAAACTCAAATTAATAAGCATTACGCCCAAAAGACCGCCACTCGTCTTCGCTTAAATTCGTCATATTGACGTATAAGACCGCATATGCCAAGTTATTGTCTAATCTGATAAAGTGTACAGTTGTATTAAATTGAAGAACAAAATGATATCCCTAATATTTTCAATATTTAACATCTATGTCTAATACTATTTTAATGGCGATGTAACCAATAAGACACTATGCTCACGGAAACCAGGATAGGCTAAAAAAACTCAACCCGCTATTTAAAAGGCTAAGCATTGTCATCGTACCCGAGACAATAAATAACACGTCAAGTTCATGAAAGATATAATATTATTGTTCTACTCGAAGTTTGTTGCTTCCCCTCAACATACTCTCACAAAGGTCCAATAAATTATGGGTAGATTTGTTGAGTCCGAAGAAAAAAATCTGAATGTAAATTTTGCTCGTCGTATCTAATCGGTGACTATATACCGATTCAGTACTATTAAAGTATGATGTTTTATGGCAAGTTTATTACGGATAAAATATGGTTATCTTATTAAAATTTAATAGTTCGTGTATCTATGCTTAATTGAATCCAACTCAGTCAACAATAGCCGTATTATTGTTGCGTTAATTGTTTTCAACTGTTTAGCCGTAATCAGGTTGGCAAACAATCACTAGGCCTTCTTAAATTTATCTGTCCGTGTAAATCTCACTAAATTGATTATTATTAATGTACCATAAATACTAAATTCAGTATAAACTGTCCCGATCGAGTGAATCATAGGCTCGTTAGATGAGATTTATTTGGCTAGCCTAATAATACTAATAGAATAATATCAGTGCATGATCAGTGTTATCTGTGAAAGTAAAGAGATAAAATATGTAAATTTTCATTTGAGTGTAATTGAAGCACATATCACGACCTCCACGCCTCGATGTTTATTTGCAAATGTGTTTAAACCCAAATTATACTATTTGATTACACCTGTTTACGGTTTGTAATTAAATTACACGTGGTGGTAATTATTATTGTGAAATTGATAGCGTATCGTCTTCGGCATGAGATAAATGATCTTATTATAAAATAATCATTTGAACAGATTAATAAGAACATAATTTGTGGGAAAGGTTTTGTCTAACCTATCATGAATAATATTGACACTTTACGTGTAGTGTATATCAGATAAAGAATATCTTAACCAGTGAATATCAAGTTAGGCACAGATCGATTCTATTTGGTCAATTTGTTTATAAGTTTGTTTGTGTGTTTGTGTTTAATTGTTTGGGTGTTTATTTGTCTATAGTGGGACGGATGATTTTAAAATGTTAAGCTTATGGAAAAGGTTTGGTATCTCATAGGCTAATCATTTCGGGGATGGATCACTTTTATGCTATCTTTTTCACTACGACACCGCTCCTATTTTCGAAAATTCATTATGACGTGAAACTACTAGAAGTACACATGTATTGTAGGCCTTCATGTATGAAACCATGATGATACTTAGCTGCGTTTCTGAAGAAAAAAAATCCATAGTAGTAAAAGTTCAAATAAATCACATGCTGTTGATTGGGATCAAGTATACAAATGCACACGCTATGAATCCAGTCAAACACAAAATGTCAAGGGCAGCAATAACAACAGAAACTCTGGAATCATGGAGGCTTGGAGCGCAGCAGAAACATCATCATTGGCTTCCCCGACTCGGCATGCATAGGGAGAAACCAAGCGGGCAGTCATCATCGCACAGTGCGCGCATAATATTCGCATCTCTACGATGATGACGTATAAATACAACTTCCTATTTTATTCTTTGTTGGAAAGGAATTCCCCCTTTGCTTGATTTCGCAATGTTTACGTCCCGGTTTACAGCAGCACAAACTGGCAGATCGCATGGCGTTGGCGGTATGCCTTGCTCTAAATAGGTTTTAAAACTCAATCTGTCCAAGGCATTTGATCTGTCGTAGGCCTATATTGATTTTGAAAAATGGAAATGAAGAGTTTGTATAAATGTTATGATTACGGTTTTTGCTTTTAACATTTAAACATCGATTTAGGACTAAGGTATATTCTAATATTGCGTAACGATTCATTAGGACCTATTCTCCCGCAGATGTAAAGCCTATAATCGGGACATGTATCAAGCGCCTATATATCCACGGCATTGAAAGTGCCTTGTTATATCTAAACATGAAGCTGATCATTGTTTACCCAAATATGTTTAGAAAGAATTGATGGAAATCCCGTTTTCTCAGTAGTCTTAAAGTTTGAAGCGCCCTAAAGTAATTTCACATAAACCCTTAACAAAGGGTGAAATACCCTTCACTTATGCTTTTTGCACGCTTGACAATTTGTACTAAAGAGTGCATGTTTCTATTGTATCTCTGCCCAGCCTAAAACACTTAGTACCAATTTTGGGAATTGTGCACACTATTAAACCACCTTGAGACTTTTACCAGTAACATTACTGCCTATTCCTGTCATCGATTGCAATACAATTATTTATTAAATTTGATGATCATATGATTGAATCAAATCATCGACTTGCTTTTGAATGTCATCAATAATGACCACATAATGACCAAGTTGAATATACAAACGCCGTGCCTTGAAAACTCATTAGCTCTATGCTAATCATTCACCTTGGTTATTGAATAATGATATACAACATGAGCATGTGTTTTAATGTTCTACGGATGTTGGTATATCCCCACATCCCCACTGTTACAAGTTGTTGGTCGTAAATCTAGACGTTACACCAAACATTAATCAAATGATTTGTCAAACTTGTCAGGATTCCCACAAGTGTCCGCCTATAATATATCAGTCCATCTCAAACCGGAACAGTTTTATATTAAATACTCATCATCATCATCCATTCATCATCAATTTGACAGATATTACTTCACACCTCGTCCAGATCAGTTGTCCAATATGTGATGCGCTTTTAGCTTCATGTTTGACCTTATACACATTAAATCAGTAGGCCTACTGGCCTACCATATACGAGAAGGCGATTGAGGGGGAGGGGGGGGGGGCATGACATGTAAATAACTGTCCCTATAATAATGTCTATATTTGATACTTCCTTCTATCATATCTTACAATCGTTTGGATACGGATTTATTATAATACTATTAGGTCTAAGCTGCATTCGGTTTTAAAAGTTACTAAGTTAACCATTTCACATTGCAAAATTGAGTTAAAAGACTATTTCATAAAGTTGAAAAGGTCAACAGTTCAGTTAAAACGCCATCTAAATTTGGATATCATATCGATTTTGAGGCTCACGTTAAAACTGCCCATATACCTGGTATAGGCCTAGGCCTTACAAAACTCGATCGACATAAAATATATTTATCAACTCTTGAATTCTGCAAGAATTCGAAAGCTGGTAATGAAGCTCGTCGCGCAATTCTACCTATATCTGATACGTAGGCTAATTATGATATTGTATTTTGTGAAACAGTCGCTCTTGTGCAAACACTCATTTGCTTTCACGGTCCTTTCACGCTAAATTAGCCACAGCGGGTTATCAACAGCGTTAATATCAATGTAGGGGTGCGTTGTGCGGTGTTTTGCCATCGGATCGTGGCGGATTCGTGCCCCATCCCACCGCTGCCACCAAATCCCACCGCTGCCACCAAAGGGAATCCTACAGGTGCCGTTGGCACGACGAGCGCTCTCCGAAATCACTAGATTATCTTTCAAAAATCAATGCTTTTTTCCGAGCCAAGATTCACCGGAATATACAGAAGTTGTGATATTGCTATGTGTGGCCGGGTTAGCGTTTTATAACATAGGTTGCCATGGTTGTTAAAAAGTATTATTGCGATCAATTTAAATTGGCAAAAGTAGGCTATCAGATTTTGGCTACCGATGCACTTTTATAAAAGTCAGAAAAAATTACATCCACACTAGTTCTGAGCTACTAACAAACACCGTCAGCTCTGTGATAATGAGTTTGCCTATTTTCAGCAGGAACCTTGCAGCCCAGAAATTTGGTATTGGAAGATATCTCTAAATTCTGAAAATAAAAAAATACATCACGGGAATACTCTTTGTTTGGAGGCTATGGCCGATAGAACTGTCTTTTCAAACCTACTAAACATCCTTTAAATGTATCTGATATAACTCAATTAATTTAATGTTAAGTAATTTTATATTTATAACTTTAATATAGCATATAATTGTTTGTATTTCCTGATGTATACCTCCATGTACCATGCACCATAGGCCTAATTATAGAACTAACATGTTAAAATATCACCGTATTATCAACACCGCTACCTAATCGTGCACATAGGAATTGAAGTTGGCAAGGAACTTCGGCGGAGATAACAATACGATTTTCAGTGACCCTAAAATGATCGGAAAACCAACGGAATGATCAATGCTGTCTGACTTCGAAAATTGCCCGCGAGAAGAAAAGACGCACTGAGCCTAAGGGTTACCCGATTTCTTTTGGATGAGGTGGATCGAACAATGCGCGCAGATTTTGAGGTCAAGTTCAACTTCAACATGTTCAAGAGCAAAAAGTTTTTGTTGATTGTGTTTGTGTTGCTTTCCCTTATCTTTTGTTGCGGGAAGTGGTTTGACGACGTGCCTGCTTGTTTTGCCTGCCCATACCACGTTCCTTTTACAAATTGTGGATCTGTCTCTTAAAATGCGACGGTTTTACCTGGCCCATTGATACCTGGCTGAAGCAATGAAGCAATGTCTGCGGCAAGCTGAATCTTTTGGTGATGATGAGAAAAGGGGTCGTTAAGGAATTCTTGACAAATTAAGGCATTTTAGTGGAAGATTTTCACGAGTAGGCTACAATTGTGTAATACTGTTGTGTAAATAATGTCAGGTTTAAAGTGCTCATGCGTAATTGCACTGAGAAATATGCCTGAAAGTTAATCACATTTGAAACAGAGCTAACTGTAGTCTGTTTTAGAAGAAACACCCGGGAATAACGTCAATATAAATTGTAACAATACAATACAAAATGTTTGCAACACATACTACGTGTGCGTACCTGTACATTGCACACGTGGTTTGAAGAATATTAAGTAATATCAAATGTTGTTCGCCCCTACACTTATTTGCAATTACTATGTTTACTTATATATACAGGGTGAGTCAAAAAGACTGCAATAGTGGAAAGAAGCCATTTTGTTTTCAAAACCAACATGAATTTTAAAACAAGAATTATGTATTTAATCCTAACTTTGTGTGAAAAAATAAAGTCGATCGCATTTTTCGTTTGTCTTTGGTGACCCTCTTTGCTGCACAACCAAATTTACCTGTTTGTCCACGAGCACAGTGATTTTCATTTGAAATGGCACACATTGCATTTTTCATATTTGAATATCCCGCCCACAAAAAAATGGGAAATGTCAGTTTTTTATTAAAATTTAGAACATTATAGTACGCTTTCACAGCATGGGTATGATTATAATTGATTATGCTAACTCACGTGTAAACAAGAAAGGGTGCATCAAATTCCAATAACATCACAAATGAACTCAAGTTTCCAAATTTGAATGGAAGACACGTTTTGCGATCTGATGCATATTTTGGGTATCTCGTGGACAAACGTGTGAAATGGGTGCACTGGTCAAAAGGTTCACCAAAGGCAAACGGAAAATGATATTGACTTCATTTATTCACACAAAATTAGGATTAAATACGTCATTCTTGCAACGTTTAAAAAGTTTTAAAATTCATTTTGGTTTTGAAAACAAAATGGCTTCATTCCACTATTGCAGTCTTTTTGACTCACCCTGTAGATGCGAGCCAAACATTTATTATTGGCACTCAAAAACTACCATGCCTATCTCATAGAGAAAATTGTCTAATATAGCATCACATTTAATATTACTTTAAATGTGATATTAAATGTGATATAAATGTGATATTATTTCATGTTACTGTTTAAATGTATCAAATCATTAATTTTTCGTTTTCTTCTTCTTTTTGATTTCTCCTATGTCCAGGTGAAAAGCCATTTAAATGTGAATTTGAAGGGTGTGATCGCCGATTTGCCAACTCCTCAGACCGCAAGAAACACTCTCACGTGCACACCTCAGACAAACCTTACAACTGCAAGATCCGTGGGTGCGACAAGAGTTACACTCACCCCAGCTCTCTGAGGAAACACATGAAGGTGCACAGTAAATCGCCTCCACCACCGGCAGTATTCGAACCCGGCACAACAACACAGCAACAGCAGCAGCAGCAGCAGACAACAAACATCATGTCGCCCACGACTAGCTCCGAATCATCGTCGCAGAGCGCCATGACGTCAATCACGGCGGCGACCAATCTGGCCAATAACGCCGCCGGTACGAATCTAAGCGAGTGGTACGTGTGTCAGAGTGCCGGTGGGATGCCGACTCCGCCGAGTAACGAACCGTCGCCGGTGAACCATCACCACAACGGGCATCAAACGAACAATAACAACACAGGCATTCCTCCAACGTCCACACCGAACACTGTGATGCCAAAGTTTGAGCCAAACTTTTGACAATGTCGTTGTGAATGAAATAGTCAAATGCAGTATTACAATACTACGCAGATAGCATTATATTATGGACAGACATTTTTATAATCAACTACGCATCATGCGCATTCATGGTCGATATGCCGCTGGCTAAGACTCAGATTCAAGACAGTACACATATATAAGGACATGTGAACTTCTATAGTTTGCAAATAGGTTGTGAGAATTTGGATCATAATAGTTTAAAAACAAACACTCTGTGTTATAAATTAATTTCAAAGTAATAGGCCTTCATCTTTCATCGTTATTGCGAGAATTGTTTTTCCCTGGTTGTTTAAATGTCAAGGTGGACCAATTAAACAACTGTGATACCTCATTTTACGGCAACCACGTAATCGCTCTTTTTAATGTTTAATGAAAATCCACTCTTTTGGGATGTATTTCATGTGAAGTAGTGAAAATCCTCACTTTTGGGATGAATTTTTTCAGAATCAGCGCAATATTATAATCTATAGGCATTAACCCTAACCTAACCTTCTTCAGAATTACAAACGAAACCACTTCACTGCTACACGTGCTGGAAGCGCTCATTTTCCCGGTCTATATCGTGGCGCGATCATAAGTTCGAAGCTTTCACGCAGGCGACCCGGGTTCTATTCCCGGCGTAGCTGGATTTGAACCTCATTTAACACGTGTTTTCTCCCTGGTAATTTCATTCCCCCAAAACATACATCGAGGTTAGGGTCCAGTAATCTTGCGCTTCTCTGTACGTAAGTTGCCTCCGTGGCTCAATGGCGTGATTGTAGTCATACAAAGGTTGCCGCCGGTTCGAATCCGGTCAGAAGCCCACATTTGTCAATGTAAATTGTGCATTGGGCTACTCTGTGGGGGAAAGATAAACTATCATTATTATAGTCTACCCAGACAGCCAGATAAATAAGTTTATAAAGTTTAAAAAAATGCTGACATGTTTTATAACGGTCACTATTGATCATGACTATCAAACAGTCTTTGCTTTGAAAGTTGTCTTGTTTTTAATTGTCTTAACAACAGTTTAAGCACAGTTATTGTCTCTCTTCAAACTGTGACAGTTAAAACATCAGTTACCATGGTTACAGATTAATCATATATTACATCAAATGCTGTATCCCAACAAAACCACTTCAGAAATATTGATTTTTGTTCTTACATAGACTAATATGTAAACTGCTCACAAAAAGTATCGAAACACTTAGAAATGATCCAATATATAACGGCTCGAAAAGGTATGCATCAATCGAAGCAAATAACCAAGTGCATAATTTTGTTCTGCGTATTTTGACAGCTCAATCGTTGAGATACGATGTTGCGGAGCGGAGTTATTGTCATTTCAATGATCGTGGGTCCAGTTTCCAAGGTGACAATCATCCCTATTGAAAATCACGAATCTGATCATTCTAAACAGTAATGCAAACCTCTTTCTATAGGGTGATTGTCACTTTTGAAACTGGACCCACGACCATTGAAATGACAATAACTCCGCTCTGCAACATCGTATCTCATCGATCGAGGTGTCAAAATACGCAGAACAAAATTATGCACTTGGTTATTTGCTTCGATTAATGCATACCCTTTCGAGCCGTTATATATTGGATCATTTCTAAGTGTTTCGATACTTTTTGTGAGCAGTTTATATGCAACTGTGTTTCTTGTTGTAAGGCCCAAAAAAATGAAATTGTTTGATTGTCCGTAGATCACTTTTAAAATCGGGAAAAGTTTTTTTGTTTTTGTTTTTGTTTTTCTCACTTGCCCTTTTTCAGGTACCAAAAGTAAATGAGATGTACTTGTTGTGGTAATCAAAACTGGGAACAAAATCTGTAATCTTTTGACGAGTATTTGTATTTTCTAAACACTTTAAATGAAATTAAAAAATACAAATTTTGATTTTCGACTCAAATTTGTAAACAAAAGTGATTTTTTTTTGATTTTTTAAAAAAAAAATCGAAAAAAGAAAAAGATTTTGGGTCGGAATGATTTAGAGGGTCGGGCGGACGAGGACAATCAAACATTCTTTTGTTTTGGCCTAATGAGTAGCACCATCTCTGACCATGGCTGTCATATCATTATCATGATTGTTAATACTATCGCTGAGGAGATCAAATATAACATTTCCTGCTCCAAGGTTCCATGTTTATTGGTTGCCTTTAAAGATGGCTTGACTCCAAAAATTGGGAATTACTGTTAAGAGGATAAACCTGCTGATTTCAACACCCTTCTGTTTTGTCAGCTACATAATATACAATTATGGCAGCATGCATTAATATGCACGACCAACTTACTGTTTTGTGCACATTATTTGCTTCACCGATTCCTCTTCTATTCTGCTCACGTCTAATTAATATTGCTCATCTTATAACAGATTTCGACGTTTTTTCGTATTTTTGCATTTTGAATTTGTATGAACCTTATATTTAGAAATAATGATCAACTATTACAACTGATACCAGCATTTATTTTATTTCATTGGGTATTTTTATGTTTACCCTTTCATTACAATTTAAAGATTGCTTATATTTGTTATTGTTGTTACCAAGACCCTTCTCAACCCATTCCCCCTTTTTCTATTATGATCATGATGATAGAACATTTCCGTAAATTCAAATGGATATTCAAATGTGTGCTATGTATAAATAACAAATTCTCAAATGTAATACGTTGTAGTATATTGCGATTTCAAATGCTAAGATAATTTCAATTGTATTCATATATATATATGAAAACGGGAGGTTATAATATAAAATTGCGAGCATTTTAAATGACATAATATTGAAATTTATGCTCCAATTCCAGGTAACGTGATAAGCATGAAAATAAGAAAAACGAAACCTTGATTTTCTAAACATTTGGGGGAGGGGGGGGGGGGGGTAGAATCAGGAAATGGCTCCATTTTTTGCGATGAGGGAACTGCACCCGGGACCGCTCCAGTTTTTGTATACAGTAATTTACAGCCCTTTTCATACAACAACAATTTGTTTTCCTGTAAAAGTCGTTTAAAGAACGGTAAACATGGTAAATACATTTTGATGCGTTTATGATAATGGTCATTGGATCCCTGGTGGTTGTCTTTATCATGTCACTCCCGGATACAAGTATAGCAAAGTTAAGCAAACCTATTCCTCTTTCTACTTTAGCATCGGCTTCCTGTAGTCTCACGTGATACAATGACCCGGCTTCCTGTCACGTGGCACATTGACCTCGGCTTCCTGTCACATGATATCGTGACCTTTTTACCGTGTAAAATAATGTAGAATATGTATTTTTGCAGAGTATTATTTCATTTTTATATAAAAACGTGATGAACTTTACATGTTGTTATCATGGTTATGGATGTATCTAGTATTCTAGCACACATTAATCAGTGTTGCTTGGATGAATGTGATGATCGATGAAATAGTGTTAGGGAAGACACTTACAATAAAAATGGACGATATATTACTTGAAACATTTGAATTTGTTCAGAGTATTTTATTGGGTTTCAATCTCAGTATGTTACAGTTTGTACGAAGACAGATTACAGATGAGCGGCTGTACACCAAATCATTTATTCACCGGCGAACAACTGTCTAACACAGTTATTGAATAGAATATAAAGCAGTTTACCAACCCACGGCTTCCAATGGTTCAATTGCAAGACCGGTGGCTTAGTGGTTAAGGCGCCTGCCTAGAAAGTTCAGGGTTCGAGTCCTCGCCGGTGAATGTCCTTGCTTAATATTCATTGGGACATTCGCCGGTGTTTATTGCCTATTGTAAATACTGTGGGTTGGTAAACTGTTTTATACTATAGATGGGGTGACATGTGACGTCAAGCCGGGCATTTGGTCGGCAGTTGCCATTGTTCTTTGCCCAGTGGTTCGCGCGCATCCTGTTTTGTTTAGGACCTGTGCTTTTAAAACTCGCGCCAAAGCATTATAAAAGGGCAATAAGGGCTAAGGCATAGTGGACAGTGTTGTGGTCATATTATGCTGTTCCCTCAAGCATGTATCGACAGTCCAGTTCCGTCGACAGTCCAGTTCCGTCGACCGTGCTTTTGTTGATACAAATTGCTGTCACCCCATCTAATGATCTATACATTAATTTTAAACAGCACATGCACATATTGCCACTGCTTTTAAGGTGTTGACATTTAGAATATAATGAAATAACTGAGAACGGATTTCAGATATATCGGATTCATTGTAGGGTTCAAAAAGTGATGATAAAATCGTAAGCGTCGAGAAAGTATAAATAAGCATTTGAATTCAACATGAACGAATTGAGTGAAAAATGGTTGATACGGTACAAACATTCGCATGAAACGTGAACACTAAAATGAGTAGTATATATGAACGATACTCGATAATAATTCAACTTATTTTTTTGATTTTGGGCTCAATGGCAGTTAAATTATCACGATGATTGTAAAATCGTGACTCCCTTTTCAAACCATACATACCTATAAGATAATGTTCCAAACTATTCGATTATTCTGGCATCGATGGTACAGTATTAAAATATGACTCGCAAATGTCCAAAATGCGCCTATAGGACTGTAAATAGACATGTTATTAAATAGAAATATTGTTGGTGTGAATGGTCGTTCTGGATTGTAAATATGACTGCAATTATTAGCGTATACACTTACTCAAGAAGTGAAAGACGTTACTCAGTTTATTTAATGGCGGGCAGTCACGGGATTTAAGTATACCTATATAAAGCATGATGAGCAAGAGACGTGACTCACTACGGTCTGATGAGGCTAACAGTGGGGTAGTGAAACGTCTATAGTACGAGGGTCATTCAATAAATACCTGCAACCATTGAAAATATCTGAACCGTGACACGGGTCAGTAAAATAAACTTGATACTTAAACTGTAAGTCTTACTCTTTTCTCACAGGAAATTTCGAACACGTAGGTCATTTTATCATTACATCTCAGCACTGTGAACGCCGTGATCTCAGGGCACTGGTTAGGGAATTAAATGTTACAATGGCGGGAAATTTGAAAGACAAGTTTATGGTATGCATTAAGATACATGCATTAACAGTGTTAATATTGGCGCTTGATTTATAATGCTGATTCTTGTTAATTTTCAGTTCCCAGAGACCATGATGTTTATAGTACTGAAATTACATGATAAAAATGACCCACGTGTTTGAAATTTTCCGTGAGATAGGGGTATAAGACTTACAGTTTAAGTATCACAAGTTTATTTTATTGACACATGTCACGGTTCAGAGATTTTCAATGGTTTCAGGTATTTATTGAATGCCCCTCGTAAATACCTCGTACTACATGTAGTGAATAACATCTTTCCCTTTAGGATTTGTATGCAAAGAATACTATTATCATGATTATCAACAGATCAAGAAGTATACGGTGTTGAAAGTTTAACCATAGGATCCCAAATAAAGGCAAAATGGTGTCAAAGAAGCGTCTCGTAGGGTATACTAGATGCCATAGAAAATACGCCATATAACTCTAACGTGCATGTTTCTTCTGAATGAATAAGGTCGGTCATCTAAATGATCCCAATATTATCGCAAGCATATAAGTGCTTTAACTCCGAAAGGCGAACTATCCAGAAATATAAGGCGCAATTAATAGGAGGTGTACACTTACAGGCCCGCGTTTTCCCTGGCTCCATTTCATTCGTGTTTTTTCCCGTTTTGTTGTTATGGTTAGCAGAAATAAGGACAAACGGTGACCTAGTATTATTATATAGTAAACTAAATACGACATTTAATCCACAATACTTATGATCATGATATTATAGGGTTAATATGAGCGCGAGTTATGATAACGTTGTTAATACAGGACCATGGGAAACGCCTTTAGAAGTGGGTTATGTCCCAGGAGTGGGTAATGATCCGATATGAAGGTATACACTAAAGAGTAAGCTATAGTTTATACATACAACCAGAAGAGACGATTTGAGGGAACGGTTTTGCTTTTACGAAAGACGGTTATCGTTGTAGGGGTGATTAAAACATTGATTACAAACTGATCTGGTGTAATACAGGCCTTATGAGATCGACGTGTTAATGATATCGTGCAAAGGAAATTTGCCAGGCTCGGACCATGGGTCATGATTTTAGGTTTGTTTGCACTTTCCGATTCTTTGATTTCTAAACCCCTGAGTGATATTATTCATGTTATAAGAACAACAAGATCTTCTCACAAGAATCATTTTACGGTTCATACTTCAAATTAGTTAGCACTCCTCCTATAAATATTACGACATCATTTAGAATACTTAAGTCAAAACGATGTCAAACAAATAATGAGTAATGTCCCAGGAAGGAGGGAGTAAGTGCATTGAACTATCTTCATCCTCACAATCTACCAGGGAAAGGCGACTCATCTTAATTTCCAGATTCAGCACTATTAAACATGGGTTAATATACGGATGTAGACTGCAGAATTTGATAGCGACCGTCCAGTTCAGTTTACATCTCAAAATAGCTTGACCTACCCATTCACTGTTAACATAAGTTAGACATTCACAACTTAGTCCTACACGATGCACGGAACAATGTCTTAAAGGAGGGGTCCTGCAAGCACAACATTGTGCAATATACTGTTAGAAAAATAGCTATCGAGCCCAACTTGCGTAATTATATAATAACAATAATAATGTGGATTTATATTGTGCACTAATCCATCAAAATGGTGCTCGAGAACAAAACACCATACTACTTTATGAAAAAACAAACAAAAACTGCCATCTCTCACTACATGCCATTTTTAAAATTCGCGGCAATCGAATGTCCCGGTGTCGATGAAGTCATAGTTAGGCCTAATACAATGCACATGCGCAAATTTTAGCACTATAACCATGACGTCATCAACACCGGGACTTTCGATCGCCGCGAATTTTAAATATTGCATGT
This sequence comes from Ophiura sarsii, assembly GCA_035610835.1. Taxonomy (NCBI): domain Eukaryota; kingdom Metazoa; phylum Echinodermata; class Ophiuroidea; order Amphilepidida; family Ophiuridae; genus Ophiura; species Ophiura sarsii. The sequence goes on along the minus strand of CM069449.1, from coordinate 67,963,457 downwards.
TGAGAGATGGCAGTTTTTATTCGTTTTAGTAATAAGTATGATGTTTTGTTATACAGGGTGAGTCAAAAAAAAGTTTACTCAACTTCAGCGATTTAAAAAAACAAACGTATTCGTTTGTTTTCAAAACAATTTACTACGGTTTAAAGACAAATCAATTAGCTTTAATATGAATTTTATCTGGTTTAGATTGGTCGAGGGAAACTTATTTTACGCTCTTTTGAATAAAAGTGACCAATTTAACGTCCGAACACGTTTCTAGATCTTGACCATTATAATTATTTCATAAGATACGACCAATAAAAAATTACAATACCGACAGCGAAAGGATCAATTCCTTTGTTATGACATGATTAAAGTGTGGTAATTGTGTCATGAATAGGCCTTAAAGCTGTCTATTGTTTTAATCTATTAGGAGACAATTTTGAACAAGTCTATTGTCTACTTTAATTCTTTTAATAAACAAGATGTGTAATGCTTTACATCATAATCCTAGTAAACATTATTAAGCTCGTTAAGCTTGAAATTAAAAACCGTGTTTTTGGTGAAAAAACAGCTCCTGTACAGAAATAGTCATATTTACTTAACGGTATCATCAAATAGCGTGATTTTATTCCAGATGGTAGCAAAGAAATGGCGCAATCATTTAAAGTTTTGTTGGCCTTGATTTTGTGGTCAGAAATAGTTTTTTTTAATTTTTCAATTAGGGTAAACTTTTTTTTGACTCACCCTGTACCGTATATGATTACGCAATTTGGGCTCGATTATTATGTTTCTAACAATAATGTTCAATGTTGTGGTTGCGGGACCCCTCCTAAGGACTAATTTGGGGAAGATTGACTAACTTATGTTGAAAGATTATGGTAAAGACAGATACGATACATATTTTCGGTTAAGACCAGTTTTCGACTTATGTATTTTTCATACGACAAAACAAAATACACCTTTACAATAATTATATACAAAAGATAAATCTTAAAAAATAAATCATTGGCACTCCAAATCATTAACACAGGCAGCAGCATTACATAAACTCATTTGAATAATTGATATTCGAAAAATATAAAGAGAGTTCAGACATTACACCATTGTTTTTATGGATATTTGCCTAACTAGCTCTGAGAAAAATGGTTCTAAAGGGGTTCTAAAATTGTCCTATACGGAACCTCTAATGGTTCTTCATCAAACCAGAAAGGGTTCTAAAAAGGTTACAAATAACCATTGGTTCATATTGGTTCATAATTTACCATATTTGGTTCATAAATTACCATATTTGGTTCATATATTACCATATTTGGTTCATATTTGGTTCTTGAAGAACCACGGTTTGGTTCTATTTATATTTAGTTCTTCTAAGATCCTTTTTAGGGTTCCTCAATTCAAGTTTAAGAACAGTTTTTGCGGGTTCTATTCTCAAGGCTTCCATATAGAGGACAAAAAGGTTCTAAGATAAATCATTTTTTCTGAGAGTGCTCAAACCGAATCGAATTATGATAACTGGGAGTTAGTAACTCGTTCAGTGCATGGGAAAATATCAAATACTTTTCTGATTAGTAATACCGTGTGGAAATACTATAACTAATAAAATACTGAGAGTATAAGGCGCATCGAGACAGCTCAGGATATCATATTTAAAGAAAACAACAAAATATGATATTATTTTAAGACATGACACAAGACACGCTTGTATTTGCGTTTCTTCGTATTACTTCAGTGATATGTCCGCCGCCCACAGCGTTGTTAGAGTTTGTTATAAGTCATTATGCCTACGCGTCATCATTTCAAAGAGGAGTAAAACAAGTCTAGAGACGATGGACACCGGAAGTCAAACCTCATTTCAGTCAAGATTTCGCTCGGGTCTTTTTTTAGAGTTGCCTGGTACACATATTTGTCGCCCAATTTATGGTGCTACGGTTGGTTTTCGGATTCAATACAAATGTCCGGATTCAATACAAAGCTGATGCTTCTAACTAAGGCCACATTTTGTTTTGCTTGCCCTCGTCCGACCGACCGTGTACTACAGTCCCGACTATGACACTTTTTTTTCTTCTCCAAATAAACACAACCCCCCCCAAAAACCACTCATTTTTAAAGTCACGTATATGACCTTGATTGACCCCATGTGACCCCATGCTATGTCCATGTAATCTCTCTCTTAGTGGTAAATATTCCCACGGGCCATTGACCCCTCATGTGACCCCATATCATGTCTATGTGCCTCATTTAATATAGAAATATTTTCATTTATTCTAAACAGCAAAGATATAGGCCTATACATTTTGGAATGATTTAGCAGTTGAAAATTATAAAAAGTGTTGCCTGATGCGTTCTGAACATTAGGTCAAAAATGAGATTGTCTATTTCTTCAAATATGCACCCACTTTTCTGTATGGTTGATGTTAATTAATAATTCAAGTAAATAATTAATTATGCATTGAAGCTTTTTAAACTTTTGGATAAAGTAAAATTTCAACATTTTACTTTGAACACCTGAACGCGTTCAAATAAGCCTGTTCAAGTGTGGAAAAGTGTTCCAAAAAGGTGTTCAAGAAATGTGAACACATTGAACACACGTGTTCATAGGCCTAGTGTGTTCTGAACACCATTTTTTGAACATGATCAGAGGTTTTAAACACCAACATTCAATTGGTGTTCAAAACATGAATGGGCGGTGTTCAAAGCGATGTTCCGCATGTAACATGTTCAAATAGTGTTACAATACATACAGAACACTTATTTTTCCAGGATCCTGATGTGGCTATAGATGAGGTGACCGTTGTTTACATCAGTATAGTGTGTTAACAAATTGATCAGCGCCTGGTCTAAAGACATGCTAGAGGTACTAGTCCATGACTACTACATACATACTATTCGAAAGCAAAACACACATCACTGAGCGCCAATTTTAAAAGCACATGCCCTTATGGTGCGTACGCATACTGCAGGGCAACCATGCAGAGTTAGTACCTGGTCTCTCACTGTGCTTAGGGATGCAGACCATGACTACTGCACTATTACACCGTAAGCATTGTAAGTAATGATCAATCAAGTGTGAATTAAAGCACATTCCTATAGGTGCGCACGCATACTGCCGGGCACTACGTCACCGGTCACACCATAGATATGCTAGACTCAAACTAATTGCTTTATATTTCAAACATCTATTTTGTTCAACTAATTTAATGATAATAATAGTGTGAGAATTTCATGGGCTACTTTTTCAAAATAATAAATTGGGCTAATTTTGATTTTTGATTTGAAGCAACACTGTTTTCACTTAGTCTTAAAGTTCTCTCACTCGTCCTTTAATATTTTGAAGGTATCCCCGACAAGTTATCAAGTTGCAGGCGTTCGCTAAATTGGAATGTGTCACTGGTACTATTTTAGCGGTGTCTTATGACGTCGCGGTGTATCAGTTAGAATATCTACATGGTCTTTGGATCGGGTTTTCGCGCGTGTTTTACCTCTGACGTTTAAGGATTGGTCTTTTCTAGACTAGAAATTAAAATGACAAACACACAAACACGTGCGTATAATAACTTGGTGCATAAACATGGTTCCTCTAATATAAGACAATGTAAGAAGTCGGCCTACATACTGTTCACCCTAACACTAAAACGTTTACCTGAACTTAATATTATTACAGAACCATTCGTAGTTCGAGAAACCTCTTTTGGTTCTCAAATAAGTCTCCTTGAACCTTTTCAAAGGTTCTATGAACACGATTACACGATGAAGAACTCCACTTCAAGTTCTGTTGTTGCAACACTTGATTAGCGGTCTGAAGCCTAGTGCAACCAAATCGGAATGAATGTCATATCGCAAAGTGTATGCTTTCAAAGTACATAGTGGGCAATTTTTCCCGCGCGAATTTTTTAGCATGGGATGGGAGAGTGAAGCCTCAACTGATCAAGTCGACGTTCACTTTACAGCCTTTAAGCGATAAAGAATGTATCACTTTATTATGAAAGGAAGCTTAATGGACTGTATACCATGGATAAATACATAAGTCATCTAGCCAAAACGAAACCAAAGAAGTTGTTAAAAGCTCGTAATGTAAAGCTAATGATACAAGATGCATACTCCACGCTGAGGCCTGCTGAGTTCGAGCCACGATATACGGCCCGATAAATAAGACCTAGCCTGCGGACGGGACACAACGTTAGAAAAGGTTTTATGTCGTGATAAGAGTCAATGGAAGTCGCAATTCTACAGTATACTATTATTTTAAAATAAATAAAGGCCGAGGCCCAACCCCAAATTGTAGAAGATGAGTGTCCATTTTTGTAAAAAAAGTGATGAAGTTCTTTCCCACATCGGAGCATCACTTTTTGTTGCACGTTTCTATTTACAAGTTAGAAAATAACATGGTATTTCTGGAAATCAAAGAGCAAAACAGTTTTGTCATATATTTCAGCAAAATCATGTTTCTTTGAAAGTAAGCGAAAATATCTGCAATTCTAAAAACTATTATAGTCCATAAATAGTAAGTGCCAACAAAATCGTTGTTTATCTTGAAAGATATTAGACCCTTTAAGATTCTTAAAAATATAACTATAATAACGATAATTAAGGACGAGAAAATCATAAATAATCATATATCAAATTCAGATACCGTACAAACTATAACGCAAGTCATTTTACTATTTTTTCCAACGGTCCTTGGTATCCGGGTTTAGTATCTGATCAGATGCAGAGTTGGGTTGAAGTATTGGGTTACCCCTAAGATAGATAGGTGGGTCTCGTCAGCGAAACTATTTGTAACCTATACCCGTCATCTCAGGTAGACTTGCAGCTAACCCCTCGAGATAAATAGGCAATATTATGATTAGCGTATATTGCCGCGACTGTAGTGAGACAAGCCACGCTTCAAAATGTTAGCGTTATTGTTTCCTGGCTAGAGAAATTTTAAAAATCACAGCGTTAAAGCATGAGTGTAAGTACGTCTACGGCTATATTCCGAAAATTAGGTCTGGTTCAAACTAAAATTTTATGTAACATTGTTAACTGAACATTATGATAAAGTGTTGTGATTTTGAAAGAGGCACTTAAATTAGGGCACACAATCATGAAATCTATATTTACGGTCATTTATTGGCCTTTTGATAGATAAAGCAATCATAACTATAACCTATACACAGCGCGGTCAATTGCTATCTACAGTAGATAGCATAATTGACATCGCTGCCGCAGGCGTGTGAGTCGCCATGGCCGAACCCAAATCTGATACGATAACAAAACGATAACTGTATTAAGTAACTTATATTATGCATGACACCAACTTTAGTCTCATTCAAGTGTTCAAGTGACAAACAAAAAATGTCTGGTAGCCTTGGAAATGTTTAAAAGTGAACATTTCTGCATTTTTGTTAAGATCAGATCGACAAAAGGCTAAACAGGCTGTAAAATGGTATAAATGGTTGAAAAATACGCGTTGGCTCGGTGCTATGGTTGGTGCTTCAACATGTACATTATCTTGATACTGGTTTCCCGGTTCGCCTCCTAAACACGTATACCCCATACGTAAGATTAGATGTATAAGATTTTGTTTATAGTGTAAACATCGGACCCCCGGAGCTTAAAATGTGCCTCAGACCAAATGCTTTCAAATACGATGCTCAGACCACTCTACATCACGATAGGCAGTACGGATAGTTGGTTACGAACATGACGATAGAGGCCTTCGTTGTAAAGAGCAGTAATGGATCGGGCTATTCCAAATAATAATGACCCCCCCCCCCTATATGGACATCGGAATTCCAGACTTTTCCCCCACCAATTTTTCAATGGAATTCCAAACCTTTTTGGCACATGTTCTTGGAATTTAGACCGCCCCCTGTACACACAGAAAACACTATGTAAAAAAATTACACAAATTATGTAAAAAATACACAATCTGTGTAAAAATAGAACTCCATAATACTATGTAAACAGTTGTGTTAAGCTTTTGCATAGGAATTTACACAAGCTTGGGTATATATTACATGTTTTATGTAAACTCTTACATAATAATTATGGAGTTCTATATTTACATAATTTTTTACATAGTGTTTTCTGTGTGTAGAGGACATCGGAATTCCAGACTTTTCCCCACCAATTCCATACTTTTTTGAAGTTTGATCTGGAATTCCATATACTCTTTCATAGAGGGAGTCATGGAATTCCGGACTAAAAAAAAAGAAGAAAAAAAGTCAACAGTGATGAGACTTATAATCACCATGACGTGAGGGGCGTATGCACCTCTCCCATTTATACGATTATTTTTTCCCAACACTGGTTATTAAAGTGACTACAACTTTCGGTTCTCTATAAAGCGTCCCATCATCACCAAGTCTCATCATTGTTGATGAAAGTCGCCCGACTTGGCCGACGAAACGTTCAGGCAAAAAGTCAATGGCCTTGCACTTAATACTACGAAATCCTTTCCGGTTTTGGTGCTTAAACTATTTCAGAATAGAGATATTTCCAGTGGCGTATAGTAAGGTGTTTCATATTATTGGGTAGGGGGGGGGGGGGGGGGGGGGGGGGGGGGGGGGGTGCACTTCGCACTTCTGCATGGAGATCTCGTGTTTTGGATTAGCAATTCATTATGATTAATAGCGGTCATTTTGAACAATGTTGGAGGAAATTCTAACTCTATATTTAAGTTGATGAACTCTTGGCTAAAATATATATTCTTTTTTCAAGTAGGCCTAATCTTAAAATTTCTATAGTATTGATTATACTAATTTGAAGATCATTCACCAGGTTGTATTGAATGAGGGTCGTGGATCCAAACCATGTTACACACACGTTTGTGTTCCCATATGACTGTCCAAAACACGGAAACACGGAATCTCTCTTATAAATTAAAGCTTTGAAAATGAATTGTAAACTGACCACTTATATACCATGGATTCAGCTTATGAATGATAAAGACATAGGCCTAATTGTTCCTTTTCGCCATGCATTTTTCATAAATTAAGCCGAGTCTTGAACACCCTTCCCGGCGATTTTGCCGCGTGCGGCGTGGATACCACACGCGTGTGGCGCCTTGGGAGCCGAGATCATCCCCTCTGATCCCATAATCCTACTTAATCCCAGATTGATTGATGTTGTGTATTAAGTACATAATACCCAAAAGTATTTGGACAAATTGCTATAATGTTTGCGCGTTGAATAGCGAAATCAAACAATGCCACGTGCCCTCACTCCATGAGTTTTGTTCACTGCTTTGGTGGTTTGGTTCGAAAGTTACTTTCATGGTTCGAAGGACTTTAGTGACATAAAACATTTCTCTTATTAGAAATAGAAATCCAACTTGAGTATTTTTGCATTTCTAGTATTTATACGTGTAATTTGTATTATTTTAAAAAAATCACCGTGGTGTTTTAATAACACAATAAAGTGTGATGCTTTCTTAAAATGTTCTCTTGAATCAAATGTATAACTAAAGTTGTTGGTATCGCTTCATCTCTGGAAAAAATGACCATCACAAACTCAGAAGTTAGAGTAGGTTACTTATAACGTAGAGCACTTTAAAACATATTTGAATTGGTACTAATACTGTGAAATAAAGGCTCGAAGTTCTGCTTATTTTATGATGAAAGTATCGGTAGGTATTCAAATGTAAATGCTACAATAATCCACTTGAGTGACAAGTTCTATACACCTGTCCTTGCCGCCCAATGAAGTGAAAATAAACAATGCCTAGGCTGCAGAATGTTGTTCTGTAACATTACCTGTTTACCTGCATATTTTGGTAGTGTGTGTATCCATGGTATTGGGTGGGCTTTATCCACACACCTGATGTAACGACCTATCGTATACTGAAACGGTCCTTTAATATTAAATATCTTAGTAAATAAACGTGACAGTCGTAAGCCCTCGGGTTTAGCCCCAAAATGACGGTGATTTTTGAAAACTATGAGGAATACATAATTCAAGTGTAAAATATGTAGAACTCAGTGTCAAGTCAACGTGCAGTTTAACATTGAAACCCATAACTCAACACAACACAACACAACACAACACAACACAACACAACACAACACAACACAACACAACACAACACAACACAACACAACACACAACACAACCCAACCCAACCCAACCCAACCCAACCCAACCCAACCCAACCCAACCCAACCCAACCCAACCCAACCCAACCCAACCCAACCCAACCCAACCCAACCCAACCCAACCCAACCCAACCCAACCCAACCCAACCCAACCCAACCCAACCCAACCATCCCCGTAAGGGGGGGGGGGGGGGGGGCGTTTTCACCTAACATTTTCGTAAAAGGTTGCCCCCAATTTTTTCCAAGTCAGTCACCTCGTGAATTTCACGTAAGTTTTCACAAAAATTTTCGCACGGACACAAAATTTCGCAGTCCAAAAAGCACTGTAGTCAATGTTTTATGAGTAGTTTTACTATCATTGATATTTGAAACTAAGAAAAACGCAATTTTTACCTTCAAAAAAAAAAAAAAACATTCAAAGGGGGGCGTTCGCAACCGTCGCCCCCCCCCATCTGACGGGCCTGCCACCCAACCCAACCCAACCCAACCCAACCCAACCCAACCCAACCCAACCCAACCAACCCAACTCAACCCAACCCAACCCAACCCAACCCAACCCAACCCAACCCAACCCAACCCAACCCAACTCAACTCAACTCAACTCAACTCAACTCAACGCTATGGCTCATCAAAGCGGAAAAGGTGACGCAAAATTGAAGCGAATTTAAGTTTTCCCTATTTCTTTTGTATTTGATTGTTTATGTAGATACACAGTCATGTTAATGGCCCAAATACCATATTTCATCATGATTGGATTTGAACTGTTGAAAAAAACCTGCGCGCAAGAAATATAAGTTAAAAACAAAATGGCCGCCGTTGCTATATCAACAATACATAAAATTGCCATATTTTGCGCGAAAGTTATGTATCATCTAAGTACATCATACCACCAATTATGAAGACCATAATTATAGGAGCAACGTTCTTTAATACTTCAATACTTTGGAAAATCACCTTTTCATCTTCAGTCTCCCTTTAAAAACAACACAACTATCTATTCGTTCTTCTCTTTCTCCCGATGACTAAAAGATATTTATCTATCTTATACCATACGCATCACATCGAAACCCTTGTTGCTTTAAGTTACAGCATACACTAGCCTGTTGTATAACGGGCAGATCACAGTACATGTATAATAAATATGAACAAAAGACTACCCTATGAGAAGTTCAACCGCCCCTCATAAAAATGCGATTAAATTATCAAATCATTTAATAAAACTGAAAAAGTAATTAAATCTTATAAAAACACAAATATTTGACTAGTCATTTGACTTTTGAATGCGCCGTGCGGCTTCTGCTGTGTCAGAGCCAACAAAATACAGTTATTGTTATACTTGGTTATAAAGACTTCAACTGCGACGTCGTTTTGTCGGTTGGATCCCCCGCGTATTATCCCATTGATAACAAGCGATAGGTCATTGAGAAATCAGGTTGGGGTTATCACGCTTTTTTCGCCTATGATCACACTGGGGCGCCAAACCCAGTGACTTTATTAATTACTATTCATTTCAACCCGCCACATTTGGTTCATATGCCAATCCGAGATAGATTTGGCTGTTTGCAGGTTGCCTTGGAGGCTGCAAAGCATGTGACTAACAAGGCGATGTTAACGTATAATTTATATGCTATCTTCTGAAGACAGCATTTTACAAATGTTTGCGCACACATGCACCCCCCCTACCAACCCAACCAATCGAGGAGTTGTGTATGGGGTGTGTGCGCAGTGTGTGAATTGTACCTTCTATGCCTACAAAACGAGGAGTTTCCACAGGAAAACGATGGGTTTGTGTGAAAATACATAGTAAACGAATATTTCGAAAACTCCTCGAATTGCACCCCAAAATGCACAGAAAAAAGAGGTATTACCCCCCCCCCCCCCAATACGGTCAGGCAATTTGCTGAGCTTCTCGAATTTTGGTGTGTGTAAGCAATCTCCTCCTCGTTTTGACTGTGGTGCGAACGCTGCTGTAAAAAGAAAGTAAAGTGAACATTAACATTTTGCGCATCACTATCTACTGAAGACAGCATTACGGATTACAGAAACACATTTTGAGTCACATTATTACCTTCGAATATTTTACAACTAGGCCGTGGAATTCCAGATAATTCGAGTATTGTTTAAACAGTTGAAGGATGAACACCATCATAATTATATCGTACCATTATTTGTTTGCTAAATGTTTGTGAAAAGAACTGAAGGGTTCAGATAAACGCGATCAACAACAATTCAAAGTTTTTGAGTTAATACAACTGCCATAAAGTATATGCATGATACCAACAAGCTTTTCAAGATATGACAAAAAAGTAAACATATTTATATATTGCGTTATGCATTTGCATTTGTCAACATATCTTTATATCGTGTATGGGAATCGGGTAAACATTCATGCATTATATAAAGACTGGAAATTGCATTTACAAAGCTAAAGAAAGGTGCATGGTTCAAATTTCATTTTGGCTTTAATTGTAAGAATTGCCTGAAATTAACTTAATTTGGTCTGAATTCGACATTTCAGACTAACTTTAAGCTAATGTTAAGTAATTCAGACATATATTTTCGATTGTTTGGGGACAAAATGGGATGGGGCTTGAGCTGACTGGGAAAAGAAAGGGGGAGGACGATAAAAAGTTGAGCAAATCAAAAAGTATATCATTTTGTCGGTAAATGTCTCGATGGAGAACTTGTCATATCTTTGTATTATTCGATTGATCCTAGCATCAAAACTATAACCACAAAGCTTCACACCGACCTCGCCCGCACGCGCTATATATCCATTGATATATCTAACAAGGGCAAGTGCTAAAGTATAAGAGACCTACAATCATTGTGCTCTTTCAAAGACGTTATAATTTATATAACACTTCTATAACACTAATTAGTTCACCGTGTTGATGCCTCTAGATTTATTAAGAATAAGATTGTGCGCAATGAACCAAAATCCTATACAGCACAAGATGAGAGTCCATCATCGCAAATAAAGAAGAACAAGTTACCAGACTTTTAGATTTGTTTAAAACTATAAATTTACCGCTAATTCGCATCACTTCCTGAACACAACGGCTTATCACGCCCTTTTATTAGAAAGTTGCAAAATATGTCAACTAGAAGAATACTATAGCGACATCTGCTGCCAACGATGTTTCTTGAAGGCCAAGTTAAATTAATAATATGTTTATCGTCCGATTTTTTAACAAAAATGAACACGATGGGTTCATAATTTCTTGATTTTCATTTTTTTTATGAATTCTCTATCGCGTGAGAAACTCAATAGGCCTTTGCTATTTTAATTTTTGGCTATATAAACCGTGCAAAACCTATAAAACGTAAAAGGCCTTATAAGCTTAAACGATGATAAGTCTTAGGCCTTAATTAATTCAGCATTGGAAACCGAGTCCGCCGACCTATAGAGAAATAAGCGTAACGTAGGCCTAACAAAGCCGATGGATCAACCTATGGAAGCTCGTCTCGTATACACTTTGTAAATGCTCTTTGCATTGTGGTATTCGGCACTGAGAGATAAGTTATGTAAAAGATGTAAAAGATGTCTCACATCTCAAAGGATATTGTTCAACATTCATCATTTCATTATAAAGACGTTGGTAATCAAAATACAGATACCATTTCTAATTCATATTTGAAAATCTCTGCTTATCTATAGCTGAAGAATATGAAGGCTATATTTTATTATAAACTTTGATTTTAGTCTTTCACTGTACATATCATCTATAGGGCCATCAAAAATAAGTAGTGGGTATAGATGGTGTGACCGGTGACGTAGTGCCCGGCAGTATGCGTGCGCACCTACAGGGAATGTGCTTTAATTCACACTTGATTGATCATTACTTACCATGCTTACGGTGTAAAAGTGCAGTAGTCATGGTCTGCATCCCTAAGCACAATGAGAGACCAAGGTACTAAATCTGGTTGCCCGGCAGTATGCGTACGCACCATAAGGGCATGTGCTTTTAAAATTGGCGCTCAGTGATGTGTGTTTTGCTTTCGAATAGTATGTATGCAGTAGTCATGGACTAGTACCTCTAACATGTCTTTAGACTAGGCGCTAATCAATTTGTAAACACTACTGATGTAAACAACGGTCACCTCATCTAATACAAACAAAATCTAAATGAAATAAAAACTAATTTAGAAATACCCTCAATAAAAGGAATTAAAATGAAACGAGAAACATTTCAATGCAATAACTTGGCCTTAAACTAGTCAATTTAAATTATTACTAAATAATAAGTATAACAAAAATACTAAAATTGCATTCATTGAAGCGCACTCGATCCAGATATAAGCCGGGTACTGATCACTGTAACATGGTATCATGCTTACTTTACCAATCTTAACCACATAGGTGGCACCGGTACGGTTTTTATGTATATAGGACAAAAAGCCAAAAGACAGAAAATGCGACAAATTGCCCTAAAAGGTGTCATATCCGAAGTCTGAATGACTTTGCCGAGGTGACGACCGTGGCTTTCGGCGCGTGAGGAACACGATGCAGTCGGGTTGGTTGGTGATACGGCACACGCTGTAAAAACAGTAAGAGGTCCTATTCAATTGTGAACATGTTATGAAAAACATCACAAAACACCGAAAACATATTTTCAAAGCAAATAAACAAAGCAAATTGTTATGTGCAAAACGGTGGGAACAAGTAAAGTTAGTTTTTAGCAATTATGTTCAAAGTATGTTACTTGTCATGAGCATATTAGTTTGAGCAAACTTAGTTTATAAACGGTTATGTTCATTGCTATCTTCAGTACCGGCTCATACATGCACATGCATGCTAGTTGCCACGATGTATGTAACAGTAGGATAACACACTTTAGTTTAGAAATCATTACGTTTATTGCTATCTTGAGTAGATAGATAGCAACCCGGTTCACACATGCAGGCCGGTTATCTTCAGTAGATAGCAATCTGGTTTACAAATGCATGCCATGTGCAATGATCCAAATAAATGAAGTTGGTTTCATCGTATGGTCACCACCGCTTCCTTGTATCAAATGTAAAGAAACTTTTTACGAGAACTTTATGTGGTCAACAAAGTATTATCTGTAATCATGGTAATAGATAATAGGGCCTACTTTTTACATTGTTATCTTGCTGTCTTCAGTAGATAGTAAATGCGCACATTACAGACCTACATATTACATAAGCATGCTATTTTTGTCATTTGGATTAAATCGAGTCAGATAAGCAATCATTATCCAATGCTATATATGGCAATCAAACTAACACAGAATGTCCCAGGGTGATCACTAAATACACTAAAAGGGAATAAATACTTTAAAATGCATAAATAAGACAATTTTAGAATAAATCCCAACTAGAAGACGCAAGAGCAACCCACCGCAAATAAACGAGCAACTTTGCAACATTATACACTAAAATGACAATTTATAATTACATTGATATGAGTATAAAACACTCAAAATACAATAAAAATACACAAGTGCTATAATAATATTCCCTTTCACTTCTGAGGAGTGCGGGTCTGTTCTCAGGCCCCCACGAAACAGTACTGTAAAACAATATGTAAAATCAAATCTGAAATTTATGTTAAAATACTGTAGTATAACTTTTAGTACAGAGCAGTAGAAATAGTTATGGTTAGGTATACATTGCTATCTTCAGTAGATAGCAACCAGGCTTAAACAAAATGTTTGCCTTTTGAAATGCATACACACCGAAGACATTACCTTTATTTTCCCCGCAAGGAGTGTGAATTTCAAATGGGGTTAAGTTATACCTGGATGAGTTACTCCATTTGAAACCGTCCTCACTCCCTATGTATATGGGAGATGCAGGCTATTGCCAATAATGATGTAATGTACAACAAAGACACTATTTATATAGACGCGTCGAGCAAATGGTTAAATCCAGCTCTTGGTTAAATCTGTTACTAGATCCATTTTCTTGAAAGCAGCATGATCGACTACACGACCATGGACCATTGCCATGATTATTGTGTATGAAGCCGAGATGAAGTAAGTACTCTGCACCGTTTGATGTCGCTTGTGCATACACGATTCCATATGTCCAAACGTATGCATGCACACCCCCACCCACCCCTATTCAAAAATCAGAGCTTTACGGTACAACTAATCTGAAACAGTTTAAAACCTTTTTTGTTGGCGTTCGACGTGCGAGTATACTTTCGACGGTAACTCTGTTATCATCATTAGCCAGCCATTTTTTAAGGCATTTCGACAGTGGCGTAGCTAGGATGTTTTTCAGGGGGGGGGGGGGGGGGGGGGGGGGGGGGGGGGGGGGGGGGGGGGGCAAGATTTCTAAGATTTTCGTAAAAGGTTGCCCCCCAAAAAATTCTAGTCACTTAGTCACGGGTAATGTCGAAAAATTTCGCACAGTCCAAACAAAATCGCACAGTCCAAACAAAATCGCACAGTAAATGTACTCCATTTACAATTTTGCCTTCTATTTGGCTAATAACCTCGGTCTTTTTTCTCAATTTTTTCCTATTTCCTTTTTTTCTCACTTTTTTTTTTTTAGGGGGTGGGGGGCGGGGGCACAAATGGTTTTTTTTTCGTCAGGGGGGCATTTGCCCCCCCTGCCCCCCCCCCCCCCCCCCCCCCCCTGAGCTACGCCACTGCATTTCGATCTTCCTCTATACCATATTCCCTTCGCGAGCTGATTTAGAAGGTACAAGATTTGAATGTGTTCGCCCGTAAATAGGGTTTGCAGCGGCTAACGTGGTTCACATTATAAGTGGTAGCGTCAGGGGGGGGGGGGGGGGGCACGGGGGAAGTTGCCCCCCCCCAATATATATTCCTGCCCCCCCAGTTTTCCCCCAACAAATAATTATTTGACCATTTTAGTTTTAACATACAAAATCAAATTTTGGCGCGCTGCGCGCACAAATTAGTTATCACCATACCGGTATTAGGTATATTTAGACCAACTTTTGCAATTTGCTTACCAAATTAGTTAAAATGAGACAAAATTTGAGAGTTTTAGCGAAATGGCAAAAAAAATTGCGCCGCTTCGCGCGCACTTTTAACTCTTGCCCTCTAAATTGTTTCTTGCCTTCCCCACCCCAAAATGTATAATGCTGGTGCCGCAACTGTACATTATATACAATGCATAAAAAGCTTACCAAGATGTGATTGAATTATAAGAACTATACACTGTAAAAAGAAGCGTTTATAATTCTGATAACACTTAATAAACACTTTAACACGTTTATTTTTGTGTTTTACGTGTTAAGGTATAGGAGGCATTGCATATGATAAACGTTTGCATAAACACTACAACACGTTTATAGAGGTACTTGTTGTATAATTATGAACACCCCAACATGTTTCTTATTGCTGATATAAACATGTTGGTGTGTTAATAAATATTACACAATTACCTCTATAAACGTGTTGTAGTGTTTATGCAAACGTTTATCGTATGCAATGCCTATACCTTTACACGTAAAACACAAAAATAAACGTGTTAAAGTGTTTATTAAAGTGTTATAAGAATTATAAACGCTTCTTTTTACAGTGTAGTGTCTTTCGTATGACATTGAAAGTTGAATAAGTTCATTATTGTTAATTAACATGCATTTGCTATAGCAATACGCATAATCCTTTTGGGAATATTTAATAGTATTGCTATCATAAGATAACAATTCGCAGAGTTGATATGGATGCAATTGCAATCTCATGAAGATAGCAAATATTATGCGCAATTGTTAATTATGGGCATATTTGATATATATTCAGCGTATTGAACTGTGTATTTCTGATATTGGATTATGAATGTCAAAAAACAAACTGAAATTGCATGATAACAAAACGGAACTGCTTATTATATCTTTTAAAAAGAATCTCAGCATATAGATCCAGAATAAGAATATTCAGATTGGTTCTTCAATTATTTCTGCCTCTATTAATGTTCGTAATTTGGGGATATATCTTGATTCTACGTTATCAATGGAGAACCATGTCATAAAGGTGTGTCAATAATAATCTTACTATAAATCTGGAAACGGTGTATGTTTGTGTGTGTGTTTGTTTGTTTGTTTGTTTGTTATCCTTATTTCTCCCTTAGTTGTGATCAAAGTGGCGCCTAATTTGCATGAAAGATAGAGGAGATGACGGGAAGGGTGTTAAAGTTTATTCCACTGAAATTGGTTAACAATTGGCTCCAAAAACAGCAAAAAACCTCTCAGATTTGGCTCATAAATGCCGCTAGAATTGAACAACATTGTGCGTTGCGCGTACTACAGCGTAATCTTACCGTGGTAACGCGTCGCGTACATGTTTGCGCAAGGGCTCACTGCCGCGGCACACGCACTCCTACACATGGCGCAGAAGCCACACGAGAAATGGTTATAGGCCTGTTGGTAGGGTATTTGGTGTCATTTGGGGGGGGGGGGGGGGGGGGGTGGGGGTGGGGGGGGGGGGGGTGTAAAACCACGGGAAATGGTTTAGGATAGGCCTAGGGTTATTATATAATGGTACAAGTAGCGTTTTGCGGAGGTTAATGAAGCAACCTGATTTCTTTACTTTAAGTTGGCATGCCAAACAAACTAGGGACTGATGGTTAATGAAGTAGCCACGGGAAATGGTTTAGGGAGGGTTATGATTATAAAACAAACTGGTTTGGGTCGGTATATGTAGGTGGGGGGGGGGGGGGGTAAACCACGGGAAATGTTTAGGATATAGGGTTAAGAGTTAATGAAGTAGCCGCGGGAAATGGTTAGGAGGGTTATGATTATAAATCCGTGACCCGATTGGTGTAGTTGCAGTGGGGGGGGGGGGGGGGGGGGGGGGGGGGGGGGGGTTGTAGGGGGTTTATGTGGTTTAAAAAGTACCGAGGGTTAACTTGATGCGGTTTGAGAGGTA
The DNA here is from genome assembly GCA_035610835.1 of Ophiura sarsii. Lineage (NCBI taxonomy): Eukaryota > Metazoa > Echinodermata > Ophiuroidea > Amphilepidida > Ophiuridae > Ophiura > Ophiura sarsii. Next base: position 67,946,530 of record CM069449.1, on the reverse strand, counting down.
GGGGTTAATAAAGTAGCCACGGTAAATTGTTTAGGAGGGACATGGTTATAAATCAACCTAATTGGGGGGGGGGGCGGTTGTAGGAGACTTCTAATGCATTTAGAAGGGATATGGTTATAAATCAACCTGGTTTGGGGGTGTTGTAGGGGGTTTATATGGTTTCAGAGGTAGGTAATGTAGCATAACCATCTAGCGGGGACCCGAGCGTAGCGAGGGTACGCCGCTAGTAATCATAATAATAATAATCAGTATTTATATAGCGCCTTTTTTCCAAAATTGTTTCAAAGCGCTGTGATTTTGCTGCTGGTGAATCATCAGAATCATGTCGCATCAACTAGGGTGCTGCCAATTTCTAGCGCAAACCTATCCGCATATTTCAGCATATTTCCAAATTAGAAACCTCGGTTATATAAGAAAACTTCTCTCTCTATAATATAAGGATACAGCAGAAATACTATTGCATTCTTTTGTAACATCACGCTTAGACAATGAAAATGCTTTACTAATGGAATAACTGAACAGCAACTCAAGAAAGTTCAACGTATATTACAGAACTCAGCTGCTCGCGTTTTGACAAAGACTCGCAAATTTGATCATATTACACCTACTCTACGGAGTCTATACTGGTTACCTGTTCGCGAACGGATCAAATATTAAACTCTACTTCAATACATGGAAAGGTTTAAACAATGGCACCTTCAACCGACCTTCTCTCCATATTATACTCCTACTCGCAGTCTTAGTTCGTCAGGAAAGCGCTTACTGTCAGTTGCACGAACAATATATACTCTTTCGGAGATCGTGCTTTTCAGTTTCTATTTGTTGCTCCAAAACTTTGGAACTCTTTATACATCGATGTTCGTCAGTCAAATTCTATTCATCGGTTTAAATCAGGACTCAAAATATTCTTATTCAATACTAATTTCAACTGTTTTGATTTTACATTTGGTTTGATTTGCTATTGTTATTGTTTTTTATATTCAATTTGTAATTAATTGTAATTGTTTTTGGTATTTTCTTTAATATTTCTGTGTTTTCAAATGCTTCACTGTATTGTTTTCTTGTTTGTTAATTGCGCCTTGGATAAGATCTTGTTTCTAGATAAATGGCGCATTATAAATGCTTATTTATTATTATTATTTATTATAAGGTCTAAATATAGCAACGCGCATATTTGATGAACACCTTCTATAAGATTGAAATGGACACCGTTGCTATCTACTGAAGATAGCGACACATCATACAATTGCTATGAACATAATGTAATATTTGCTATATTCACATAATTTTGATAACACAATTGCTATCATACTGAAGAAGATATACGGTAGTTAATTCACATCGAGGGGATGGGTAACACAAGCTATCTACTGAACGCAAAATTGCTATATGACCAAATCGTGATGTTATCTACTGAAGATGACATTTTGGTTTTAAACTCCATTACAACAAAGACATGATGTGAACACAGCTTAAACACAATGCCGTTTGTTGGATGCTACCAAACCATGATATATAATATCATTTCCATGATCATGATGATTGTCATATCATTTTTAATGGCTATATCAACATGTTTAATATTACAAAGGCGTGCCATATTTCTTTGTTTTCAAAGGATTTTCTCCCAATGCTAATAATTGTTAAGGTATAATTTTTCTCTTGTCGTTTTATCCTTTTTTGTCATCAAATTCAAAGCTTGTTAATTCCTAGTGAGTTAATTTGAGAATTAGTTATAACTCTGTATTTGCATTGTTCAGCCGAGTGCATAATGCGATGTGACCATTTTGTATTGCGAACTTTTTTTTCTGTTGCGTTAGTAAATACACGGCGTCTTGATTAGTTCAGTTTCCAGTGCGTTGGAGAGAAGCACTGTATCTAACTTTTATTGACGAAAAGGTGAAATCAAAGGTCAGCAACTACAAATTATCAATGTTCAGCCTGAAAATAACCCATCCAACTACCTAATAGTATATGGTTATAGCCCTAACGTAACATAGCCTTTAATTAACCACTAAACTGTTATGAAAACGCCATAACATACCGTATGCCAATGTGAATGTTGATGGCACTGATGTGTATAGCATTTGTGGTAGGCCTATATGGTGTCGACAGTTTAGGCCCAACTGATGTTGACCAAACTAGTTTTTGAGACCTATAGAATAGAATATACACCGTTAGAAATTACTGTAAAATTTACAGTCAAACTGTAAAATGTACAGTCAAATACTGTAAAAAAGGTTAAAAAGTGACAGTATTTGGCTGTAATTTGGAATACAGCAAAATACTGTATTTATTATGTTCCATTTTCCAGGCCTATTATGACTAAATTTAAAACTGCAGGTCTTATTCAAGAGTTAAAGCATATCAACATCATAATACACTATTGAATTGTCAATTATACGGTTAAGTACAATGATATCTCTCTTTGTTCTCTCTTTGTTCTCGTGTGGCAAGACATAATCGAAAATCGATGAAAATCGTATTTTCAATTTCAATCAATCCTCTCTATCACTTACCCAACATTTCAAACAATGTAGCCCACACCACATAAGCAATATTCAAGACTCCCGCAAAAGAAAGGAAAGTTAAAACCACTCAAGCAGAACAAATCTTGGTTTATTTGCGGATTAAAAATCAAAATGTATCTCCAAATTTCACCCATAAAAGTATGCAAATAATAAAAAGTTATACAAGTGATGTGAAAAGTTGAGATATGGCGACCAAAAATAAGCCCTGTCCTATGGACGGATGGATATTTCAGGTAGGGTTAGTAATTTCACAGATTTTTAAATTCATCATTTCGACCAAAATTGAAATCTACCATCTTTACCAGAAAGTCTGTATTTTCCATCATAAATGTCCGATTTTCGAAATTTAAAATTCTTATGAAAGCTGGGCGTTTGCGCAAGATATTTGTGAAAACGGTTTGAACAATATCAATCGAATTCATACCGTAATAAATCATATTGCCTCGGTACAGTTCTTTCTGATACACCCTGTATAGGGCCAAAAAAGGGACTTATACTATAGGCGGGGTACAGGGTTGGGCATAATAGAGGGACAGGATTGGGCAGGGTAAAGGATTGGGCATATAGAGGGGATGTGAATAGGCGTGGGTTGAGCATAGAGGTATAGTGGGACTTGGGCGAGGGTAAATAGTTGGGCATAATAGAGGGACGGCATTTGGGCGGGGTAAGGGTTGGGCATAATAGAGGGGATGGGATTGGGTGGGTAAAATGGTTGGGGCATTTAGAGGGGATGTGAATTGGCGTGGGTTGGGCATATTAATAGAGGTACGGGACTTGGGCGAGGGTAAATAGTTGGGCATAATAGAAGGACGGCATTGGGTGGGGGGAGGGGTGGGTAAAAGGTTGGGCATAGTTTTGTGTGTGGTAAAACCAATAGCCGCGTGGAAAGTGTTAAAACATCTCAAGGATGAGCTTGTCTGTTTAACATTTAACATTTCATTCTACATGTTCTATAGAATATTCTACTCGGATGCAGTATACTTTGACTAATACTCGACTCGTGCTAAAAATGAGGATAAAGGAATCCAGAGACATTATCTATTGATTGGACCAAGACTTATTTCATAATTTCTTTCATTGAAAAATATTAAATAGGACCTTTGAAAAATACTTAAAAATGATCAGAATCGACTTATTGAAAAAGTATATTTTAATTATTTGCATTTAAGCCTATGGACTATTAGGATTAAATATGAAAAACTTATTTTTGTGTAACAATCAAAGGCTATAAGGAATACGGTACTCCATGATAAGAGAGTTTAGGTCTATTATAATAATATCATACTCATTATCAATATAAGATTAAGCTATTCCGTATAAACTACATTACGAGCTTTAGAAGGATATGTTAAACAGCATCATTGATGTAGGCCTATAATGGTACTAATGTTTAAGCTAAGCCCAAATGCTATTTTATAACGTCTTGGGCCGGTGTTAATTTGAATTTGACTGATTTAGGTCTAAGTAAAAGTAAAAAACACATCTGTGAAAGTACATCTGGATACCTTTGAATAAAATGGCAATAGTTTTTTCTCCAAGTGTATTTTAATTGCGATTACGCAGAGCACAGATACAACGTTTCAATGAAAATAGAGTAAATTTTGGGACACCCTTGTACACATTAGCGACCCCCTCCCTTATCTTCACGCTGAGCGATAGGCCAACTCACGCAGAGAGTATAATAGGCCTATTATGACTGTTTGTATGTAAGGCCTACAACAACCTACGACGACGCGTGTAGAGTGATCGGTAGCCTTATTATCAGATTATTGGAGATATTGATGTTGGTGGATGAGGAGGATATCCGGATAAAGCCATGGAGGCGGGAAGATTTGGAGGACTAATTTGTCAAGCGATAAGATTGACATATCAATATATCGATTGATTGATATAGGCCTATCGATTGATTGATATAGGTCAAATTCTGTCTCAGGTTCCTCCTCATCAGCTTATCATGCCTAGATACACTGTATGTAACAATGGTGGCTTGGCGACTTTTTGAAGTCATTTCTTGCAAATAAACGTGTCTTAAACAATAAAAAAAAAATAGCAAAATATTTGGCTGAAGACACGAGCCAAGACATGTCTGGTGAAGCCAGTTTTGAGACATGTCTCCGATAAAACACGAGTCACGTCTCTATGCAAGACGTGTCCCGCAAAGAATCATTTCCATGCAATACACATCTAAAATGTAAGTCTATTGAAGCCAATTTTGAGACATATCTTGAGTTTGTGTCTTCTGGCAAGACATGACATTCCTGAAGACGTGTCTCATACATGTATAAATTGCCCTGCGTCTTGGGTCGTGTCTTCAGCCAATATTTGTAAATGTTGTTTATTGTTTAAGATACATTTATTTGCAAGACATAAAAATAGCGAAGACACCATTTTTACAGTGTATAGGCCTATATACACTGTAAAAAGAAGCGTTTATATTTCTGATAACACTTAATAAACACTTCAACACGTTTATTTTTATGTTTTACGTGTAAAGGTATAGGAGACATTGCATACGATAAACGTTTGCATAAACACTACAACACGTTTAGAGGTATTTGTTGTATAATTATTAACACCCCAACATGTTTCTTATTGCTGATATAAACATGTTGGTGTGTTAATAAATATTACAAAATTACCACTATAAACGTGTTGTAGTGTTTATGCAAACGTGTATCGTATGCAATGCCTCCTATACCTTTACACATAAAACACAAAAATAAACGTGTTGAAGTGTTTATTAAGTGTTATCAGAAATATAAACGCTTCTTTTTACATTGGAGAGGCTAAAGGAGAGTAGGCCAAGTACTAGTTTTGTACGTGTAATATTGCCAAATACTGTTGAATTTGGTAGGACCCTTTTTGATAAGAAAGAAGTGTTTTATATTATAAAATATAGGGTGTTATAGGCGCTGAACCTACACTATACATGAATGATAGACGTTGTATATAAGTTTTAAATTTAAGTTTTTATTAGGAAATGCAATTCTATAAGTATTAGGTTAATGAAATATGATTCCCAGTTTCCCGTTTCATATTTATAAAAGAGTGGGTAGGTGTCTATTTCATTATTCATTATTCATTATTTCACTCAATTTCATTATTGCATCTGAAAGGGGTGTTAACTACTAACTACCTATTGATTTGTATATATTACACCTTAATCAACACTTTAACACTTTGAAAAACAATTAAGGAAGCATTTGTAGATGTGTTATTGAAAATGTCAACAAATCTGTCTGAAATATTGCAACGTCAATTACATCTGAAATCTGAGTAGGTAATGCAAACAATTTCATTATCAACCATATACCATGACACCACTGCCATAAAAATCCCTTTAAAAAAAATCAACAGGAAGATATGCCTGGTATTTTGAGCCACTAAAAGTTTGATTTTTATTCAAGTTTGTCAGAAAATGTAATTTTGCACAAAATAATGAAAGTTTTGATAAAACTGAAAAGTTGGGTCGGTAGGGAAACGGGAAACTGGAAATTAAATACTAGCCTAATTTGTGAGATAGGGTTTTACGACGGGAATTCATATATCAAGGTTAAGAGTAACTGGTTTGCAATCAGACACACTTTTTAAACAAATGTGCTGTGATTAAAAATGTGAATTAATTTCGTTTAGATAATGCATTACACGATGAGGTGGGCTATCCGTTTAGCATATACTTACCATGGCAACACATGTTTTGAATATTATGCATCTGCAACATACGAGCTCTAATTAATAATAAAAGTGTGTGTTTTGGCGCTTTTCTTTGTCTATAGGCCAGTTTATACAATAACCTAATTGATATACAATTATGATTAAAGAGCTTTTCTTCGTTTAGGCCAGTTAACAACAAACCTAATTTGATTATTCCACACATACGGACAATTACAAAGATATTCTAAACATAAAAAAATACATCGTAATCATCTTAATTTTATCAGGCTGCATTTAATCGGAGCATCGCCTTTTATTCCACTCGCTATATCACAAGCCTTAGAGCAGGGACATTATCAAGAGCGCCATCGCTTGATGGCTAGTTTATCTAGTCTCAATTTATTTGTGATTGACAGGTAACATCTTTTGTTCCTCTCAAGTGATTGTCCTAGACAAAAGTCACACGAGTCGATGTACGTACCCGAGTCATCAGGTACCCATCGTTTAAACCCCATGATGCAACGATAGACTGTGGCTGTTAATCAACACATTGAAGTGTGTACGAACGAAATAGATGTCCTTAATTGTTAAGTGTCGTTTAAATCAAAATTAGATTCTTTAAGTGCAACATCTTTTTAACTGCTTTTAGGCGAAAACTCTGTGTGAAAAACGCTTAAAATAGGAAATATAAAGCATTTTAAGCTTATGTTGAACTGTATAATGTTTTTTTCTTACTTAATTTACATCGAATAGATTTAGCTCAGCGGTAAGGTGTCGGATTTGAAATCAGCGGGTTACGGGTTCGAATCCAATCACAGTATGTAGTTTTGTCAATGTTATTTTATTTCGTATTTATTGAGATTTTTTATCCTGAGACAAGTGTACCTAAAGGGATAAGCACCCATTCATACCATTCATGCGCAGTGATCCAGGTCTGATACTGCATAATTACTTTTCACTATCGAAGTGATTATGTAACTCCCTGGTAAATGGGTCTAACACCTTTATTAATGCTAGCACATCCCATTGGTTTTATGTAGCGATCTTTTCAATCAGTGTTCAGGACTTGAAAGCGTGATCCAATTGATATGGTAATAATTGGTTAACATTACACGTAACACTTCAATAGTAAATAGTGGATGGCCAATCGATTATCATCATTCAATTTAATTTGTAGTACGACCTCGTTATTAGCGTCAGCGCGATATATTAATCCAGTCATTCAGTTTAGCGTCAGCGATATTGTAATCCAATGTCATTTCAAATAACCTGAACACGCTTTTAGTATGGGCTGGTTACGACAGATTTGGAAATTATAATTAAAACAATGTATTATAAAATTGAAGTTAATAGTTTGTGTTTGCTTTAATACGAATTGAAACACCATGTGATCTTTTTATTTATGAAAAGATAAGTTTATGAGCTCGACCACATCGAAATATGTATTAATAATTAATTAATTAATTAATGGGTAAATAAATAGATAAATAAATGAATATATTAATTCATTAATTAGGTAAGTTATTAAATCCTTAGACAAAGAAATGAATAAATAAATATAATGTATAACATTAATGTTCAATTAATTGAAAATCAAATGAACACATAATTAATAAATAAACCCATCAAGATAGAAGAAAGTTTAAAAAAAGAAAGAAAATCAATATGAATAAATGTCAATTTAAAAATTAAAAAAATGTAAATAGATAATAATATTAAATAAATAAATAAATAAATAACGTAAAATAATGTAAATAAATAACAATAAGAACTTCAATCAAGATTCGAACCTACGGCTTGTTGATTGAGAGTCTAAAGCTCTACCGACTGAGCTATTTCGAACCTCGTGATATCAATGTATTTTTACAATTTAATGTTTCGAATAACACATTACATCAATTTATAGAAATTGCGTGTGGTACAAATTATGTATGCAGCTTCAATTTTCTTCAGTGGGCACTCTGTTAAGAAAACAAACTCCCTTGTAGTAGAAAATAAGTTGAAAATGGATGCCCCTCCCCGAGAACCAACATGCAAAATGAACATATTTAGATAATATTTGTGTACATATTTTATCAAAGTCACATCATAGTTTATGTACCAAACTTTTTTTTAGACAGTAGATTTCTTGCCGAATTACATATCTGATAATAAATCAAGAATATTTTCTGAGTTACAGGGCGATACGATTCATAATTACTTCAAAATCATAAGTAAAATAAAGACAAAAAAGGTGACTCCAGTGAGATTCGAACTCACGCGCAAAAGTTTCCATTAGACCACCGCCTTAGACCACTCGGCCACAGTGACAGTTCCCGATTACAGTGGCAGAGAATTAACAAATACCAAATACTTATTTGAATGTCGTTATTTCCCAATGACCATAAAATCTGTCCGAGCCGGGGATAGAATATTTTGAAACAACGTGTTATTGCACAAAGGCAACTGATTTTTCTTAATCCTTACAGTTGTAAGTTTGGGCTGATTTCCATTAAAATCCATAAAGGTCCCTTCCCGGTCAATCAATTGCACGAGAACATTATTATATATTATCCCAAAGCTCGCGGTAAACCAGACATTATGCAATTCAAATGTTAATCAGTAAATCAAACAGAAAAGTTAATGTCTACTTCACGGAATTATAATCCCTAAATCGATAGCACTGTCAGACATCAATGACTTATCTCAATACTACATGCAGTATTCATAACATTATCTTAATCAATAACATTGAATAGAGACTGGCCTTGCGTTACATTGCATCACGGTGTATTTTGATGAGCACCGACGAATCGGGTAGAAAGTGAATCAAAAGAAATCAATCATGGGTCATTCATCGATATTACAGACCATTCAGTTTATTCTTGGGATTGACGCGGGATATTTGAAAGGAGAGTAAACTCGCATGATTATGAAATGGGCTTTTTACTTCTGGTAGTTTTGGTGAACAAAGTTTAGTAATTCTAATATCACTACATTAGACGTTGTATTACCTGGATTGTTTTCAAATGAGAATAAAATATAACTTGAGTATATAAGGAAGTACGGAATTCTGAAAATAAATATGATATGAACGTAATTCATTGAGAAAATAAGCTTTGAATCTTACCCGTACTTGTTTCATAGACTTTAAAACATCTTACCATCATGGAATAATAATTCCGTAATTGCTATTCCAATATTTTATATAACACTCCTATAGATAGTGATATCTGATGGGCTATTTCTCTAATATTTCAACATTTTGGAACATAATGATCATTTAAATATAGCGACGATAGACTGCATCCCCTGTTATTATACTTAAATATTAGAATGAAGCAGACGAAGCAACGCCCTATAGCGTCACTAGGCGGCGTTGATATTGCAGTTTATATCCAGGAGGCGTGACCACAGTACCTTTGCGGTTCATGATTATTCACAAACACACAGTTTGAACGTCGAAGAGGGCGCTCGTAATAATGTCCAATTTTTACCTTGTGTAAGGCTTGTGATATGTGACCAATTATCATAACAATATCAATTATAATAACGTGATAATAGTCCTATAAATAAATGTTGTTTTAATCGAATTGAGGCAGACTCAAATTATCATTTGAATTATACATTTTGCATTGCCATTGTGAAGAGAAGAAAAGCGTGCGCATCGTGCCGCGCGGTTTTAGGTGTTAAAGGTGTCAATCATCCAGCACTTGCTATCTACTGTAGATAGTCAAATGGTCAGCTGAGGCAAATCTACAATTTTGGAAAAAAAAGTATTGGAACACTTTCTAATCTAACATCACTCTTCCCCGTGAAATGTTGAGAAATATATCTTCAGTAGTTATTCAAGGTGTCCCAACAATAACATTAATTGTTGGGCTGTGGGGAAGGTAAAATTGTTGTTTAAAATGTCCTCTTCACCTCTTTAACAAAATAAACGTCAGAAAAGAAATCTGCTCATAATATCCAAAACGTGCAACGCGTTCCAGGACTTATTTTTCCTTTTACAAAATAGTAGGTTAGGAAGATTAATATATGAAAGGGGTTCTTTAAAATGTAAAAGTGGTAACAAGTGACTTGACATACTTTTATTTTGTTCCCCATGGACATATGCATGGGATTGTGACTCAAGAAACTGAACACAAATTTAAAAATAAACAACACAAAAATTATGATGCCTATAGACATAATAAAAAGAAATAAGCAAACGCAAGACGTTATGAAACCCACAATAGAGCACAAATCGAAATTATAAGATCATTCTCAAATTATCCTATCATGATTTTGACAAACCTCAGGATGGAGAAACCCTTGCTTGGGTCTAAAACATTTCCTGTTCTTTCCACATGCTTTAATTGATAAATCTTAAACCACTTTACTATGGCCTAAAATAAACTCGAGTCATGCTGTCTCGCTGACATCGATAATCGACAGCTGATCGAATAACAATATTGATAAGCAGCTATCTGGCTATTGTAACCACCTATCTCATTAGCACACTACTGAATAGTCGCCATTTACCCAAATCTCTTGTTTAGACAAAAGAGATAAGTAGGCTTCCTCAATATATAGAAAAGCTGCTATTTTAAGGAGGGGATTTGAGGGATTAATATCTCGTGCTCAAGTATGTCATGACATCGTTACGTCAAAATAATTTCAAGTTGTGTTATTTCAAATTTGGGCATGTCGTTCAATTGGGCTATTTAATCTTTATTAAATGAAGACAGTTAGACTTCTAATACATTAATTTTGCTGACAAATAACCTTACGCACTGAAAAATGGTACAATTTTGAAGCGTATCTTTTTTGGCCTCCTTAAAACCTAAAAGTGTTAACCACAACTTAGAACCTTAAACCTTAAAAGAACCAAATAATATGGTATTTCACAGCTTCTTTGAACTAAACATTGTTTGTTTGACGGACTATTCCACAGAGAATAGTTTATAGAACCGCTTTTAAACCCACTTTTTTGTTAGTATATTTCCCCCTTCAAATTCGATCAATTCCCGTCGAAGTTAATGGTTTACTAATATTTTACCATGGATTTTATGTGCTTAAAGGGGCATTAAGAGATGTGGTGGAGGCAGCGCCCTCAATTACAATATAAGATAAAAAAAACTTGGATTTGTATATTTTTACAATTGTATTACATGTATGAAGTTACACCTATAAGGATTAAGCACAATCAGCCCTCTTTCACAAAACGTCGATTCAAAAATGCTGATCTCCGGCAGATCAGCATTTTACGTCCGACAGTATCCCCCTGCAGTATACGCGTGATACATAACGCGAACCATATTTGCATATAGAAGGCGTTTAAGTTTCAATAAATAGCAATGGTATTGTTTTAATCAAGTTTTGCTGGGTTTTTGTTGGTAGAAACAACAATAATGGCAATTTTTAATGTTCATCTTGAATTCTGAAGTAAATTTTTAAAAATTTAAAATTGTCAACACCACTTTAATAGTTTGGGCTGAGACAAATATACCCAGTCGCTGGGTATGGGCATGGTTAGCAGGTTTATAGGTAAGACTGATAATTTAATACAGTATCATATTGTAGCTGTTCAGGTTCCCATGCTGTTTTGCTTTACACATATATATCATCATAGTGCCAATTAAGCATAATGTAAACACGTATCAAATAGGTAATTTGTGTATTATATACTATTTGGTCTCCTGCCATTTCATAACGATTATTAATCAAATGCAGGTCTAGCATTGCAGATCTCAAATTCTGAAAAATTGAAGAAGAAAAAAAGTTATGACTAAAATAAATAAAATATATATAAAATAAAACTGAAGCGGACCCAAAAAGGAAGAGGCGGGGAGGGGGGGGGGGGGGGGGGGGGGGGGGGGGGGGGGGGGGAGGGGAGATGCAAAACATGTTATTTAAAAAAACCTTTATTATTTAGCTTACTCCCTAATATGGAAAGTGTCAGTTATGACAATTTGCGTTAACACCCAAAAGTGCTTGAATTATGAATGGTAGTGCTAATGATCAGAGTATTGATAAAGCGAAATGTCAATCAAAACAAATTGTACATTAGTCGATACAGTATAAAGAGCATCGTTTTTGTTAGTTTAGATTTAACATCAGGGGGTTGTGTCATCAAAAACTATGCCACACATTTCACGCCCAATATCGTGTGGTATAGGCCTATATTACGTTAGCTATAAAAACGTGTACATTATGTATACTTTCATACTGCTTTTATTAGGCGTTAAAACTAGACTGTTTGTAGCCTGTAGTAGATAAAGGCAGTCTACGTTATTTCCATTGATCAAGTGGCAGTCCTTTGAATAGGTTCTATAGAGCCAATGTAAAAGAGTGGTTTTCCACTCTTTTAAGGAGTTAAATGCAGGACAACACGTTTTTGAGTGGAAAAACACTCTAAAAGGAGTAAAAGGGGATTTTATATAACAATGTTCCACTCTAATTTTAGAGTGGGCATTTTCCACTCTAAAACAGGTTGTCCTGCGTTTCACCCCTTCGCTCCTTTTCGAGTGAATCTCCACTCTTTCCACTTGTTTCACATTTAGAGAGTAGGCCAGCGGCAACCTACGTTTAGAGCTCTTTTCAGAGCCACCGTCTCTGTTCGACACGGCATGCAAGTCAATCTGTACGACTCTTTTCAAAGCCACCAATCTCTCACATGAAACATGGGAAAGGGGAACCTACTCGCAAATCATCAGGCAAGCGTTGGCCTAAATGATGATAATAGTAGAGAAGTAGCAATCTCTAAGCTTTGCTTAATATTATAATTATTTGGTCCTGAAGAAGACAAACCTAATCCTGACGAAAGCTTGATAGTTTTAAACTTGTCCGACGACGAACTCGTTAAACTCTTACTCTATACATATATTTATTGACCAATATATTTGCTTTCGAACATATTAACATGCTCATATAAGTGTTACTCTGATAGCGTTTATATTTCAACACACATTTCATTTAGGTATAGAAACTGAAAGAAGGAATTCCGTTTTATTTGGGCGCATTTTGGTGCTTCATATCAACCTATAAACATGATAAAACTGTTAGCCCCCTGTCAATTTCCCCGCCTTATCAATAATTGCACTTATCCTAACATTGGTATCTTGCATTGTTAACTAACGACCCTACTTCACTTATCCGCTTACGAACTATCACGTTAGGCCTATTATGTCCTCATCTCCGCTCAAGCGTAATGCATGGTTATGATGATGATGTGATGTTGTCTCTTGATCCTCCCTGGCAAACATTGGCATTTTGTGAGTAGTGATAGCCTAAAGTGACTGCTGATAATTATGATGGACCCATGATAAAGTAACAAGTTGTAAATGCCTCTATTATACACTTTCCTTGTGGTTGAATCAATTATAATTATTATTGATATTATAGGTCATTGACCTCAGCACATGGCTCTGACCGGAGGAAGAGGGGTGGGAGGTGAGTCATGTGGGGTGGGGTGGGGTGGGGTGGGGAGGGTAGGCCTATATGCTTAAAATAAGCTTGGAAATTATATATAGGCAATTTATAAGCATGAAAGTTCACTCCCGATCCCATGGAGTACATTGTATACATAAATCACATGACAAATCACTGATCCCCCTGCAGTTTTGAAATACAATTATTATATGTTGAATCCTAAACCAATCCAACAGTCTGCCCAAAACCTCACGTTATGTATGAAGAGAGAGTACATATAGGAGTATCACCTTCACATATTGGTATGGACCATCCTGCCATGTATTGGCCTACCACTTTAGACCTACATTATACTCTACATCTGGAGAAAGAGAGCGTTCAGAAAACATAGCCGCGCGGTTATAACCTCTGTTGACATTTTAGCATTTTGAAGGGGACGTTATATTACAGCAGAAAGGGGGAACCACAGAACACAAGTCTCTTGCCTTCAAATGTAATCATTTAAGACAGGTCGATAATGTCGAGGAGTTACGTGGCAATACAACGAAAGACGAGCCGGAATAACAAGAGAAAGCTCGACACTGCACGGTCATGTTACGGTTTAACTAACCGACACGTAAAACACATTGTTGTTATAAAAAAAAACTACATGTAAAACACAAATTGACATGCAAAAACAATGTTAATTTTGAACCAAACGGCGTGCCATAGTTGAGAGAGGCACCGATTTGGGCTATTGAGGAGGCACGAGTCTAATGCTACTAGTAGAACTACCAACGATCATGAGGATCTGCAATAAAATGGAGGGCGCTATTTATGATTCATTCCCATTCAGACGGTGCCGGACATGGGCTCGTTCACGAATATTCAAGGTTACATTATGCGTACGGAAAAGAAAAAAGGATACTTACACTACATGCTGGTGTTCCAACCCCAAAGCGTTCTTTTGTTGAAATACCGTAATTTAGTTCCAACTAAATGTGATGAATTTCCTAGAATCATAATATGATTAAAACAATAAAAACCAAAAAAGTTTAAAATTTACGGCCAAACGTGTCGTTTCTGTTCCCTTTCAGACGGCGACCAGTTCTTTTCCAATTTGGCCGCTCAGATGCTATAAAAGACATTCAGCAATTAGGGCGAGAGCCATTTTTCTTTTGTCATTGTTTTTTCTTCTTCCAAATTCGAAAATACACGTGTTGGAAAGTGAATCACCAAAGAAAAACCCATTCATGCAAGCGCATTTCGGCAACTTTTGACAAATTTGCACGTTTAATGGCAAGCGCGGAACTTTAGGACATTTTGTGCATTTTCTACATTTTACAACTTTAGAAAAGTGTGTGCATTTTCCAGCAACCTTGGAAAAAACTTTTTGAAATAGAACCTGTTGTCTGTAAGGTATATTTACCTTTAAAAGTGCCCTATTTGAAACGGACATTACTTAATCATGAATTTAGTTTAATGGCATTATATGGAGCCCTTAAATACTTTTATATTCTGCCATTTTTATGGCACACTTTTTAATTGACCCCCTAACATCAAAAAGACTCAAACCACGGTCTCAAACCAATAACGTACCGGTTTATACAACACGCTAAGGGACTCTACAATTAAACCGGGCAAATCACCGGTGTATTCCCTGTTCATGAGCCCTAGTTCTTCTAAGCCCAGCGCAGGCAAAAATAATAGTTGCAGAAACGGCATACGGTAACTATTGGCCCCCTTACTGGGAGGAAAAATAACGAATTTCACGAGAAACTAAAAGTTTAATAAAACGAGATTTTGGCACCGTTGTGATAGACTCGTATGTCTACCTAACTGTTGATATTTTGCGAAAAATGATATCTTTGTGAAGCGAGTGACTTTAAATTAAAAACAGAAAACGCCAATTGAAAAAGGCGCGTGTTTGTTATAAGGCCAGGAATGATACTTTTGGGAAAAAGCGGATGAAATTTAACATGGACCTCATACGAAGCGTGGTGGAATCACGAGTTGTTTCTAGTAGCGTGCGCATGTAACGTAGATCTTACACGATATACGACGTATAGGGTAGAGTGGGGACATCCCGAAAACAGTTTTTTTTTATCAGGCGGTCGCACCCGGGAAGCAAGCTTTATTTGAGATGTCATGGTAACGAGAACCAAATTGCACACGACATTACCATATAGGCCTACATGATCATACGCGGCGTCTAAACATCTTGAAATGGTGAGGATTGTCAAAAAAGCTAAAAAGACGTCATATACATCAAACCAAGACCTGAGACACTGATGTGGTAGTGTCGAGGGCAAGTATAGTGAGAAAGATACTTTTCCACCAGTTGATTTCAAGACTACTAATACTATACCAAAGTGCAAACAAGAAATATTTTAGTTCATTTTGTAGGAATTGAGGGGATTTTAATTGTGTATCGGACTGCCAATATTTGGACAAATTAATCTGCTATGACAAAATGAGGGCGCAACATCAGTTGCCAAATGTCAAAGGCTTGTTTCTCGAAATGTTAGGTTACCCGTTACAGGTTACATAAATCTATAGTAGGCTTCAAGATCACACATCATGAAATTTAAGAAAAATGAGAGAAGTTGCGAAATCCAGTCGCTTTATAAGCGCATAAATGATGACGTTTTGTAACACCCATACATGTAAAACTAAAAGAAATAGGTTGTCTCTCATAGCGCGCGGTGTCTTGGACGGTGTGCAATCAAAGTGAAACCATTATTTTTTATAATTAGAGCGTTGCAATTGCAACTATTAGTCACTCATGACTGCTTTCATCAAGACTAACTTTGTGTTCGGATTAACCCCACCCTACCCTATTAATAATACGTTCGATTCAAATGTGTGTTAAGTTATACCTGTTGTGAAATTGCTTGTTTTATTTATCCTCTGTATGGGGTGGGAACAACGGTACTCCACTTACTCGGCATTTTGCATACGCCCTAATTTCCTCGGTTCATCTGTGCGACTCTGCGTTTTTATTGGAAAGTTGGATCAGTATCATGATATGGAGGGTGTAGGCTAATAGGAACAGAAGTAAAATAACGGGTTGCATAGTTACAACTTCGACCGCGATAACATAAATACTAAACTAGTATGCCCAATTGCCCTTAAACAGCTTTAAAAGGTACATCACATACAGCTTCGATTTGAGACATTTTTGGATAAATTTGAATTTCTGTCATTGTTGGGATTGACCTCCCGAAAGGAATCATGCAAAAGCATATTAATACAGAAACACAAGTCAGTTTGGTTTTGAGTGAGTTCAATTTATTAGCATATGGATAACATTAGTTGTTGGATAACATTTTAACCAGCTTTGTTTTTACACAAAGCGTCAAAATATCAATCAATGACAACATCTGTTATCATCTTGTACCCGATTCAATGATTGTCTGTTCTCCCGGTTTCAATAATGATAGAGGAGCAACTCAGCATATGATCACTCCATCACCATTGGAAATTATTTCCTCATCATTCATCATTCATGAGATGACAGTGATGTACCACACCCATAATTGATACGGCCACATTGGGACCTGAGGAACACACATCATTATTGAGAATCATCAGGTACTGATGTGTTCAAGATGATGACAGATTTTGTCATTGACCGAGGCATCAAACAGGTTGTTGGTCCATGCACATGATGCAAGGAAATAATTTTCTGACATCATCAGCGAATCCATTGATTAATGAGACATTTAATAGTCCTGTCATTTGTGAACAATTTATTTTTTAGCACCCATCCCCTATCATGCCCAAAGGGCAAAACAGGAAACGTAAAATTTGAAAACCTTCAATGAGATAAATCATGATGAATTAACGCGAGTGTTTGTGAGCAATAACTTACACGACTTATGTAACGAGACGGGGTGGAGGGAGTGCAATTTGTCAGTATAAATGTCTGAAACATATGGACATGGACTATGGACGTATAAATTATAGGGCTCCAATTGACTCGTAACTCTGCTTTACAAGGGGATATCTGGAATCGGTTTTCTAGCTTCATACAGTCATGACACAGTGACGTCGGAAACCAGGGTATCTATCTAGCGAAGCATGATGGAGACTCGTACGCTAGATAAATGTTCCTTTTTTCGAAGTCTTAATCGTTGAATATTTAGGTTATTATTATAGTGGCAAGCAGAGAAATACATCCAAAGACTATGGATAGGGCTCCAATTGACTCGTAACTCTGCTTTACAAGGGGATAGGTTATGATCGCGTTCGCTTGCATATGGAGAACTCGAAGAGCATAAAGAGGGAACGAGAATGGCCCACACGTGATATTATTCGACAGGTCTATTGTAAAATCGAGAAAACACTAAAACATTCATCAGATATGGCATTCTTTCTTGTCTCACAAAAGATGACCAGTCAGTATAACTTTCAATTATTTCATCACCAACCCGACTTGACAGGTCCCTCCCTGTTGGATACGCATCATTATTCAATTACATTTCAACAATGTAACCCATGTTGTTACCTATGACATAATCGCGCCTCACATTACGCACATAAGTTGACATAAGTAACCCTAAGACACACCTTACGTAACATTTCGCCGTTTTACGTGAAATCTATCTGGACGTATAAAAACATCGGATTTAAGGATGATATTATGACAATAAGCAAATACAACGCTATTAGCCTATGATGCGCTGTTTTCTTATATATTACGTAAGGTATCAGTTTTTGGAATGAAAACAAGTGGGTGAATTCTATACACCATCAACAAAATCATACGCACCTGTGTAAATGATTGTCCATGACTCTCTTTGTCTTGAAAGAAGCAAAACAATATTAAACATGATATTGGTATATCTAGATCTTCCTTTCATCGAAAGAACCCCAAACTCGTGAAGCATTGTATTAAGCTTATCCCGTCATTATGTAAGCATGTACCCGGGTAAGTAACTCAAGCCCAGGGTGGGGCAAACCAACCAAACAAAGCATGTTTTACCAACAAAAAAAACCCGCATAAATATCGTGTTACGCGTCACAAGGGGTCCAAAATGGGCATTTTTACAATATTGAAATCATCCCCGTTCTGCATCAGCAAACACCAGCTTGCCTATCCGTAGCAAAATCCCCATCCCTGCTAAAACGCCTATTGTGGGGTGGGTGGTGTTGAGGTGGGAGTGGTGGGGGGTGGGGGGTGGGTGGGGGGGGGGGGGGTGGGGGGTGGGGGGGGGGGAAGCGGTTATCGTTAGGGCAACTGGCTCACGCTCGCTAACTTTGATCATGCTTTGTTACGAATCACCACCGATTGATATAAAACCTAATCATGCTATAATGGCAGTATCAAGGGCAGTATCATAAAACGGAACCGATGAACACACATACAACATGTATACAGCGTGTATCAAAAAGAACGCAACACTTTTTGTCGAGAGCTGTACGGTCACAGTAAAAGACAAATCACTCAAACACTTATATATTCTGTTAGGTCTACTTATTGGCTATCACATAGTCAAATTACAACGATATCGATTATTTATTCGCTGAGATATTAAAGGTATAAGTAGAGAAGTGCAAAACACGTTTTACCACAGATAGTCAATTACATCGTTCGTTCTATGGTCGTTCTTTCATAAATTAAAGTTCATAATCGATGCATCTTAAAACAAGGACAGCACTTTGAGGGTCGAGCAGCACCATATGTCCCATTCCCATTCACAACAGACTAACAAAAACTGATTCATACAAGACAATTACTACCTTCACCTGTTCACTGGACTATTCCATTTGTTTATCTTTTGAATAATGTGCCATAAGGTTTTATTTATGACATTAATTAACAAGAGAAAAAGAGAGAGGATTTGCAAACAGACTTTTTTGTAATCTGGATTTTCAAGTTGTGTCATTAACTATCAACTAATTTATTGCCAGATTTAATTAATATTGATATGATACTGTAATAGCCAGACATTTGATACCTTTAGCATGACATTTTCTTCTCGGAATGATGAGTTTGATTCCAATTATTTAAGTACAATGAGTTATTGTGTCTTGCTAATATTCACCTGACAAGAAAATCAGGCATACAGGATAAACGATGTAAAACGTGTTTTGCACTATTGTTGATATCTCAGCGAATCAATAATCAATATCGCTGTAATTTGACTGTGTGATAGCCAATAAGTACAGCTAACAGGATATATAAATTTCAGAGTGGTTTGTGATTTGCCGTAATCAAAGAGCTCGCGACAAAAAGTGTTGGTTTTTTTTTGGATACACCCTGTATAGTAAAAATGACCCCATATAGCAGTTGGTGCATAGTTGACCCCGGGGTAAAAATTGACTAATAAAGGGTCAACATAATATTTGACTAATACAAAGGGATAAATATTGACTTATACACGGGTAAATATAAATATTGACTAATAAATGGTCAAAACTGACTAATTTTGACCCTTTATAATTTCTAATTTAGTCAATTTGGATCCTGGTCAACTAACTGCAATGGGGTCGTTTTTGACTACACATTTAAACAATGAGCCCATCCAGGCTTGAACTATCCATAGTTATCAAATCATGCACTTACGTCAAAGAATGATTTTGGCCCTATGGTTTGAAGGCGTTTATAGTCAAAAGGTGGCTTAATTAGTCGGATAAACCATAAAATGTTCCCTTATTTTGCGACTGTTCCGCGTTGTTAGTTGTAACATAACGAAAGCCCGCTAACGAATACACGGGGCTTCGATATCCGGATGCAAAGACTACGTTAATATCAACGGATAATTATAATTTTTAAAATGATACTAATAAAACACTTATGAAAAGCAAAAACACTTGGCTACCCATAGAAAGTTTTTGCATTTTCAATATCATCATTACTTTTCCCAACAAGGTCACATTTCACCAAAATGATGTTTTCAAGAAAAATGGCACTTTTCAAGATTCTATACGAGTTTGTGGGCATAAATCAACACACAATTAAATGTAGATGACCCGATCACATTCCGATTTTCAACTTGAAGTTTTCTATTCTACATGAAAGGTCATCCTTAAAAAAGTCGTGTTCCAAAGTTTGAGTTGCATAGCTCTAATGGTTCTTATTTTAGACGCACAAGATGCTGTGAACTGTACCCATTGAGTAGTACACAAACTATATCGGTGGTTACCACCATTCGCGGTAATTCGACGTTATTTCATCGATTTCTCCGTAATTATACCGATTTAGGCCGTCAAATTTCAGTATGATGATGAGAAAAATACGAGCTTTCATATGATATGAAAATCTCCGTATGTTTGAAATAATTCTGTGTTACGAAAATGTGATCGGGTCATTGCGTTTTGAAAGATTGAAACATTTATGAAACGGGGAAATCCTTGGCTACCCACACAAAGTTTCCCCTTTTCAACATGTTCAATACCATGTTTACTTTACCCAACACATCACATTTCCCCAAAATGATGTTGTCCGAAAAGTGGCACTTTTCAACGATACAGGGAAGTTATTGACGTGAATTGGGTAGTCATGAATGAAATAAAATCATTTTATTTTCAATTTCAAATAAGGACCAGCTAAAAAAATTGAAAATAAAGACAATTCAAATTAAATTTTAACAACAGCACTGGAGACATTTTTGTAACTTTCTTTCATAAAGTGCTTCTTTTTCTGAAAACATCACTTTGGGGGAAATGTGAATGTTTTAGAAGAAGTAATCATGCTATTGAAAAATGGGTATAGCAAATGGGTATAGCCAAGCGTAACTAAACGTTTCAATTTTTCAAAAGGTACATTTGTGTTTGGAGTTATGCAAACAAACGCGATCAAATTTTAGGGGGGGGGGGGGGGGTGACTTACTTTTTTGACCCTTTTAGTTGATATTCCAACTCCATCGTTAAAGGATGAAATAATTTAGTTCCAAATGATGAATTTTCTAGTCACCAGTGTCTACGTAAACTGGTTCCATTTACATAACATTGCAATGAAAAGCATAATATGTTGCATATGTTAATTAAACGATGGTCTTTAAGAAAATCATCGTATAATTGAAGCGACTTCAATTCAGTCCTCTCTAGTTTTTCTTAAAGACCCGTTATTGTTTTGAATAACACGTTCGTTTTAGTTGGGATTCAACTTCGTTGTTAGTTTTAGGGAAAAGTTTGGCACCGTAGTGGTAAGGTGCTGGATTGCGACAAACTCTTCTTAAATGTCCACCGTCGTCTGGCCCGTATGGTGCCGCAGTTTTACGCCCGCATAGTCATGAAATCAGTTTTAATAATCCCTGCATCAGCGAGGGCGCTGTTAAAGATTATGTGGCGGTCAGACGACGGTGGCTACGAACGGCCGTTAATTTTGAATTTCCGTTGGTTTCAATGTAACAATGGATTTTGATTATATGACCCCATAAAATTCATCATAGGTTAGAAGAATTTTTTTCCAATCCAAAACCGTTCGGGATGGCTAATCACCCAATTGTAAATGCTATTTTTTAAAATTTAAACCGTTGTTAAGCGGTCGTCCCATTCACTTGATCAGGGAACCTCGTTCGCATATTTTAACCTGAATACTCGTGAATACGCCTATGTCTAGCGTCGTCTGGTGCTGAGACTAGTATACCTGCTAGTCTCAGGTCTGGTGGCGGTAACATAATTGGTGCACACGATTTGCTTGAATTTTTTAAAACAAACAAAATATTTTCACAAATTATAGCTGTTATTATTGGCACTCAGATATGCTGATAGAACAAAAAATAATGTTAGGCTTTAACTAAAACACGCCCACTAAATAAGGATTTCAGACATATCACTCACACATCTAACAGATTTGATCTCAAATATGCCCCGTCAACGATTATTCTTTGTTGAGTAATATACAAATACTACATGTAGAGGGGAAATAGAGCAAAACTATTTTCCCGAGGTACTGGCTACGGGCCTGTGATAGGCCCGTAGCCAGTACCGAGGGAAAATAGTGTGCCTATTGCCCCGATCATACCATGTAGTATTTGTTTTATTACACCTCACTGTGACTCTGGGGATGAGGTTGTAGGGAAATAGTCAAAACTATTTCCCTAGGGAAATAGTACTTGTGATAGGAATTGGCCAATGAATTGCCATGATTAGTTCATGAATATTTTTGAGGTGTAATAACAAGAGTTATTTATTTTGAGCTCTTCTCAAGCCTGTTAAAAAGAGTTATTCCAAAATTGAACTTATTGGATCCAGTCTAATGTTTGATTTGGGCCCTTTTCATGTAAACTGCTCACAAAAAGTTAGGAAACTTTTTTTAATCAAGTATATTTTTATTACCCTCTTTGTATATGTTATATATCAATGGAATGCTGAAGTGTTCCTCTTTAAAATGATACCACATTTGCAATGATTACATGTTGTTGAACTTGGCCACATGAATGAGAATGAGACAAAGTCACAAATCAAATGTGCCAAAATTACCTTTATCTGTGCTAAACAGTCAATAGGTAATGATCAATAATCAAACCGGTCATGCTTGAGAACCATGAATGGTTTACACAAAGATTTGCACCAGTGAGCACAACACACACACCCCAACACTCATCTCTTTAGAAATCATTGTTTGGGTATTTGCAAGACTAGGTTAACGGCTGGAAGGTCATGAAGGTAAGTGATGGAAGGTTTAGGCCTACAACTTGTAAAAATGTCTAAGACACGGTAAACGTTTAAAGATTGAGATGTCTTGCTTGTTTTCATTACAGTGTCAATTTGTTTGTTCACACAGTAACACAAAATTGCTAATTTTGGCACATTTGATTTGTGACTTTGTCTCATTCTCATTAATGTGGCCAAGTCCAGCGACATGTCATCATTGCACATTTGGTATCATTTTAAAGAAGAACACTTCAGCTTTCCATTGATATGCAACATAATACAAGAGGGTACCACATAATAAAACTATACTTGATTAAAAAAAGTTTCCTAACTTTTTGTGAGCAGTTTAGATCAAATTGTGCATTTTAAAACATTTTTAGTTTCCTAAGAAAGAGATAAAAGCCCACGAAGTAATAGCCCATCTTAATCATAACATTTATTAGATACGTTAATACATGCAAGAGGGATTCAAAACAACCCACGCTGTATTTTTATGTATGTTATAATTTGGACTGATCATTTCAGAAAGAAAATCAGTTCTCAGAATACACAGAAAAACATCAGTGACTGATATGTTTTGCTTAGTGTACTGATATATGCTTTTCTCCATTATGTTTTCTGAAAGGGCTCACCTCCCTCTTTGGACACGTCACTTGGCCTAATAGATCATGGTATAAGCAAAATTTGTAATTGGTTATTTATTCCATTTGAAAAATATACACCCCCTTGGTAGTCTTTGTCAAAGACACCTCGCAAAATTACTTGTCGAACGTCAATATCGGACTATTGGAAGACATGTAACGTAGATTAAGTTCATTATGTCTGTCTCATCATTCGCCATTTTGTTTTTCTCAATTAGATGTTGCTTTAAATGTTATTGAGTATTAATTTAGATTTAGATTTAGACATGACCTTTTAATCTTCCACACAGGGAGTGTAGATTTCCAATAGAGTCACCCATGGTTGTAACCCCATTTGAAACTGTCACTCCCTGTAGGTGGGGAAGACAAGGTCGTGTCTTCCATACACATGATACAGGGTGTGTGAATTTCTAATGGAATAGCCCAATGAATATTGCTTAACTTTTAGACTTTGAATACAAGAGGTTTGGATGGATGTTTTTTGTGTGAATATTCCCTAAAGACTGCATGAATATTCATAAAGGACTACATGAATATGAGACAATACTTTTTGTACACCTGAGATTGTCCAGTTATCCATCTAATCCTATTGATTTCAAACACCTATTTTGTTATACAAACACAAAACAAAAACTCGACGAAGCAATCCTTCTGACATGTTCATATTTTATTAATATCAAAAAGATACAGAGACATACAGTACAGTAAAAAAATCAATTGTATTTCGGAGCAGTGACGTATAAATTGACTAAACATAAATTATTTTAGAAAAAAACCCCAAATAATTATATTGTTAAATTCCACTCTATGAAAAGATAATGAATCACTGTTTAACAGTCATAAAGACAAAAAAGAGAAGCATGTTGGTGTATTCATGGAGTTTTGAGTTGAGTTTCAATTTTCAGATTTTGAGTATTGAGTTTCAGATTTCCATTTTAAATTTCAAGAGTTATGAGTTTCTGTAAACGGGATAAAATGTTAATTTGAGAGACATTGTATCTGTAAGCTGCTTCCAGGAAATAAGTCAAATAATTTTATAAAATGTTATTGGTAAAATAGATTTTGGCTACCTTTTGAAATCCAAGATCACTAAAGCAAATGAGCCAACTATCTTATTGCTGTTCTTTGTTGTTAGTTCCTTGGTCCTGAAAACATGAATATCTACACAAATTTTAAAAGCCTCTATGATAATATAGGTCGAAATTCATTTTTTTGTTTGGTGGCCATTTTGAAATAAACGATGAACAGCTTAAACCAATTATGTTTTTTTTACTGTTCTTATTGAACACTTTAAAGCATGGCTATACCATATAAGAGAGCATCCCCAACAATGTCCATGGCAACATGGAAAAAATCGATCAAATGGGTCTCCTGAAGATAGTTTACCATCTTGGAGTACAATACATGGGGGATGCTACACAAGGACTATAATTATTGTAGCCCATGCACTACTGGAACCTCGTTAACACAAAGTTGCCCGGGCCGTGAATTTTAGTTTGTGTTAACAGGAATTTGTGTTATCCAGTCATATCATAATGGTAAAATACAAACGTGGGACTTGAATAACACTTTGTGTTAACAGGAATTTTGTGTTAACAGTTTGTGTTAACAAGGTTCCACTGTACTAGCTTTTTCTGCAAGATTTTAGGTTGATATGTTAAACGAGCAAGCGTGCTGTTCACATGTTGGTTGTCTCGCAACATACCAAATATATCAATAAAGTGATTGATAGGAAGAAAAATGTCAAAATATTGGGTCTTTATTACAATTTTAAATTTGTTGGGTGCGCACAACTTGTGTGGAAGTATAAGATTGGGTCACTGGGTGACAAAATCTTACAATAGGAGTGAACCCTTACAGTAAGGCGAGGAAAAAAACTACACCCTGTTTTACGGGCTCGACTGACCCACTCTTTGCGTTTTTCTTTTTTTAGAAACCTTTTTCTCAAATCATGTTAAATCAGCCGTTTTTTTTGCTGAAAATCTGCCGAAATTTTTTGTCAAAAAATCGCCCGACTGACCGACCCTACTTGACAGGTCTTTCCGCCCGTAAAACGGTGCTTTTTTTCGTCGCCTAACTATCAACATTGCAGAATAATTTTAAGGGCCCATACCCGTGACAAAAAAAAATCTGGATATTGTCACTGTTCTGTCAACACTTTGTATCTCCATCTGGCCCTTCAGCATGTATAAAGTAATAATTCTTAGGTACACATTTTTGGGCAGTCTGCTCTATCAAACATGATCAAGCTCCAAAAACACATGTAATATAACCTTGAGAGTGTTCTTGCCCCTGAACTTGTGTAAAGCAACACATCCTATTGATATTAACCGTTGGCCAGTTTTACTTCATACATGCTGAACATGCTGAAGGGCCGGACAAACATACAAGGTTTTGACAGAACATCAATGCCATTTTCCTCTTTGAGATAGAACAGGGACAGTAAGCTTTTTATTTCAAACACATATTTGTTATACAAACAGAAAACAAAACCACACTCAATTCTTCTGTCATGTTCATATTTTATTATTGTTATAAATAAAGATCCAGAGACATACAGTACAGTCAAAATCAACATTACATTTTGGAGCAGAGTGAGGGTAAAAAGTCATTTAAAAAATGAGAAGCATGTTGGTGTGTTCCTATTCATTGAGGTTATGTTTTGTTTTTAACTTGGGCTACACTGTGTTACATGGGCCTATATGAAATATACCTCCTTTCACAGTTTCAGTAGAATATATCAAAAGGTATTTACCTTCTAAAGGGTATGAAACCATATATATTTGGAAAGCTTATAATATAAGAATTGTAAATATAGTAACTATAAATCAAATATACAGGGTGAACTAATCATTATAAAGGGTGTAACAATTAGAATTCTATAAAAAATAATGATTTCTTTTTTGTCTTCCATTGTCTAAATGCAGGACCTATTTAAAGGCTAGGCATGTTTTTGTTGTAATTGAGTAAATAACCCATCCAACCATATACAATATTAATTGATCAGCATATTAGTATATATATAGGGTGGTCAAAATACAAAATTGTAAATACTGTAAAAGATAACTAAATTATGCAAATACAAATTAATTCAAACTATTGTTTTTACATACAAATCAGAACCTTGATAACTCTTTTCCAAGTTTCCTTCAATTAAAATTTTGAAACCTAGACCAAAAACGAAGGTTTATTCCTATATCACTCATTAATCATATTTGGAAATTAATAAAGGCTAAGAATTAGAAAGCTCTATTACAGACAGTGTTCAAATTAAGTGGTAATCCAGGCTTTCTGAAGCCAAACAATGCTGGTGGGTAACCTCAATCTCAATGCAGGTTATCCTTCGGATTACCATACTTTTGAATATTTGTATTTTAGATATTTGGTAGACAACCAAAAACATTGGCGGATAACCTGATTTCATAATATGGTTATCGGCTGGGAAAACCTGATAATTGTTCTTAATTTAAACACTGATTACAAAGACAATGCTCCATTTCACCCATACACTGTAAAAATGGTGTCTTACAGAACCATGTAAGACACGTCTTAGCAATAGACATGTCTTCAACAATAGATAACAAAGAAAACAAAAACAAGTGTCTTGCCTGAAGACACTTTGTAAGACATGACTCAATTAAGTCGGTTGTGAGATGTCTTCAATAAGACAAAAGTCATGTATTTATACAAGATATCTTGCAAGAAGACATGTCTCAATTCAAGACACTTACAATTTGCAAGACGTGTATATAGAAGCCAATTTTGAGACACTTGTGTATCTGGTGTCTGCTGGTTAGACATGACTTGCATAGAGAGATGACTTGTGTCATCATGTCTTCTGGCTTCATGTCTATTGCCAAGACGTGTCCTACATGGTTCAGCAGTTATCTCCTCCTCCACATCCATTCCCTTAACCACCCTGTCTAATTATGCTTATACAGTCATCAAAAAAAGTAACTATACAGGTAATAAATGTACTTTTAACTTTAAAAATATATATCCTACGTAGAAATATCAAATCATAAAGTTGTTGAGAAATTTATCTTCTTTAATATGAAATATTGCACGCTAGGATCGGTTGAATATTTAAGAAGTGACAATCCAAAATGTAAGGTAAAGTCACAATTTCAAATTCACATTTTACATTTCAACACGGGGGAGAGAATGACAGGTAGCGTGTGTGTGGCGTATTGATCCATCGGAACAATGCGGCCGACTGTCCAGCCTGCGCATGCATCCCCCAATTGCACTACCGGTAATCGATAAGGTACCCGTAGATTGGCCCGCATGTAGAAAATAAAAATGTGAAAATGAAAATCGGACTTCTCCTTATATTTTTGAGGGCCACCTCTTAAATAATCACCCGATCCTAGCGTGCAATATCTCATATTAAAGAAGACACATTTCTCAACAACTTTATAATTTAATATTTTTAGGTAGGATATATATTTTAAGAGTTAGAAGCCCATTTATTACCTGTATAGTTACTTTTTTTGATGACTGTATAGCTGTATTAATTAAATCAACAGTGATAGATTTGTTTATCTCTTCAGATTATTGTTAAAGGGTATTACATTACCTTTAAAATAAGACCAAACACAAGTCAATTTCATAGAGGGTTACACAAGTACAATAGCCTTAAGACAAAAACATAATTAAAATGTAACAAAACCACCTTTTATGGGTGCCCAGGTAAAAAATGTGACCTTGAATTTTGAGTTTCAAGTTTCAGATTTAAAGTTTCAAGTATTGAGTTTCAGATTTCAATTTTTAAATATAGAGTTTTGAGTTTTATTTAGGGAAACTGAAAACAAATGTTCATATGAGTGACATTTTTATCTGTTAGCTGCTTCCAAGAAATAAGTCAACCAATTTTAATTTGATAACCCTGTTCTACAGGCAAACAAACCTCTCCGGTAGTAGAGCCTGTGGGAAATGCCGTAGAGACAGAAACTTGAGAGTGGTCACCTTTGAAATTCAAGATCGCAATCTCAACCACTTTTCTGCCCATAAACAAAATGACATTAACATAATGACATTAACATAATTATACACTGATACTGTAACAGTTAGACTTGAGCAAGTCTAAATACACATATTTTCTTGTACCGTAATGTGTTTTGATCATTATGCAAATCACTTTGCCATACTTGCTTGCCTGATTGCTTGGTTGTGTACTGAATTTCCTGATTGATACATGGACAGACCAACCCACAGACAGACTTTGCGTATTATTATATCTATGATATAAAATAATTTTGAGAGCATTACATAACAAGACCAAATAAAAGCACTCGCCATTTTATCCATCGATAAGTCAATTTTAGTTAAAGGGACACTGAGAGATTTTCTAGAAAAATAGATTTCCTTACATATGACCCAAACAGTATTTTTATTACTTCCCCTGGTTACGGTAAGAGTGTGAGATGGTTGATGTCTCTGTTACAACCATGAAGAGGAGGCTCTGTGCTGATGGGCTTAATGGTAGAATCGCCTGTACAAAACCAAAGCTGACTGTTGACCATAAGTGAAGACACCTTAAATTAGCAAGGGCCCGTTTAAATTGGACACAAGAACAGTGGTCTAAGGTGGTGTGGTCGGATGTAAGCAGGTTTGTTCTGTACCAGAACATCAAAAGATGACAATATGCGAGATGAGCAGAAGAGGCTTATCATGAAAACTGTGTCCAAACATACAACCACCCGACAGATAGACAGACACAATATCCCCAAGCCAGGGGAGGGCGGGGGGGGGGGGGGGGGGGGGGGGGAGGGGGATAAACAGAATAAAAATAAATTTATAAATTAAATACAGACATTCTTGTTTAATATCTTAACAATTATCTAACATGTAATGTTTTGATTGTGTGTTTTGTGAATTCATTTCTTTATAGATGCGATGCAAAAGATTGGTATCACAAACAGCAATATAGTAATCTGCCAGAGGAGTGACCTGGTCGCAGATGAGATATATCTGCTCGCAAAAGGTAAAGGGTCTAACGACTTTGGGGATTTTTTTGCGATGAATGAGGGTCTTAATAGACGCATACCACAGGAAACAGCAGAAACTCAGGAAGCAACATGAAAAGAAATGGATCAAATGTATGAGAAGAATGATGAAGCAGGTGTAGAGGAAAACATGATGAAGACATATGCTACCACACCCCAACAGATTAACCAGAAGGACTGTGATCTCAATAAGCTCAAATATGACTGGCCTTATTTGTTCAGAGTCAAGTACTTCTTGCAGCACTTAAATCATCTCATGGACTTTAACTGCCCC
Organism: Ophiura sarsii; assembly: GCA_035610835.1. Lineage (NCBI taxonomy): Eukaryota > Metazoa > Echinodermata > Ophiuroidea > Amphilepidida > Ophiuridae > Ophiura > Ophiura sarsii. The sequence goes on along the minus strand of CM069449.1, from coordinate 67,916,445 downwards.
TGGTTACAGTAAGAGTGTGAGATGGTTGCTGTCTCTATTACAACCATGAAGAGGAGGCTCTGTGCTGATGGGTTTAATGGTAGAATCGCCTGTACAAAACCAAAGCTGACTGTTGACCATAAGCGAAGACGCCTTGAATTAGCAAGGGCCCGTTTAAATTGGATACAAGAACAATGGTCTAAGGTGGTGTGGTCGGATGTAAGCAGGTTCGTTCGGTACCAGAACAACTCAAGACGACAATATGCGAGATGAGCAGAAGAGGCTTATCATGAAAACTATGTCCAAACCTACAAACACTCGACTGATAGGCAGACAATATCCCCAAGCCAGGGGGAGGGGGATAAACAGAATAAAAACAAATTTATAAATAAAATACAGACATTTTTGTTTAATATCTTAACAATTACGTATACATGTAATGTTTTGATTGTGTGTTTTGTGAATTTATTTCTTTATAGATGCGATGCAAAAGATTGGCATCACAAACAGCTATATAGTAATTTGCCAGAGAAGTGACTTAGTGGCAGACCACATTGGAGGGTCTGAAAGGAAGACGATGGATATCTTAATAAGGCAGAAGGTGGCGTATTAATTGTGGACGAGATATATCTGCTCGCAAAAGGTACAGGGTCTAATGACTTGGGGGGGGGGGGGGGGGGGAGGTGATTTCCACATTTATGCGCTTCTTGGCATTGGCAGGAAAACACCAGAAAGAGCATGGGCCATCGGCAATGTTTTTCTGGGATACGAGGGCAGAATGGAAGACTTTTTTGCGATGAATAAGGGTCTTAATAGACGCATACCACACAGGGTTATGCTACCTGACATATCTAATCAGCAAATGCTGAAAAAGGCGGACGGCGGAGTTTTAATTGGAGATGAAATGCTACCTGCTTGCAAAAGGTACAGGATCTAATGACTTTGGGGGAGGGGATTTCCACATTAATGCGTTTCCTGGCATTGGCAGGACAACATCAAGAAGAGCATAGGCCATCGGCAATGTTTTTTCTGGGATATGAGGGGAGAATGGACGACTTTTTTGCGACGAATGAGGGTCTTAATAGACGCATACCACACAGGGTTGCGTTACCTGACATATCTACTCAGCAAATTATGAAAATAGCGGCTGAACATTGTCAAGGTGGAAGCAGGGTGCAGTGTTACGCACCTTGACATTCTAAGTTTGAGGTCTGCCATGGAGGAAATTCCATGCCTGGCACTAACAAGCATGAATGCAAAAGGTACAGGATCTATGACTTTGGGGGAGGTGATTTCCACATTAATGCGTTTCCTGGCATTGGCAGGACAACATCAAGAAGAGCATAGGCCATCGGCAATGTTTTTTCTGGGATACGAGGGGAGAATGGACAACTTTTTGGGTCTTAATAGACGCATCCCACACAGGGTTGTGCTACCTGATATTTCTCCAAACCAAATTGTAAAAATCGCACTCACAATACTTAAGGTGGAAGCAGGGTGCAGTGTGACAGACATGACCAGAAGACATATCAGAGATGATGGACATCCAGGTCCTATCCAAATATGGACTTGCAACTGCAGTAGAACATCTTTAAAATAAAGTTGCCCGGGCTTCTAATAAGTGATTAACAGGTTATGTATATAAAGTACAATATACTTGACATTCCAAGTTTGAGGTCTGCCATGGAGGAAATGTCATGCCTGACACTAACAAGCATGAATGCAAAAAGTACAGGGTCTAATGACTTTGGGGGAAGTGATTTCAACATTAATGTGTTTCCTGGCATTGGCAGGACAACATCAAGAAGAGCATAGGCCATCGGCAATGTTTTTTTTCTGGGATACGAGGGGAGAATGGACAACTTTTTTTGCGATGAATGAGGGTCTTAATCACAAGGTTGCGTTACCTGACATATCTATTCAACAAATTTTGAAAATAGCGGCTGAACATTGTCAAGGTTGAAGCAGGGTGCAGTGTTAGGCATCTTGACATTCCAAGTTTGATGTCTGCCATGAAGGACATTCCATGCCTGGCACTAACAAGCATGAATGCAAAAGGTACAGGGTCTAATGACTTTGGGGGAGGTGATTTCCACATTAATGCGTTTCCTGGCATTGGCAGGACAACATCAAGAAGAGCATAGGCCATCGGCCATGTTTTTTCTGGGATACGAGGGCAGAATGGATGAGTTTTTTGCAATGAACCAGGGTCTCAATAGACGCATTCCACACAGGGTTGTGCTACCTGATATTTCTCCAAACCAAATTGTAAAAATCGCACTCACAATCCTTAAGGGGGAAGCAGGGTGCAGTGTTAGGCACCTTGACATTCCAAGTTTGAGGAGGTCTGCCATGAAGGACATTTCATGCCTGACACTAACAAGCATGAATGCAAAAGGTACAGGATCTATGACTTTGGGGGAAGTGATTTCAACATTAATGCGTTTCCTGGCATTGGCAGGACAACATCAAGAAGAGCATAGGCCATCGGCAATGTTTTTTCTGGGATACGAGGGGCGAATGGACGACCTTTTTTTTTGGGGGGGGGGGAGAGGTGTTTTACACATTAATGCGTTTCCTGGCATTGGCAGGACAACATCAGGAAGAGCATAGGCCATTGGCATTGTTCTTTCTGGGTTATGAGGGGAGAATGGGTGAGTTTTTTGCAATGAACCAGGGTCTCAATAGACGCATTCCACACAGGGTTGTGCTACCTGATATTTCTCCAAACCAAATTGTAAAAATCGCACTCACAATCCTTAAGGTGGAAGCAGGGTGCAGTGTTAGGCACCTTGACATTCCAAGTTTGAGGTCTGCCATGGAGGAAATTTCATGCCTGGCACTATCAAGCATGAGTGCAGAAGGTACAGGGTCTAATGACTTTGGGGAGGTGATTTCCACATTAATGCGTTTCCTGGCATTGGCAGGACAACATCAAGAAGAGCATAGGCCATCGGCAATGTTTTTTCTGGGATACGAGGGGAGAATGGACAACTTTTTGGGTCTTAATAGACGCATTCCACACAGGGTTGTGCTACCTGATATTTCTCCAAACCAAATTGTAAAAATTGCACTCACAATCCTTAAGGTGGAAGCAGGGTGCAGTGTTAGGCACCTTGACATTCCAAGTTTGAGGTCTGCCATGAAGGAAATTTCATACCTGACACTAACAATCATGAATGCAAAAGGTACAGGATCTATGACTTTGGGGGAGGTGATTTCCACATTAATGTGTTTCCTGGCATTGGCAGGACAACATCAAGAAGAGCATAGGCCATCGGCATTGTTTTTTCTGGGATACGAGGGGAGAATGGATGACTTTTTTGCAATGAATCAGGGTCTCAATAGACGCATTCCACACAGGGTTGTGCTACCTGATATTTCTCAAAACCAAATTGTAAAAATCGCACTCGCAATACTTAAGGTGGAAGCAGGGTGCAGTGTTAGGCACCTTGACATTCCAAGTTTGAGGTTTGCCATGGAGGACATTTCATGCCTGGCACTTACAAGCATGAATGCAAAAGGTACAGGGTCTAATGACTTTGGGGAAGGTGATTTCCACATTAATGCGTTTCCTGGCATTGGCAGGACAACATCAAGAAGAGCATAGGCCATCAGCCATGTTTTTTCTGGGATACGAGGGGAGAATGGATGATTTTTTTGCAATGAATGAGGGTCTTAATAGATGCATACCACACAGGGTTGTGTTACCTGATATTTCTACTCATCAAATTGTAAAAATCGAACTCACAATCCTTAAGGTGGAAGCAGGGTGCAGTGTTAGACATCTTGACATTCCAAGTTTGTGGTCTGCCATGGAGAAAACTGCAATATAGTAATCTGCCAGAGGAGTGACCTGGTCGCAGACCACATTGGCGGGTCCGAAAGGAAAACACTTGAGATCTTGAATAAGTCAGACGGTGGAGTCTTAATTGTGGATGAAATATATATGCTCGCCAAAAGTAAAGGGTCTAACGACTTTTTTTTTTTTGGGGGGGGGGGGGGGGGGGTGATTTCAACATTGATGCGCTTCTTGGCATTGGCAGGACAACACCAGGAAGAGCATGGGCCATCAGCTATCTCGTGGGGGGGGGGGGTGATTTCAACATTGATGCGCTTCTTGGCATTGGCAGGACAACACCAGGAAGAGCATGGGCCATCAGCTATCTCGTGGACTTTAACTGCCCCCGGTAATTGTAAGAGTGTGAGATGGTTGATGTCTCTGTTACAACCATGAAGAGGAGGCTCTGTGCTGATGGGCTTAATGGTAGAATCGCCCGTACAAAATGTCCAAACATACAAACACCCGCCAGATAGACAGACACAATATCCCCAAGCCAGGGGGAGGGGGGGATGGGAAAAACAGAATAAAAATTAATTCATAAATAAAATACGGACATTCTTGTTTAATATCTTAACAATTACCTATACATGTAATGTTTTGATTGTGTCTTTTGTGAATTTATTTCTTTATAGATGCGATGCAAAAGATTGGCATCACAAACAGCAATATAGTAATCTGCCAGAGGAGTGACCTGGTCGCAGACCACATTGGCGGGTCCGAAAGGAAGACACTTGAGATCTTGAATAAGGCGGACGGTGGAGTCCTAATTGTTGATGAGATATATCTGCTCGCAAAAGGTAAAGGGTCTAACGACTTTGGGGGGTAGGGGCGAGGTGATTTCCACATTAATGCGCTTCTTGGCATTGGCAGGACAACATCAAGAAGAGCATAGGCCATCGGCAATGTTTTTTCTGGGATACGAGGGGAGAATGGCCAACTTTTTTGCGATGAATCAGGGTCTTAATAGACGCATCCCACACAGGGTTGTGCTACCTGATATTTCTCCAAACCAAATTGTAAATATCGCACTCACAATACTTGAGGTGGAAGCAGGGTGCATTGTTAGGCACCTTGACATTCCAAGTTTGAGGTCTGCCATGGAGGAAATTTCAAGCCTGACACTAACAAGCATGAATGCAAAAGGTACAGGGTCCAATGACTGTGGGGGAGGGGATTTCCACATTAATGTGTTTCCTGGCATTGGCAGGACTACATCAAGAAGAGCATAGGCCATCGGCAATGTTTTTTCTGGGATACAAGTGGAGAATGGACAACTTTTTTGCGATGAATGAGGGTCTTAATAGACGCATACCACACAGGGTTGGGTTGCCTGACATATCTACTCAGCAAATTTTGAAAATAACGTCTGAACATTGTTAAGGTGGAAGCAGGGTGCAGTGTTAGGCACCTTGACATTCCAAGTTTGAGGTCTGCCATGGAGAAAGTCCCAAGCTTGACACTAACAAGCATGAATGCAAAAGGGTCGACAACTTGAGTAGACCTGAATCCCAGGGCAGTCTGAAAAGGAAAGTGGTTCAAGAAGGAAAACACGCAAAAACAAGGGTGATGGACAGCTATGGTTGTATCAGGTGGCAGCCAGAAGGGTTGCCAACTGGGGAAACAGCAGAAACTCAGGAAGCAACATGAAAAGAAATGGATCAAATGTATGAGAAGAATGATGAAGCAGGTGTAGAGGAAAACATGATGAAGACATATGCTACCACACCCCAACAGATTAACAAGAATGACTATGATCTCAATAAGCTCAAATCTGACTGGCCTTATTTGTTCAGAGTCAAGTACTTCTTGCAGCACTTAAATCATCTCATGGACTTTAACTGCCCCCGGTTACGGTAAGAGTGTGAGATGGTTGATGTCTCTGTTACAACCATGAAGAGGAGGATCTGTGCTGATGGGCTTAATGGTAGAATCGCCGGTACAAAACCAAAGCTGACTGTTGACCATATAAAGCGAAGACACCTTGAATTAGCAAGGGCCCGTTTAAATTGGACACAAGAACAATGGTCTAAGGTGGTGTGGTCGGATGTAAGCAGGTTTGTTCGGTACCAGAACAACTCAAGACGACAATATGTGAGATGAGCAGAAGAGGATTATCATGAAAACTGTGTCCAAACATACAAACACCCGCCAGATAGACAGACACCCAAGCCAGGGGGATAAACAGAATAAAAACAAATTTATAAATAAAATACAGACATTCTTGTTTAATATCTTAACAATTACGTATACATGTAATGTTTTGATTGTGTGTTTTGTGAATTCATTTCTTTATAGATGCGATGCAAAAGATTGGCATCACAAACAGCAATATAGTTCTTTGCCAGAGGAGTGACCTGGTCGCAGACCACATTGGCAGGTCCGAAAGGAAGACACTTGAGATCTTGAATATGTCGGACGGTGGAGTCTTAATTGTTAATGAGATATATATGCTCGCAAAAGGTAAATGGTCTAATGACTTTGGGGGGAGGTGATTTCCACATTAATGCGTTTCCTGGCATTGGCAGGACAACATCAAGAAGAGCATGGGCCATCGGCAATGTTTTTTTCTGGGATACGAGGGCAGAATGGATGAGTTTTTTGCAATGAATCAGGGTCTCAATAGACGCATTCCACACAGGGTTGTGCTACCTGATATTTCTCCAAACCAAATTGTAAAAATCGCACTCACAATCCGTAAGGTGGAAGCAGGGTGCAGGGTTAGGCATCTTGACATTCCAAGTTTGATGTCTGCCATGGAGGAAATTTCATGCCTGGCACTAACAAGCATGAATGCAAAAGGTACGGGGTCTAATGACTTTGGGGGAGGTGATTTCCACATTAATGCGTTTCCTGGCATTGGCAGGACAACATCAAGAAGAGCATAGGCCATCGGCAATGTTTTTTTCTGGGATACGAGGGGAGAATGGACAACTTTTTGGGGTCTTAATAGACGCATCCCACACAGGGTTGTGCTACCTGATATTTCTCCAAACCAAATTGTAAAAATTGCACTCACAATACTTTAAAGGTGGAAGCAGGGTGCAGTGTTAGGCACCTTGACATTCCAAGTTTGAGGTCTGCCATGGAGGACATTTCATGCCTGACACTAACAAGCATGAATGCAAAAGGTACAGGGTCTAATGACTTTGGGGGAGGTGATTTCCACATTAATGCGTTTCCTGGCATTGGCAGGACAACATCAAGAAGAGCATAGGCCATCGGCAATGTGTTTTTTTGGGATACGAGGGGAGAATGGACAACTTTTTTGGGTCTTAATAGACGCATCCCACACAGGGTTGTGCTACCTGATATTTCTCCAAACCAAATTGTAAAAACCGCACTCACAATACTTAAGGTGGAAGCTGGGTGCAGTGTTAGGCATCTTGACATTCCAAGTTTGAGGTCTGCCATGGAGGAAATTTCATGCCTGGCACTAACAAGCATGAATGCAAGAGGTATAGGGTCTAATGACTTTGGGGGAGGTGATTTCCACATTAATGTGTTTCCTGGCATTGGCAGGACAACATCAAGAAGAGCATAGGCCATCGGCAATGTTTTTTCTGGGATACGAGGGCAGAATGGACGACTTTTTTGCAATGAATCAGGGTCTCAATAGACGCATTCCACACAGGGTTGTGCTACCTGATATTTCTCCAAACCAAATTGTAAAAATCACACTCACAATACTGAAGGTGGAAGCAGGGTGCAGTGTCAGACATCTTGACATTCCAAGTTTGAGGTCTGCCATGAAGGAAATTCCATACCTGACACTAACAAACATGAATGCAAAAGGTACAGGATCTATGACTTTGGGGGGGGGGGGGGGTGATTTCCACATTAATGCGTTTCCTGGCATTAGCAGGACAACATCAAGAAGAGCATAGGCCATCGGCAATGTTTTTTGTGGGATACGAGGGGAGAATGGACAACTTTTTTCGATGAATGAGGGTCTTAATAGACGCATTCCACACAGGGTTGTGCTACTTGATATTTCTCCAAACCAAATTGTAAAAATCGCACTCACAATCCTTAAGGTGGAAGCAGGGTGCAGTGTTAGGCACCTTGACATTCCAAGTTTGAGGTCTGCTATGGAGGACATTTCATGCCTGACACTAACAAGCATGAATGCAAAAGGTACAGGATCTATGACTTTGGGGGAGGTGATTTCCACATTAATGCCTTTCCTGGCATTGGCAGGACAACATCAAGAAGAGCATAGGCCATCGGCAATGTTTTTTCTGGGATACGAGGGGAGAATGGACAACTTTTTTGCGATGAATGAGGGTCTTAATAGACGCATTCCACACGGGGTTGTGCTACCTGATATTTCTCCAAACCAAATTGTAAAAATCGCACTCACAATACTTAAGGTGGAAGCAGGGTGCAGTGTTAGGCATCTTGACATTCCAAGTTTGAGGTCTGCTATGGAGGAAATTTCATGCCTGGCACTAACAAGCATGAATGCAAAAGGTACAGGGGTCTAATGACTTTGGGGGAGGTGATTTCAACATTGATGCTCTTCTTGGCATTGGTAGGACACCGCCAGGAAGAGCATAGGCTATCGGCAATGTTTTTTCTGGGATACGAGGGCAGAATGGACAACTTTTTTGCAATGAATCAGGGTCTCAATAGACGAATTCCACACAGGGTTGTGCTACCTGATATTTCTCCAAACCAAATTGTAAAAATCGCACTCAAAATCCTTAAGGTTGAAGCAGGGTGCAGTGTTAGGCATCTTGACATTCCAAGTTTGAGGTCTGCCATGAAGGAAATTTCATGCCTGGCACTAACAAGCATGAATGCAAAAGGTACCGGATCTAATGACTTTGGGGGAGGTGACTTCCACATTAATGCGTTTCATGGCATTGGCAGGACAACATCAAGAAGAGCATAGGCCATCGGCAATGTTTTTTGTGGGATACGAGGGCAGAATGGATGAGTTTTTTGCAATGAATGAGGATCGTAATAGACGCATTCCACACAGGGTTGTGCTACCTGATATTTCTCCAAACCAAATTGTAAAAATCGCACTCACAATCCTTAAGGTGGAAGCAGGGTGCAGTGTTAGGCACCGTGACATTCCAAGTTTAAGGTCTGCTATGGAGGACATTTCATGCCTGACACTAACAAGCATGAATGCAAAAGGTACAGGATCTATGACTTTGGGGGAGGTGATTTCCACATTAATGCGTTTCCTGGCATTGGCAGGACAACATCAAGAAGAGGTGGCAGACCACATTGGAGGGTCAGAGAAGAAGACGCTTGATATCCTGAAAAAGGCGAGATTGAGGTGCTACATACCAACGTCGGCACACAGACAATGGGCATGTGATGAAGTAGACAACCATAGACACAACATGGTTTAGTTCCTAATCTGCCGCCATTGATGCATTGTGAGAATAGTGGCTGTAGTACATACAATTTCAACTTATTTTAATAGCAAACATATTTGAAAAAACATTGTGGTATTTGTCCTGTTCTGGCCCTTGTCATGTTGGCATGTGCAGGAGACTCTATTTCACGCAGTTGATATCAAGTCTTAGTGAGAACCCCTCTACCATGCGTCCATTCGCGTCAGTCGGGATTTTGTCCGCGAGGATTGGATCTAGTCCACTAGTCACAAGATCCCCCAAGAACCCAGCACATGGCCATTAGCTGAGTTGACAAATAGGCTTTCACCAGAACCTCCATCGGAACTATAGTCACAAGAGGAAATACAAGGCTATTGCCCACCTGTGACGGGCCTGACCAGAAGACATAGCAGAGATGATGGCCATCCAGTCCTATCTAAATTGCAACTGCAGTGGAACATCTTTAAAAAAGTTGCCCGGGCTTCTAATTAGTGATTAACAGGTTATGTATATAAAGTACAATATACGCCTGTTGATGTATTGATCATGGTCATACCCAGGAGAAGTCTATCAATGCTGTGCATAGCAGCATGATTGAGTCATTCACATGTGTGATGCATGGTCATACTCAGGAGAAGTCTATCAATGCCGTGCGTAGCAGCATGCTGAAGCGGATGGTAGGAGAGGATGAGCAACTGACAACCAAATCTAAGATTGATTTCTCTAAGCTATCGCCTTGCAGAGACAACCTTGTCCTACACATTCAATGTGTGAATCAATGTCTTGCGCTACCTATAAAGCGAGCTGATAAGCCAATCTTCTGGTGCCAAAAGCCATATGATCCTGGACAGGGCTGGGAGAAGACAGAAGAGGGTATATTGGAACCAGTGTGGTCGTAGATAGAGTCTATCCTTCCCCCTGCCCTCATTGACCTGCTACAGAAAGCTGTAGCAGAGTCTTCTGTAGCAGAGTCCAGTACCCCAACTCAACACAAAAGTTGGTAACCATACTGTTTAAAAAATAGCAGAAAAGGGGTGTATTTTCGATTGTCTGTGCAGACCGCGAAATCATGAAAATATGGGGTATTTCATAAATTAGTCTCCCCGAAATTCGAAAAAGGGGTATTTTACAAAATCCTAAATGTTTTTTTGGAATCAACGATCGTATTCCTCCCCTGCTGGTAATGTAAAAATTGATGCGCCTTCTTCGTAATATCTTGATTTATTTACTACTGATACGGGGCAGCATGCAGCTCCGATATAATGCATGAAATTACGGCAACAGTCAACCGGAACGAAATTGTACCAGAAAGTTGGAACCAGCACCCGGAATCAATGTGAGATTTTTTCATGATTTTCCGGGAGTTTTTGACAGCTAGGATTCTCTACGATTCCGGTCTGCGATACTGTGAATTTTTCACCCGCAAGTCTTGCACTTTTTTCATTTTCTGTGATTCATAATTGGGGTTATATTTTTGGAGCTATCGGGAATACTCGGAAGTCATGGTAGTGTGAGAATAGTCCCGGTATTTAGTCCATTTATTAGCCCGATGTCGCTGTCATGCTTGCGACTTGTGTGTATAAAGGCAGTGACAACAAAAGAAATGACCCTGGCAATGACCAACACTCTCCAGACATCCCACCAGACATGTCCAACTTTCCAACCGATGATCGAAGCACTTATTGAAGCATGGAAGGACGGACTGGTAAACCTCGGACTGAGCTAACTGATATACACATCTTGCCATCAGATGGTAATGACCAATGGTTCTATAATGAGCCCCACACTGACCCGGCAGCACAGATTATGCACCAAGAAGACCATATACATGATGCTGAGGCACATGTTGATGAGTCACGAATAATCAAGTTTTTAGATGAAAATTCACGGGCGATGCCAAACAAGAAAGATACAGTAATAATCAACGGTGTGCATGTTGCAAAACGACACCTGCTGTGCACAAAATACCAGGCGAATATAAAGTTCTAGAAAAAGTTTCCAGATTACAAGAGGAAGTTTGTCTCTTTCTATAAGATGATTCCACGGAATATAAAATGTCTCGATCAAGCGTGCCGCCAGGTATGTGTCTGCATGAAGTGCTACAACTTAGAGCAACAGGTTGAGGCCTATAAGAGAGCCAACCAGGTCGCAATGCCAGATATAAATACAACAATAACACGCCAGCTTTCAGATGAGTCTATTTGCAAGTATGAGAAGATACCTGACATCAAGTGTGTGTACAGGAAGTGTGACAAATGTGGAGTAAGTAAGATTTCAGAAAAGTACAACAAAGTTATCACAGCTTCCAAAATATTCAAGCTTTTAAAATATCACTAATGGGAACAAGGTAATGAGATGTACCTAGACAAAAATGGGAAGTGGCACACAACAAAACGATGGAAACAAGTGGAAAAGCAGTCATGTGTCCAAGATCTGGTTTCTCAAGTATGTTCAACTTACGAAAACCACACCAGTCACCTGTTTCGCTCTGACTACCAACACAGAGTGGAATCCCAGTTGATGTCAGCAGAGTGCACTGCCTATAGATCAGTGCATTGTTGGGATGCACCTTTCCCAGAATATAACCCTCCAACCTCAGGATGAGATTGAGTCGGCTCACTGGACTCAGAAGCAAGTCACATTACATCCCATTTACATCGTTAGACATGCCAGTGATAGCACGGAGGATGCACCTGTGATTATGAAAGAGTCAATTATAATCTTTGATTCATAATTCAAATCCTGATTTCTTGTTTATATATATATATATATAGCATGACAAAGCTGGTTTGCTACCTGACGGAAACAAATTTGGAGGCATATTACAAGCAATGCAGAAGAATGGCACCTATGCAGATCAAATTTGTATCAAAGCAATATGTGAGATGCTGTCATACCGAATAAGAATTGTGTCATCAACAGGTATGCCAGATATTATGACATGAATGTAGCTCTATACAATAAACTTTGCTCATTTCAACATAATGTACAAATTATATCTTTCAGGTTGGTAATTCTTCATTGAATCTGAAACCCCCTGCAGCATCACCCCAGACTAGTCGATACGCGCTACCTGCTCATACACCAAAGAGCCAGCCTCTCCACGCCAGAGCTCCAGAGATAGGTACTTTTAAAGTAAAAAAGTACCTAAGGATGAAAATCAGACGACTAGAGTGTCAAGACCCGACAGTTAAGTGATACGAATGGTCAGTTCTGATGAGGAAAAGCTGGGGAAAAAACAGTAAACTGACATGGTTACCTGGACCCCACCCCACTAATTATAGAGACCTTGAGACACTAACTAACTAACCAACTTAAAACCGATATTGTCGTCATAGACCATTGCCAAGGTTATTTCAGATTTCAGATTCTAGAGTAAACTCGGTGATGAGTGGTCTGTTGAGCCAGAGGTGACAGATGAAATTGATTCATTCACATGTGTGATGCATGGTCATACTCAGGAGAAGTCTATCAATGCTGTGCGTAGCAGAATGTTGAAGCGGATGGTAGGAGAGGATGAGCAACTGACAACCAAATCTAAGATTGATTTCTCTAAGCTACCGCCTTGCAGAGACAACCTTGTCCTACACATTCAATGTGTGAATCAACGTCTTGCGCTACCTATAAAGCGAGCTGATAAGCCAATCTTCTGGTGCCAAAAGCCATATGATTCTGGACAGGGCTGGGAGAAGACAGAACTGGGTATATTGGAACCATGCAGTGTGGTCGTAAATAGAGTCTGTGGTGTGGCTACCCCGGGATGCGATGGGCGCAACTCCGCACCCGGCTACAAATTTTACTAAAGGACAGATCACCCCCTGTTGTCCTAGTTATCCACCTGGGCGGTAACGACCTAGGCAATATCAGGCTGGGCCAACTTAACCACCTGATCAGCCAAGATATTGTGTGGCTGAAATGTTACATCCCATACACGAGAGTCATTCTATCCGGAATTTTTCCCCATTTCACATATAAGGGGGAAAGGTGCCACGAGGCTGTTGATAGGTGCCGGTTAGCAGTGAACAGATTTATGCCCCGAGCAATAACCCTCAAAGGATGTGCTTTCCACTGGAGAAAGGCAGTTTTGAGACACATCGCATCTTGTAAACTCACAAGGAGTTACATGGAGAAGGAGTCTGTGTATCGGCTACTTGGTCAGCTGATGGCACTACCATGTCTACCGGCTTCTGCCATTCCTGACCAATTTACCAGATTGCCGGCCTCTTTGTACCTCACCCCCATTTTAACAATTTTACTAACTTAGTACTTGAAGGCGGGGTTCACCTAAATAGGGAAGGTAATAACATTTTTCTTCACGAACTTGGTGCGTCCATAACTGGTTAGTTTATTGTTCAAGCGCCTATTGCAGGTTGGCGAATCTCGTTTCCCTCAATTTTGGCGGTTACTTCAGAATATATAATTTTTTTGACGTGCATGCGAGAGTTAATCCACACAAAAGTCATACCCCTGATGATTGAGGCTTTTGCATATATATTTTTCGTTATTGTTTAAACGGGATTACTCTCCGATTATTATATAATTGTGACTAATGATTCATTGAATCATTGTTGGCGTGCACAGGAGCTGAGACACGCATTGCGTGGCGTATCAATATTATTGATAACGTTCAATCACTCAGGGGGGTGGTGGCTCATGAAGTTATAGTTTTACCGACTGGTATGGCCAATGGTTATATGAGCCCCACACTGACCCGGCAGCACAGATCATGCACCCGGGCATGCACCAAGAAGACCATATACATGATGCTGAGGCACATGTTGACGAGTCAACAGAACAGTTGGTTCCATCCAATGAAGATCTAGACCAGGAACTAGAGATAGGGGAACAACTGGGTGAGACTCTCAACTAAAACGACAACACCGGCAACGACACTCGCACCAACATCATAAATGTACCCAAGTATCTGTTCACAAATCAACCATTGTAGCCCGGTTTAATAATTCTTCTGGTGGTGAGCATTCGTGGGACCGGTTGCTTCGTGTGCGTAGCCATAAACTGTGCAGTCGCGACCAGTCAGAAGATGGCAATGCTGTCGGGTTGCATGATGATATAATATACTTATCTAATGGAGACTGGGCTTTTGGAAGAATCGCAAGAATTCGAAATAAAGAACACTCGTGGTTGAATACCGAAAACCCATCAACATTGAAAACGCTGACAAATATACCAAAGTGCATATAACACTAAATACCTATGAACAGTTGAACAATGATGACACATTCAAATATGATGCCAATGGTGTCAAAGAAATCAAATTTGCCCATATCATGGCATTGGAGATGGAAGTGGTTGATGAGGTTTGACACCCCGGTTGACACATATAAAATTTCCTCGTATGACATGACAAAAATACGAACATCTCACAGACCAATTTCTAGACCCGTTTCTAGACAAGTAACAGCTCAAATTTGAAACTGCCCAAGAAACTGTAATGGAAGCCGCAGGTATGGTCAGAATTCAAGTGGAGCCACAGCCAGGAGATGGTCACACTAGAAAGAACCTATTGAACTATCTGGAGATGATTTAAAAGACATTCGATATTGGTTAAGTAAAGGAACTATTGGCGCGCACAACATTCCCTATCTAAAAGCGATAACAAATTTGGACGTGAATGCTGTTTAATTTTAGCAGGGTGGGAAGCCGCCCATCAGTTAGCTCAACGTGAGATGATAGGTGAAGCACTTAAAAATGTGCAGCGAAACAATCGGCACGCGTTGAAATACAGGTAGGCTTCAGGTCTAAAGACCTGGTAGGTAAACGGGCCAATGATATTATGATGGACAGGTCGGTGCCGCCTATACCTCACCACTACCGTTCAGGAACGACTAGAAGCAGGCACTTCAAAGGATAATGATAGTGATAACGAGTTTGGGCCATCTGTAGCTAAAAAAGGAAAAAAACCTAGCAAGTTATCACACACCTTTTGGAAAATCACAGGAAACAAATAACGTAAAGCGTGCCAAAGCACAATGACAAAGTCAAGAGAAATTTGAAAAAAGTATGAAGCCAACAAAGAAACAGACGTATAGACATGATAGCAAGGGACAGAGATGATGCTAAACTTGACCAATTTATGGACATAACCAAGATACGTGAAAAATACAATAAGAAATTCATGACCAAGGAAAAGGGATTTTGAGATCAAATTTTTCTGATCTCGAAGCGGTCTCTTTTTCAGAAACATTAGAACTCATAGGCCGTCATATAGATCGAGTCCTATCTCGCGTTTTAAAAGGGGTGTCCCCAGCGGGCCTCACCATTGGGTCAGATTAGTTCAAAGAAGCCCAGAGTTAGAATCTCCGGCGCAGATACCCTTTATACGTATGTAAGCTTTAGACTCCAACGCAGTTATCGGATACGTGTTGAAGATTCTAAATTCAAATGAAACATTCGGAATTCATCCAGGTGTCACTCTTAACTTAGTACAGCTTGCCTATCCCAGAGGCTGTACGAGAACTAACAAAACCTTTAACACGGCCAAGCTGCTACAGGATCAAAAGGCTATCATATCGATAAGAAACAAAGGCCGGCTTTGTTTTGGGAGAGCATTGGCCATCGCCAAATGTCATGCTTTAAAGAAAAGGGGGTGAATGCGAGGCACTAGCGAAATGGAATAATATTAGATGTGGTAGGAATATACAGAAACAAGAAGCGCTTGAACTATATCAATTGGTGGGGGTAATATACACAGGCGGGGGTAATTCCAATGACTTACAGAAAATATTAGGCCCAGATTTCTGCTTAAATGTGTGGTCCCTTCATACTATACCTATGAAACAATGTATTTATACATGTAGGAGAAGTCCCGATGCCCCTATGCAGATTTATATTTGCTATTACAAAGTACATTATGACGTGATAACAACTATAACAGGTTTTTTAGGGAGGACTTACTACTGCGAGATATGTTTTCAAGGACATACTGACCTGACCAGACACCGGTGCACAAGCTCTCAATGCTTCTTGTGTTATGATATAAATTGTGGGAGCGAGGCTATGCCTAAATCGATAGATCAATTTCTAGAATGCGACGATTGTCATACATGTAGGTTTATCCATACAGTGAGGCTCTACACAAATTAATAGGGGGGGTCTGTCTATTAGTATGTGAGCGTTATTATCGGTGCCAAATATGTGATAAAAACATCAAAAAAAGAGAATATGACTGACTATTTTGAGGAACGTGCACTCTCCGAGAATCTGAAATCTGAGCATTTACAGGCTCATGATTGTGATGAAGTAAGGTGTGCTGTTAGGTCCTTTCTTTTCTTCTTTCTTTTTTTTAGTCTTTCTTCTTTTTCTCTTTTTTATCATAAAAATTATCTATCTATCTATCCCATTTTCTGATTATTTATCAGCATTTCTAGCACCGAAATACATAGATTTCCTTGCATCTAGCAACTCGAAGCCATCTCTTGCCCTAGTCATTTCTCCATTGATAAGCCTGATGGAAGACCAGAAATTGCGGCTCGAGTCACATGGAATTACTGCAGTGTACTTTACTGGTAAAGGGGAAGACGGAACCGTTTCTGACGATACGACAGTGGTTTTAGCAAGTCCTGAAATAATGTTGGGCCCTCAAGGTAGAAAATTGATCAAGCAACACGGCGACAGAATTTGTGGACTCTTTATTGATGAATCCCATTGTATAGCATTATGGTGAGTGCGCTCTTCTTTTATTAAAATTAATTTTTATTAGCCTACTATAATGATACAACTTAAAAATTAATATCATCTCCGGGCTGTGATCATTTCAGTAGACACATGACATGTGTAAAATGGCCTACCACTGACCCCGATAACACGCGCCTCAACCCGCTATCATCTCGCTGGGAATATCGCTGCAGCCGATACCACATACATATCCAAGTTTATAGACAGACCTCTTGGCTTTTGCTTTTTAGCCCCAAAAGGCTTTTTTGTTTAAAAAGGCTTTTTTGTTTAAAAAAAGTGGTCAGACTTTTAGTTTTATATTGGGCTCTATTTATTAGGATATAAAAAACATTCAAATTCTCATAAAGACTTTTATTGTTCCATTTGTTCCTTGTACAGGTGCAATCAAACACAATTTGGTCATAGCAGCCGGAAGAGAATTAAGACATTATTTGCATTTTCCATAGGCCCAAGGGTGTCTATATGGTATGGGAAGGGGGTTTGCAAATACTTACACCCCTCTGCATGATTAAAGAGTGGGGGGGGGGGGGGATAACAAGTTAAATTTCCAAAATTATCGACCCATATGCCTACAAATGTTGTTATTTATTTATTTCTAATTTTTTTCTATTTTTTTCTTCATACAACAACAGGGGTCAGGCAGATGAGGCTGGCAAGATGGCTGCTTTTAGGCACCAGTATGGTGAATTGGCACAACTGCGCTCCCTGCTACGTGTAAATTTTCGTAGTCTTGGATTAGAAGTAAGACGTTGTTGTTTGAGTTGAGTTTGATTTTGCTGATGAAGAATGGATCAAGATCTGCAGAATCAGGTACCAAATATTGGGGATGTTCAGGAAGTTCCTTTAACAGCTGCTAATTTGTTGGATGTTGTGAATCAAGCTGTTGCAGGTGCGGTTAGTCAGGCTATTGGGGGTGTAAAATCGTATGTTGACAATCAACTTGCATCTCAGATTTCTGCTAATGAATCTACATCTCATGAACTTGAGAAATTAAAGGCTAAGAAAACCCTCTATCGTTACAAAGGTAACGAGGAACAAGTGCAGGTTAATTCGTCTGTTCTTGAATTGCTTGAGCAATCTATCAAGCTGATTCAAGGGGGTAGCTCTACTTCTGCGACCCCAATCATCCAGAAAGCTGTGGCTGATCGTAAGCTCAGAAATAAACTGATCAAATTAGCGGATAAGTCCAAAGCGGGGTGGCTCGCCGTAGAAGAGTATTTAGCTGACGATTTGGCTGATGACAGCGAAGATGATAAGAAAATCAGGTCTGCCCAAGCTAGATCAGCGGCAGCCAAGCGTAAGAAAGTGGCGGCCAAATCCACTAGAAAGCCGTATCCTCAGCGTAAGCCGGTGTCTTCTCCACCTAATCCCCATAGTTATGTTAACAACAGTGGTATGGGTAATTTTCGTCGTTTCAACACCCCTGGCCCACGGTTTCAATACCCGTATTCACCAGCAGGGCCCAAGTCGTCCGATCTTTGTTTTGCCTGCTCAAAACCAGGCCATTGGCGGCGTAATTGCCCAGGTCAAGGAGGTGCAAGTTCCAGTGCATCTGGCATCAGATAAGATTGGTAGCCATGTCGCAGTTTTGCAAAGACAAGGTATAGTTTAATATTGATATCTATTTTTATCCGTTTAATTTATTTTATTTTTAAAAAGCGGTTTTCATTAGTTTGAGTGATTGTTTATCATGGTTGAAGTTAGTGCGATCCATGTTCATATTCTATTGTGTTTCACATGAAATGAAACGATAATGAAATGATATCGAGTGTTTTTTAGTATTCATATAATCTTTTGTTACATTACACAGACTTGTTCAAGTCTAGCGATCAGAGCTGATTTCATATTGATTATCGATGACGTATTATATTTTAACGTATAATTAGTGTTTTGGACGGGGGGAGGGGGAAAACATGGGTGTCCGTAGCCGTCCTAGATGAGCGGTGTTCCCCAGTGTTTGATTGCGTGTTACTAACAATGTTTTCCTTTTCAGAGGGGGGGGGGGGGGGTATGCGAGAAAGAAAATTATTTAATTACGTTAGAACGTAGTGATTTTAGGAATTAAATGTTGTTATTTATTTATTTCTAATTTTTTTCTATTTTTGTTCTTCATACAACAGGGGTCAGGCAGATGAGGCTGGCAAGATGGTTGCTTTTAGGCACCAGTATGGTGAATTGGCACAACTGTGCTCCCTGCTACGTTCTTCAGTGCCGGTTGTTGCCCTTACTGCAACTGCGACCCCCCGTACCAGGGACATCATTTTGCAATCTTTGTGCATGAGTAACATCAAGTTCAACATAGAGTCACCAAATAGAGGCAACATCAGGTTCTCATTTATGAACATACCAGAACCAGACAGTGATATTCTATTCAAGCGGCTGGTAGATGATTTGAGGGAACGTGGGAATGAAGCTGACAGACTGATCATTTATTGTGGAAGTCGGCGCCAATGTAGGGATCTGTACGCCTTCTTTGAGGAGGAATTAGATGATACATCATTATTTGCCATGTATCACAAGATGACACCAGAGAAAGAGAAGTCCCGTGTCGTCAAATCGTTGGCCACTGCAGACGGGGCTCTGAGGGTACTGTTTGCCACTGTTGCCTTCGGTATGGGTGTAGATGCCAAGGCAGTACACAGCATTATTCATTTTGCCCTGCCAACATCAGAAGACTGTTACTTCCAAGAGAGTGGACGAGCAGGTCGCGACGGTGTGCAGAGTGAGGCCATACTACTGCAACATCCCAACTGGAGAGCTGGCCGTGTCAAAGCCGAACAATCCATGAAGGAGTATGGATCTTCAAAACTAAGTACTTGTAGGCACTGCAACATCCCAACTGGAGAGCTGGCCGTGTCAAAGCCGAACAATCCATGAAGGAGTATGGATCTTCAAAACTAAGTACTTGTAGGCACTGCAACATCCCAACTGGAGAGCTGGCCGTGTCAAAGCCGAACAATCCATGAAGGAGTATGGATCTTCAAAACTAAGTACTTGTAGGCACTGCAACATCCCAACTGGAGAGCTGGCCGTGTCAA
This sequence comes from Ophiura sarsii, assembly GCA_035610835.1. Taxonomy (NCBI): domain Eukaryota; kingdom Metazoa; phylum Echinodermata; class Ophiuroidea; order Amphilepidida; family Ophiuridae; genus Ophiura; species Ophiura sarsii. Next base: position 67,896,538 of record CM069449.1, on the reverse strand, counting down.
AGCCGAACAATCCATGAAGGAGTATGGATCTTCAAAACTAAGTACTTGTAGGCACTGCAACATCCCAACTGGAGAGCTGGCCGTGTCAAAGCCGAACAATCCTTGAAGGAGTATGGATCTTCAAAACTAAGTACTTGTAGGCGCTGCAACATCCCAACTGGAGAGCTGGCCGTGTCAAAGCCGAACAATCCATGAAGGAGTATGGATCTTCAAAACTAAGTACTTGTAGGCACTGCAACATCCCAACTGGAGAGCTGGCCGTGTCAAAGCCGAACAATCCATGAAGGAGTATGGATCTTCAAAACTAAGTACTTGTAGGCACTGCAACATCCCAACTGGAGAGCTGGTCGTGTCAAAGCCGAACAATCCATGAAGGAGTATGGTTCTTCAAAACTAAGTACTTGTAGGCGCTGCAACATCCCAACTGGAGAGCTGGCCGTGTCAAAGCCGAACAATCCGTGAAGGAGTATGGATCTTCAAAACTAAGTACTTGTAGGCGCTGCAACATCCCAACTGGAGAGCTGGCCGTGTCAAAGCCGAACAATCCATGAAGGAGTATGGTTCTTCAAAACTAAGTACTTGTAGGCGCTGCAACATCCCAACTGGAGAGCTGGCCGTGTCAAAGCCGAACAATCCATGAAGGAGTATGGATCTTCAAAACTAAGTACTTGTAGGCGCTGCAACATCCCAACTGGAGAGCTGGCCGTGTCAAAGCCGAACAATCCATGAAGGAGTATGGTTCTTCAAAACTAAGTACTTGTAGGCGCTGCAACATCCCAACTGGAGAGCTGGCCGTGTCAAAGCCGAACAATCCATGAAGGAGTATGGATCTTCAAAACTAAGTACTTGTAGGCGCTGCAACATCCCAACTGGAGAGCTGGCCGTGTCAAAGCCGAACAATCCATGAAGGAGTATGGTTCTTCAAAACTAAGTACTTGTAGGCGCTGCAACATCCCAACTGGAGAGCTGGCCGTGTCAAAGCCGAACAATCCATGAAGGAGTATGGATCTTCAAAACTAAGTACTTGTAGGCGCTGCAACATCCCAACTGGAGAGCTGGCTGTGTCAAAGCCGAACAATCCATGAAGGAGTATGGATCTTCAAAACTAAGTACTTGTAGGCACTGCAACATCCCAACTGGAGAGCTGGCCGTGTCAAAGCCGAACAATCCATGAAGGAGTATGGATCTTCAAAACTAAGTACTTGTAGGCACTGCAACATCCCAACTGGAGAGCTGGACGTGTCAAAGCCGAACAATCCATGAAGGAGTATGGATCTTCAAAACTATGTACTTGTAGGCACTGCAACATCCCAACTGGAGAGCTGGCTGTGTCAAAGCCGAACAATCCATGAAGGAGTATGGATCTTCAAAACTAAGTACTTGTAGGCACTGCAACATCCCAACTGGAGAGCTGGCCGTGTCAAAGCCGAACAATCCATGAAGGAGTATGGATCTTCAAAACTAAGTACTTGTAGGCACTGCAACATCCCAACTGGAGAGCTGGCCGTGTCAAAGCCGAACAATCCATGAAGGAGTATGGATCTTCAAAACTAAGTACTTGTAGGCGCTGCAACATCCCAACTGGAGAGCTGGCCGTGTCAAAGCCGAACAATCCATGAAGGAGTATGGATCTTCAAAACTAAGTACTTGTAGGCACTGCAACATCCCAACTGGAGAGCTGGCCGTGTCAAAGCCGAACAATCCATGAAGGAGTATGGATCTTCAAAACTAAGTACTTGTAGGCGCAAGCACTTGTTACGAGTGTTTGGATTTGTGCCTGAACCTATGACATTGCACTTGTGTTGCAACATTTGTGCCCAGCAGTGTGTTTGTGCTGGTGATATGTGTGGAGACGTAGAGATGGGCAAAGGCAGTGCAGAACAGCAATTGCTGAAAGTTCGCGAGTTAGTTATCAGCAAAACAAAGAAGCTCACGCAAGTGCGAAATATTGACCGCGATAGTCAAGACGCGCTTTCTCAACAATTGACAGCGTTTCGAGATTCCCTTCTTAACCGAAACAATACAGAAGCATCGCCATCATCTTCATCACAATCTGGACTATATACTGGGGATGACGTTGCATCAGCATTCCCAATGGAATACATTCATGGCATCGTTGCCAATGCTGCAAAGATTGCCAACATGGATCAGCTTCAACATTTCTATCCTCTATTTAACAAACAACACAAGTCAAAAGTGTGGACAATATTTACAGAGACTATACTCATCAATTCTTCCCATTATATCTTACCCGACATGTCATACTTGACTTTGGACTCCACCAGCGACTGTTCTCAAAGTGAGTCAGAATCTGGTAAAGATTCCCTAGATGAAGTCGTTCGCGGGACTATAATTGGGACCAGTGATAAGGCTAATGAAATATGATTCCCAGTTTCCCGTTTCCCTACCGACCCAACTTTTCAGTTTTACCAAAACTTTCATTATTTTGTGCAAAATTACATTTTCTGACAAACTTGAATAAAAATCAAAATTTTTAGTGGCTCAAAATACCAGGCATATCTTCCTGTTGATTTTAAGGGATTTTTTTTTATGGCAGTGGTGTCATGGTATATGGTTGATAATGAAATTGTTTGCATTACCTACTCAGATTTCAGACGTAATTGACGTTGCAATATTTCAGACAGATTTGTTGACATTTTCAACAACACATCTACAAATGCTTCCTTAATTGTTTTTCAAAGTGTTAATTAAGGTGTAAGATATACAAATCAATAGGTAGTTAGTAGTTAACACCCCTTTCAGATGCAACAATGAAATTGAGTGAAATAATGAATAATGAATAATGAAATAGACACCTACCCACTCTTTTAAAAATATGAAACGGGAAACTGGGAATCATATTTCATTAGCCTAAGCTCTTCTGCTGAATCCCAGTCGGATACATCAGGTTACAGTGATTAATTTGTCCATGGACTTAATTATCATACCATATTATTCTGTTCTAAATTGTTACATCATAAAATCCACAATCATGATTAAAAATGGACTTTTTTACTCGGGGCATGTCGGTTACTGTGCGGGAGCAATCACTGTATTACTAGTGGACTAAAGGGAGCCCTCTGTTGATCATATCATATCAATAGCGACAGAATTATCAGAACATATACATTACTGCCCTCATTAGGAACATTAGGAATTTACTCATTGGCGCGGCTGCATGCAGAATATTAGACAATGGGCCAGACACTGAATAAATGGTTTAAGTAAAAAAGAATAAGAAATATATAAGTAATTAAAAAAAATTAAAAAAAAGAAAGAAAAGGGTTAAAAATAAAATAGTCTATGGCATAGTCTAGCTGTTAGGGGATATATCCATCAGCACATGAATATATTACATACGGCCTATAGAAAATAAGATGATAGATTTGGAAGGGTTACTAGCCGCGGCGACATTTCAACCGCTCTCCCACTCTCGCAGATCTAAGAAAAAGATTTTGGAAAAGAGGAACATCAATTGGGGAGGATAATGTTCAGTATAGAGAAAATATCAAATATATTTTCTTTGACTTTGAGAGCATGCTTTTACCGGATGGTACTCATCAACCTATAATGTGTATATCCCAAATAAACTCCTCACAATAAGTATCGAGACACTTACACATGATCCAATAATTAACAGCCCGAAAGAGTATAGATTAATCGACGCCAATAACCCAGAGCATAATTTTGTTCTGTGTATTTTGACACCTCGATTGTTGAGATCCGATGTTGCGAGCGGAGTTATTGTCACTTCAATGGACGTAGGTGCAGTTTCAAAAGTGACAATCGTCCCTATAGAAGCAGGTTTGCATTACTGTTTTGAATGATCATGTTTTATGTATTACACACACTGTTGTGGACAATGATAGTGGAAGTATTGAAGATAAAGATAAAATCATGGCAAAGTTGAAGTTGAATGAAACAATAAATCTGTGTTGTGAAAGGAACACATTGTTTTCATTTTCTGAGTGTGTGTTGAATTTTTGTACACGTATGTAAAGCATAAACCTGATCATTCAAAACAATAAAATGCAAACCTGCTTCTATTGTCTACATGGTCTATAGGGATGATTGTCACTTTTGAAACTGGACCTACGACCATGGAAATGACAATAACTCCGCTCCGCAACATCGTATCACAACAATCGAGGTGTCAAAATACGCAGAACAAAGGTATGCACTGGGTTATTTGCTTCAATTAATCCATACCCTTTCGGGCTGTTAATTATTGGATCATTTTTAAGTGTCTTGACACTTTTTGTGAGGAGTTTAGTTTGTCAAAGGTGTTTGGAGCGCAATGAGGTTGACGCCGTAAATCACAGGGTTGTGAGCGAGAGTGATTAAACCCTAGCCCTTAAATGTAATTTTCAGTTTTTATTACCTATTGTATAGATGATGATGAGCATGACATGCCAGCCACCTCCTCAGCCACCACAGCAACAACCAGCTACTCTTAGCAATGCAGTGGTGTTTGGCCAGTCACCGCAGCAGCAGTACCCACCGCAGCAGCAGCAGTACTACCAAGCACAACAGTTAACATTTGAACAACTATGATTTTTGAGTTAAGAATATTTCAACATTCTCGCCTTGGGCACGAACTCGAGCTGTCAACGATTCCCGAAACTTTGTCAATGCGATGTCGTTATTTCTGGTTAATTAGACCTTCTTTTATTTTAAGACCATTATATAATCTACCCGTAATGTAGTTTCCATAGCAACCATTATTTATGTCTAAATTGTACTCCCTTTTGACCTATTTTTGATGTTTTCAGTTTCAGCTGTAGGGGGGTTAGGTAATTTTGACATACGAGTCTCGAATTTGTCCCCCCTCCACCATAACTAATGAATGGTCGGTCCCTTAGAAAGCTAAACAATCTTTCCTACTATGGCAATCTTCTCTCCAATCATTTTATAAGTACCTCTCTGTTATGTCCTTATGTTGGGCAAAAGTAAAGCAGACTACAGAGCTGTGTTTAAGGCTATTAAGCGACACCTCCAGAATGATATGGAGATGGAAGAATGTATGCTTGATTTTGAAACCGCCATCTGGTTGGCACTGAAAGAGGTATTCCCACACGTAGCCCTCAAAGGATGTGCTTTCCACTGGAGGCAGGCAGTTTGGAGACACATCGCATCTTGTAAACTCACAAGGAGTTACATGGAGAAGGAGTCTGTGTATTGGCTCATCTAAATTTACTTACAGAAATGACTTGTACAGAATGTGACTGCGTGAAAGTCGGTGAAGATGGAAGGCCATGGAACACTTGGGTGTCAAGCTCCAGGAAAGGATTTCAAGGAATGAGAAGAAAAGCAAGTTCAAAGTCTTAATGTGTACAGAGTGTGACTGCGTGAAAGTCGGTGAAGATGGAAGGCCATGGAACACTTGGGTTTCAAGCTCCAGGAAAGGATTTCAAGGAATGAGAAGAAAAGCAAGTTCAAAGTCTTAATGTGTACAGAGTGTGACTGCGTGAAAGTCGGTGAAGATGGAAGGCCATGGAACACTTGGGTTTCAAGCTCCAGGAATGGATTTCAAGGAATGAGAAGAAAAGCAAGTTCAGAGTCTTTACCTGTGTACAGAATGTGACTGTGAGGCACATTATCTGACAAGACACTTCACTTCACAACCTTAAGCTTAGAAAAATGAAACTTATTGACAATTTGATTGTTTATTTCTTGCAGATGTACAAACATTAAAGAAAATCAAGACAAAATCCAGTAAGTACATTTTTAGTTAATAATTCATTGAATTGCAATTTGGAGCCTGGTGTGATGATTTTACTGATTTATAAAAACCCTGGAGGACTTAAAGAAACAACGACTATTATAATACGAGACCAAATGGGACGAGCTTTATGGAAACAAGATGCCAGAGCGCAACGCAAAATATACTAAATCTCCATCGCGCACTACTCGGCAAGTGCTATAAGAAAAAAGCTCGAACAATGTAAAAAGACAGACATAGATTACATGATAGTAATCATAAGCGAAGACGAAAACACACCACACTATGGAATCATCAAATACGCAACAAGAAAACGACTACACTGGGTAAAGGCAAGCTGGAATATTATGCGGATTTCAGTTGAACGATCTGATGAACTCAAATAAAAGGGGTGAGTAAATTGATATAACCGATCATTCAACCGGAAAGAGTCAATAGGCCCAATTTAAGTAATAATCCTATTTTTGTTTCACACATTTCATCAAAGACTAAAAGCTTAGTATGAATGTTCTTGAACTAGAAAGGAAAGCTATGCTTCTTGGTATGGCAGATGTTATAGGTGAACAATAAGAATCAACAGTTGTGTATGATGTAAAAGAATCTACCCCGACCACATCAAACAAACCAACCAACTTGGCTGCCAAACCAGCTGGTAATTATAAGGCATGCAATCAAGTTGGCACCTACTGGCAAGTTCAAGACTAGCCAGGTCACCAGGCATCTGAGTAACTTAAGCAAGAAAGTCGCCAAGCAGTCAACTCAAAGCTTCTCAGATGGGAAAAATAAAAACTGCAATATCATACGAACAGAACTCTTTGATGATGACGTGGTAGCGACAGTACGTGGTAAGCAAGATATTTTGTAAATTGAGGGCAGAGAATGAGAATTTACACCTGCAACTGTTACAGGCAAGAGGAGGTAAATAAAACGTGATTTCTTTCAGTAATTTTATTTGTAATTAACGCTCAAATTTCATATCCTTATGCTGTTAATGTACATATATCAAGCTATTATGCACACAACCAATATGATTCAGACGTTTAAGGGACAAGTGCATTACTTTTCACCTTTGTGATGTACTGTCTTTTTATTGGCAGGCTTGGTTACATATTATGCTGCACCTGTGACATTATATTAAAACACTTTACTTACAACAATTGGAGACTTTGAGTTGCAAATATCTTGAACAGTATTCAATTATTAAGATTCAAGATTGATTGACAGAGAGCACAAATTGTTTTGAGCCAGGGGACAATGCTCATACCATAACATACTGTCCCGTGTTGTTGCCTGCCGCTGAAGGCACGGTGATTGACCCAACAATGCTCATACCATAACATACTGTCCCGTGTTGTTGCCTGTCGCTGAAGGCACGGTGATTGACCCAACAATGCTCATACCATAATATACTGTCCCGTGTTGTTGCCTGTCGCTGAAGGCACGGTGATTGACCCAACAATGCTCATACCATAACATACTGTCCCGTGTTGTTGCCTGCCGCTGAAGGCACGGTGATTGACCCAACAATGCTCATACCATAACATACTGTCCCGTGTTGTTGCCTGTCGCTGAAGGCACGGTGATTGACCCAACAATGCTCATACCATAATATACTGTCCCGTGTTGTTGCCTGTCGCTGAAGGCACGGTGATTGACCCAACAATGCTCATACCATAACATACTGTCCTGTGTTGTTGCCTGTCGCTGAAGGCACGGTGATTGACCCAACAATGCTCATACCATAACATACTGTCCCGTGTTGTTGCCTGTCGCTGAAGGCACGGTGATTGACCCAACAATGCTCATACCATAACATACTGTCCCGTGTTGTTGCCTGTCGCTGATGAAAAAGGCACGGTGATTGACCCAACAATGCTCATACCATAACATACTGTCCCGTGTTGTTGCCTGTCGCTGATGAAAAAGGCACGGTGATTGACCCAACAATGCTCATACCATACCATACTGTCCCGTGTTGTTGCCTGTCGCTGATGAAAAAAGCACGGTGATTGACCCAACAATGCTCATACCATAACATACTGTCCCGTGTTGTTGCCTGTCGCTGATGAAAAAGGCACGGTGATTGACCCAACACCTTCTACAGTCCAACATGCGGACAAACCATCTCAACGAAAGCATGTTAAACAATCTCAACGCAAGCATGTTAAACCATCTCAACGAAAGCATGACGAACCATCTCAACGCAAGCATGTCAAACCATCTCAACGAAAGCGAGTACATTGCGTTTTCTGCAGAATGAATGGCGAGAAAAAACCCCCCAGTTTTCTTGTCACACAATTTGAAGGACACAGAGGGAAACACCTCTTGTCCATGATACCTGAGGAAATACATGTGCACTATATTTGGATCATCTGGGGACAATGCTCATACACTAAAATACTGTCCCCAAAACGTTTAAAGGCATCAGTATAACTGCTCCGTTGAAGGACGGGCAGGAGGAAACACTGACATGAGCAGAGCTGTTTACATGTTCGGCAGCATCAGCAGCCTGACCATTGTAAAATAGTAAGGGTGGGGGGAGGCGAATATTGTTGTTCATCTATGAAACTTGCAGTTTTGCAACACTATATACCCGCAACTTTATTGAATTTATGGCGAACTCATTATTGTCTTTATCATCATGCTTTGACCCTTACCGAATACTGGGACACTGTTCTCCTTTCCTTGAACAACATTGTAGATGGAAATAGTTTCATCGAAATCCCCTCTGCACTTGATGCTTATTTCAAAGATGGTTCAGATGGGATAGGGGATGCGAGTCAAAAGAAAAGGAAAACCTTCCTGCCTTTATGTACCTTATCAAATTGAATATTGATCCCAGTCAAATTGTTAAATCATCAACAGAGTCTCAACCTACAAGGATAGAAAAACAGGCATCGATCAAGTCAACAAAGAAGTGTTTGATTTCACATAACTAGAAAAAGTCCTGGTTCTCTCACAAGATGTGATTGAAATTCGTGGGAAGGCCTGTAGAGTGTCCATAATTTTTTTTAAATGTGACTATCTATGGCAAGTCATGTGTTGCCACACTATGTAAATAGTATATGGCTCATTCCATGAAGTTGGGGCATATTATGTGACATCCAAGTGAAATTTTCAAAATGGATATTTTCCAACTCTTTCTTCTTTTTTAGGTTCTACATTTACCAAAGTCCAATGTAGAACTTTTTTTTTTAATGTAACATTTGGTATAAAATAATCGCACATGTTCAACAGTTGGATGACATTTCCAAAAATCCTGATGCTACATGGACACCATTTCCCATTTCCATATCATTTTCTAATAAATTAGCTGAAGATGTGGGCCAAGTTTCTATACCTCAATTAACTACTTCGAACCACAAATACATGAAAAGAAACCAGATTTGTCTAGGTTGAACATAACTTAATGAACAAGACATCGTAGATTAACTGTTTTATGTAAAAACTCATTGAAAAGTGACTCTTTATTTGCAATTTGTATAATGAATTTAAATAAAGTACATATCAATATTTGTTTGATGTAAAGTACTCTATAAACCATGCACATTGATTACATTATAGTCATAAAGAAAGTATATGAAGTATTATTTACCTGTATAATGTTATAAAATGCACTACCGATGCTACATGGACATTGTTAATAATAAGACTATTCATACTGTTACAATTATTTGAGTGTGAATGGTTTGTCTACTTGTTCATCATATCAAGTAGATACATAGAGTGAATTGCTTGAAATTTATCTGAAGACTGTTCATGTAAAATTTACCTTTTCTATGTACTTAAGTATTACGATGCTACATGGACACCGTGCCCTAAAATATTTGGAACAGCTTGAACAAGTGCATCTTTTTCAGATCAATAGAGAGGATGTACTATGATGTTAACTTTTTATGTTATAAGCACACGATAAAATTAATAACATGGATTGTAAAACTACAAATTACACAAAAAGGTAACCTGCCATGAAGCATAAAACATAATTACCTATGATATACATACACCATTTCTTACAATTACACAATAACAATACACCATTGATCAGAGAAACTTAAGATGTCCACTGAAACAAACTTCATGCAGTGTTGTTCTTAAAAGTACCCTTTGTGATCTTAGTCTCTTTGCTCGTTTCTGATTGAATCATCCTCTATTATTGATAAAGATGATTGAAAAGTTTGATCACTTAAAAAGTCAGTTTGCAAAAAAAATCATTTAATTGCCATGATGGATTTCTTTGGAAAGGTACTAGTTTTTGAAAATGATGGGTTCCTTAATTGTCTTCATCTCCATAAATTCCAGGACGATAGAACTGTCTTCTGAATTAATGTCAAGAACCTGCAAAGCAAAACAAAATAAACCCTATGGCTTAGTATCTTCATGGAATATTGTGTTTTGATATTGGAGTAGATTATTTATTCATGTTGCACTTTTTGTGTTGCAGGAAAATATTTATATTAAAATCATGCTGGAGTATTTTATTTATTATTCATTTAACATGAAAAAGAATAGCAAAGGATAGAGAACTTAAATGATTTACAATTATTTGTTTTATTTATAGTAAATAAAACTAAAATAAGGGAATGTTTATTGTGAATTCAGTGAAATGCTAATGGAAATGGTGTCCATGTAGCATTGTGTATTAATATATTTCATTAGATATACATCTCTCATAATATGCCTTTTTTTCTGTAAAGTGTAGTAAAATGTAGGCAATGTTTTGAATGTTTTGGGTGATGGATAATTTTGAATGGGGTAATTGTTTTAGTCTAATTAGGCAAATTTTATGAAATGCTACATGGATATGGTGTCCATGTAGCATCGTATTGGTAAGCTATATTATTAGCATTAAAAGAGCAAAAACTAATTCATTATTAACTTCAAAGTTTATTAATGATGTCATTCTACAAAAAAATTACAATTTCAATGAACTATAACGATACCCAATGCAAAATATTGCCCATGCTATGCCCGATTCTACATGGACGCCAAATTATTATGGCGTCTGTGACTCAAAATTAATATCATAACATGAAAAGAAATTCTGATTCAGTGTTTCCCTTTCAATAAAAATGCATTAATAAATACAGACATACAAGCAACATTAAGAAATAATTACAATCGCACTTACCATTCACAAAACTATCCAATGTTTACATTTTGATGCTACATAAAAGTCCCGATGCTACCATTGGACACCAGCGACTAAAACCTTGATAAAACTAGCCCACATGTGGCAAATTCCAAACAAACCTGATAGCTATTGACCTCTATCCTTACAAAAGAAATATGGAATGTTTTATTTATCTCCAGAGGGGGGATTCCCACAAATTGCATAGAATGTTTATCACGATGCTACATTTTATGGTAAGGACACCATGCGCACGGCACGGTATACTTTTTCATGAATATATGGAATAGTCTTCATGAAATTTATTCTCATTTGCAATAGTTTTCAATTGATAAATGCTCTTAATTTTGGAAAATAATTAAAAAATGTATGATAGAGAACTACCCCCATTCAGCAATGAAAACTCCCGATGCTACACGTGTATATTTTGTGGACACCGTGTGTAGCATCGGAAAGGCAATTTTCATGTTGCTTGGGTAAAAAATCAGTCCAGCGTGACGAAAAGTTTTGGTCAGTAAACTATGAATACATGTATCTTTTATTAATCAAATCGATTTCCAAGCAATTCTATGATAGTTTTGCTTACATAAAACTCATATTAATTGTTGTGTTTTCCATGTCACGTTTTTTAGCAAAAATAGTCTTGGACACCACCACATTTTTTATTATTTTTTTCTTCAAGGAAGGATCATTTTTTTTTTTTTTTTCATGGCTCAATACTATTACCTAGTACTGTTTTTGGACACTAAATTTTTTTGATATACACATAGAGTAAAACAGTTTATAAGCTGCCTAAAGTACCAAAATTCTGCTATTTTAACAAATGCCCCAACTTCATGGAATGAGCCATATTAACAAATAATGAAATTGAAGACATGCTAATTTTAGGTGCCTTTCCAAGCTTTACTAGCGCTAAATGTAAGAATCATGTCTCAACAAATTTCAAGTCAATCAAATTTATTTTCTGAAACAAAATTTGCAACTTCAGACCTGTTTTGTTGTGGATAGTCACATATTTAAATTGTGTTACTGTTGAGTCAAATTCCAATGGCACCAACTTTTCAATTCTGATATTGAAACTTGAAATTTTACACAGTTTGCTGAAACTTGACTGTTTTATTCATCATTGCCTAGTAAATTAATGTCATGGTGCTATATAGTGAAGTGTTATGTTTCTGTTCATAGCACCAGTCCAACTGCTCAGTTCTGAACTTTTCCAGCTCAATTCTCTTGAAACATACAAAGTTTTTTTTTGATCATTATTGCCTTGGTACTAATTATTATTAATACAGTAAAAGTGTAAATACTTCATCTTTTAAAGATCTGGTCTGTCAGAGGTACCACCTTAAATAGATTTTTACAGAATTTGGGTTTGATGTACAGTTTGGCAGAATATCATACTTTATAGACCCAAGTTCTGTGGGGATACTCGCACTTGGGCAGCTGTAGATGTATTTGACGATCCAAATGTATATAAGACACGGTTCTGGAATACATCACTAAATGTTAAAATCTCATCTGCCTTGCATCCCATGTCTCACCTCAGCAAACCACAGGTGTAGCAGAAGAGAATATAAGACACGGTTCTGGAATACAGAACTCGGTGGATGATGTACAGTTCGGCAGAATATCATACTTTCAACAGCGATTATTTGCCCTAGAAGAAACAAGTATAAAGGAGGTGTGTGCAATATGGTCAAAACAGTTATTGAAGATGTATTAGACAGCGGAGATGTGGAAGATTTGTTGCCAAGTAAGCAGACGGAAGCAGGCAAAAGTATCTTGAACAAATAAAAAAATAAAAAACTTGCAAAGTGAAATACCAAGATGATAGCATAGACCCCTTAGATATAGATCCAACGTGTTGTATATAACACCGTGTAGTAAGTGAGAAAATTGATAACAGCACAGTTTTCAGAAGTACAAAAGGGGACAGCAAAGTTGCAAAAACTGTGGCTTCATACATATTTGTAAACAGTAGAGTCGGCAAGGAATTAGACTCAGTGGATGATGTACAGTTCAGCAGAATATCATACTTTCAACGGCGATTATTATTATTTTAAAATGATTTCAGGTCGTGGGGTTGTGGCCAATAGATGCTTCAACAAAGGTGATTTTCTACTCCAATATTTTGGAGATATTATATCCAAGAAGGAGGCAAAAGTATCTTGAACAAAGAAAAAATAAAAACCTTACATGGTTTTTACAAAGTGAAATACCAAGATGATAGCATAGACCCTTAGATATAGATCCAACGTGTTGTAGAAAACACCGTGTAGTAAGTGAGAAAATTGATAACAGCACAGTTTTCAGAAGTACAAAAAGGGACAGCAAAGTTGCAAAAACTGTGGCTTCATACATATTTGTAAACAGTAGAGTCCGCAAGGAATTAGACTCAGTGGATGATGTACAGTTCAGCAGAATATCATACTTTCAACGGCGATTATTATTATTTTAAAATGATTTCAGGTCGTGGGGTTGTGGCCAATTGATGCTTCAACAAAGGTGATTTTCTACTCCAATATTTTGGAGATATTATATCCAAGAAGGAGGCAAAAGTATCTTGAACAAATAAAAAATAAAAAACCTTACATGGTTTTTACAAAGTGAAATACCAAGATGATAGCATAGACCCTTAGATATAGATCCAATGTGTTGTATAAAACACTGTGTATAGTAAGTGAGAAAATTGATAAAAAGCACAGTTTTCAGAAGTCCAAAAAGGTGACAGCAAAGTTGCGAAAACTGTGGCTTCATACATTTTGTAATCAGTCGAGTCGGCAAGGAATTAGACTAGGTGGATGATGTACAGTTCGGCAGAATATCATACATTATAGACCACAAGTTCCGTGGGGATACTCACACTTGGGCAGCTGTAGATGTATTTGACGATCCAAATATATATAAGACACGGTTCTGGAATACATTACTAAATGTTAAAATCTCATCTGCCTTACATCCTATGTTGTAGCAGAAGAGAATGCTAGATTGTGATTGTGATTTGTGACTACACAGTTATTCATAAAGAAGGACATAGATGAATTACTACAAGCACTTGGAATTGGGAAATTACCCAGTTGTCAAAAGATACCACTTCACAAGAACCATCAGGCTTGTACTGCCTTGGATTTAAAGTCATCAGTGATTTCACTGACTCGCAATACAAGTTCATCTATCACAACTCTCTTGTTCAACAGATACAAGGCTCTCAGCAGATGTATGTTCCTCCAAGTGCTCTTAAAAGGGCGAAGATTACACTGAAGCCAGGCTTACACATTATTATGCAGTTCGTATCTTCCGTCCTATACTTGCAATGCATTGGTAAAGACCTATTATTCTGCACATTATGTCACTGAGAGCGAACTTGGCCAACCAATATCCTTCAAACTTGGTCAATTTGGTTACTTGCCTCTTTAACACATTTAAAGCTTACGTACGAATCCACTAAAAGTGTGTGCTAATATGCCGATGTGTAGCGACTGCATGTGTAGCGTGCAGAAAATGAAGTCGAGACTAATTTTTGGTTTTATGATAGACATCAGGTCATCGGGTCATCGGGTTAAAAATGGCGTCTGGTTCCGGCAGCAACAAACGTTTTGTTACGCTAAATGAGCAAGAATTCATAATAAGCAGATGTCGAAGCGGCTTCTACGATAGAGATGGTTAGTTTGAGCCCAATATTGACCAGTTCACAGATCGAGGAGCTAAATTCCTGGAACTTCGAAGAGCAAGTCGCTAGTGATACAACTGGTGGTACTACTCAGTCTCCTGTTACCAGGAGTGTACAGCATCAGCAAGTTCGGCAAATAAGCTCTCAATTGCAACCACTACCGGCATTACCAATGTCATTTCATGGTTGCAATGTGACAATCAATTATAATGTCACACAAAAGTAAACTGAATTTTTAACTGTACATATGTTCTGAATTGGATTTGAAGTTGACTTTTAATTACTAATTGAACTTGTTACGTGTTGGAAATTTGAACCTGTACATGCGTTGGAATTAATTATTACATTTTGGTTCTTATCTATATACACACGGATTCAGTCGGGGGAAACTTAGGCCAGTCGGGGGAATTGAGAAGGAGGCAAGGTTGAGTAATCAAAGAGTGAGATTGGCTGAACTAAAATTTGTTGCAATATCCGGAGTCGGCAAGAACCTGTCCCGACTCCCGATTCGGTAAAATGAACACAATAGTTGCTCTTTTAATGACAATTAGAGTAAATTACTAACACTAGACCTAATTATTATTTTTATGTATTAATTAACATGGTTAAATCATAATCTCGGGCGTCACTGATGCCAAAAATCTAAACACGCTAGATGTACTCATGTACTGTATTATCTGGATCTGTTTTGATTTTTCTCATGTTTATATTATCATTATCATTTTTTAGCAATCTAGTTTACAATTTTCTGATGATAATAACTGCCTGTCCATATCCAGAGAAGTGCAAAGAAAGTGGGTGCTACAATTTATTTTTAACATGCATACAGAGGCCCGTAATACGCACGCCAGAGACGACTGACTAAGCTTATTATGATAACAACCCTGTGTTTCCTGTACCATTCATCAAGGATCGTAGATGTGGATGCCCACAAAATACCAGTCAATCATACATGGTTTGAGGACGTGGTCTTACCTTATTTCACAGACCGGGAATGGCTGAGAAATTTTCATATGAAAAGGGCTACATTTGAGGCTCTCTGTGACCTCCTCAGACCTGGCTTCCCAAACAGATCTGAAACCAATTTTCGGAAGCCAATTACTATTGAAAAACGAGTGGCAATCTGCTTGTTGATGTAGCTCTAAAGGAAGTAAAGGCAAAAGTAGATCAAGCCACTGGAAAGGACAAGATTGATAGGGTAATTTCTGAACCAAAATTTTGTATCTTCATTCTCTCACTGAATACTGATTGATTTGATCAATTATCTTATGGTGGTTCCATTTTTATATTCTGCAGACATCTGGCTTCCTTCAGATTTTGGGGCTCTAGGAGGAAGCGTTCAAGGTAGTAAAACTTCGGTGCATCAAGCTCCCTTGGCACCAAACATGCCAAAAATAAGATAAACGACACAGAAAGCATAGATCGGCGCATCTGGAGGATGTTATTCACGTAATTGACTATGAAGCTGAAATGATGGATTAAATCATTACATAAATGATGAGAACTGGATAGCAGGAGAATTCAATGTATTGCTTTACAACTAATTGAGTACATTTTAATTAAAAAAACCCACCCAAATACAAGGTTCACTGTAAAGAGTAGTGTCAAAATATTGTTTTAAAAAGCATATTGTAACTGATGATTTTATGCTCATTTTGTACCCTTTTTAACCAAGTAGGAGATCATTAATAATATAAAAATACTCATTAATAGCATAGGTTTCTCTGGCAATGGTAAATATGTGATGATTTGATTGGTTTTGTTTTACATACATGCAGGTGCCAACTACAAATCGACTGGAAGAAGATGGGATAGGACCATATACACCAACAAGAAGTCTGTCAAACTATCCTCGGAGACTATCTCATCTCTTCCAGTAGGAGAAAACATCAAGCACCTGGGGCTTGTAGTCTTCATCAAGAAGAAAGAGGTGAGTGCCCATTTGTTTGAGTCGCGTGATTTTTACTTAGCTACTGATTTGATTAAGCAAGAATACCATTGATCTTTTTTTACTTCATGGTTTGCCATCGCCACCTGTCAAATCATTTTTGCAATATGTTGATGAATATCATTGTAAGTCTCTATCCAATATTGAGCAAACACTTGTCCTCAATTCAATTTCCAACGATTCAATAAGACAATACCATTGCAACTTAATGGTGCCATCCACTGTAGAACAATACATGTCAACAGGTACACGTATTTATCCTGATGAGCATGATACTATGTCAAAATACATTCCAACCTCTATCAGGAACAAAGTCTAGTATTTTTTCCGTTTGAGTAGGTATGCGGATGTTCTGGACGTTCTTAAAGTAAACACTGATTCAGACGCTCCAACAACAACCAAAAGAGTTGTTTCTCATACATGTAGTTCTTCCTGTACCAAAAAGGTCAGGTCATCTGACTCTGCAGATACTGCTGGTTGCAGTATGCCTTTAACACTTTCCATTCGGCTACTATTTTTACCTTACACAGAACTGATTTTTCAGAAACCTTTCACAATTTTCAAAGTTTATCTCAATGATTACTGACCTAATACTAGGCATGTTTGTACTTAATTCAATGCATTTCTCATGGTGATTCTAAATATGGTAATGAAATTCAATACTTTTGACATTTTTTAAACATTTTGTGAAATTTTGGAATGTCGTCTGCAGCCGCCTGCCGCGTGGAAAGTGTTAATTATCCCATGAGGATATTGCAAGTTCATCTATCACAACTCTCTTGTCCAACAGATACCAGGCTCTCAGCAGATGTATGCTCCTCCAAGTGCTCTTAAAAGGGTGGAGATTACACTGAAGCCAGGTTTACACAAAGTAGAGTTTACATTTCTGATGATGTTTCAGAAAAAATCCGCAAGCAGAGACAGACCTTGGTAGTGCTGAAAAATAAAATAAAAAAAACGATGGCCAGAGAGAAAAGTATTCACCTATGCAAGGCATATTGTTGGATCCTTCAACTTATCCTCCAAATATGATGGGCTAGCGATACCGTTACCATAAGGCCATTGCACAGACCCTTACCGAATACCAGGACACTGCTCTCCTCTCCTCTCCAGTGTAGATGGAAATAGTGCCATCAAAATCCCTTCTGCACTTGATGCTTATTTCAAAGATGGTTCAGATGGGATAGGGGATGCGAGTCGAAAGAAAGGAAAACCTTTCGGCATTTGACTAACAATGCCTTGAGATATTCATTTTATTTCTTATTCTTCCTTGCCCTAACTCTTTTTATTCTCCTTTCATTTCTGTTTCCCCTTTCCTTTTCTTTTTCTCTCCTTTCAATTTTTTGCTTTATACCCCCAGGGTGCTCCTCACAGAGTGAAAAAGATGGGATAGTGTATACTATGACCAAAGTGAATGTGGTGTTGGCCTATATGATTTCCTGCCAATAACTGCCTGTCTTACAACTTTGCTAATAGTAGGAGGCATTGAGCTAAATCCTGGTGCAATTAAGCAGAAGGTAACAAGACACAGAGATTGTTTTGTTCAATACGTAGACCCAGAAGATGGCGACTGTAATGGCGTGATACAGACCTTCCCAGCGTCCATGACAAGGCAGGTACCCGACACACAAAGGTTCTGATCACTCAATTTCTAGACATGGAGGTTGAAGCTTCTTCGCTACAGAGGAACAGGATATATGTTGTTTCACATTTCTGCTATAACATTTTGAATATGGTGATAACTTGTTCCGGACAGCTAAAATCAAAGGCCATTTTATTTTTATCTTTCAATATGTATTGGGTTTAAAAAGTTTTCTCCAAAAAAACAATAAACCCTGTAAATAATCGGCTCCTGCCCCTCCTGACTTAAACCGTTTAAACCGGATGTCTCGAAAGTCAACCTTTGACATTGTTGTTGTAGTGGTGTCTTTTAAACACTCAATCATGCAATCTATTTAGATTTATTTGTTTTACAGCAGATATGAAATTTTGAATGGGTACACAACTTTAGGACACCCTGTATGATTAATAAATCATAATATTATTACCTCTCTATTAGGGATCCCCAAGTCCATATCATAATTGCTATACAACTTTAGGACACCCGGTATAATTAATCAATTGTAATATTTTTATCTCTCTTTTAGGGATTCCCAAGTCCATATCATAATTGCTATGCCAATGCACCTTTGAGCATTTTGCAATCCTTTGAGCATTTTGCAATACATAGGACCAGTACAAACAATGCACCTTTGAGCATTTTACAATACATAGGACCAGTACAAACAATGCACCTTTGAGCATTTTACAATACATAGGACCAGTACAAACAATGCACCTTTGAGCATTTTACAATACATAGGACCAGTACAAACAATGCACCTTTGAGCATTTTGCAATACATAGGACCAGTACAAACAATGTACCTTTGAGCATTTTGCAATACATAGGACCAGTACAAACAATGCACCTTTGAGCATTTTGCAATACATAGGACCAGTACAAACAATGCACCTTTGAGCATTTTGCAATACATAGGACCAGTACAAAAAATGCACCTTTGAGCATTTTGCAATACATAGGACCAGTACAAACAATGCACCTTTGAGCATTTTGCAATACATAGGACCAGTACAAACAATGCACCTTTGAGCATTTTGCAATACATAGGACCAGTACAAACAATGCACCTTTGAGCATTTTGCAATACATAGGACCAGTACAAACAATGCACCTTTGAGCATTTTACAATACATAGGACCAGTACAAACAATGCACCTTTGAGCATTTTGCAATACATAGGACCAGTACAAAATGTAATAAAACTACCATCACTGGTTGCAACATCATTCCAGAAGTTATGTGTGGCAGCGGCAAACATCGCCAAATGTGAAGGAAAGGTAAGAACTGCACACTTCTCGTAAAAGCTGCCCTGATTACATGGGGCAGCATAGTCCCCGGTGTCGATAGCACGAAAAAAGTGGGTGCTACAATTTATTTTTAACATGCATACAGAGGCCCGTAATATGCACGCTAGAGACAACTGACTAAGCTTATTATGATAACAACCGTGTGTTTGCTGTACCACTCTTCAAGGATCGTGGATGTGGATGCCCACAAAATACCAGTCAATCATACGTGGTTTGAGGACATGGTCTTACCTTATTTTCACAGACCAATGAAGAATTTAGTCCGGGGAAGTAGCTTGGTGAGTCTAATAATGAAGCATTTTTTTGTAACATGCAGACAGAGGCCCGTATACGCACGGCAGAGAAGACGGACTAAGCTTATTATGATAACAACCTTATGTTTGCTGTACCACTCATCAAGGATCGTGGATGTGGATGCCCACAAAATACCAGTCAATCATACGTGGTTTGAGGACGTGGTCTTACCTTATTTCACAGACCAAGAATGGCTGAGAAATTTTCGTATGAAAAGGGCTACATTTGAGGCTCTCTGTGACCTCCTAAGACCTGGCTTCCCAAACAGATCTGAAACCAATTTTTGGAAGCCAATTAGGCCAACAACAAAAAAAGGTTTGTCTCAGATGACCCGCGCGCATTCCCGAAACCGCCCGCGTAAGCTTTTTTTTTAGTGGATTTGTTTTTTTTTTCCAATTTTTTTTCCAATTTTTTTTCCAATTTTTTTTTCTTTTTCAATTTTCTCAAAATAATCTTGCAAAATCCAACTTTTTGACCAAACAAATGACGATCAGGTCTAAATTGAAAAAAAAAAATCCGCAGACCGCATTAGATTTTCAGTCTCTCATGTCATCTGAGACAAACCTTCTTTTTTTTTTGGGCCTTACCATTGAGAAACGAATGGCGATCTGCTTGTTGATGTAGCTCTAAAGGAAGTAAAGGCAGAAGTAGATCCAGCCACTGGAAAGGACAAGATTGATAGGGTAATTTCTGAACCAAAATTTTGTATCTTCATTCTCTCACTGAATACTGATTGATTTGATTAATTATCTTATGGGGGTTCCATTTTTATATTCTGCAGACATATCTGACTTCCTTCAGATTTTGGGGCTCGGGGAGGAAGCGTTCAAGGAAGTAAAACTTTGGTGCAAAGAACCTATGAAGATGCTATTATCTCTTATGGATAGAGTGGAGCAGTGGCGTAGCTCAGGGGGGGGGGGGACAGTTGCCCCCCTGACAGAACGTTTTTGTGCCCCCGCCCCTCTCTTTGGATATAGTGTTTATATGCGGGGTAACCATTTAAAAATGGCCATTTTAGCTTGGTTTTTAAAAATAAATGACCATTTTTTGTTAAAAAACTGCTTAAAACCCTGAGGATTGGCCAAAATTTGTTGACTATAGTGCTTTTTTGACTGGGAAACTTTGTGTCCGTGCGAATTTTTTTGACCGTGCGAAATTTTTTGACTTCACCCTCCCCCCCCCACACTTACGTGAAATTCACGAGGTGCCTGACTTGGGAAAATTTTGGGGCAACCTTTTACGAAAATTTTAGAAATCTTGCCCCCCCCTGAAAAAAAACCTAGCTACGCCACTGGAGTGGAGCAAGGAGCTTATTGCTGCATCAAGCTCCTTTGGCACCAAACATGCCAAAAATAAGATAAACGACATAGAAAGCATAGATAGGCGCATCCTGAGATGTTATTCATGTTATTAACTATGGTTATACAAAATGGGTACATTTTGTTGTTATCAGTTACTGACCACCTGAAGATCGACACAAGTCGTGAAACTCAGAGTAGTGGATCAAAATTACTATGTGTGTTTAAATTTATTTATTTATGGTTACAAAATGCCTATATTTTGATGCCTCCTTCAGTTCATCTCAAGAATATTAATTCTGCTACAGGCAATGTGGGGCAACATTATACAAGCAGATGATGAGTGTAAATGGATCATTTTGGAACACTTTCTATTGTGTTGTGTTACTCTTTAGCTTTTTATTAACCAACTTACTGTATTTTAACATCTATCTTTGTGTATGATTTCAGAAATAACTTGCAATGGGCGACAACAATAACGCTTTCCTGAGCACAACCTCAGACATATGATGATGACATCCCACCAAAGTTTTATGCCAGTCTACGAAACCGGATTCTGAGGTATGCTGAGAAGATCGTGAATGAGAAGGGTTGTTTGAAGTGGTTAGGAGCTATGAATAAGAAGACTGGTTATGGTCATGTTATGTTAAGTTTAGCAGGGGATAGGATGACTGTGAATGCACACAGAGCATCTACATTGCCTTCCACAGTGCTTTCATCTTACCATTTGACATTTCCCATTTATGCCACAATCAACCCTGATCATCTCTCCCATGAACCATCATTTGTAAATCAGATAAGAATATGCCCGTCTCACAAATGTGACTTATGGAACTAATGCCGTCAAATGAGCAGCAGCCAGATGGAGAGCAAGATTATTCATATATTTCGTCATACAGGCCTGTTACCAAAGAAAGTATGAAAGTTGCCAGATAAAGCCAGTGGAACAAACACAACCAAATTCTTGGGAGGCTGTCTACCATTACATGTTGTAAAGACCATTCTCTGCTTTTGTGTAAAGTCAGATATCGATGTGGCATCAGATAAAACTCTAGGCCTATTCTTCAGTGAACTATCAGAAAAGTTTGATCGTCAAAGTAAAGAAGCAGATTACCTTCGACGTAAAACAACCATATCCCCGACCGGTTCATTAACCCAACCCCAGAAGGAAATGTTCAGCCAACTTGTAAAAAATAAACAAAACAATTTGGATAAGGATGGGTTTATAGTTGTCAACCATCGGAGAGGCAAACCAACAAAACGGCTGGAGATACCATCAACCCAAAGAGCCAAGCTCAAAGGCACGTAAAAGTACGCTAACAAGACGTTCAAAAGTAATTGAAAAGGAACTCATGCAATATCAAAACCATCCGCAATTCCCTTGAACATACACAAAGATGAAAACATACATGCACAGATGGTTTATGATGTTGCACAGGAAGCTGGACTAAAGATTGTCGGACGATTCAACAAACAAACGGTTCTCACCCTACGAGAACTGATTTTATGTGATATATTTCTGCGTTGAGAAAGTGGCTGATAGATCCATGCGGTCATGACCCAGACTATGTGGCGCCTTATAAACAAAAACACTTAAAGTTGAAATTGGCCATGATGTGTTCAAGACAAGAAAAAGAACTAAAAACTGAAATCCATGCCATTGAATATGAATATATCTCAATATAATATGATTGGAATAGTACTTCTAGTTCTATGGTGCATTTACGGATTGTCACAGGCTGAACAATGGGTGTGTTTTGGAACCAAACAACGGGATATCCAGCTCAGATACATATCAAGATCTTAAAGATCGATACAAAAAACAGCGCAAGTGAGGAGATTGACTTTGTTCAAGTTGTCAGTGTTGAAGACATCATAAGGATGGTATCAGAACTGTATGATGCCGTTTTTGGATATCTATAAAACTTTCTGGATGACACATTATGGCTATACTTCTCAGCCGAGAAAGGGGGAAAAGTACCAAGCTGATACTGCAAGTGATCAACATGAACGGGAACGGTCGCCATTACCATAAAATTATTAGAGAACAAAACGTTGCATGTCGTTTTTCGAATCATGACTTGATTAAATGAATTTAAGACACTTTAAAGAACACATTTTCAACTTCAACATCGAATTACCAAAAATGACTGTTGTCAATAAGAAGTACCTTTCGACATGACGCGTCACATATGATCGGTGCTTGCTCCCTTGTTGATCCCTCCGTCTCTGACAAATATCCAAGGGCTGTGACATTGGAATCATTCTTCAAAATGCGACATAACACAACACCAAAAAGTAAGTCCCCCTCTCAACAGTTCGTCATAACATCGTAAGGTAAAACATTTTACCAATAAAACTTAGTTAGAAATAATCCCATGACTGTTTCCTAAGTGTTGTATGAAAATGAAAGATGTTCATGACTTTATGGCTGAATGAGCTCAAATGGAAGACAAAAACTGCCCTTCTCAAAGTCAAAAGTTTATGAATGGCTTCAATTAATGGAAAAACACCTGTGGTTGAGTGAATATTACTGTCATGTGCAATCAATTCATGATCATTCAGCCATGTAAATCCTCTTCTTGGCTCAGAGCTTAGCACAGTGAGTTTGAGCTTATTCAGCTATGAAGTCATGGACATCTTTCATTTTCAAACAACACTTCGGAAACAGTCATAGGATTATTTCTAACTACATTTGATTGGTAAAATGTTTTACCTTACGATGTTATGACGAACTGTTGAGAGGGGACTTACTTTTGGTGTTGTGTTTAGAACCTGTATTGCAATCTGTTGTATGTATATAGGGACAAGGTAACCCTGCCAAGGTTGAATGGGGCTGGTGGGAGTTACTCAACTGTAAACAATTGGTTGAAAGATCAAGTATCTGAAACCCCCTGTAGCATCACCCCAGACTAGTCGATACTCGTTACCTGCTCGTACACCAAAGAGAAAGCTGTTATCAGGTGAAACTGAGGAAACAGCCAGCCTCTCCACGCCAGAGCTCCAGAGATTGGTACTTTTGGAGCAATTAAAATACACAAGGATGAAAATCAGACGACTAGAGTGTCAAGACAGACAGTTAAGTGATACGAATGTTCCTAGCCTGTTTGTCCCAAAGGTGACATAGTAACAGGTTTTGACAATGATCCAGTGGTTAGTGTACAGTGTACAACCAAATAACAAAGTCAAAAAGCTTCAGTAATCACAAACTGCATCTGGGTCCAGTTTGAACCAAATGGTGTATTGCAAGAATCTGAAGAATTTGGTCGGGGAGGTAGCTTGGTGAGTCTAATAATGAAGCATTTTTTCACGAAGTTCATGACATGATGTTAACAAATCCAAAGTCAGAGCCATATGAGTCTTTTTGATATACCCATAAGGAGCAGTTAACATACTTTGTTGATGTAGCTCTAAAGGAAGTAAAGGCAGAAGTATATCCAGCCATTGGAAAGGACAAGATTGATAGGAGACTAGGAGTATTGCTGAACAAAAATTTGCAAACAAAATTTTAAGTGTGTAATAGTCACTTCTATCGCATTCATGTATGTTCATTAATATTTATTTAATTGTTTCAGGTCCTCGTGGCGTTGGTATTTTTGGAACATTTGTTTTATTTTGTTATGTTCCCACGATGTTGTTAATCCCTTTGAGTTTCAAAGTTACCTGCGGCAGACAAATAGTCTAGTAATATTGAACATGAGGTATAATTAATGATAACCTGAAACAAATAATAAATATTACTGAACATACATGCAGCACGGCAAAACCAGGTGTCACATATTGCAGAGAGTTTGTCCCAGCTGCAGGTCAACAAACAAAAGAAAGTGAGATTTTGTGATCCTCCACCAGGGCAGATGCTGGTCTGCACTTTATGCTGTAAAAGAGGTCATGCAGCCATGGAATGTCCAGGAGAACGAGAACCACAGCAGCAGCAGCCGCGAAGTTCTCATCTCCAAATCACCGCTCGGATGACTACCGAACACACAAACAACACGTTTCTCCTCACCAAAATGGAGAGCAAAGGCAGTCATCCAGAAACAGCCATCGGAATGGGAAGCGTAACTTTCCTCGTAATTATACTTCCAAGAAGGTCAATACGGCTGGAACCAAGGACCCCCACCTGCAACTGGAAACCTACAGCAACAATGGAAGTGACTATTACAAGTGCGTGTCATGCGGGGCAACTGTTGAACGGGCGAAGCGCAAGTGTCCTATACACAGTTGATTGTGGCAACTCACCTCGGCGGTCAAAACAAATGGTGTCAGCCTCAACCAGTGACAAGCATGACCAAATTCAGCTTAACCCACTTCCGTATTTTGAGGATCTTCATGCAATGGTACAAGAACAGGACTCCCGGGCAACCACGATACCAACATGTTTGTTTACACTTATGCTCTTTTGTTACAGGCAGATAAAAAGCTTTTTTTGAAAACAGATCGGCGCATCCGGAGACGTTATTCATGTTATTGACTATGGGATCTGGCCAAGAAAAACGCAACTCTGGCAGACGAAGTAGCTGATGCCCTATAACAACCAAAGATACTTCTAAGTTCACAGTTCAAGCGATGCCCACTAAAGGGAAAACATTTCCAGGGATTTTCTGCAGCCACAAAGGAGAACATGGAAAGCGTGGCTTCAAACCTTTGGCAGATATGTGACGACTTCAACCCAGATGTACTTCCTAGCCTGTTTGTCCTTAACATGACATAGTAACAGGTTTTGACAACGATCCGGTGGGAGTGTACAGTGTACAACCAAATAACAAAGTCAAAGCTGAGTAATCACAAACTGCATCTGGGTCCAGTTTGAACCAGATGGTGTATTACAAGAATCTGAAGAATTTGGTCCGTGGAGGTAGCTTGGTGAGTCTAATAATGAAGCATTTTTTCATGTAGTTCATGACATGATGTTAACAGATCCAAAGTCAGAGCCATAGGAGTCTTTTTGATATACCCATAAGGAGCAGTTAACATACTTTGTTGATGTAGCTCTAAAGGAAGTAAAGGCAGAAGTAGATCCAGCCATTGGGAAAAGACAAGATTGATAGGACATATTGCTGAACCAAAATGTGCAAAAAAATTGTTAATAAAGTTTTCCGATGTACTTGCGAGGAAAAATAATTTGCTGCCCGGGAGTTGAGCACACCTATGCTAAATTATTGGCGTCGCATAATCGCTGGGTCTGAGCGGCTTCCGGTTTTCTTGCGCCCATTTTCCTATAATTCCGTGCGGCATCCGGTTTTTCCCAGCGCTTTTTGATTGTGTTCTTGGTTACCAGGCAAGCGGTCATATCATTCGCATTTGGTTGCAGCATTGGCAGGTTATAAAAAACATTCACTCCCGTCTTCTCTCATCTCTTCTCATCGTTTTTCATTTGTGCTTTCATCTACGGGCCGTCGTTGTACTCGTCCGATGCATCTCTTCTTCAATATTAACTTATAAGTATTATTATTATTATTTTCTGCATCTATATCATCATAAACTCTTGCTCGTCACCCTGGCCTTTTCTACTATCTTTCTCTCAACTGAACTTGAAAATGGGGAGAAAGCGGGGTACTAAGAGGAAAGCTCTTACACCTCCTCCGTTAGTGTTTTTTAATAGACAAACGAGGGCACAAGCACGTCATTTGACAGACGCATTGAGTTCAACGGCAGGCGGGAGTGGTATGAATCAAGCAAATCAAGCAAATCCGGCGGTAGAAGTTTTACCACCAGTACCGGCGGTTTCTACTGCAAATTTGGCTCCGCCAGCGATGGTAGCATCAGCTTCATCGTTGTTACCAGCCCCACCGGCTGTTTCATCGTTACCAGAACAAAAGCAGGCGGTTCCACCAATTTCCGCATCTCAGATGGGTTTATCTTCTGCAGTTACATCGCCACCAGATCCTGGCGCAATTTTACCACCAACAGTTCCCCCGACCCCCGGGTGCAATTCAGGCAGTTTCTTCACCGGTACCATCAGCACAGTTTCAGCCAGGGTATGTGTCAGCGCCATCTATTGATCCTCAGCAAATCTCGAACATTCAGCAGAGGGCGGCATCGTCAATTTCGTCTGTACCTGGATCTGGTGTACGTGACCTACATGACATGAACAATGGCGGCGAAGTGGCAGCAGTACAACCGGCGAACGGGGCAAGTAACGTTGGGTTTCGTCAAGTTCAGCCGATTCCTATGGCAGTGGCAGGCGGAGATGTTGGCAGTGGCATCTCAGTCTGGTCTTTTTAATGCAAGAACATGGCTATTGGGTGATAGCATCATTCACTGGGCGGGACTTACAAATCAACAACTACAAGGGGGAGGTGACGTTGAGTGGCATGGACGCCGTGGGGCTCATTTGAATGACGTGGTTAAACTATGCCAAAAGCACCTGAGACGTAGACCGTATCCTACCACCATCATAATTCATGTGGGGACGAACAATGTATTTTCAACTAGTACCTTGCTGCTTCGGCAGCAAATACCTGAAGTTCTTTCCTTTTTTTCGGCGCATTCTGCCGAGAACACATATTATTTGGTCCGATGTATTATGCCGTCTATTTTATTATGGGGAAGGTAGACCAGGTGTAGGCAGGAGAGTGTCTCAATTTATAAATTATCAGGCTCATAAAGCCATTTTTGGATTGAGCAATGCCTGCTTTATCAGCCATGCAGAGGTTATTAAGGGGGGGGGGGGGGGGGGGGTATGGGTATGGCAAATACCCAAAAATGACATGCTTATCAATATTGAGATAATGACATTTTTAAGTAGTTTAATATCTTATCTTTCTATTAGAAGCAAAAAAAATTAAATAAAACGCCAATTAAATGCCTTAATTGATGTTTTTAATTACCCCTGTCATTTCCTGACAACCCGGAAGTGGAAAACCGGAACCCGGAAGCGCCTTTTTTGCCCCAAATGAACCACTTTTAAAGTTAGAAATTGCCCATTTTATGGCAGGTCTGTCATCCTCTGATGTAAGTTAAATACTGCCATCTATTGACAGGGTTCTCCCTGCATGAAAAGGAATCTACATAGCCCTAGCAACAATATTGATCCAAAATGGAAATTTAATTTACGGTGAAAATTTCGACATCAATCGTCGAACAGCCTACGCATGTATGGAAATGGGAACAGGATTACATGGACTAGAAGAACTGTGTGCAATCCTCAATATGCCACCACCGGTCAGTAAAGGGCCATTTTCAAGTCATACGCGTAGGCTAAAGGATAAAACAGATGAAGCAGTGGAGGCGGACATGAATCAAGCGGCGTATGAACTCCGTCAGACAATGATGAATGAAGATTCTTCCCTTACAGCGGACAGCCCAATTGAGGTATGCGTTTCGTATGATGGCACATGGTCGAAGCGTGGATTCACGGCTAACCATGGTATTGCAATTGTAATGTCCATGGACAGTGGAAAGGTGTTGGACAAACTGGAATTGTCAAAGACATGTAATTCATGTTCAAAACATGCACAAGATGATAAGACAGCTCAACCATACATTGACTGGTACGCAAAGCACAAAGCATCTGGTACGTACCAGAAAAACTATGAGGGTTCGAGTCCAAGTATGGAGACGCATATCGCTGGAGTGTTGTGGGGACGATCTCTCCAAAAACACAATCTGATCTACAAACAAATGGTTTGCCATGGTGACAGCAAAGCGTACAACGAGGTAAAAAACACTTATGGTCCAGATATACAAGTTGAAAAGGTTGACTGCATCGGTCATGTAAGTAAACGCATGTTCCGTGCACTTGAGAATGTCAAAAAGGCAAACAAAGGCAAGCTTAGTGATGGAAGGTTTATTGGAGATGGTGCGGGACGACTAACATCGGGGCCAGATGGCGTCATATCACGCATGAGCCAGTTATATAGGAAAGCGATACGACAGAATACGCAGAAAGTTCAAATATCTGATGAAGATGCTGTGAAACAGGCAGTGAACAAAATGCAGAATGCTGTTTTAGCCGTATTGTATCATTCAGTGAAGCAACCTGATTCTGAGAGACACAAGTATTGCCCAGACAATACCGCTGACACTCCAACCTGGTGCGAGTACAAACGCACTGGAGAAATGGAGGACAAGCGCCATCATTTGGATCCGGTATTTCTTGAACTGTTGAAACCGCAGTTTGAACGACTTTCCAGTGAAGAACTACTCGAACGGTGTCTAGCTGGTTACACCCAAAACCAGAATGAGAGCTTTAATTCTTTAATTTGGATCAGATGTCCAAAGCATTTGTGGAAAGGGCCATTCCGCATAAGGATTGCTACGAACCTTGCAGTATTACAATGGAACAGCGGGTGTGCCATTGGGCGTAAGCGAGTGTTTGATCAGTTAGATCTGCCATATGGAGAATTTACGCGTGAAGCAATGGCCAAGAAGGACGCAAAACGGGTGCAGGAATCGCTGTATAGAGCCTCAGAACAAGAGAAGAGGAAACGCGTAGCAATAGCACAGCACAACGCACGCATGGAAGAGGCCAAGAAAAAAGCAGAAGGGAAAACGTATGAGCGAGCCTTATTTTCTGGACTAACTGTTGACTCTGATGAATGGGACTCTTCTGATGACATTCCACTTGCACGCACCATATTGGACTAAATCTGATGGTGAAATGTCACTAGCATCCATTGTATATTAGCAAAAGTATTTGCAAATGACTGTAAAATCTATACAAATGTAAATATTCAAAAGTGGCATCCATTGAAATGACTACCTTCCATGGCAAAACAACATTTGCCAAAATTTAGCCTAACGCATATTTTACATGCACACTTTTGGGTTGGTCTTACACACAAAATTTGAATGAAAACACTATTTATGAGCAATAATAAACACAATTAAATAAGCAATGTGACTATTAGGTATGCAAAAGGATTTCAATTTAAATTCAAATTATTTAAAATTGAAGAAAAGAAGAAAAAAAAAGAAAAAAAATCCGTCAATTTTCAACATTTTTTGTGTAAAAACGACCTTTCGTTATGAATATGTTAATTAATTACCACAATTAATTAGTTGTTTATGAATTTTTTTAATGAATTAATATTTTAAACATTCAAACTGTTGTTGTTTAATGTGAAATTGCTCTTCAAATGCTATATAACAATCCGGAAGGCCAGTGTAGTCATAATGTATTATTCCAATAATCACGCATACATTTCAGAACTTATGTGTGCTAATTATGTGTGCTAATTGTGTGTGCTAATTGTCTTAATTATGATAACTGTAATATATTTATACAATAATATTAACTTCATAACATAATTCCTTTATTAAAGTGCAAAAAGAGTGAGAAAAACAAGCTCAAAAAAACTATTTTTGGCCATTTTGTAGTGAATACATTGGATTTACATGTGTATTTTTTTTAATTTTAAATACGGTAACTTTAAAGGCCCGTATCTCAAAATGGTGAAAATCGCAAACTTGCGTTACGGTAACGAATGTAACTCAAAAACGAAATATCGTAATGTGATGGGAATTTCACCAATTGTAGACAATAACAGTTGCTACAAAACCATGAAGAGTTCTTTTTTAAACGACCTTGCGTTTTTAAACGACGCTGCAAAATACCCTGATTGGACGCTTCCCGGTTACCATGGCAACCGCGAAAAAAATCCGGCTTCATGGTTTTGTGCGTATTGTCCATACGCACCCATTCCTTAAATATGGTAGTTATGCAACATTTTGTTATTGAGTTCTGTTCGTTACGCTGTTTAGCCAATCAGAGGCCCTGCATGGTTACCATGGCAACCCGACCAAAACAAAACATGTTTTTTAAAACTAGGGGTCATGCTTGACATTTTGGTATATTACATGTCTTAGTTGAAGTCCGGGAAAGTGGTGAAATTCAAGATCAAAAATTTGCTCATTGATACCCATACCCCCCTTAATCAATTCAGATTTGGCTTGTTCAGAACGGACGGACTACATCTCAGTTCTGAAGGAATGGTAGTTTTTAGGTCCAACCTTGCAGAGGCCCTCATCTTTTTTAACACCCATCCAGGCGCAAAGGCCTTTCCTCCTTCAGCAGAATAGAATCCTCATCTAGGGGGGGGGGGCGTATTTGTATTTTTTTTTTTTGTTGGGGCAAGTCCCAAGTATATGGCCCTTGGTTGGCAATAGTTTGAAGCCAACAAAAAATTGTATTCAAATGTAATAATATAAGTCAATTATAATTAGATTTACAACATCCAAATGTAAATTTCATCGGCTAGTTGAAGTCATGTTACTAAGGTCTCTGCACTCTCAGAATAATCTATAAAATTAAGCTACATTGACTTGCTAAAAACTTAATATTATTTGGATATTAAGAGCTCACAATTTAATAATTAAATATGCGTCGATAGCATATATTTATACAAAATAAAGTTTGAATGATTAAGAAACGTTTGTCCAAGTTGATAATTCGTTGTCGTCATAGAAATGCCTCAACGTCCATCTTCTTTTCATATTGAGATGCTATTAGCACAACTAAAATATTGCTTTTCTACATGTACATTCAAAATTCTTTGGATTAATGCATAATTCGTTGTCGCCATAGATATGCCTCAACGTTCATCCTTTTTCCATATTGAGATGCTATAGTATTTGTAAAATATTGCTTACCAAATTCTCCTTTGTGTCGACTCTCCTCTCAACTTCTCTGACAGCAAGTGCATGTCATGCGGGGCAACTGTTGAATGAGTGAAGTGCAAGTGTCCTATACACAGTTGATTGTGGCATCTCACCTCGGCGGTCAAAACAAATGGTGTCAGCTTCAACCAGTGACCAGCATGACCAAATTCAGCTTAACCCACTTCCGTATTTTGAGGATCTTCATGCAATGGTACAAGAACAGGACTCCCGGGCAACCATGATATCAACATGTTTGTTTACACTTATGCTCTTTTGTTACAGGCAGATTAAAAGCTTTTTTTGGAAACAGATCGGCGCATCCGGACTCCGCAGTCGTTATTCACGTTATTGACTATGGGATCTGGCTAAGAAAATGCAACTCTGGAAGACGAAGTAGCCGATGCCCTACAACGACCAAAGATACTTCTAAGTTCACAGTTCAAGCGATGCCAACTAAAGGGAAAACATTTCCAGGGGTTTTCTGCAGCCACAAAGGAGAACATGGAAAGCGTGGCTTCAAACCTTTGGCAGATATGTGACGACTTCAACCCAGATGTACTTCCTAGCCTGTTTGTCCCAAACGTGACATAGTAACAGGTTTTGACAACGATCCGGTGGTAGTGTACAGTGTACAACCAAATAACAAAGTCAAAGCTTCAGTAATCACAAACTGCGTCTGGGTCCAGTTTGAACCAGATGGTGTATTACAAGAATCTGAAGAATTTGGTCCGGGGAGGTAGCTTGTTGAGTCTAATATTGAAGCATTTCTTCATGCAGTTCATGACATGATGTAAACAGATCCATATGAGTCTTTTTGATATACCCATAAGGAGCAGTTAACATACTTTGTTGATGTAGCTCTAAAGGAAGTAAAGGCAGAAGTAGATCCAGCCATTGGAAAGGACAAGATTGATAAGAGTATTGCTGAACAAATATTTGCACCAAAAAAAAGGTTAAGTGCCTGTCATGCGGGGGCAACTGTTGAATGGGCGAAATGCAAGTGTCCAACAGTTGACTGTGGCATCTCACTTCAGTGGTCAAAACAGATGGCTTCAGCCTCAACCAGTGACCAGCATGACCAAATTCAGCTTGACCCACTTCCGTATTTTGAGGATCTGACTAAAGTGACGAGGAAAATTGGGAAAGTAATTGGTATTTATCGGTATGGTGGCACCTTTGACTGCTGTGATGGATTGTCATACTCACTTTGCATTAAGTTGATAGACCAGACAGTTGTTTGCAGGTCTTGTGGGTTTTCAACTATGGGTATTGGGAACATAAAAGTACACCAGAAGAACTGTAACGCTTCAATACCGTTCTACAGAGAATTTGACTGGGGTCTTCTGCACATGTAATCAGAAATTTGCCCCCCTGAGTGCGGACCGATATTCATGCGCGTGTTCACTCCAGTAAGCCCATTGTTCATTCAACCAATGGCAGTGCATTGCCCAATTACCCAGACTCCTCCGTCAAAGAGGGTGCAGCTTATTGCATTTCAATTCATTCGTGGAAAGAGGCTAGACAGCTTTTTCAGCTAGTTCGCTATACACAGGTATCAAGCGAAAGTGTATTGGAAAAATCAACGGACTTGGGGATCCTGATGTCGGATAGCTGTATTCTCACCCTTAAAAGTGAAGAGGGTACAATATCCATAGCAGAAGGGATACACAAGTACCTCATTTATAAGATGGGGCCCCTGATGGACCTGGACATTTACTCTTCTATAAGGAAGTGCCAGAGACGATAGTGATAGATGTCTTCACTAGTGCTAGCTCCAAGATCACAATGTCAGGACAACTGGATGTCCACTTGACACAACCAAAGAATAAATCACTGCCACTGCCACTATGGTAACAAAGGATGAAGTGATGATTAAGACATGTAATACATACGTCTGGATAAAGAGAAATGGACAATGCACACAACAGAAGGGCAAGAGGAAGTTAACAAAACCTTTGATGACATTGACAGCAATAAAAAAGTCTTGTTTGCTGTATACAGGCATTGGTCAAAGAAACCTGTAGATGTTTCACAACAGATCAAGGCGATTCGAAACGAGAGAAGATGAGGCGTTTTTTGGAGTTGGCACCAAATGCAGACCCAATGGCTCGGTGTGAGTGTGAACCTTGACCTTAGCGACTCGTCGACCTATGTCGCTAGGTATAACCTTCCCTCCTCAAGGTCTTCCATTAGTTTCGCCATGAGAGGCAAGTTGGTACCAATTTATTATGCGAGGTTTATTGTAACAAGCCTTTGGGTATTTTATTATTGAGCATATAGTGATTACTCTTTTATATGAGCAATGCTCACATCATTCATGATTAATACTCTAAAAGCGGTGGTCATTTCCGTGCGAGAAAATGTTCATACTTTGCAGATTTTCAGCAAATTTGCATGTTTTAAAATAAAATAAATATTTGTATGTTTTTATTTAGGTGCTTGGAGCGCAAAAAGCGCAAACATTAATGTAGCGCGAAAATGGCCACGTTTACAGTATTCGGTTGCTTGGATTTGATTTGATTACTGCAGTAACTATCTTATTTCTAGTTTTGAATTTATAGTTGTTAGGGAAATTAATATTTTATGGAATAATAATAATAATAATAATATAATAATAATAATGGTAATTTATAAAGCGCCGGTATCGGCCGCAAGCGACGCTCATGGCGCTTCTCTACATAACAACAAAAATAACATAAACACGCATAAGAACAAAGATGAGGAGAGTCACATCAAGCAAATGCTTCAGAGTACAAATATGTTTTCAAGTTTTTCTTAAAAATACGTACAGAGTTTGTCTTCCGGAAGAATGGAAGAAACTGGAAAAAAGATATAGAATTCAGTTCTTATTATATGACTGAAAGGGGCTAAAGGACTAATTTTAAGATTTGTAAGAATTTTAAGGCTGGTTGGTATGAACAATTTTCCCTCTTTTAAATCCATAGTAAAAGTACAAGTGTACTTAGTGTCAAAATTACATTGTGCATTTGTAACTTTGTTTTGATGTGAACTTATTTATGTTTAATGATTAATAAAATAATTTCAATGATATTTTTGTCAAAATATGTGATTTATTCCTCAAGCTTGTTGTCATGCTGAGCAACATGCATCTTTTGATTTCTGAAATCATTGTGCAGGCCTGTACTTAGTACCGGCCCACCCACCCGAGGCAGGTACATTTTGCATCAGGCTGGTAACTTTCGGTAAGACCCGGTAAGAATTGCCTGGCTTCAATTATAGCCGATTTTTAATCAAACCTTTATCAAGAAATCTGTTTTTTAAACTTCAGTATTTCATTTCATGACATATCTGTCTCATACTGAGTACATAAGACTGCACTATTGACAATAAATTCACAAACATCGAGAAAAAACAAGGCGGTCATTTCGTGTGGTGGCCAATATTAACTTTTAACTCGATACTCCACTGTAAAAGATCATGATTATCTCACAGTCAGAAATGTTATGATTGCTCATTGTTGGGCAGATTAGTTTGCATTCCGGCTGGTAATTTTTACTTGTAACCTGCCTGGCTGGCTGGGCAAGAAAACTATGAAGATACTAATGGTGTAAATTCTAACCGTTTATCCGTTTAAACGCTCGTAGGGCGTTTAAACGGTTACAGAATTCGCTAAACGGCTAAACGTAAGCCCTAATAAAATTTTAAAAGTCCGACTAAATTTTAGGTAAACAAGTAAGCTTACTCGTAATTCTCATTCCATACCAACCATTACAGCCTCATTTGTACCAAATATAAATACGATAACGTTTCTAGAAATAAATTCCCCAAAAAACCCGGTCGGAACGGCCTTGTTGTACCAAGTATGTCAAAATTATTACGATAACGTTTCTAGAAATAGAAACCCGGTAGAAATCAACCATGGCCTTTCATACATGCATTATATCGATATTGTTAAACGACTGAGGATTAAGACTAAGAATAAAAATGGCGGACTAACGAAATGTGACGATCGCGATCGCAATGAACTCAATGCAAATAACTGGCATATCTATCTATCCGATATAGTGCAGAATTCATTTATTTATGAATACAAATACGTTTAAACGTTTAAACGCTTTTTTGAAAATAGTTTAAACGGATAGTTCATTAAACGGAAATTTACAGGCTTAGAAGATACACCCCTGACAAAAATAGATCATTGACACTCCAGCTGAAAAGGGCGTAGTTTTGATCCTGGTGTATTGAAACCTCTGAAGCCCAATTTGTGAGACCCTAGATGGCACACTCCTACCCTCAAATAAGTTTGAGTGCCCTTCCGCAATTTCTGTGGCGGCTTTAGAGTGCGAAACTAAACTCCTGTTGGGGGTCCTTGGCGCGTAGTACCCAGGTCATATGCGCACGTTGGTTATTGGCGATAGCCTGGTTGGTAGAGTCGCTGCGAAAATGGTACAGTTGGAAGGTGGAGGCCAAGTGGAGAGCAAGATTATTCATATATTCCGTCATACAGGTCTGATCATCTCTCCCATGAACCATCATTTGTAAATCAGGTTATAAATTGGCATACTGGATTCAAAAGCTTAATTTTTGAACAAATTATTATTTCATTTCATTTTATTTATTATCACAGGCACTGACTTTTGCAGTTCGAAGGAAGATGACCTTATACAACACGATACAAGTGGAAGCAATCCGCAAAAACAACATACACCAGTTGTCAAAACAGAAACAAAAGAAGATGATGAAAATCATAATAGATAAAGAAAACAATCATCACCCCTCTCAAGCTGCATCAAATCTGTGTTTTATCACGGACTGTTCAAAAAGTCCATGGTTTTATGTTCAAATTCAATAAGGTGTCACTAATAAGCTAAAATTAGGTATGTAACATTAAATTATATATATTGTTGAGTATCAGCCCTGTGTAGGTCATTTGTAATATGTAGAACTCTTTATTTTTGCCAAGGATTGTTTATTTTTTTATCATGAAAATGAATGAGATTAGGTCCATTGTTTTTTCATCATTGTTTACATACTGTACATACTGTACCCTTTCATTAGATATTTAGATCGTGAATATCGGACTTGTCAAACTGAGGTTATCCTCCATTGTGTAATAAGGCTGGGAATGCACAGGTAGTTTTTTAAGTACAAATTTGTCCCCAAAATGACACAAAATGGGGTCAATAGAGGTCATTTGGGGGACAAATTTGTACTAAAAAAAAAAAAAATGTAAAAATGTTTTTTTGTTTTACATATCGGGTACCTAATTTGGTACCCGGGTACCTGGAATAGCGGGTGGGTACCCGGGTATAAGTCACAGCCTTATTGTGTAATGCATGGTTATTTCCAGTGGCATAGTCAGAGGGGTTAGGGGTGACAGAGTGCTAACCCTGACAACAAAAAGAAAATTGAGCGAGAAAATCAGGGAGGCAAATAAAAAAACGAAAGAAGAGAAATAAAGGAAAGAGATCAAATGAAGAAGGAGAATGAAGAAAAATGAAAATAAAAATACACAAAAAGAAGAAGAAAAAGGGTAATGAAACAACGAGAACTGAAACATGATGTGGGACCAGCACTGTAGAATTATCATGTCAAATCCAGTTACAGCAGCAAGATTGCAATCTTTCATCAATGACGTCCTAATGTCTAAAGCCACGCCATTTGGAAAGGAAGACCAATTGCTATCATTTATTATTATTATTACAGAACTGAATTCCAGCAGAGAGGTTGGCTGCATATACATATGGTTGTATGGGTAAAAGATGCACCAAAGTTAGATGTAGATCCCGATGATGAGATCGTGACATTTGTAGACGACAAAATAACATGTGAAATATCCCTGAAACTGAATTGTTTGAGATAGTGTCCAGTGTTCAAATGCACAGCAAGAATCACCCAAAATCATGCAGAAACAACAGACTGAGAGCTAAGATCGTATGTCGATATCTTTTCCCAAGACCGCCATGTAACCGAACATTCATATGCAGACCAAATGGGGTAATAGATGAACAAAGAGAAGAAGATGATAATCAAGCTGCTCTCAAAGAAAAGAAAGCAAAAGAAGCCATAGCAAGACAAATACCCGAGTCTGTTTGGGAACTAATTTTAAGTCAAGATCACAATTTTAAAGAAGTTGATCAGGTTCTCACAGAAGCAAATATCTCG
This sequence comes from Ophiura sarsii, assembly GCA_035610835.1. Classification (NCBI taxonomy): domain Eukaryota; kingdom Metazoa; phylum Echinodermata; class Ophiuroidea; order Amphilepidida; family Ophiuridae; genus Ophiura; species Ophiura sarsii. Next base: position 67,858,817 of record CM069449.1, on the reverse strand, counting down.
CAAACAGAATTTGAAGAATCCCTCAAGATGTTATCTAAGAGGAAGACAATGTATCAACAATCAATGGGATAACCCCGATCTAATACGTTGCTGGAATGGAAACATGGATATTCAATATGTGTTAGATCCATACGCCTGCATCATGTACATGGTATCATATATTACCAAAGCCGAGAGAGAAATGGGTGACCTACTCAAAAATGCACAAGCAGCAGAAGGAAATAATGATGCTATATATCTCAATTGAGAAAGCTAAGAAGTATGTACCTTCAAAACAGAGAAATCAGTGTTATGGTGCCATCTATCAGTGTCATGGTCGGATTCAAATAACCTTAAATGCGGATGTAGAATGGTCCGCAAAATAGTATGTCATAGATATGCATAACTATTATTGGCAAACTTGTGTACATTATTTACTAGTGGGTGACATTCCCACATTCCCATTGATATACAATAGCGCGACCTATTGTATTGGGCTTAGCGGGCTTAGAAACACCACCTGTGTTTACGCGCGAAATTCTAAGCTCAAACAAATGTGGCCAACGGGGGGGAAATAGGCAATCGCTGAACAACATCCATTGAGATAAGACCTGAGGTCTTGCGTCTCCTCGTAATGGGGAAGTAGTGGTACATGACATAAATGGGTCCACACTAGGCATACTGCATTTTATCCCTGCGACGAGGCATATAATAAAGCAAGAGTATGATAGTCCAATTATTGGTTTCAAAGTGGTTTTTGTCATCAAAGAGGTTGCACGAGGCAAGAGAACTAAATGTGCTTGCGGCGACGACAGTACTGCTAGTACAATCAGACATGTAGTATGCGTCATCTTCTTGCAAACATACTTAAATGGGCAAAAGATATCCCTGCCTCTTAAAACTCTACAAGCAAATGCAGGAAAGAGTGATCAAGTATGGATGCCAACTCAAATTGAAAATACATAGCCAGACCAAGAACACAGAAGTACACACAACGACATGTGCATGGCCACTTTTTTCTCAAGACATTACCAACTGGCAAGTTCATCGGGTAGTAACCATTCAGATGAGGAATCTGATAGTGAAATAACTGATGAGGACATACACGATGACGTACACGTCAGAAGCGCCAAAAAAACCCCTCCAATTAAACTACAATGCAATAAAATGAATTGTAACGTGAAAGGAAACCAGCAGTCATTCGCTATCCACACGTTGTCTGTGAATGACTTAATAAACAATATTCAGTGATGTTGCATTTGTTTGTTTGCTTTATTGCAGATGAGATACCAATAGATTTATTGGGGGACGCTCCATATCCCAAGCGGAGACTAAGAAAAGTCCAGGTGGAAACAGAGAACCAACATGGGAACTGAACTCAAGTTAAAAACATGCAGTGGCTGACGCCAACATGGTGATCGTTCAACACGAGGAAAGTTGTCATTTCAAGTGAACATGAACAATTATACATAAGTCATTAAGTCATTATTATGGCCTGTGAAGGACAAGCTGTTCATCAAATGAAGGAAAGTGAAATGCCAACCATGGCCTACTCTAGCAAACAGCAGTGTTAGGACCATTTTACATTCATACATTACAAATGATTGTATAAATGATTGTATTACTTTACCAATTGAGTACCAGTGCTTTGTGTAGCAAGTGGAATGAGTTTGACTTTCTCGTTCATTAATTACATCAACTGTCATCATATTAACATGAGAACTTTGACACGTAAATAGAGGTCATAGGGTAATAGTAGACTATTTCATCCTCAAAATAAAACTTCTCTCCCTCTTCAATAGCATATTTGGTCTTCTTCCTAATTGTGAGACTATTTTTGATCATATGACACAGTTTACCCAATGAATGAACAATAATATATTTCGAACGGATATAAAACACAATATCGCACATCATTTTTCCAATCCTGAAATGATGACACTAAACATGAAAACTATCAAAAATATCATTCATATTCTTGCATTCGTTTGTTTCCATGTACAGAGACACCTTGACATTATGCACTGCATGCAACAAGGAGTTCAACGTGCCAACTGAAATGCTGGAGCCCCTTGGATACTCAACAGACGCATTTATTCAAGCTACACCGATCACTATGAGACTCACTATTATTGATAATGTGATCACCGAGATAGCTGAACCAAACATCTAACAACCATCTGCCACAGACAAAAAACCAACCTTGAAACACATTACCTAAAATATTAAAACAGAAGTATACTGTTTTGGTCATCCGTTCGTTTCCCTTGAGAAAATTTATACTTTTTCTGTGATAGATCCAAAACGCCCTTGCAAAACCTTCTGCTAGTTTGCTTATTAGTTTCACGTTGCACACTATTTCCATTTAGAATGTATAAATATTATTTGCTTCTGAATTTGAAGAATCCCTCAAGATGTTATCTAAGAGGAAGACAATGTATCAACAATCAATGGGATAACCCCGATCTAATACGTTGCTGGAATGGAAACATGGATATTCAATGTGTGTTAGATCCATACGCCTGCATCATGTACATAGTATCATATATTACCAAAGCCTAGAGAGAAATGGGTGACCTACTCAAAAATGCACAAAAAGAAGCAGCAGAAGGAAATAATGATGCTATATATCTCAATTGAGAAAGCTAAGAAGTATGTACCTTCAAAACAGAGAAATCAGTGTTATGGTGCCATCTATCAGACATGTAGTATGCGTCATCTTCTTGCAAACATACTTAAATGGGCAAAAGATATCCCTGCCTCTTAAAACTCTACAAGCAAATGCAGGAAAGAGTGATCAAGTATGGATGCCAACTCAAATTGAGAAATACATAGCCAGACCAAGAACACAGAAGTACACACAACGACATGTGCATGGCCACTTTTTTCTCAAGACATTACCAACTGGCAAGTTCATCGGGTAATAACCATTCAGATGAGGAATCTGATAGTGAAATAACTGATGAGGACATACACGATGACGTACCTATCGATGCAAGTACACGTCAGAAGCGCCAAAAAAAACCCCTCCAATTAAACTACAATGCAATAAAATGAATTGTAACGTGAAAGGAAACCAGCAGTCATTCGCTATCCACACGTTGTCTGCGAATGAATTAATAAACAATATTCAGTGATGTTGCATTTGTTTTGTTTGCTTTATTGCAGATGAGATACCAATAGATTTATTGGGGGACGCTCCATATCCCAAGCGGAGACTAAGAACAGTCCAGGTGGAAACAGAGAACCAACATGGGAACTGAACTCAAGTTAGAAACATGCAGTGGCTGACGCCAACATGGTGATATCGTTCAACATAAGGAAAGTTGCCATTTCAAGCGAACATTAACAATTATACATAAAGTCATTATTATGGCCTGTAAAGGACAAGCTGTTCATCAAATGAAGGAAAGTGAAATGCCAACCATGGCCTACTCTAGCAAACAGCAGTGTTAGGACCATTTTACATTCATACATTACAAAATGTATAAATGATTGTATTACTTTACCAATTGAGTACCAGTGCTTTGTGTGTAGCAAGTGGCATGAGTTTGACTTGATGCATCAACCATATCATTAATCAATATATTTCTTGTTCATTAATTACATCAACTGTCATCATATTAACATGAGAACTTTGACACGTAAATAGAGGTCATAGGGTAATAGTAGACTATTTCATCCTCAAAATAAAACTTCTCTCCCTCTTCAATAGCATATTTGGTCTTCTTCCTAATTGTGAGACTATTTTTGATCATATGACACAGTTTAACCAATGAATGAACAATAATATATTTCTAACGGATATAAAACACAATATCGCACATCATTTTTCCAATCCTGAAATGATGACACTAAACATGAAAACTATCAAAAATATCATTCATTTTCTTGCATTCGTTTGTTTCCATGTACAGAGACACCTTGACATTATGCACTGCATGCAACAAGGAGTTCAACGTGCCAACTGAAGCCCCTTGGATACTCAACAGACGCATTTATTCAAGCTACGCCGATCACTATGAGACTCACTATTATTGATAATGTGATCACCGAGATAGCTGAACCAAACATCTAACAACCATCTGCCACAGACATAAAACCAACCTTGAAACATATTACCTAATAAATTAAAACAGAAGTATACTGTTTTGGTCATCCGTTCGTTTCCCTTGAGAAAATTTATACTTTTTCTGTGATAGATCCAAAGCGCCCTTGCAAAACCTTCTGCTAGTTTGCTTATTAGTTTCACGTTGCACACTATTTCCATTTAGAATGTATAAATATTATAGATCTGATTACCCATAACATACAACTATCATGATAAATATACCAATCCTCAATTACATCCCAAACAATATATTACAGGTGCATACAGATTTTCATTTAGAATATGAAAGATAGAATAGAGCCATTTTCAGTTTAGGGTACAGTACCATTTCACAATGTTGCCTCAAATGAGTTTAATTAATAAATCATTAGCTACATATTATGCGCACTAAGTTGATTCGCAATTTGCAGATTATGTATTCAACTTGGAAGGCTATACCCACATTATGCAATACATGCAATTACAAACAAACAGATTCTGCTAAATATTTCTTCTACTCGAAACAAACTGTATTAATTGCTGTCAGGTAAACCGATGATGCTTTTATATATCATATTTCGCTATTAAAGGTACATGTTCCGATTGCTGGCCCAATTTTTGCATCGTGATGTTTTCTATTTTACATGCAAGACATCATTACAATTGTTGTATTCCAAAGTTTATATTGCATAACACCAAAAGTTAATATTTACAAAAACAAGGTCAAAGACATTTGCTCTTTCAGTAGTACACTAACTGGTTGGTGATTTGCCTGTAAAATAGCCAAATGAACATTTCTGGCCCCTCATATTTCACAAACATACTGAGAAAAATATAGAGATTCTCCTGATATCAAAACATGTTGTTGGAAAAAAAAATCATAGCCCCCAAACAATGATCGAAACATATACCTTTAATGACTTAACGTTGCAAATGCATTATAACACCCATTGATTGATATCATGTAAATATGACCTACATAAAGGAAGGTATTAAACTTGATATATTCTCTAATTCCATTTGTCTTTGCCTGCTTATTGTCCCAATCACATACTGACACTGCTACTATATATGCACTACCAGACCTTCACATTTGCCCACAGTTGAGATCACAGCAGCTCACATCAATAAATGACTAAAATAACGTGTATACAAACAAATAATGCAGGACACATTTCAAGACTGACAATAAAGTTTGTGGCTTTGTTGTGACAAGGCTGTTACAGGAATACGCGCATATGCTGCCCATATATAAGGCACACCGTGTACGTAACTATGTCAGAGAGAAAACAGTGGTCCACCGAGTACAGAGAACTTATAAATGTCGATGGGCAATTATTTGCCAGATCCTTTGGTCGATTCAGAGGATGATGAATGGCAGCGTGAGAGCCAGAGCCTATGAACTGGCCTCTTATATTTCAGTATAGAAATTGTCCAGTACCTTACAGGCCCTGTCCATCTCCCAATCTCATCAACAGTACCACTGCCAGAACGAACAACTCAGGAGCAAGCATCCCAGCAGCAAGTGGCGCAAGGGAAAGACTCTTTATCATTGCGATCGCGGATGTTAAAGGCTTAGGTGCAATGATGTACGTAAAGAATCACAAAAAAACATGATAAAGCTAAGGGGAAATACCTATTTTTGAATATTTCTTTGCTTTTTTATTTTGTGTTTCCAACACCGTGTACGTAACTATGTCAGAGAGAAAACAGTGGTCCACCGAGTACAGAGAACTTATAAATGTCGATGGGCAATTATTTGCCAGATCCTTTGGTCGATTCAGAGGATGATGAATGGCAGCGTGAGAGCCAGAGCCTATGAACTGGCCTCTTATATTTCAGTATAGAAATTGTCCAGTACCTTACAGGCCCTGTCCATCTCCCAATCTCATCAACAGTACCACTGCCAGAACGAACAACTCAGGAGCAAGCATCCCAGCAGCAAGTGGCGCAAGGGAAAGACTCTTTATCATTGCGATCGCGGATGTTAAAGGCTTAGGTGCAATGATGTACGTAAAGTATCACATAAAAACATGATAAAGCTAAGGGGAAATACCTATTTTTGAATATTTCTTTGCTTTTTTATTTTGTGTTTCCTTTTTTTGTGTGGACATTTTGAAATCTATGAAATTGTTTGAACAGTATTACAGACATTATCAAGAAAACAGTTGCCGAGTCCAACAAAGGTCTTCAAACAGGTGTAAAAGACTATATAGACGATCTGCTGTCTAAAACCAAACATCAGGTTTTAGAGTCCAAGGTACATCTGAAATACAAAGGGAATCGTGTTCAGTTTGAGTTTAACGAAAGCCAAAAGACAGGGTAGAAGCTGCGTTAGCCAAAATAGGTAAAGGCGTAAAAGACCTCTCAATAGGTAAAGGCGTTAAAGCTCTCTCATGCCAGTGAAATTGAAATAAGCTCTCTTATGCCAGTGAAATTGAAATAAGCTCTCTATTTCCCAGATGTTGTGTGGCAAAAAGACCGGGAACCGACAGAATTTGAAAGGTATCCTACTCACCTAAATATTGCCATTTTATGTAAAACTCAGATGTACATTTTACCATTTCAGTCTGGAGCTGAAAATCCTACATTTTTGAATTGACTGAACTATAAGATCAAGTGTATCTTGCAAGATTGACAAGAATGGTTTCAGACCGCATCCTGAAGATGGAACTAGCTGTGTCATTTGCAAGTATCATCAGTCAAAGGGTAGTGGGGGTGGGAGACCAAAAAAAATCAAAATGTGGGGGAAAGATGAAGCGAACTGTGTAGATGAGGATCTCAATTCTCAAAAGCTAATGCAAGGCGGCAATTATGGCAAGGATCTAGTAAATCCAGAAAAGATATTCAAGGTTCTGGACGAGACCATTAAAAAGGAAGACCGCCTTGCTGCTCTAAAGAGAATCATTCAGCTCTACTAAGTATGGCGTGCCACTTTTCTTGAGGAATCCTGCCCTGAGGAATTAGCTTCCTACAGAGAGAGATGGCACTAAGGCTTGGAACGCTTCTCAGGCAGGATTTCTCTTACTTCATCATGAGTTCGACTCCTCTCAAAATGTGTGGGGGAATGGCAAAAGAGGCCACAGAGAATAGGAACAAAGGTTGGAGAGGTCATAGAGAGGAACATTCCCCCCAAAATTTGGAGTTTGAGGTGACTGGTGGTCTTGGATGAATTCAGGTTTTCAGTTACATAAGATGGTGAAGTTGCCACCACTCCGTCAGCAAGTAGGGTTTGAAAAACTATTAAGAGGTAATAGAAGGAATGATAATCTCACATATCAATTTACTTCATTTAGAACATGTCACTTGAGTGATAGATGTGTTATGACTCAAGCCATTATGCAATATTGGAATACTGCGGGTAAGACGGGCATGTCTATCAATTATTTATAATATTAGACAAGGGAAAACAGTTCAGTTCTGACCCTATACAGAGCACTTAAATAAATAAGAAGCGTACAACCAATTACGCTGTGTTAATGCAGACGGTAACGACATTCCTGTAGGTGAGGACATGTAATTGTTTATATTGTTAATTTTGTTTAGGACCAACAAACTGGACTGTTCGAGAAACGGAATGTGTATGGGAGAAATTTCAAGATCACATTGTAAAAGAAAAGGTACCAGGAAAGTCAGCATGTCAAATAGCCATAGCAAGTAGCAGCCCTATTTTAGATGGCCGGGACTGGAAAGCCGTTAAGTACAAAGTGTATAACACTATACAAACAGTCAAAAAAAAAGAAAACAAACAAAACAAATTTAAAGTAGTCATGGCTTTCATGAGTTGATGTTATAAGTAGTTACTGAAGTATCAGCATTTGCACTTCATTTTAATCACTACAGGGTGAATCAAAAGAAATTGTGCAAGAATTGAAACGACCATTTGACCTTGCTGTGTGCATTGAACCATACAATTACAAAACTTACAAACCAATTTGCTTATTTTTCCCTTGATTGCTTTCACGTTTTCGTTTGGTTGATGCAAGCGTCAACTTCTCCTGACCCTACAGAGCTCCTAAGTGATGTACAGATAAACACAAATGATGGTAAAGAGGTCTGTACATCAATGCCACTATTGATTCCCATTGCAGTCCCTGTCATATAAGGAATGTGTGACAGCTGCAAGTAGCTTACAACAAATTACGCCGTGTTGATGCAGACGGTAAGGACATTCCTGTAGGTGAGGACATTCCTGTAGAGGTATGTAAGATTTGGTTTTACTATTGGGAAGATACAAGCGTCAAATTCTTCCAACCCTACAGAGCTCGTAAGTGATGTACAGATAAACACAAATGATGTTTAAGGAGGTCTGTACATCAATGCCACTATTGATTCCCATTGCAGTCCCTGTGATATAAGGAATGTGTGACAGCTGCAAGTAGCTTACAACAAATTACGCCGTGTTGATGCAGACGGTAACGACATTCCTGTAGGTGAGGACATTCCTGTAGCGATATGTAAGATTTGGTTTTACTATTTGGATGATACAAGCGTCAAATTCTCCTGACCCTACAGAGCTCGTAAGTGATGTACAGATAAACACAAATGATGTTTAAGGAGGCCTGTACATCAATGCCACTATTGATTCCCATTGCAGTCCCTGTCATATAAGAAATGTGTGACAGCTGCAAGTTGCTTACAACAAATTACGCCGTGTTGATGCAGACGGTAACGACATTCCTGTAGGTGAGGACATTCCTGTAGCGATATGTAAGATTTGGTTTCACTATTGGGATGATGCAAGTGTCAAATTCTCCTGACCCTACAGAGCTCCTAAGTGATGTACAGATAAACACAAATGATGTTAAAGAGGTCTGTACATCAATGCCACTATTGATTGTAATTGTAGTCTCCTTAATTGTTAAATAAGGAATGTGTGACAGCTGCAAGTAGGAGCATTGATGCAGATGGTAAGGACATTCCTGTAGGTGAGGACATTCCTGTAGCGATATGTAAGATTTGGTTTTACTATTGGGAAGATACAAGCGTCAAATTCTTCTGACCCTACAGAGCTCCTAAGTGATGTACAGATAAACACAAATGATGTTAAAGAGGTCTGTACATCAATGCCACTATTGATTCCCATTGCAGTCCCCGTGATATAAGGAATGTGTGACAGCTGCAAGTAGGCGGGTTGATGCAGATGGTGAGGACATTCCTGTAGGTGAGGACATTCCTGTAGGTGAGGACATTCCTGTAGGTGAGGACCTTCCTGTAGCGACAAGAGGACAGCCAATGCCGGAGGTGGGGATTTTAGTAGAGGCATGCAAGATTTGGTTTTACTATTATGGTCTGTACATCAATGCCACTATTGATTCCCATTGCAGTCCCTGTCATATAAGGAATGTGTGACAGCTGCAAGTAGGCGGGTTGATGCAGACGGTATAAGGACATTCCTGTAGGTGAGGACCTTCCTGTAGCGACAAGAGGACAGCCAATGCCGGAGGTGGGGATTTTAGTAGAGGCATGCAAGATTTGGTTTTACTATTATGGTCTGTACATCAATGCCACTATTGATTCCCATTGCAGTCCCTGTCATATAAGGAATGTGTGACAGCTGCAAGTAGGCGGGTTGATGCAGACTGTATAAGGACATTCCTGTAGGCGAGGACATTCCTGTAGCGACAAGAGGACAGCCAATGCCGGAGGTGGGGATTTTAGTAGAGGCATGCAAGATTTGGTTTTACTATTGTGGGATGATGCATCAATGCCACTATTGATTCCCATTGCAGTCCCTGTCATATAAGGAATGTGTGACAGCTGCAAGTAGGCGGGTTGATGCAGACGGTATAAGGACATTCCTGTAGGCGAGGACATTCCTGTAGCGACAAGAGGACAGTCAATGCCGGAGGTGGGGATTTTAGTAGAGGCATGCAAGATTTGGTTTTACTATTATGGGATGATGCATCAATGCCACTATTGATTCCCATTGCAGTCCCTGTCATATAAGGAATGTGTGACAGCTGCAAGTAGGCGGGTTGATGCAGACGGTATAAGGACATTCCTGTAGGCGAGGACATTCCTGTAGCGACAAGAGGACAGCCAATGTCGGAGGTGGGGATTTTAGTAGAGGCATGCAAGATTTGGTTTTACTATTGTGGGATGATGCATCAATGCCACTATTGATTCCCATTGCAGTCCCTGTCATATAAGGAATGTGTGACAGCTGCAAGTAGGCGGGTTGATGCAGACGGTATAAGGACATTCCTGTAGGCGAGGACATTCCTGTAGCGACAAGAGGACAGCCAATGTCGGAGGTGGGGATTTTAGTAGAGGCATGCAAGATTTGGTTTTACTATTGTGGGATGATGCATCAATGCCACTATTGATTCCCATTGCAGTCCCGATGATATAAGGAATGTGTGACAGCTGCAAGTAGGTGCGTTGATGCTGACGGTAAAGACATTCCTGTAGGTGAGGACATTCCTGTAGCGACATGTAAGATTTGGTTTTACTATTGGGATGATGCAAGCATCAAATTCTTCCGACCCTACAGAGCTCTTACATGTAAGTGATGTACAGATAAACACAAATGATGTTTAAGGAGGTCTGTACATCAATGCCACTATTGATTACCATTGCAGTCCCTGTGATATAAGGAATGTGTGACAGCTGCAAGTAGGCATGTTGATGCAGACAGTATAAGGACATTCCTGTAGGTGAGGAAATTCCTGTAGGTGAGGACATTCCTGTAGGTGAGGACAATGTCGTAGGTGGGGATTTCGGTAGAGGCATGCAAGATTTGGTTTTACTATAATGGGATGATGCAAGCATCATATTTGTGAGTCCTGTGCCTTCTTGTTTCAATTTCCTGACAATTGCTACAGGGGGGCTCAGTTGATTTGAGTTCAAGTTCCAAAATTTATATGGACGCTTAAGAGGCCGAAACACAACGTTTGCTCAATGCATCCATATCGGCAAGCACTCAGGCAACTTATGTGAGGGGTGTGGCTAAATTTGACGGCTTTCGTTTTGAATTAAGTTGCCTGCAATAGTTAGGCATGTTATGGCGTTCGATCATTGCCCATTTATCCATAAATGGTCTGGTGCCAATTTCTACCTATTTGTCTGCTCTCTCATTATGTACTCTGTCATTGTGGCCACAGGGCAGATTGAAGGATTGTTGCCTTCTTCAAAACTCAAAGGTACCGACTTCCGCTTTTGATCGGTCTTGGATGATCTAATGATCATCTCCATGTGGTTTGATGATGGGCCTGATTAGAGACATATATCGTGTAATGACAGCAAATGTTCACCATTTCCCTTTTTTGATGGGGAAGCAAACTCACCAACCCTCAGGAAACCAAAGAATGCTAGTACAAATGCAGCTCTGAAAAGATATGCCTCAACATTTGACTTGCAAATTCCAGAATGTAATCTAGACAAGTGATTTAATATAGGGATGGAAATAGGACGCCGAGCGTCAGATTTTGAATTTTGGCGCCTACAACCCTCCTTTAATTTATGGACTATAAAGTTATCAGTTGGGTCAGATCAACCATTGATTTTATGTTCTTAAAGGTGAGACCCAAAAGTAGAAGGGATATTTTGTATCCACTTCGGGGGTGATCCATTGACTATTTTTCAGTTTAACTGTCTGCTGAAGAAGAGCATAAAATTGATGGGTCTCGATTCTAATCATTTTAGTTCGCACAGTTTCAGAATTGGTGCCACAACTTCCGCTGCTATTAGCGGCGTGCCCATTGATACTATCATGTGCATGGGTCGATGGCGATTATCATGTTTGCATTCTAACTGTTGGGTTTAATCCAAAGCATTTACCCATCATTATCCATTACCCCCCCCCCCCCCCCCCCCACCTTTTCATTTAAATGCTATCCACTATCTCTCCATTTCATCCATTGCTTTGCCTTCATTTAATTGCTTTGTTTGTTTTCACAGGTCTGTCGCTCTCTTTCTTATATTTTAATACAGGCGGATTGAGAACTTGGATCGCCGGCGACAGTATTATCAATTGGGCTGGACATGGTCAAGTGCAGCTGAGTGGTGGTGGATCAGTTTTCTGGTACGTCATGCCCGGCGCACGCATTGCTGGTGTTCCAGGCCGTCTTAGCAAGTGCCTGCGCACGAGAGCCTGCGCACGAGACCATTCCCTACCACTTTAATCATGCAATTATTTTCAGCGACAAGATCCATGTTGTTCGGATGAGAGTTGAGCAAAACCTGGCGGCTATTCGCAACCTGTTTCCACTTACTAGGATCATATGGTTTTGGATTCTCCCCAGATTTTTCTTTATTCGTGAACAACGCCGAGATGCCGGCAACAGCTGTGTTTAACCTTCTAACACTAATTAATATTCCACCACCGAGCCCTTGAGAAGATGAATGGGATGTATTATGTATACTTGGCCAACTTTATAGACAGAGACTTTGACACAATGTTTTGTGATGCAGATAAAGACACATACTTATTTGTGCAAGATGGTGATCCTTCGCATAACAGCGCTATGGCCCGTGCTGCCATGGAGCGGGCGAGAGCTCAGCTATATTCCACCACCGAGCCCTAGAGAAGATGAATGGGATGTATTATGTATACTTGGCCAACTTTATAGACAGAGACTTTGACAAAATGTATTGTGATGACGATAAAGACAGATACATATTTGTGCAAGATGGTGATCCTTCACATAACAGCGCTATGACCCGTGCTGCCATGGAGCGGGCAAGAGCTCAGCTAATTAATTTTCCTCCACCGAGCCCTAGAGAAGATGAATGGGATGTATTATGTATACTTGGCCAACTTTATAGACAGAGACTTTGACACAATGTTTTGTGATGCAGATAAAGACACATACTTATTTGTGCAAGATGGTGATCCTTCACATAACAGCGCTATGGCCCGTGCTGCCATGGCAAGAGCTCAGCTCTATATTCCACCACCGAGCCCTAGAGAAGATGAATGGGATGTATTATGTATACTTGGTCAACTTTATAGACAGAGACTTTGACACAATGTGTTGTGATGCAGATAAAGACAGATACATATTTGTGCAAGATGGTGATCCTTCGCATAACAGCGCTATGGCCCGTGCTGCCATGGCAAGAGCTCAGCTATATTCCACCACCGAGCCCTATAGAGAAGATGAATGGGATGTATTATGTATACTTGGTCAACTTTATAGACAGAGACTTTGACACAATGTGTTGTGATGCAGATAAAGACAGATACATATTTGTGCAAGATGGTGATCCTTCGCATAACAGCGCTATGGCCCGTGCTGCCATGGCAAGAGCTCATCTACTTTTCCACCAATGAGCCCTAGAGAAGATGAATGGGATGTATTATGTATACTTGGCCAACTTTATAGACAGAGACTTTGACACAATGTTTTGTGATGCAGATAAAGACACATACTTATTTGTGCAAGATGGTGATCCTTCGCGTAACAGCCCTAACCGGCCCGTGCTGCCATGGCAAGAGCTCAGCTATATTCCACCACCGAGCCCTATAGCAAAGATGAATGGGATGTATTATGTATACTTGGCCAACTTTATAGAAAGAGACTTTGACACAATGTTTTGTGATGCAGATAAAGACACATACTTTTTTGTGCAAGATGGTGATCCTTCACATAATGGCCCTATGGCCCGTGCTGCCATGGAGCGGGCAAGAGCTCAGCTAATTAATATTCCACCAAGGAGCCCAGATTTGAATCCAATCGAAAACATTTTTCATTTGTCAAGTGAAAACTTGCAAACAGAAGCCAAGCAGAAGAACATAACCTAAGAAACTTTTGAACAATTCTAAGACAGAATTATCAGAACACTTCATGCAATATTAAAAGAAACTATCGACAAGACTATTGTCAAAAATCGTCTATGTCAAGTCATTGAACTTGATGGTCAGAGAACAAAATACTAACTTTCTAAATAACATTAACGGCTCACCAACGGCAACATTTTTTTTCTAACTAAATATGTACCTGTCACAAAATATATGTCGGGTAGAAGGGGCTGGCCAATATCTTTATAAAATATTGTTACTTTTAAGATCATGTCGAATTTAGGGCGATTTTGTAAAAATGTGATATTTTGTTAATATCTACTGATTAAATTCAAACCGGGGCCGGGGCCATTTTTGATATACCTATTCATGACTTACGACCCCCACTAATAATAACTCAATTTCACCCCATTTTAATTTCAGAACCAGGTCCCGTGCCAACCAAGATGCGCAGAAACAAAAAGGAACCGAGCAGTTGGAACCAGTAACCGCTTCCACATCTAGCCACGACTTCAGCCAAGGTTTGTCCAACAAGCTACTAGTCTGTGCAGAGGTTCATACCAACTTATCTGGCACCGCTGGTGTGAAAGGCAGGCCGATGAAGCGAAGACTGGAGACCCCCTCGAATTCTAATTATGCAAATGATGTCCCTAGCGTCACAAATGGACGTACAATTTTTTAATTTTAACACAGTAATAAGTTATATTTTTTTTAAATATTTTAGAAAGTTCTAATTTAGATTTAAAAAAAACAAAACTCATTCTCTTTAAAAATCTTGGGTAATGAATGTGACGTACAGGACATTTAGTGACGTACAGTATAGGCTGCTTGTTTGTCAAATTAGTGTGGACCCTAAACAACAAAAGACAGCAATACTTTTAGAAACTTAAAATTTCATTTTTTCAGAACTAATCTGGCCTAATTATAGGTATTGCAATATAAACTGCGTATGCGCGGCACTCCAAAATGACCAGAAAATGTATACATCTAAACAATTAGTGTTATTAGTTACTAAGATATGCTAATTTAAAGTTGGTGAATGTCGTAAAATGTGACAAAATCAATATGTAACGCTAAGGGTAGCGAGTTCAAAACGCATGACCTTAATGGAAATATATGGCAATGTTTTTATACATAATAAACCCTTATAAGTAGCTGTTATAATATTTAAGTCTGTGAATGTCCCGTATGTCACACTAACAAATAGCTTGGACCTGCCTTTTCATCAATACAAATTATATTTTGTTTTATATTACAGGATGGAGGATAAATGGATTGTGGTGGAAACGGTTGTGCAACCTGTTGACTGTTTGACATAATTTTACACGGGAGAAAGTAAAGTTACAGAAAAGATTTGATTCAAAGTCAGCAGAAGTTGACACGGTAAATGAAAAAGTAAACACACTGCGAGAAAAAATGACTGCAAAATCCGTAACCATAAAAAATCTTAAAAAGAAGGTTAAACGGGACGTTGGTAATGCTGACAAAAAGTTAAAGAAAATGCATGAATTGGAAGAAAGTAATAAAGAGATACTCAAACAGGTGAGCGAAAAAGATGAATGCATACAGGTGACAAATGACTTGCTAAAAACAGCACAGAGTGAGCGCCGTGCCGCCTTACAAGATCTTAGTCAGGTGAGAATTCGGGCGAAAATAAATGTATGTTCAATCATCTCAAGAAATGAACAAAAGGTACAGGACTTGAAAGATAAGATTCAAAAAAGTGACTGCAATGTTAGTATGTCAAAGGTCGGCAAAGTATCACTACCGTCTGCAAGAATTTACTTGGTAAAATACCAGAAAAACATCCATCAAAAGGAACACTTCAACGTATACTCAATGAAGCAAAGTTTGTTGCCCAAACACAGATATACCAATGTTTGGAGGAGGGGAGATCCATCGAATTTCAGGGGTAATACGTTACATTCAGACGCCACATCTAAATTCCATCACCACTATCAGGGGTTTCAGGCAAATCTTTCAGATGGGAAACAGATCACCATAGGGCTCACTGAGGTGGGAGCCGGTGACCCTGAAACGTATTTAGATGCGTTTAAAACTACCATACACGATATAGCGGAAGCAGTTACATCACACGACCAGGACCATCGAATTGCAAAGCTGGTGACATCGATGAAGATGAGTGAC
Source organism: Ophiura sarsii (assembly GCA_035610835.1). Classification (NCBI taxonomy): domain Eukaryota; kingdom Metazoa; phylum Echinodermata; class Ophiuroidea; order Amphilepidida; family Ophiuridae; genus Ophiura; species Ophiura sarsii. Next base: position 67,842,855 of record CM069449.1, on the reverse strand, counting down.
CAAGGACCGACCAACCCGCAGTTTAATGCCCAACTGAAAGACCTTAGGCACCAGCTTTTGCCCAAGGTAGTTGAAAACTAGGATTCGCTCGAGAAGGATTCTCAGGATGCCATAGCAGACATGGGCAACTATTTTTGAAAGGTGCACCTGTTGGTCAATTTCGCCACGGAAGCTGACAAGGTTTTAAAAATGAACGAAGCTGACATAATAGCTTCTGGTAGAAACCAGTTCGCGTTTGGTAATGAAAGTGGAGCAGCCAGGCTCATCAGAACAGCCTGCAAAGCATTGACAGAGCATGGGTGTGACATGTCCGGGATGGCATCTCACTGGCGTACCTATTTAGAGGAGGAAAATTTGTCAAATTATCTGATATCCTATAGGGCAAATAGGTTCAACGTACTATTTTACGATGCAGCAGCAACTTATTATCACAGACATCATATTTGAGACTTCATTTCTTCACTACCGGACCCTAACAACTTACTCAAAGCAGTTCTGTTCGATGTTCAACAAAAAATCTATCTTGCGCAAATAAGAGCCCGAGGCATCATTTATAAAATCATCACCGGTCCATTTTGGCGATTGGTTGAATCGACACCAAACATTTTGGAACTCACCGATCCTCTCAATCACATGTTGTCGAAACTGAAATCTTGGGCAGTTGATGCCACACCCATCCTGGAGCAAGAACCCTTGTTTCCCAACATTGAAATCCACAAGGATCCCATGTATGATGAACTATTTGCGGAGAGCCTTGATGCCGATTTTAGCGCCTATATGCAAGTAGCTTTGGAGATGGTACTGACAGGTATCGTCTTGATCCTCGAGCGTCAGGCAAAAGACCAACTACAAGACGGCAAATATTTTGCACCCTCCGATATGCTGCTTCAGAGCGGGACATCGCGATACTGGACGTATTGGTGCGCCTAAAACCAGCTGCGTCATGCCACTCATTTGAAACCTACATCTTGTGGTGCAATACAAGCATCACCTAACAATTTTGACATTGCATAATTTGAATATTGGGTTAAAAATTAAATTGTATAATTTATTTTGTTACAGTCTGTACAACGATGAAGAATTACAAGACAGTCGAATAAATCGCGGATATTAATGCAAAGCTCTTCTACTATTCTCAGGTTATACAGGAGTCGATATATAATAAGAAAATACGATATTACCACAGATTGGTTAGGTAGATAACCACTCCCCTCCCCCCTCTCCCCAAACAGAAGAGTAAATAGCTAGATCATAAGGCCAAACAAAGAAGCGCTGTGCGATTTTTTTTAATTTTTTTTTTTTCATAAAAAATAGACTATGAGGTATGCAATTTTTGTTGTTGCTAATCCAAGCTTACAGCGAACTTTTTTAAAACTTTTTGTTAAAAATAAAAAATAAATCCCAATTTTTTTTCTTCACATACCAATGCGGGCGGGCTTCTGAGACAGACTATCTTCTTTGTTTGGCCTAAATCAGCTATCAGGAATCATCATTAGAGCCTCTCTGGTGTACTGTAAAAGCTGAAATATTTGCGGTGGTTTTATTTTCGCGCTTTTCGCGCAAAATCTTTTTCCGCGAAAATTATAACACGCGAAAATATTACTTTACACATTCATGCAATGCTTTCAGATGGTCGCCCGCGAAAAAAACAATTCGCGAAATGTCTTTGATATCAAAATCCGCGAAAATATCTGTACGCGAAAATATTGGCTTTTACATTATATCAATTGTATCAAAACAAGTCTCACATTCCAATTCAATATGACCCAGGCCTCAAAATGAAGATGTTCTTCCAGGTCATACACATATAAGTACCACATCTGCTAAACGGACTTACGGTTGTAGAGCCTTTTTCATTGCTGCACCGAAGGAATGGAATGCTCTTCCCGAACATGTCCGACGTGCTATATCAGTGCAATCTTTCAAAACGTCATTGAAGACATCTTTTTAATTTATGAATTGTGCATAGTAGACTGTGTTTGTACTATTATTATAAGTTGTTGTTGTTGTATTTGTACTTTAAGTTATTTCTGATGTGTAATCAATCTATGATGTAATGTTCTTATATTTTTTCTTACATGTATGTTATGCGCCTCGGGGTTGTGTTCACAATGTGAGGCGCATTATAAATGCCCTTTTATTATTATTATTATTATTAAACAGCAGTAGCAATAATGGCGACGAGCAAAACACCAGGTGAGAAAAAGAAATTGCCACGAAAAAGAGACATAAATCGGACGGAGGAGGAGAAAAAAGCGCTCATCAAAATATGGCAAGACTATTTCTACAGGGGTTCAGCTTGGGTCGACAAAGAAAGTGGTATATGAAATCATAAAAGATCAGCTCCACGAAGCTGGTTTTGTGGCACATTCCGCAGTACACATACACAATAATATGAAGCAGCTGAAGGACCCGTTTAAAGCTGCCATGAATTAGCAAAAAAGGGTCAACACATACTTCTGGTAATTGGGGAATCGCACGTCCTTGAGTTAACCTTGAAGCTTCCACAAGTGGTCTGCTATACTCAATCGACCAATGAAAAGGCGCAGAGAACATGACGTCAGCTGGCGGAGTACTTTGAATGTGACGCGTAAAGTGTGTGTGCCGGCGTCGTGGATACCGCACGGTTGGTTACCGCAACAAAACACCAACTCGTCATTACGGTTGCGTTTGTTATCTAGCTAACACAGGATGTTGAAATTCTGTCATATATTTGGTCAAAATGCTAAGGAAATGATAGCCCGTAAAAGGCCTATTGACGAAATAGGCCGCTAGACTCGAGGCTAAGTTTGTCGTCTGGGCAGGTACTCTTGGTTAGCAGTATAATTTGTAAAACAACTATTCTCGAGACTATAAAGAAGTGGCTGTCTGAACTGGCTTTCAGTGATGTGTATTGGTGACATTTTTGGCAATCAATAAATAACCACTACAGACAGTGTTCGAATTACGGTATCGCATCTCTAAATGCTACACAATTTCCACAAACTGCTACGCAATTGTCCAAAATGCATCGCTAAAAGTGCGATGCATTATTTTCTGTGAAACATATTTTTATGCCAGGTATTTGTTTTGATTTCATTGCGATCGCGATCATCACATTTTTTTATTTGCCATTTTTATTCATTTTCATTCTTTTAGTCTATCTAAATCCTCAGTCAGTCGTTTAACAATATCGATATAAAGCATGTATGATAGGCCGACGTTGATTTCTACTGGGTTTTTATTTCTAGAAACATTATCGTAATAATTTTGACATGTATACTTGGTACAACAAGGCCGTTTCGACCAGGTTTTGTTTTTTTGAATTTATTTCTAGAAACGTTATTGTAATAATTTTGACATTTATATTTGGTACAACAAGGCTGTAATGGTTGTATAATATGGAATGATAATTATGAGTAAACTTACTAGTCTTGTTTACCTAAAATTTAGTCGTTTTTTAAATATTTTATTAGGGCTTACGTTTAGGGGGGTGAAGTTGAAATGCGCATTATGTTTTAGGGTTTACCTTCAATCTGTAAGTTTGCACTTACCATCTTGTAAGAGAGCATGTGCTCGTACACACAAAAAACAACTGCTATCCAAAATAATGGACTTGCTATACAAAACGAATTTTGCATAGCAAAATACCTGCTATGCAAAATTTGGAAACTGCTATACAAAAATATATTTGCATAGCAAATACTGCTATGCCAAAAAAATGATTGAATTCGAACCCTGACTACAGACAAGTTAAAAAGGTTTGGGATTTCTAATCTATAACCCACATCTGAAGAAAGAAGAACCTGGTATAGTACATTGTCATCACAGTGTGGTGGACCTTGTGGATTGGTTGAGATGGATTCAAGGGGCACGCCTCAATTGCCAATAACGGATAGCAACAAGAATATTTCTACTCAATTGAGATGTTTCAAAATTCCTGCTACAATTGACTGTGAAACAGATCTCGTACTAGCCAGAGATACCTTGGTCAATGCATATTTTTTTTTAAATGTTGAAATTGTGTACAATTTGTGAAATATTTGAAAATTGGGTTAAAAATAACCAAATTAAAACAATTACTCGATTTTGTTTTGCGTGCGCTAGTATTAAGAACACCACCTGCTACAATACTTTTGTGAAACAGATCGCATACTAGCCAGAGCTGGCATACAAAGTCCTCTCAGACATTTCATACTTTACAATTTGTAAGCGTCATAGAGATTGCGAAGTGCTATTTGTTGTTGTTAGCCTATGCTGGTCAGAGAGAGTAAACAACACCGCCAATAGTGGCTAAAATGGAACCGATGAGAGAGTTCATGGTCAACATAGCAGGTGTCATCAAAACGCTGGAAGGGAGTAACGAAATATTAAAAAATGAACTGGTAGATAAGCATAAGCGGGAAGAGCTAGTCATTGTCATGAAAACCAGATCTGCTCTCTTAAAAAGCGATGTGAGCAGCTATCAGAAGAAGATAAAAAGATCCCCAAGAATTTTTAAAAATAAAAAAGTGCTTGGATGGAGGCGTACGTAATTCCAAAATTGTCTACACTACTTCATGCAGTGCATGGAGTACATGTTATAAGCTTAGGCCTATTAGGCTATACAGATATTTTATCATTGAGGAGAATACCTAGTGCATGAATTCCGATTTTGGGACTTTTCCTTGATATCAAGATTGGTACAATACTCGGAACATGGGACTTTTTCCTGAATCTAGTTTATGAAACTCAAAAATGGAACTTTTCCCGAAATTTTGAGTTTTGTAATTATATTGCCTAAATTAAACGATAATTGAATTGTTGATATTGGCATCCCATAAGCTTTACTGAGCACATTTGAATCAAACAATTGAATGGAAATTGTTTGACTTTCCTTATTGGTAGCAGCTAGGAAGAAGAAAAAGTAACTATAAATGAGCATTTGATCTGATTTTGTGATGGATGAAACTTGAAACTCAACAATGTTTTTTCCCCTTATATCAATTTTTTGTTATTGTCTACATTTTATGATACTTGGATTTTGTGCTTGATGGTATCCCATAGCTTTTACTGTATACTGAGCATGTTAGTCAAACTACAGGCTAAATTATGAGTATTATAAGGCGCCGTTGCAAAACCAATATGCTGGGCTCCAATGTAAAAGTAACTTTTACCCTTCACTTTCCTGATAAGGCAAAAAAAAAAAAAAAGTTGTCTCAAAGCTTGCGAAGGCTTCAAAATCAGGCGACGCGCAAGGGATTTTTGTCTTCCATTTACATTTTTAAAAAATTTTGTGTCAATTTTTACTCTTACTATTTGCAACCGTTGACACTTTCTGATATTATTTTTTTTCTATTTGAAATGAATATTGTGATGTAGTTGTGTAAAAGAACAATTAAATTGTGCAGGATTTTTCAAAAAACTGAGTCTTGCAGTCATTGTAGGGAGAAAAAAAATTGATTTAACAATTTCCTGCATTTCAGACGCGGTATTTTTGGCATTTCAAAACCAATGCGCGCGCAAGCTTTGAGACAAACCTCTTTTTTTGTTTGGCCTAATACCAGAGAATTATTTTGCATAAAAATTCGAAAACGTGTTCAAGAAAACTTGTCACTGTGACCATTTTACTGCCATTGATTGGTCTCAGCTCAATAACGTGGTGGGAATACAAGAATGTTGTAAGTGGCATTTTTTGGCCAGATTGAGTTATTAGGAAAATATCGGCAATTCCACACATTTTAAGCCATTTTGCCAGTCTTGAAATTGAAAAATTCATTTTTAATCAAATACTTTACAGCTTGTTAAAACAGTAATTAAGTTAAGCAATTAAGCAAAATGTCACTTACAACATTATTGCATTCCCAGGATATTATGTATTTGTATCTTGGATATTAAAATGAAAACTATTACATTGACAGCTCCTCAGTTACAATGATGACAGAGGCAAACAAACATTTTTTTGGGGCCTTATTGAAGGCCTCTTTGTCAGTGTCTTCTGGCCTCACTGCTATAGGTACTTGCCTCTGATACAATGTAGTACCTTTTGATACATAATACATCTAAAAATCACCTTTTGGTCATTTTGAGATATTGGTGACAAAAATATCATTGTCGTCCCAAGTACCAGAAAGAATTACCCAATACTAAAAAATAGTCCCATTATTTTTACACGCAACTCAATGGAATACAATAAAATTCATATTTCTCAGAATGTCTTTTTTTAGTTAAGGTCGTCTGGTTGTCAACCATCAACATGTACTACGTCTAACGCCCGAAGATTTATAGAAACACTTTATAGAAACACTTTATAGAAACACTTTGCCCTTGGCGGGCGCAAACCTGTCATCTAGCTGGGCTGCTTTCTTCAACATGTTCTTCTTACGTGCCTCATCAAAGCGATTAGCTTGCAGATCGACATCTCTATCAAATGGTCGTCGCTCTTTGGGCTTTTTAGCATCTTCTTCCTGTTAAAGAGTTAATACAAATTAATTATGTCAACAGAGGTTCAATTTTCGTCAAAAGTAACTCCCTCCCCTGCTGGTCCCACACCACCAAATCAGTTCCCTATTGCTTTGTGTGGTAAAGAGGTCAAGTTCGTGTTAATTTTTTTCACCTTTAGAGCAAACTGGTTCATTCAAATCATTGTTTTTATTGAAGATCTAGATGTCTTCTGCTTAAAAACAATCACTTTTGTAGGGGGTAACCAGCATTTTCCCCCGCTACGGGCCAATTATATCTATCTTAGGTTCAACAGGTTGCCTATATTCTTAGATCAGGGGTTTTAGCTCTAAATTGGTGGAAACAGTGAAATCGTGTAAAATGATATTATTCAAGAAAAAGCTAGAGATGTTGGGCCTAATGTGGAGGAAATAACCTACAAATGCCAAATTATGAAACATTTTGGTACATTTACAGCACTTTTTACCTTTCTAGGATGTTAAATTTAGACTTATGATGGGGTCAATCTTAATTTCAAACACTGCCGTGTATGGCCAAAATGCAAAATATTATTTGGTGGTGTGTACTCTGCTGGTACACTTTGCAAGATTACAAACACAAAGCACTTTTAGTAGGCATAGCACTAGTCATGTTGTACAAATCTGCCACACACACATTTCGTGCACAATTGAGAAATGTCTATTTTTTAGGTAAACTTCAAATCAAATTTATAAACAAACGAAGGTATATAAAAATGTGATCTTTTCACTTTATATCATTTAGTTATGTTCTTGATATTGGGGGGGAGTGTCAAATCATTAACCCTCCTAGAACTACTTTAAATTCAATATTGTATTTCAGTGGTTTTATACAGCGCATGAAATCTACCACTTTTCCCATTGTGCACACACAGAAATCAGCTGCCTCATTTCTTATAAATACACCTGTAAGAAATGCATTTTCCTTGAGTGCTTCATTCCATGTATGGGTATGCCCTTACCATATGGTAGCCCTGACTTTCAGCTACATCCCCATTCATGTACTTTTCTAAATTTTTCTAAACTCGAGATTGGAATGTTTGAATGAATCCACATATTTTGCTCAAAATACCTTATTTTTGGGCACATTTTAAAAAGAGTAGATATTCTATTGTGTTACACCAGGGGGGGGGGGGGCACTGACATTGAAAAAGGGTATAGGTATCTGCCGCGCTGAAGACCCCCCTTTTACACCCTCTGCTGCTAGCTCTTATGCCTTTTACACCCTCTGCTGCTAGCTCTTATGACCGCCCCCCCCCCTTTTGAGCCTGCATCAGTTCTTAAGACCCCAATTGTTTTGAAAATTCAAAAGTCGCGAAATTTTGCATTCCAAAGCTCCAATTCTTCGGAAATTTTGGGTTCTAAATCCAAAAAAAATGAAAATTTGCGTTCTTGCTAATCAAAATTGAACTATAGGCCAGTTCTCAAGACCTACTTTTTTGAAAAAATCAGTTCCTAAGACCTTATTTTTCGTCATAAAATCCACTCAGTTCAGTAGCCCCCCCCCCCCTTTTTGAGACCCTGGGTGGCACAACACCCCTACCCCAAAAAAAGTTGAGTGCCCCCCAGGTATTACACATTCATGGGAATCTATTGGTATAATTGGATTTTCAAAATAATGAGTGTAGCACATGCTCATTTAGACATTTATGCATAACTTGATACAAATCAATGGTTACCATGGTTACAATTAAAAAGTAATGTAATATACTTTTGTTAAACAGAATGTATTTAGGAATATAATCATGTTAAAAAAATATGGCGTTAAGGTAGCTAATTTGCATTTTTGAGCTAATTTGATAAGATATCGAACTGATTGTCAGTTTAAAGGATACATCTTAGCACATGTATCCATCATACCAAATGTCATTAGTTTACTACCTACAGAACTTGGCTGTGTTGAATCCCTTTAATTATTTACTTACTTACTTTACTTTTTGGCGTCCACTCCAACTTGGTTGAGTGATGCCATCCTTTGCAAGATTATGCGCCATTCGTTTCTGTCTTGAGCCTTTCTGCTTGCTTCTGATAAGGATGTCAGACAAAGTCTATTGCAGTCTGACTGAATACCATCCATCCACCTCTTAGCTGGTCTACCTCTGGGCCTTTCACCATTTACAGTGCCAACAATTGCAACTTTTGGGTATCTTTGAGGGTTCATACGCTGAACGTGTCCATAATACCGCAGTCTTTTGATGGAAATCTTCTCGATGATGGTATGCTTGAGTCCCAGTGTTTGTCTGATGGTAGTGTTTCTGATTTTGTCTAGCTTGGTTATGCCTAGTATTTTTCTTAGGCAGGTCATCTCAAACACAAGTAGCCTGTTCTCGTCTTCTTTCTTTAGCGTCCATGTTTCAGAGCCGTATAACAGGATGGACATTATTAGAGTTGAATACAGCTCCATTTTAGTTGGGCGTGAAATCTCTTTGGAGTTGAGTATTTCATTCAGATTTTGCATGGCTCCAAGTGCTTTACCTATTCTGAGTTGGATGTCTTCGGTGCAGGTTCCCTTCTTAGATATTTTACCACCAAGGTATACAAAATGCTCTACTTCTACGTTTGAGATCTGTGTTGTGTATGCTAATTTTAATATCAATGTCTCTCCGGCTGATAACTTGAACCTCTGTTTTGGCTATGTTGATTTTGAGGCCAAGATTTGTGCTGTACTGGTGGACCCTGTTCACTAGTGTTTGCAGATCAGGTCTCGCTTTCAGCTATAATGGCAATATCATCTGCGAAGCGGAGGTTTGACACCAGTTGGCCTTGGATGTGTGCTCCGATGGTTGTGTCGTGAGTGGCATATAGCATTACCAACTCCAGTAGGATGTTGAATAGGAGTGGAGAAATTATGCAGCCCTGACGAACTCCAACTTTGGTAGCAAACCAGTCTGTAAGTTCTCCGTTTACTCTCACCGAGCTTAGTGATTTGCTGTAAAGAGCTTTTAGTAGGCGGATGATCTTGTCTGGGAATCCAAAGAATGCCATTGCTTTCCAGATGCCGTTTTGCCATACACTATCAAAAGCTTTTTCAAAGTCCACGTAGCAGCAGTATAGGTCTTTAATTATTTATGGACCATTATCTTTATAAGATAACATTATTTTGAGCTCTGCCTACCAACCCTGTAAATAGCGACCAAATCGGTCGCAAATGCGCCCAAATATTTGCCTATGCGATCATATTTCCACACCCAATCGCCATTTGCGACCTAAACAATTGCTAACTAGTCGCCAGGAAATATCATTAAAAAAGATAATTTTATTTGAGCCCTACTACTAGTACAATACACGTGTGTTACTTTTCACACCACTTTTCGTTTCATTTCCTCAACGTGCATTATATTACATGTATGTTCCATTTATTATACATTGTAGATGCGAGAATACCTTTAATTTGAGCCCTGCCTAACACAGTACATACCATTTTCTGTTTCAAACCCTTGTTGTGCATGTCCATCAGTGACTCTGCTCTCTTGGATTTATTATAGGTCTCTATCTGCTCAGACAATTCAACATCTCGCTGGGAAACCTTCACATCTTCCGTTTTCTGTTTCTTTGCTTTCTTCTTTCCTTCTGCCTTTTCCTTCAAAAACAAAAATATAACAGAAAACCAGTGAGCATTTGGAGAGTGACTCATATTGTACACATTTGATTATAATGATGGTGAACATCATGCATTTGTTTACCCCCTGAAAACTACCGGCCAATTGGTCAGAAAGATAGATACATGATTTATTGCACCAATCAGAGACATGTTTACAATAATTGTATCCCTGATAAAGATTGTGAACTATTTTACAAGCTGCATTTTAATTGACTTTCAAATGAGTATATCTTGCAATTAACCAATCAGAACCACTGTAAGATAGGCCGGTAGTGCCCAGGGGGTTAAGTAAATTCACCTACAAGTACATTGTACTTCCCTTTGACCCAAGAGAATTCTGTTAGTCACCAGGTGATCTTGTCGGACTCTCTTTCGTTCAATAACTATCACAATAATTCTACAAGATTGCGGTATATAAACATGCTAACGTTGTCGTCATGCAATTTATATTATATATGAAGCATTTGAATGGCGGGCCGGCTGCGCCTTTTTGGAATACTCTGTAGATTAAGGTTGTCACTAAGGCGGTCAGTGCTGGTTGGACGGAGCCGGCACTCATAAAAAATAGGGACAGCGGTCCCAAATAGGTCGTCCGTTTATATGGGGAGTTTGGTTGCAATTGTACTTCATCTGTTTAAATGTAATCAATTTTACATATGCAGCCAATTTTACATCTTAACCCCAGATGACCTTTGACCTTGGTATGTGACCTTTGACCTCATTAACATATGAAGGTTTCCATGTTGGATCTATGACCGAGGTTTGGTTGCAATTGGTCATTGTATGGAAAAGAAATGGACAATACAAATAGTGTGCACTAAATTTTGACATCAGATGACCTTTGACCTTGTATGTGACCTTTGACCTCATTTACATATGAAGGTTCCATGTTGCATCTATGACCGAGGTTTGGTTGCAATTGGTCATTGTATGGAAAAGAAATGGCCAATACAAAAAGTGTGTACTAAATTTTTAATCTTGACCTCAGATGACCTTTGACCTTGGTATGTGACCTTTGACCTCATTAACATATGAAGGTTTCCATGTTGCATCTATGACCGAAGTTTGGTTGCAATTGGTCATTGTATGGAAAAGAAATGGACAATACAAAAAGTGTGTACTAAATCTTACATCTTGACCTCAGATGACCTTTGACCTTGGTATGTGACCTTTGACCTCATTAACATATGTAGGTTTCCATGTTGCATCTATGACCAAAGTTTGGTTGCAATTGGTCATTGTATGGAAAAGAAATGGACAATACAAAAAGTGTGTACTAAATCTTACATCTTGACCTCAGATGACCTTTGACCTTGGTATGTGACCTTTGACCTCATTAACATATGTAGGTTTCCATGTTGCATCTATGACCGAGGTTTGGTTGCAATTGGTCATTGTATGGAAAAGAAATGGCCAATACAAAAAGTGTGTACTAAATTTTCAATCTTGACCTCAGATGACCTTTGACCTTGGTATGTGACCTTTGACCTCATTAACATATGTAGGTGTCCATGTTGCATCTATGACCGAAGTTTGGTTGCAATTGGTCATTGTATGGAAAAGAAATGGACAATACTAAAAATGTGTACTGAATTTTACATCTTGACCTCAGATGACCTTTGACCTTGGAATGTGACCTATGACCTCATTAACATATGAAGGTTTCCATGTTGCATCTATGACCAAAGTTTGATTGCAATTGGTTATTGTATGGAGAAGAAATGGACAAAACAAAAGGTGTATACCAAATTGTTGACACACACACAGACACCCGCGCAGACAGACCACACACGAAGGATGCTGCCATAAGGTCTCTTCCTACGGACGACCTAAAAAGGGTAAAAAACGGCACTCTAATTTTTGTTTGTTTGTTACAATTAGTGGATAAAGTCATTAAACTGCCTCATAAAACAAGAAATGATGTGGCAGGAACCCTCAAAGTGCATTAAAATTTAAACCCCCTAAAAAACCATTAAGAAGGCCTCTAGACCCCATGCCATGATTCACTGCACTTCGTTCGCAACACTTATCCGTTCGCCGTCAGTAAAATTAACCGGCACTAAATTTTGGCTAGTGACAACACTGCTATGGTAGCGAGTAAGGTAGGAGACCAACCCCTTCCAGGGTTAGAATTTCGGCGCGAATCCGCAAATCGATTCGCGTAAAATCACTTCCGCGTGAATCCAGGTGGAATCTCGCAAAAAAAAGAAAAGAAAAAAAAAGAAGTCCAAAACAGGACCTTAGATGACTGGTATTTGACCCTTAGTCAACAAACATGCCGAATTTGGAAGTTGTACAAGCTTATAGCCTTATTCTTGATATTATTTTCATTAATTTCGCAATAATCCATGGATTCTCAAAATTGGCGAGAATCCATGGATTCTCGCAAAATCCTTCCGCGAGAATCTTAACGGATTCGCGCGGTTGGTTACGAAATTCTACCCCTGCCCTTCTATTTGCGGTACAACAAGCACTGAACAAACCTGACCCGTAAATAACTTACCCTAGCTTTCCTCTCTTTGTCTGCGGGTGTGTCTGTCCATTCTGATCTATTAGACATATCAGGCATATTATTCTTACGAAATGTCCTCGGTCCAAGACCAAAGTTCTTGCCATAACCAGGTAGTTCTATCATCCACTCTTCACGTTCTGGTTCCTTTGAATCACCCTGTACGAAAGTATGACAGATGTGATATGTTAGTAAATCAAATGATAATCCAAAGGTCGGGGTGGGGACAATTAAAAGGTTGGCTTTCTGATTTCTGGCCCGATTTTTAACTCAATGTTTTCTATTCTACATGAAGGGTCATCCTTAAAATAGTCATATTCCTAAGGTTGAGTTGCATAACTCCAATGGTTCTTATTTTAAAAGCACAAGGAGATATAAAATTTGCCCATTGAGCAGTACACAAACTAGCCGGGTGGTTAACCACCGTTTTTGGCAGTAATTCAATGCATTTTGGCCTATAACGTCTTTATGGAACATATCTTGCGCCTAAGATTTTACAGAAATAATGAGAAAAATATGGGTTTTCTTTTGATATCAAAATATGTTGATGTGAAGAAAAAAAATCTAAAGTGATCGAAACATACACCTTTATTAAGTTGAAGGAAAGTGAGGGCGGGATTACCGTATTAATTGTTTGATGATTCTGTTGTTTAAGTCAAGGGGCTGTGTGTGTTAATGGTTCCCTGACTCCATTTTCATTAAGCAGGATTTGATTTTGATTTTGAGGATCTCTATGTATTTAAAATGTTCAATCTCAATGTTTTATGAAATTAAAACTTATCATTATTATTGCTCTTTGTGAAAGGAGGAGATGAGATGATGGTGAATGCGAAAGAAGAAAGAGGAGAACTAATCACCCCCACCCCCCCTCCTACTCAGTACTCAATTCCCCATTTGCGAGGAGAGCCACAAACTGGTACCGCATTGAATAGGACTATTCCATAACATTATATAACTAGTTCGACTCTCTCTGCACAATCTATCTGACTGGTCATGCAATGAGACATTGTGATTCAAATTATGCAACCAGACATGAGAATGGAGTTCAGGAAAAAGCAGGAAATTGATGGAAAATGCCAAAAACAGGCTGAAATTAAATAAAACTGCATACATTTTGACTTCAAAAAGCAGGAATTCCTGCTTTATCCTGAACATTCTCATGCCTGTGCAACACTTTCATTCAATGTGATTCCAGTTAAAGGCTCTCGTCGCAAATGGCGGATTCGTGTAAAGAGCAAATAGCATTGTTCCAATCATACCGACCTTTCCGGTTAGTTTGTCTTTCATAGCCATTGCCCGAGCTTCAAACTCCTCCGCCGCAGATTTCCCCATGAAATCTGAACTCCTACAGGGCATCGGACCGATCATATCATCTTCCTCCTCCTCATGATAAGATTGTCCAGATGGGGGTAATGATGGTCCTTTTACCCTAGACACAGGACCTGAGTGGCTGCTACTTGATGGGGGGAGAGACGGGCCATAGCTATCATCATCTGATGAGGAATCTTGCTTGGATGCAGAAGTTTGTGGTAAACTTGGTCCATATGAGTCGTCAGCTGGTGTAACTGAGAAACTTTGAGGTAGTGTTGGCCCATAGGTATCATCATCATCATCATCATCATCATCATCATCATCATCAACTTTGGACGAGGAGTGTTGTGGAGGAAATCGTGGCCCATAACTATTGTCATTTTTTTTTGATGAACTTTGAGGCAATTTAGGTCCATAACTATCTGCATCTTGTTTTGACGAAAGGCTTGAAGGCAATCTTGGCCCGTGACTGTCATCATCTTTCAATGATTTTGTTGAGGTGTTCATTGAACCATATCCTGGGGGTAATTGTGGTCCAAAATCATCATCATCATCTTCCAATGATGAGTGCTTCTGTTGATGACGATTTGGTGGCATGACAGGTCCAATAGAGACGCTCTCCTCATCCTGTTCTTCGTCTAATTCCGAATCGGAGGCATGCAGGTTTAATTCTGCTGGCAAATAAGGCCCTATATCTCGTGAAGTGTTTGGTAGTGCAGGCCCAATTGTTGTCTCAGAGGGAGAGGCAAAACCTGCAAAACAAAATAGACCAGTAAAATTATGTTCAGCATTCCAGGTCCAAAGGGGGGGGGGGGGGGGGGGGTTCTTAATCTAACGTATATAATAGGTATACATGTAACGGGTCACACTTTTTCAAATATTCCCTAATTATGGGTCCCAAATCGTGTAAAAACTCATGAGCACTATAAAAATAATTGTTATTTGATGTATTTTTCCATCAAAGATTTGTAACCAGAAAAACCTTCCAATCAGACAGCCACTCATAGTCAAGATCTCTCTGCAGCCGAAAGATGATGATCTTTGGCTGAAATATTTGATCCAACTTATTTTCACTTTTTCTCTTTAAAAATTTTCAACCAGGGGTCCAAGAAAAAAGTGTGCAGCGCTCTCTTGTGTCACCATATCTGATCCTTGTGGAGGAGTGGGTTTGAGTCTAAAATCGTTCATATTTCTCATTTTGTGGCTCGTTGCTGTGATGTTGGTGTCTAAATAAATGTTAATGAGCTCAAACCAGCTAATTTTGAAAGTTACATAAAGATCGGACATTGCATATTCTTAAAAAAAAGTTATCAGCCATTTGCTATTTTAAAGTTTACGGCTACGAAGATGATCACAATTTTGACCTACTCAAGAAATCAGAGCATTCTATCACAATTGGTTTGCCCGCAGCGCTCATTAGATCGTTCTTTGGATGCTACCATTAAATTGTACACAAGGAAAAGTGCGTTGACCCCATGCATTTGAATAGGAGCGGTGATGAGTGGTGCAAGGAACTTTCAAATGAGTGCTACGGACAAACTAATGTTGATAGAACGCTCAGATTTCTTGAGTAGGTCAAACTTATGATCATCTTTCTAGCCGTAAACTTTAAAATACCGAATGGTTGAAAACTTGTGCATAATCTTGAAAAGCGCTCTCGTGGTCAATTTTGACCCAAAACATCAATTTTTAAGAATTTAACGCAACTTGTGCGATTTGTATGTAATTTTCAAAATTAGATAGTTTGAACTCATTTACATTTATCGGTGACGGAAGTACACAAAACTTCAGAATTCATTAGATAACATGAATCCAAACCTTAGTCTGTTATTCCTCAAAATCATAAATGTTGCTCTTTTCATAAAAATTGGCTCGAAAGTTGGTGTCCGATTGCGACGGGATGTTGGTCAAAATTCGGAAGCTTTGTAATTAATCAAGTGACAGATGGATGAATGATTGATAGATTCAATCGTCAATCCTTTTTGAACTTTGATTTCATTATACTTGTTTGAAACTTTGTTGACAGAAAATCAGATTATATTGAGACTGAGAGAAATCATTGAAGTGTGTCAATAAATGAAAATGGTATAAAGTAAAGATAAATCATAATAATGTCACATGTGTCCCTTACTTCCCAATTTTTGAAATTCAGGGGGGTTCAGGGGCTTTGAGAACACCTTGTTTTAAAAGTTAGTGCCAAGCCTGTATCGAGGGCACCATTTATGAGCAAAAAGTGTCCATAATCATCATGACATGAATGCAGAATTTGGCAGAGTATTGTACTGTGTTAAAGTCTATGGGGAAAAATAAAACTTCCATCTTTTCCCCTTTTAAATCAAATGTTGTAAACTCTCTTTACCTAGGTTGTATTTGGGCAATTCCACGCGTTGCGGAATGACATTTACACACAAAAATCCACTTTCTGTTGGGTGTAAAACCCAGAGATTTGTAGTTACTCCCCATTTTACAACTTTATTTGATAATAGCGATTGATACTAAAAAAATAAACCTAGGGAAAAAATTAGACTGCGCTTCCAAGTATCCTAATTTGCATATGCAAATTTGCGTTGCGGAATGACGCAGACGATTGGTGTTTTTTTTACATGTTTACACAAAGTGAAAACTCTGTGAACTTTTTAGAGTGTATCATTATTGAAGTTACTTTTTAGAAGGTTTGAAGTGTTAGCTAACTGACAAAAGCATTTTCATAAAACTTAATCATCAGCTAGGACTTCTAGTAGGTCATCAAAAAAGAAAAGTAGGTGTTGCGGAATGACGTTGCGGAATGACAGTGTGAATTTGTATGCAAAACTCCATAGAGAAAAGAAAAAACATGTTTTTATGCTTTAATATGCATAAAAAATAAAAGAAAGAGTAATCAGTGGCATTTCATATGTTACAAATTCGTGAATACAAGTAACCCAACTATTTTCACATTGAAATCTTCATTTACAGGTAAAGTAGCCATGATTTTGTGATAAAGTTGCCGAATTCATCAGCTTGCACATCAAAGTTGCCTAATTCAGCAAATTATGAGTTTTCATCAATTTTGAAACTTTTTTAGAAGTTTAGAGTCCATATTTGAATGAATTATCATAAATAAGGATGATCTTATACCAAGTACACAAAAATATCACAATTTGCTCAATAAATTGCCTAAATATAGGGATTAATACCTTTGTCATTCCGCACCGTCATTCCGCAACACGTCATTCCGCAACGCTCGTTAGGGCTATTAATTAACAGAATTTTCCAATTTTGTTTTGATCATTGTGAAGCATGTCAATTGTGTGCAGAGAAAAAATAGTTAAATGAAAATAGGGTACATTTTTTTTCTTGCTATCCTAAAAAATTGTACTTTTGCGTTGCGGAATGACATGAGATTATGCAATGCATACTAATTACCTGGATTAACGAGGCTAATCGGCCGTTGATCAAAATTAAATTTATATCAATAACTTTTCCCATCAGTACTACTATTGTGCCTGACATTTATTTAAACATCATACCTATGTGTCTAAAAGATATGGAATAAATAAAAACAAGCCTTTTCACTGATTTTGTAAGCTGCAAATATGCAAATTTATGCTAATTAGCTAGTTTATACATCAAAAAACATAGTATCGCTAAACATACTAAAAATTCCTGAACTTTGGACTCTTGCCTACATTATAGGCATAGAATTAAACTTTGGATGCACATTTGAAATTTTGGCTATTTGGTTGACATTTGCTTGGAATTGCCCATTTACTGATACCTAAATAACTAAACACACGCAACTAGAAATTATGAAAGTAAAGCTAATAGTAGCTAAATGTTTTAAAATTTACACACGTTTCAATGGGAGAATTTATTTCAAGATATCATACTTATAAAGCGCATTTCCCATGGACCAATGCGCTGTACATTAAAACACAATCTAAAATACAATATAGTTACAGCATGCAACAAAATAATGACACATGATACAATACATGACCTACTTATTACATCAGCAATTATGATAAAAACAGATATATAAATATACAATTAAGAAAAGAAAAAAAATGCACAATGACTAGCAATTAATTTGGGAAAAGGTAGGTTTTTAAGAGCTTTCACATTGGGAGCATCGCGTACATTATTTGGTAAGCTGTTCCACAACTTAGGACCATGGCATAAGCTGAAAATGATCTATCCCCATAAGGGCAATTCCATGTTACTCACGTTACGCTTTTTTGCTACGTAACTCTTTTGGAAGTGCCATATTTTTTAGAAGAACAAGCTTGACAGAATTATTTTTTCTGCAGTATTTACACAAGACCCAGCACTAACTTTATATGCAATTAGAATTGCAATACAAGACATGACTTGGGAGTGAGAAGGAAAACACTTTTGTTACTCACGTTACATTTGATTCGCCATAATAAAATAAAACAAGCCTTCATTCACAAAGTGTCCTCATACAGGATATTTTTGGAAACAAGTTTAACATGGTTGATATAGCTAACAGTAAGATCTATAAATGCAAGGTGAAAATAATCTCATTAGACGAACACTTTTCAGAAAATTTACCAAAATAGCTGTTACTCACGTTACGTTACTCACGTTACTTGTTTTTGCAAATTCAAATTGTATTTACATAGCTCATGCAGATTAGCTCAAAATGTTATGAAATAGTCTTGACATGATGTATTTAATTTCCCAAAATGTTATTATGTCTCCAAACAGTCAATTGGGACCACTACACAAGTTCACAGGACATTTTGCAAACTCTCTACCTGTATGAACAATATCTTGATGAAAATGGTACCATTTTGCATTAAAACAGAAACAATTTGAGAGCTATTTTCTTTTTTGAAACTTAACATTATGTTTTACAAGTGTTAGGTGAAAATAATTGCATATAATTGATGAATTACACCATAGTTATCAAGGTTGCCGAATTCAGCACCTTTGCGCAAAATCAATATTTTTGAACTTTGGAACGATGAACGCAAGAAATATGATGAAAATGCTTTACAATATTTGTGTACATGAGCTATGCATGTATATTTAACACTTTGTCACCAACAACAATGAATATTTTGCTTCAAAAGTGACTTTCAGAGGACAGAGTTACTGTTTTTCTTGTTGAAAAACTTGGAACGACACGTAATGACCCCTAGAAATAGTGCGTGCGAAGTGATGGAAGTGCCAGACTGACATATGACTGATAAATGAATAAAACTAAGTGCAGTAAAAGCAAAAAGAGATCCATTTCTTATTGCTACAACGCATTTTAGGCCGTTACTCACGTTACATTTTTGTTACTCATGTTACAATTGTTACTCACGTTACAGTTTTCAAACCTCTGCCATTTTAATAAAACTACACATAGCCCATTATATTTCCTGTTTTCAAATTAAGTACCCGGAGTATGATTATTATTCCATTTGGCAAAATTTAAATGCAAGGAATAATTGAGTAGGACAACTATTTGATGTTTATCGTTACTCACGTTACATTTCTAACGACCATCGGACACACAGGAGATTCCTCCCAACTTGTGTCAATGCATAGGTATTTTTCATAGTTGGTAACTTGAAACTAAGGTATTATGCATTTCAGAAATCAACAAATATTTATATTTACAGTTAATATTAAATGTAAGAGGTCAACATAACCTGAACACACATTTTTCACTTATTTTTGTGTGAAAAAAGCATTTTCCAACTTCTGGTGATCATTTCTTGAAATTTACAAACAAATCATTCAAACATTTGATTGTCCCATATACCTACAAGTGTATACAATAAAATAAAATGGGTAATAAGCATCCAAATTGAATTTAAAATTTTCAGGTCATATCCCCAATCTATGGAATTGCCCATAAGCTCTTTTTGTTTTGGGGATTTCTAGTCGGGAAAGATCATTCATGGACCTAAGGCCAGTACGGTTACACTTGTATTTGTGAAGCCGATCCTGTAAATATGAAGGAGATGAGTCATGAAGACAGTTGTACACATGCACCAAGATCTTGAAATCTATCCTCTGCTGGACAGGCAACCAATGCAACTCGCGCAAGAGCGGCGCGGCACTAGTACGCTTACTAACTTGAAAAATTAGACGCGCCGCACGATTTTGAAGCTTTTGGAGACGTATGCACTGCCTGATTAGGAAGACCGCATAAAAGCGAGTTGCCATAGTCCAGCCGAGATAGGATCAGAGATCTTGCTGCATGTGCACAAGTAGTTTGGTCAATGAAACGACGTATTCTTGCAATGTTACGAATATGGAAATTTACACTTCGACATAAGGAACTTACATGGCTATTCATGGTGAGGCTATTGTCAAATACAATACCAAGGTTCTTAATTGAAGCAGAAGGCCTGACTACGGATCCACCAATATTCAAGGTAAGACGGGATATACCAGCTGCACATCGAGGAGAGGAAATCAAGAAAAGCTCAGTTTTTGAGTCGTTCAGTTTTAACTTGTTCTTAAACATCCATGACCGAATCTCTGCGATGCATCTGTTGAGCCTCAGCTGTGCAGCAGCCATATCCTCATCAGACTTAGGATTAAAGCTGACATAAAGCTGAGTATCATCAGCATATACATGATACGGAACCTGATGACGCCTGATGATTTCCGCAACTGGCTGAGCAATGAGCATATGCCGTGAAAATTGGTGGACCAGCAACAGAACCCTGTGGAACACCATATTGCAATACACGATTATTTGAATACTCACCAAGGACACATACTTTACTAGAACGATTCTTTAAATAGCTTTCAAACCAAACCTGAGCTAACCCTGTGATACCAAACTCCCTCTGCATTCGCTGAAGAAGGATGTCATGGTCAATTGTATCGAATGCGGAGGAAAGGTCTAAAAGCACCAACATGATTGCATTACCTCTGTCCAGCTCATTCAGCATGTCATCTTTCACTGAGGAGGGCAGTCTCTGTGCTGTGATGTGATTTATAAGCACTCTGAAAGGTCTCCGTGAGGCTGTTCTCAAGCATGTGTTCGTTGAACCTCGACACTGCAGGATACTCTAAGATCTTACCAAGGGTGGGCAGGTTAGACACAGGACGGTAATTTTTAAGCAAGTCCGGGTCAAGAGTGGGCTTCTTGAGCAGGGGCGAGATAACAGCCTCACGGAGAACAGGTGGAAAAATCCCAGTTCTAAATGAATTATTGACAATGGACATTATGATGGGTAAAAATACATTAATACACTGTTTTAACAACCATGTTGGAATTGGATCTAGAGGAGATGTTTTATTAGGAAGTTTTGAAATCACTCTACGTATCTCCTCCTCACCAACACCAACAAACTTGTCAAGAGAGGGAACATGATATTGCACTTCATTAATATGGTCAGCGTCATTACAACATGTACTGATACAGTTATTGTGGATATTCACAGAACCAGCCTGGTTATCCATGTCAGATCTTATTTTACACACCTTATCACAAAAATATTTCAAAAATTGTTCACTAAGAGCAGAATGTGAGCCACAGGCAGGCATCTTTCGGACAGATGCATTCTGTACATTGATTTAGAATGTGAGAATGTCAAATGACTATGATTAATAGCAAGAGGTCAACAAACTTTTCTTGGTACACAAAATGTCACAATTTAGGCAATATAAGACAACAAACTTTTGGTCATAACTTTGGTAATTTTTAACCTACAGTCACGGTTGAACCATCATTTTTTATAGAAAACTGCTACGAATCTTTTCATTGTATTTTAAAAGGAAAATTTTAAACTTCAAAATGTTATGATCCTGCCTAGCTTAACACGTAGAATACTGCACAAGGGATAGAATCTGGATGATAAATTATGCTATAAGGCTAATGAAATACAATTCCCAGTTTCCCGTTTCATATTTTTAAAAGAGTGGGTAGGTGTCTATTTCATTATTCATTATTCATTATTTCACTCAATTTCATTATTGCATCTGAAAGGGGTGTGTTAACTACCTAACTACCTATTGATTTGTATATATTACACCTTAATTAACACTTTAACACTTGAAAAACAATTAAGGAAGCATTTGTAGATGTGTTATTGAAAATGTCAACAAATCTGTCTGAAATATTGCAACACAATGCAACGTCAATTACATCTGAAATCTGAGTAGGAATGCAAACAATTTCATTATCAACCATATACCATGACACCACTGCCATAAAAATCCCTTAAAATCAACAGGAAGATATGCCTGGTATTTTGAGCCACTAAAAGTTTTGATTTTTATTCAAGTTTGTCAGAAAATGTAATTTTGCACAAAATAATGAAAGTTTTGGTATACTGAAAAGTTGGGTCGGTAGGGAAACGGGAAACTGGAAATTACATTATACTAGCCTAATGAGTACACCAGCAGCCAGCCAGCGTGACCGCTGGGCTGTTATGGAGCACTGCGCAGCTCATTATGACGTCAGTGTTTTGTGAGGCCGGCCGAACTTTTCACAGACTTGGATTTATGAATGAATTGAGAGGCCGAACGTCTGTCGATGTTTTCCGATGATGACGTCATCAGACCTTGATCATTATTAGATCAAATGAAAACAGACAAAATGGTGGAGTAGTGGGAGAAAGTTCCGTGAAAATCAATGCAGCTTTTCGAACGTTATGCTACTTTTTGGGTACGTTCCCACCCCCCCCCCCCCCACCGCTTTTTGATAAATACTGCAGAATTGCGTAGAGAATTCTTTGACAATATGCATGATGGAATGTGGTTAAAAAATGACATTTAGAAATTTAGTTTAGAACTGGGAATTTAGAGATAGTAAATCTAGACTGTGTTGAATAAGTTAATCATTGAATCAGCAAGAAACCTTTTGAAACTTTTCAGAAACTAGCCGTTTGAATATCACATTTTATATTATCAAGTCATTTTTACACACGCTAGTATAGTAGTAATATGATCCGTCGCCAATCTGGTCCAATTGCGCATGTCTTGTTGCCTCGCTGTGACTGCGGATGTGTCCCTAGTAATAGTAGCTAGTATTTAAAAAGAGTACTGTTCTACGTGCTTAAAAATGTGGGCAAAACTCTAGTCCTTGGTACCAAAATCTAGGATTTTGGTACTTACTCAAGGCATAGTGTTGAAGGGAACCAATTTAATAGCCAAACATTTTCTTGACCAGACTTATTGCATAGTCTATTAAAGCAATTGAGTCTCCTGTGGAGGTCAATAACTTCTTGTTCTATTCATCCATTTATTAAGTTTATTGATTCTTTTGTCATGTTTGTTCTATGCTGGGCATGCATGGATTAACATAGGCCTAATCCCAACTTATCTTTTCTGGCATTTCTGGAGCAATCAATAACTTCTTTTCATAAACATGATGCCTTCAAGATGAGAAGGATGCTGATTACGCAATCTGCCACAGATTATTTTTTTACAAGCATGGACTCATTTTATAGACTGATTAAGTCTGTATTTCAAGAGATGGTTATAACTTCCACCTTACACACTTGCCTGAGTAAGTACCAAAATCTAGCAAAACTCGGAAAACACGGAACAGTTACAGTACAGTCAGTGGGAAGTGATTACTTGAGATTCCGAATTCTGCGCCCTTTAAATTTCACGATGTTTACATTATTGGCAACACCCGAGTCAGTTTGCAAAAATACAGTGCAGTAGCAGGGCTGTCAACTCTCCTGCATTAGGCGGGAGTCTCCCGCCTAGACACTCTTTCTCCCGCACTCCCGCCTAGCATATATAAACTCCCGCCTCAAAAATAAATAAAGGGAAAGAAAAGAAAAGGGAAAGAAAAGAAAAGGGAAAGAAAAGAAAAGGGAAAGAAGAGAGGAAAGGAAAACAGATGTCAATCGGTATATTGAAAAGGCTGCCCTAGTTACACCCCCACTTGGGATATCAGTGGCGTGTCCAAATGGGGGTGAGGGGGATGGCTGATCTAATCCAGCTTGGAGGGGCACCCCTTAGAAATGTACAGATAGACATGGCATGAGCAGTGGCATGTCCATAGAAGGGGCCAGTGTTGTAGGACTCGGGACTCGGACTCGGACTCGAGTCCGACTCGAGTCCTTTTTTTCAAAGACTCGGACTCGGACTCGGTCCCAGTACTCAAAGACTCGGACTCGGACTCGGACTCGGACCCCAAGGACTCGAGGACTCGGCTTCGAGTCCTCATCGAGTCCGGCAAAATTGGGTTTTTTCAGGTGTTTTATTTTCATTAATTTATCTGAATTTTGTTTTGCTGTGGAACTAAATTTCGCAGTCCGCCGCTAGCAAAACGATAACTTTCATAAGTAAAACAGAGGGTGCTGTTGTACCAGACCAGCAAGTAGCGCTACCATGGAACGCATATTCAGAAGAGGGGGTGGGGTTGATCATGCGGCCACATCGCGCTAGATTATCCCCCCAAATGGTGCAGATGCTGATGTTCCTGAAGTGCAATGAGCATCTTCTTTAAATTCAACATATAACATTAGGCCAACTCAAAACTGATTTTGATGATTGATGAGGTCAAAACTCAGGTGTTGTCAAGCAATGAAATTTTAAATTTTCTTTCCTGGTTCATTTTCATAGCCTTATTTTACTGACATCTTCTTTCAATGTCAGTAGTCCCAGTTCCAAAGATACCGTCGATTTAGTATTGCTTTAAAAACAATGAAATACAAAGAACATTAAATTATATCCTGGCTTTTATCAGAATTATTAGCCTTAGCAATAGCAATAATTTACTTCTTTAACTCGATCTGTTGTTGTTCGTCCATCACCACCATAGTCGCTTCCATTGAAACGTGTGTTAGAAACCCGGTGTTCAATCGCTTCTCCTGGGGTCTTCCTCCTTACCTAGGATATTCATTTTGGTTGTAAAATCTTCGTATTTTTGTTTTCTTTAATATTATCAACATTTCAGATGTGATCGACCGTCCCAGTTTTTCAGTAATTTTGATTTCGCAAAACACCCGCCTTTATAGTGCGTAAAAAACAGGAAAATCAGAGTTTCGGGCCGCTTCACACGTGTGATCAAGACTTCGCCCAAGAATAATTCATGACTTTTTACATTTCAGATTACAATTGTGAAGGTTTCAACTTTTTAATAAAACAAAATCTAAGACCTATGGCGAAAATCTGGTCAAAATATTCACATTTGAAGCAGCAATCAAAGTTTTTTAGGGACTTTAGTACCCTGCACCCTGGCCCGCGGAAGGTTATGGTGGTGTGTACCCTTGTTGTCATTGTCGTCCATCGCAAAGCAAAGACGACAATGTCAACAAAGACCAGTTACATAGTTGAATTTGATCTATGTGTCAGAGGATGACTAACAAGACCAATACGGGCAAGGAAGCAACTCCAACATGTGTGGCCCTTGTGATCAGTATCTGGCGTTGCTGCTCTCGTCTTGCGGATCTTTTCCTCTATACACTCTTTCTAATTTAAGTAATTTTGCATGCAAATAATTGCAAATAAGCAGTAATTAAAAGAACAACCACAAAGACAACACAAGCCTAATAAAGTAAGTTACTGAACTGACTGTGATTATACTTTGATAAGTAATTATTATATCGCATGGAAATATTCTAGCCATCTGATTGGTGGATACTAGGCCTACATCATAATAACACAAAATAGTTTGGTCCATTTCATGCTTGACGTAACTTTCCGGTCTTGTTTTGTCTTTCAAAAAGTACTATTGACCGCGTACTATTGACCGGGCAAAAAATGCCATGCCTCGTACGATTTTGCCATAATGGCATGGAGGATCGACTCGCCTGTAAGATCTTTTTCATGTTTTGATCAAAATCGCACACAAAAATATTTTCACGCGTTATATAAATCAAATATGGACTGCTCTTTATTCATGAAATGGGGTGAACTATATAATTGTTCCTCGGTGATCTGGAGACCTATTTTCCCTCAGCCTTCGGCATCGGGAAAATAGTAGGCTTACCGTCTCCAGATCACCTTGGGGCAATAGTTCACCCCATTTCCCTCATGAACAGTCCATATTTGTATAAGTAAACAGTATAGAACTGAAATTCTGACTAATTAAACGTTGATATGGTATTGGTTAACTGCGTCTTGAATTTGATACATAAGGACTCGGACTCGGACTCGGACTCGGATATTGAGGACTCGGACTCGGACTCGGACTCGGACATAGAAATTGGCAAAGACTCGGACTCGGACTCGAGTCCTTTCCTCAAGGACTCGGACTCGGACTCGGACTCGGATGATGAGGACTCGACTCCAACACTGGAAGGGGCCATAGAAGGGGCGTTCGAGGGAATTAAAGGGTTCATATATTTAATTCTATCAAATGTCAAGGCTTCAGTCGAGGGAATTGAAACCAAATTGAGAATGCAAGTACTTATGAACATTTATATTCGTGTGCTATGCGTGCATATGTCCAGAAATATCATTCTAAAACCTATTTCAAACCAAAATATACATTAATTATAGCCAGTACTGAGTATAAAATGTGCGCGTTCCGCGAGCATGTTTTCAGGAAACAGGTAACCCGGAACTAAATTCGGGTGGGGTTGGGATTATACTTATTCGGAGGAAATTAAGAGGTTTTTAGTAAATTATTATTTCAACGCGTCAATCGGGGAAATCGAAACCTAATTCGTCTAAAATGTATGAAAAATCATGGTCGGAAAATAAATAAATAACGAATCTAAAGAGAGGGGTCATAAATATAGCTTTTTGGAGAACCATTTTAATATTTCGTTCTAAAAACCCCAAAGAAACATTCAAATATGCGAAGATTTCTGATCGCTACGCTCGCATCATATGACTAAACAGTTTCAGTTTTAATAAATCGGGCTGATTTTTTTTTGGGTCACGGTTCTGACAAAATATGTCTGATTGGGTCGTGGGCCAAAGAGGTTAGGAACCAATGATCTATACTACTTAAATCAAGAAAAAATCATCAGGAAATATGCACAACTTATTTTTTTCCTCGCATAATGAAATAACTGACTAACTTAGATAAAAAACCCAATATTGATTGGAAATGAAGTGATGGCATTTCAATAGAAAATCGGTCAAAGGTACACACCAAATCGCCCCAAATGGGTTCGAGAATTTATTTTTTTCTTCAAATTATGAGGGCGGCACATCCCCCCTCAGACTCCCCCCTGTCCGCGTTACCGCGGAGGGCGGTGCTTCGCACCTCTTTGGTTACTCACAATAGTTACTCAATTTTTAGTTTTTTAACCTTGAATATTTTGCCCCCCCCCCCCTATACAAATACCTGGCGTCGCCCTGGCTGTAGGCCTACCTTTTGGACTGTGCGATTTTTTTTTGACCATGCAAATTTTTTTTTACTCTCCCTCCCAGCACTATGAAAACTCTCTCATTGCTTGCGTGGTAGATTTCGATCGCGACAGGAGCATGCGCAGATGCGATTTTTGTGTAAGTGGTCTGTGATTTTGTCAATATTATATTTTTACTGTGATTTGTCGATCTGCATTAAATGCAAAAAGTAACAACGCCCCCGGCTGGACTCGAACCACTAACCTTTCGGTTAACAGCCGAACGCGCTAACCAATTGCGCCACGGAGGTGATTATTACTAGGCTGTTTTGGTTTGTCATGTTCACCCGTACACTTCCCCGTACACTTTCTTGCAAAGTCGGGCATCGTTTTTTCTCAAATGTTGCTTGCATATTGCCTTTGCTGTCGCCTTTAATACATGTGCTGTTACTTGAACTTGGAACCAACGTTTAATTTGAACTGTCTATTTTCAATAAAAAAATACTCCAATACGGGAAAAAAATCAGAAAAGCTCACAGACAACAAATAAGAACATCATTTTACTCGACCTAGAATTTCAATCAACGGATTTCAATCATCGGCAAAACCCGATGATGTAAGTGACGTCATTTAATGAGCTCATTAGCATAATTTATGTCCGTGAAATATACAATAGGGTTTTGGTAGTGCCCAGCAAATCCCAAAAGTTGACAGCCCTGCAGTAGGCCTATAGCCTATATAGGCTAAATGGCAATGTCTGGCTAGCATGCTACTACTAGTACTAGTACAGGAAACCCATACGTTGGTGGGTTTTTTTGGGTTTTTTTCCCTACCAACGTATGGGGAAATTGTATAGCGAGAAACTGTCAATTTGATTTGCTGTATAAAGTGAATGGTGTGGCTTTCGAATGAGAGCCGGGTGACAATGGGTGAATTACAGCAAAACTGCATTTCCGTTGATTTTCATACTAGCTACGCACCTTCATAAAGACTAAAGTCCTCATCTTTCTTTCCAGCCACTTTTTAAAACATGAAAATGCTAAATTATTCCATATTTAATCATAATTCTCCGCCGTGTAAACGCAATGGCAGAAATTTGTTTTAGACATTTTGCAATATCGCCGTCCAGATTTAGTCTCATCTCCAATCGCAAAATAACAAACGTCTACATGTATGTACGCTACGCACACCACTTGCGAACTAACGAAAATATTAAATGAGACTAAAACATGGCGCCGATTTCGATAAACATCGTTAGTGCTGTTAAGTGAATGGGCTTAGAATTTCACCTTAAATTTCAAGGGAATAGTGCATTTGTACAAAATGTTAAAGGAATGGCAAGATAGATGAGAAAGAGTAGATACGAACAAGCACAAAGAAGTGTGTTTTTGAGCTCTGGTAAGGCCCCTTGCAATTAAATGTGAGTTTACTGTTGCGTTTTTGAAAAGCAGGACGAGGTGACTATTTAATATTAATATTGTAATATTTTGGGGTAAAGTCACCTGATTTAATATTGTCGGCGTTGTTAACTATTATCCAAGGTACGAATACAATTCAAATGCTGTTAATTATGTCCTACCACCACCTACTGCCTTAGCTTTGCATTTTGTTTCTTTTATAAAGGAGTCTACTCATATTTGCATCCCTATTTTGAATAATGAGATATTCGATCGATGTTTGTAATTTTTTTCGTTAATACGCTAGCTCAGAGAATTTTAAAGATAGCGATCGTAAACAAACTTGAAATATTACCCAGAATGCACTAAGAAACTCCAAGAAGTTCCGGCGGTTTTGATGTGACGTCATGCGCTGAAGCAATTGCGCAGTAATCAATTGCCGTGCCTACGAATATGCACACATTTCAATACAAAGCGACAGTTGCAAGTTTCGGGCAGAGTTTGTTACTATGTTTTCCCAACCCGGAAGTATTGCAATGCGGCTCATCGGCTAATTTTATCGTCAGAAAAGTGTTAAAAAGCTTATGAAAAAGCTGTAAACAATGAAATAATTAAATATTTTTAAAATATTACATATATCACGCGGGTGACTTTTGGACGCGCGCGGGCAACAGTAAACTCACATTTAATTGCAAAGGGCCTAAGCGATACAGAAATTACCACAAAAATCATATTTAGAAGGAGTCATACTTAGGATGGGGACAGATAGTGAAACATGCAAAATACATGAATAATACCAACTGATGACAAATATCACTAAGTATGATTCTACATTTGTTGTACTACTACTACTACTAAGCTAACTAGCATGCTACCTAGAGTAGACGTCCGTGACTCAAGTGGAAGTGCGCATGCTCAAACCAATTAATGATACGTTGTAGCTATACGGTTTTATGGCAATCTCTGGTTATTTTCCCGTCAGGGGAAGCATGTTGCCAGGTCCCCAATATTGATTATACCGGTCATTTGATGTATTGCGCCCAATCCGCCCAATCTCCCCAAACACTAAACAGACGGTGTAGGACTCTGGGCCATCGTTTTTTATTGAAATGAATGTCTAACCACTATGAAATAATACGGTGTTTTTAACAAACAAAACATAAAGAAGCCATATATATCATCCGGTTATTTACCCCTATTAAAACAATTGCAATAAGAATATCACTTCGCCAAGATGCTATAATATCATCCGGTTATTTACCCCTATTAAAACAATTGCAATAAGAATACCACTTCGCCGCAAGATGCTATAATATCATCCGGTTATTTACCCCTTCTTTAGACGTTCTCCCTGATAACTAACCCCCTTTTATTTTGGCTTCGCTGCTCCCCCAAACAGAAGCAGCAAGCTGCTTTTGCGCACATAACGGGGGAGATAGTGGCACATTATAGGATGTCTAATTGGTGTATTAGATAATTGTAATTCTTACGGAATAAAGATACATTATACAAACACCACATCCGAAGATGAGACCAAGGGTTACGCATCGCATACCAACATATAGAGGATCGCATAGGCGATTCAATAGGGAACTTTAACAATTTAAATAATTTAATAATAAAGATAGTCTAAATATATTACGCTTTATTCCGTGATGAGCTATCGAATGTGTTTGAGCTTGTTTTATCTTTCACGCCCGAATGTGTTTGAGCTTGTTTTATCTATCGAATGTGTTTGAGCTTGTTTTATCTTTCGCGCCCCGGACCCATGCTAAGGCTATATTTTTTTTATAGCTATTGCGCTTTATTCCGTAAGCAGCTATCGAATAGTGTTGGAGCTTGCCCCCCGTTTTTATCTTTCATGCCCGACCCATGCTAATAATATTATACTACATGTACGGAGAGCTAATCTAAATATATATATTGCGCTTTTATGACTATCAAATGTATTGGAGCTTCTCTTTTATCTTTCACGCGGCACCGGCCTTTAAACGGAATCCAATCTAAATGCCGGTATATTTCGCTTTATTCCGTGATGAGCTATCCGATGTGTTTGAGCTTGTTTTATCTTTCACGCCCGACCCATGCTAAGGCTAGCCTATACGGAATAAAGCTTATCTAAATATATATTGCGCTTTATTCCGTAAGCAGCTATCGAATGTGTTGGAGCTTGTTTTTATATATCTTTCATGCCCGACCCATATACGTAGGCCTACGGAATAAAGCTAAAGTAAATATTTATTGCGCTTTCAATGAGCTCGAATGTATTGGAGCTTCTTTTTTTATCTTTCACGCCTGACCCATGCTAAGGCCTAGCCTTTAGACGGAATAAAGGCAATATACAAGCAATGAATTAATTGGTTACTGTACTTATTTTTCAATAGTCTGACATGACGCAATCCGTCATATACAAAAGAGATAGGCAATGTCTCTGTCCGACTACAGAATTAAACACCTGGAAATGAGTAATTTGGTAAGTTTTGCAATGGTTGTTTTCAAATTACGCAATTCAATAGACCTAATATTTACATTTTACGTGGCAAAACTTGGTTTATCCTGCTAGATTGTGGCCTTTTCGTCCGAACCCTACACACAATATAAATTGAGAATTATATATATGTACACACAGCGTATTATGAGTGTCCAATCAGTTCAGCGGTACGAAACAAAACATTACACGGTAACTTACCAAAAAAATTACTTTCGCTGGTTGCGTGGCTGGTATCTTCGTATTCTTCCATCCAAATATTCATATCGGTTCATTGTCACCTGCCAACCATATAAAGTATAATTTACTCCGGCCAGAAAATAACGAAACAAAGCTCTAAAATGATTTACACCGGACTGGTCTCGACACAAATTAAGTAAAATTACCCAGTCCATAAAAACTTATGGATTCAAACCATTTATGTACACAAACGCTGCAACTAAAATTCTCTGAACATTTCTCAAATTCCTGGTCCAAAATAATCTGCGAATACGAACAGGCCACAATCTAGCAGGACCGATGATTTCACAAATATCACCCCGAAGTTCGGCGATTTGTCTGTTGCGTTGTCGACGCTCCATTTTCAAATAGTACTAAAATTAAAGTGGTGCGGATAAACCAAGTTTTGCCACGTATTTGAAAACAATTGCAAAACTTACCAAATTACTCATTTCCAGGTGTTTAATTCTGTAGTCGGACAGAGACATTGCCTATTTCTTTTGTAAATGACGGATTGCGTCATGTCTAGACTATTGAAATAACTACGGTAACCACATGCTACCAATTAATTCATTGCTTGTATCATATCGGGGACATCATATTGCCTCCTTGTAATCCTCTTCTTGTCATGTAAATGACCCAATGGTACATTATGTCATGATAGCGCCACGAGTTCAAATCCCCGGTGATATCATCTGGTTATTTATAAAGGAACGGATCAACATTATATCATCTGTCTATTTACCCCTAAACCCCTCTCGAATTTATAAAAATCAAGATTTCACCAAAAAACTATGACTATCCGATTCGGTTATTTACCCCTCTTTTTTGTCAATTATTTTAAAAGTTCATTTATCATGTTTATGACATAGGTCTATTTTAAGTTGCCTTCAAATACTACTTTAAAATAACGGAATAAACCTCATTTGTTGATGTGATTACTTGCCCGGGTCCCAATTCAAGTATTTTAAATCTTTAAAAGAGGGGTAAATAACCGGATGATATATATAGGGACGGATCGCCAAATATCCACTATTAGACATCCTATAATGTGCCACTATCTGGGGGAGATTCCCCCGTTAAAAGGGGCGCAGAAGCAGCTTGCTGCTTCTGATTTGGGGGAGCGAAGCCAAGAAAAAGGGGGTTTAGTTATCAGGGGGCACGTCTAAAGAAGGGGATTTATTGTTAAACCAAATGGGGGTAAATAACCGGATGATATACCATCCGGTTATTTACCCCTCTAGATAAATGAACTTTTAAAATAATTGACAAAAAAGAGGGGTAAATAACCGGATGATATTATAGGATCGGACAGTCATATATCATCTGGTTATTTACCCCTCTTCAATTATTTTGGTAAAATCTTGATTTTCATAAATTCGAGATGGGTAAATAACCGGATGGTATATGTATATCATCCGGTTATTTACCCCTCTCTATTTTTGTCTAATTGTAGTAACAATAATAAAAGAGGGGTAAATAACAGCATGATATATCATCCGGTTATTTACCCCTCTCTAATAATAATAAAAGAGGGGTAAATAACAGCATGATATATCATCCGGTTATTTACCCCTATTTAGTTTAACAAAACATCCCCTTCTTTAGACGTGCCCCTGATAACTAAACCCCCTTTTTCTTCGCTTCGCTCCCCCAAATCAGAAGCAGCAAGCTGCTTCTGCGCCCCTTTTAACGGGGGAATCTCCCCCAGATAGTGGCACATTATAGGATGTCTAATAGTGGATATTTGGCGATCCGTCCCTATATATATCATCCGGTTATTTACCCCTCTTTTAAAAATTTAAAATACTTGAATTGGGATCCGGACAAGAAATCACATCAACAAATGAGGTTTATTACGTTATTTTAAAATAGTATTTGAAGGCAAATTAAAATAGACCTATATCATAAACATGATAAATGAACTTTTAAAATAATTGACAAAAAAGAGGGGTAAATAACCGGATGATATAATAAGATCGGATAGTCATATATCATCTGGTTATTTACCCCTCTTCAATTATTTTGGTAAAATCTTGATTTTCATAAATTCGAGATGGGTAAATAACCGGATGGTATATATGTATATCATCCGGTTATTTACCCCTCTCTATTTTTGTCTAATTGTAGTAACAATAATAAAAGAGGGGTAAATAACAGCATGATATATCATCCGGTTATTTACCCCTCTCTAATAATAATAAAAGAGGGGTAAATAACAGGATGATATATCATCCGGTTATTTACCCCTATATGGTTTAACAAAAAATCCCCTTCTTTAGACGTGCCCCCTGATAACTAAACCCCCTTTTTCTTGGCTTCGCTCCCCCAAATCAGAAGCAGCAAGCTGCTTCTGCGCCCCTTTTAACGGGGGAATCTCCCCCAGATAGTGGCACATTATAGGATGTCTAATAGTGGATATTTGGCGATCCGTCCCTATATATATCATCCGGTTATTTACCCCTCTTTTAAAAATTTAAAATACTTGAATTGGGACCCGGACAAGTAATCACATCCACAAATGAGGTTTATTACGTTATTTTAAAATAGTATTTGAAGGCAAATTAAAATAGACCTATTTCATAAACATGATAAATGAACTTTTAAAATAATTGACAAAAAAGAGGGGTAAATAACCGGATGATATAATAAGATCGGATAGTCATATATCATCTGGTTATTTACCCCTCTTCAATTATTTTGGTAAAATCTTAATATTCATAAATTCGAGATGGGTAAATAACCGGATGGTATATATGTATATCATCCGGTTATTTACCCCTCTCTTTTTTGTCTAATTGTAGTAACAATAATAAAAGAGGGGTAAATAACAGCATGATATATCATCTGGTTATTTACCCCTCTCTAATAATAATAAAAGAGGGGTAAATAACAGCATGATATATCATCCGGTTATTTACCCCCATTTGGTTTAACAAAAAAATCCCCTTCTTTAGACGTGCCCCCTGATAACTAAACCCCCTTTTTCTTGGCTTCGCTCCCCCAAATCAGAAGCAGCAAGCTGCTTCTGCGCCCCTTTTAACGGGGGAATCTCCCCCAGATAGTGGCACATTATAGGATGTCTAATAGTGGATATTTGGCGATCCGTCCCTATATATATCATCCGGTTATTTACCCCTCTTTTAAAGATTTAAAATACTTGAATTGGGACCCGGGCAAGTAATCACATCCACAAATGAGGTTTATTCCGTTATTTTAAAATAGTATTTGAAGGCAAATTTAAAATAATTGACAAAAAGAGGGGTAAATAATCGGATGATATAATAGGATCGGACAGTCATATATCATCTGGTTATTTACCCCTCTTCAATTATTTTTGTAAAATCTATAAATTCGAGAGGGGTAAATAACCGGATGGTATATATGTATATCATCCGGTTATTTACCCCTCTCTATTTTTGTCTAATTGTAGTAACAATAATAAAAGAGGGGTAAATAACAGCATGATATATCATCTGGTTATATACCCCTCTCTAATAATAATAAAAGAGGGGTAAATAACAGCATGATATATCATCCGGTTATTTACCCCCATTTGGTTTAACAAAAAATCCCCTTCTTTAGACGTGCCCCCTGATAACTAAACCCCCTTTTCTTGGCTTCGCTCCCCCAAATCAGAAGCAGCAAGCTGCTTCTGCGCCCCTTTTAACGGGGGAATCTCCCCCAGATAGTGGCACATTATAGGATGTCTAAGAGTGGATATTTGGCGATCCGTCCCTATATATATCATCCGGTTATTTACCCCTCTTTTAAAGATTTAAAATACTTGAATAAGGGTAAATTATCTATCCCTGTTTAAACAATTTCAAATACTGCTTTATAATAAAACAATAAAGTAGCTATTGCTGTCCTTCATGTTTTATAAGCCATCAAATGCAATGGTCATAATAAATTTATGTGTTGCGTACATCATCAAATGAGGTCTATTCCGTGATTTCTAAATGTCGTAAATAAATATCATTAACGGACTAAAACGCATTAGGTATTATACATGGGAGTGATTTAATAGATCAATTGAAGACCTATATGGTTCTCTTGATTCTGTGTTGTCGAATAGGGTGAGAGCCATATATTAGAATAGAGAAAGAAAGATCATGCATATTTTCCCGTCATACATATTTAATTAAGAGCGTTTATTGAAATCACGGAATAAACCTAAATTTGTTATGCATTTTACTAGTGTTGAAGATTAAGGCAGAATAAATGTTTCACGTCCCCTCCCGCTTCCTTTATTTCACTAAGGATGACACTCGTTTATGAACCAATTTTAAATACCGGCCATAATTGTTTACCTATTGGAAAGTCAAATAGGCATATGATGCATTTTATTCCGTAAACAATCAATCTCATTGTTGATAGGCCTATTATATAGGCCTAATTTGAACCTTTTAAATGCTTGCACATCACCGTTTGGTTAAGCAATTACGGAATAAAACACATTTTAGACCACTGACCTATTCAATGCTAAATAAACAAATGCATTATATTTCATTGCGTATAAAATGAAACGCACTTATGACCGACGCACTATAATACCTTTCAGACTGTTTAAGCTATAACTTGATAACAGAATAAACCTCATTTGAATTTGTATATATGAAGAGCTCTATTCCAAAAGGAATCAATTCCACTTTTTGTCAAAATGTCATAATTTAAAAAGTTGAGGTATTTGAATGCGGTTTTTTGTTTTCAATGTGATTTGATAATGTCTTTCAGGTGTACCTTAATTGAAAATAACGAATGTTTAGTAAAGTGTTTTTTGAAAATTGGTTGAAACATTTATGTTCCAAAAGGATCAACTCCACTATATAGTTTCAGAAAATAAAGAATGACATAGGATATACAGTGAAAATCAAAAAATGAAATCAAACCTGTTTTTAAGCTTACACGTATGGTATATCTTTCATATGGCAGAAAATTAGCATAATCGAAGAAGTGCAACATCCTTAACACTTTCCACGCGGCTATTATTTTTACCATATACAAAACAGATTATTTTTCATAAACCTCTCCCAAATCTCATAGTCTATCTCAAGAATTACTTAACCAATACTATGAATGTTTGTACTTATTTCAATGCATTTTTCATTCATGGTGATTCCAAATATAGTAATATAATTCAATAAGTTTGACATTTTTGAAACATTTTGTGATATTTTGTAATGTCGTCTGCAGCCGCCTGCCGCGTGGAAAGCGTTAATGAAAAAAAACGTTGCTTTTCTCCTATTTCACTATATGGAGTTGATTCCTTTTGAAACATAGCTCTTCATATAGGCAAGTCATATTAATTGTATAATTTATTTCGTATAACACTTTTAAATGCCTTTTAAATGCTTGCACATACATCACTGTTTGGTTAAGCAATTACGGAATAAAACGCATTTTAGACCACTGACGGTCTATAACTATTCAATGTTATAATACACCAAATGCATTATTCATTGCGTATAAAATACGCACTTATGGCCGACGCACTATACCTTTCAGACTGTTTAAGCTATAACGGAATAAACCTAATTTGATTTTGTATTATATAGGCGAGTCATATTAATTGTATAATTTATTCCGTATAACACTTTTAATTGCTTGCACATCACCGTTTGGTTAGACAATAACGGAATAAAACACATTATTTTTAGACCACTGACAACCCATACCTATTCAATGCTATAATACTAATAGACCAAATGCATTATATATTTCATTGCGTATAAAATGAAACTCACTTATGGCAGACGTACTACATTATAATGCCTTCCAGACTGTAAGCTATAACGGAATAAACCTCATTTGATTTTGTATATACATGATATACAGGCTGTCCCAAAATGATTAGTACCCATCGATGCCCAAAGTTCAATAATATTTTTCAAAATCAATAAGATTAGATCCGTTGTTTTCAATTCTATCATATTTGCTATACTCTACCCTTTAGTATTAGAATTTTAGATCATGAATATCGGACTTATTTTATTGAAGGTACACTCCATTGTGTAAGACATGGTGATTTCACCTTTTTGCAAAGTGCAAAAAAGTGTTATTTCACCCCATCTAACTTTGAAATACTTGAAGGGGTAAATATCCAGATGATATATAATGAGGATCCGATCCTTGTATATCATCCGGTTATTTACCCCCTCGATGTGAAACAGTAACAGTATTTCACATTTAAGTAATAATAATAAGAGGGGTAAATAACCGGATGATATTATAGCATCTTCCGAAGTGGTATTCCTATTTTAACTGTTTTAATATGGGTAAATAACCGGATGATATTATAGCATCTTTTTGAAGTGGTAATCCTATTTTATCTGTTTTAATAGGGGTAAATAACCGGATGATATTATAGCATCTTTTTGAAGTGGTATTCCTATTTTAACTGTTTTAATAGGGGTAAATAACCGGATGATAATATAGCATCTTCTGTACTTTGCTCCCGATTTCAACTGTTTTAATATTGGGCGAATAATTGGGCGGATTGTGCCTAAAACATCAAATGACCGTTACTTTTCAGTTTCGGGTCTCGAGCGATAAACAAAAGAAATTTTGCCAACTAGCAACACTGTATAAGTTATCTACCCCTCAGGGGTAAATAACAAGATATTGCCCCATTTCACCTTAAATTTCAAGGGAATAGTGCATTTGTACAAAATGTTAAAGGAATGGCAAGATAGATGAGAAAGAGTAGATACGAACAAGCACAAAGAAGTGTGTTTTTGAGCTCTGGTAAGGCCCCTTGCAATTAAATGTGAGTTTACTGTTGCGTTTTTGAAAAGCAGGACGAGGTGACTATTTAATATTAATATTGTAATATTTTGGGGTAAAGTCACCTGATTTAATATTGTCGGCGTTGTTAACTATTATCCAAGGTACGAATACAATTCAAATGCTGTTAATTATGTCCTACCACCACCTACTGCCTTAGCTTTGCATTTTGTTTCTTTTATAAAGGAGTCTACTCATATTTGCATCCCTATTTTGAATAATGAGATATTCGATCGATGTTTGTAATTTTTTTCGTTAATACGCTAGCTCAGAGAATTTTAAAGATAGCGATCGTAAACAAACTTGAAATATTACCCAGAATGCACTAAGAAACTCCAAGAAGTTCCGGCGGTTTTGATGTGACGTCATGCGCTGAAGCAATTGCGCAGTAATCAATTGCCGTGCCTACGAATATGCACACATTTCAATACAAAGCGACAGTTGCAAGTTTCGGGCAGAGTTTGTTACTATGTTTTCCCAACCCGGAAGTATTGCAATGCGGCTCATCGGCTAATTTTATCGTCAGAAAAGTGTTAAAAAGCTTATGAAAAAGCTGTAAACAATGAAATAATTAAATATTTTTAAAATATTACATATATCACGCGGGTGACTTTTGGACGCGCGCGGGCAACAGTAAACTCACATTTAATTGCAAAGGGCCTAAGCGATACAGAAATTACCACAAAAATCATATTTAGAAGGAGTCATACTTAGGATGGGGACAGATAGTGAAACATGCAAAATACATGAATAATACCAACTGATGACAAATATCACTAAGTATGATTCTACATTTGTTGTACTACTACTACTACTACTAAGCTAACTAGCATGCTACCTAGAGTAGACGTCCGTGACTCAAGTGGAAGTGCGCATGCTCAAACCAATTAATGATACGTTGTAGCTATACGGTTTTATTCCGTTCGGGACGTGAGGCAAGATATTGCCGGCTAAATTAATTAGTTTTCATTTGTGTATTAAATTTCCACCTCATGACATGCGCATGATCCTCAGCATGACCTTTAGGCTTTTAATTTTAATTTTTATTGAGTACTAAATATTATTAAGTTGAATTACCTTTATTTCCTTCAACTCGATAATTATTTCTTCCAGATTTCCAATCTGATGGTAGTGAAGGGCCTATTTCGTCCATCGTGTGCCTTCCGTCAAGATAAATTAGCTTCAGGAATGGAAGCCGAGCCTAAAAATAAGGCCTGTTTTCGTGTTCGTAGTCGGTCACTTTGTGAGTTTGTCACGAATACCGCGCATGAACTCTGACCTTTTTTGGGTCAGAGGATGCCCTAGCTATATGAGACCGTCAATTTCATTGGATGTTTTACAACACACGACGAAGGCATTCACTCAAAACTTTTTTGATTGGTTGAATTAGGTATTTAACGCTCGTCTCCCTTTCCAAATAATGTGTATATACAGACCGTCACCCATTATATTTGGTCAAGACAATTCATGAATTAGAAGTTTCCCTTTTTCCCCTTTTTCAGTAAATAAAAATAACAAAAATGCCAAAGAATAAAGGCGGAGGAGGAGGTGGAGGAAAAGGAGGTGGGGCTAAAGGAGGCGGTGCTAAAGGAGGCGGGGCTAAAGGAGGAAAGGGCAAAGGAGGTAGGAATTTTAATAAGCCTAGCCTACAATACATGGCCTAGGCCTAGGCCTACTGCCTAGCTAGGCCTCAGGCTAGGCTATAATACTATCATGACTATTATAGTATTATAGGCTAATAAATAACTAGCTAGTAGCTCGTCAATGCTAGTCGACTTTGATACCTTGTATAATTTCACTGTCACACAATCGAACAACACTCTCTGATATTTTTACTTCTCATCTGAGGTCGCGGTTGTCGGATGGGAGCGGTTTCGCAAGGCGAAGTATCAGAGGTAGGCATGATGATAACATTTCGAAAATAAAATTATCTCTATGAAAATGGAAAACATTGAAACAAAGTACTTTACTGTACAATAAAAAATGATGGTTCAACCATGTCCAATGTCTGCAGGCTGAATAATAAAAAAGTTATAAACCAAAGTAGTTTGTTTGTTTGTTTGTTTGTTTGTTTGTTTGTTTGTTTACACGGTCGGTCCGTACGGACACATGCTTGGGTCCTGAAAGGACCAAGCTCAAGCAAAAATGCTCGGGCCAGGCTTAAAAAGCCTATTAGGCTAATGAAAGTGAATTGTTAGTTTCCCGTTACATTTTTTTTGGTCAGTGAGTAGGCGACTATTTCATTATTCATTATTCATTATTTTTAAAACATTCATTATTTTTATAATATGTGCCCAAATACGTGTAGCGTATATAGAACCAAGACTAAGAGTGTATAATTGTGAATAGGGGCATAAATATGTCCTTACTACGATAAATAAATGAATTCCAGACCATTTTTTGCATACAAAGTCTTGTTTATTTTAAAACTCTCTTTCTCTTAATGCTTTTCAGAAGATTTTTCATAACACACACATACCCACCACCCATCTTAACAAACTCAGAAGTTCAAATCATAATGATACGATTATGGCTTCGAAAAGTGCCTCGAAATCGCTAAAAATGAAAAATGATTGTCATATGGACGGGTTGGTATGTCGAGTATTCGATTTACATGATACTGTCACGCACCGCCCTAAACATATATATAATTCACGAGATATACCAGCAACATTTCGGAGCACCAGCCGGGAATCGAACCCGGGACCTTCCGATTAAATGTTGAGCGCACTAGTGTATAGACTAAAAAGGACTTCCCCGTCAAGTCTATGACACCAACACACTTATATATCGTGACAATACATCGTATTTGTACTTATT
Organism: Ophiura sarsii; assembly: GCA_035610835.1. Taxonomy (NCBI): domain Eukaryota; kingdom Metazoa; phylum Echinodermata; class Ophiuroidea; order Amphilepidida; family Ophiuridae; genus Ophiura; species Ophiura sarsii. Next base: position 67,802,073 of record CM069449.1, on the reverse strand, counting down.
TATTGATGAAATACGATATAATTGTAGTCAAACTTGGCTTATTTTTTCTAAACAAACAAATAATGAAATATTTACCAAATAATGAAATATTCACGCGGGGACCAAAATGTGAGTCGGTCGGGTAACGGGAAACTAACAATTCACTTTCATTAGCCTTACAAGCATGCTGGCTTAATGAAATGAAAGTTAGAAAAGATGGAAGAAAAGAATAAAGAGCCATTTCCAACAAATAAAGTTAACAATTTTGCTGTCAGCCTCGGACATGAGAAAAGAATAGTCTTGATCCAATCTCATTTGCCACACAGGCGCCTCATATAGGTCGCAACAGACTGTCGTCGCGCACCGTTGACTACATCACAAAAGAGGTAAACAAAGGTCTCTTACACGCCGTCGATCTATTGCAGAGAGTAAAACACAAGTTGTTAAAACGGTACAAAACAATATTAACAAAAGGCACAAAGCACCCGGATGACCGGGGCCACCTATTGCTGAAAACTGGGCAAGTCATGCACATTTTAAACTATTTTAGGTAAAAAAGGGTTTACTTTCATGATGTCCAGTTGCTTGTGTGGGGTTATTTAGACATCAGTGAATACATCCCAGCCCAGAGCCCACTTCATACTACTTCGCTGGATTTAAAAGAGGTAAACATAGAGTTTTCTACATATTTTGGTCAACTTTTTTCAAAAATGTAGCCCTCTATAGTCAATGATATAAACATCCCTATCAGAGGGTGTTGTTCGATTGTTTGTGTGACAGTCGAACAACACCCTCGGATACTTCGCCTTGCAAAAAAACGCTCCCATCCGAGAACCGACCAATACACACCTTTTCTCCGGGTAAGATCAGAGGATAGGGAGCAGACTGTTTTGGGAACAGTCACAGTGAGTGAGCCCTCTATCAGTACATAAAAGGGTATACTCCCAGTAGACTAAGCTAGCTCATAAGCTGCCTAGCACTAAGCTACATTGTACATGTATCTGGATCTCACTGGATTTGTTTACTCCAGCAAAACGGTAATATCCGCATCACGCTAGAGTTGATGACATGACCTAATGATTGTTGTGGCTGGGTAGACTGTTTTCATTTGTCGATGCTGTGTACTCGTTGAAGTGGTTCTTGATCATTGTTTTGAAGGGGTTATGATTGGCAGTGTCCAGAATTGTATGAGTGAGATTATTGTTCCAATGAGTGGTCGTCCAGGGGAAGAATGTGTTGGAATAGGTCGTTGTCTTGGTCAGAAGTCTTTGGCAGGATAAGTCATCCATCTTTTTGAGTTGTCTATTTGGCTTGATTAGGCGCATGAAATTCGATATCGAGTTTCCCGTTAGGCCCCCCCAAAAAGTTGTTTGCTTGCCCTCGTCCGACCGACCGTGTGAGGCAGTCCCGACCGGTCAGAAAAAAACTTTTTTTTTTGAATTTTTGTAAAAAAAAAAAGTTTTTTTTTTTTGAATTATTTTTTTGAATTTTTTAAAACATTCATTTGAATGACCTATATTGAACCCTACGTTACTCCTCATGTGAGCCAATACCCTTTTCATGTCACCTCCATGTTAAGGACCAAATAATTCAGAAATGGTACATGAAAAAAGTTATACTTTTGAACAGAATAAAACTTAATAGTAGTAATTAGGATCTAAAGATAAAAGTTTCTAACGCTATGCTGTGGGTCATGGGGTATAAATATGTTGGTTATTTCAAATCAAAGTGTGGGCTAAACCATGCTAAAATTAACCATTGCCATTAGCCTGCCATTGATAAGGCTCAAAGTGGTGCATGCTAGTTTTTGTGTTTAGGATAGGGCCAGAACAACCAATGTTTAAAAATAAAAAAATAAAAAAAATTCCGACCGACCGACCCAACTTTTGTTGACCCATCTATGGACAAGCAAACAATTTTTTTGTTGCCTTACCTGCCCGCATCACGTTTTTTCACCCGCGTCAAAATTTCAAGATTTCCCCAAAAATTCATTATTTATTTTTAAACACAATTGCTGCCAGTTGTATCAATTTGAACACATTTTTCACTTTCTTAAAATATGAATTTTGAGAACTAGGCTCATAAGCAGGGCTTTTTTAATCGTAAACCTACCTTCCGTGAACATTATTTTGATGCATTTATTCGTTTCTGCAAAAAAACATCGGGATTTCCCCCGACTCGCTGGCTACCAGTTTTTTAACCTTAAAAACATGTTTTTTATATTATTTAAATGAGCACCGTATCAATATGGGTTGATTAAACATGCATTTACATGTCAATAATGAAATCTGATCAAATAATGAATAATGAATAATGAAAAAGTCGCCTCATTACTTTGAAAAAAAAGTAACAGGAAACTTGCAATTGACTTTCATGAGCCTTAGGTGGTTTTGCCAGTTTAAGTCCACCAAGCGGTGTGTAATTTTGTGCATGAGTGTAAGCCTGGTAATCTTTGCCACTGTGGATATCATGTCAGTGACACTTGATTCCCAAGAATAGTTGTTTAAGCACATCCTGGCTGCTGATCTGTGAATCATGTCAAGTTGGTGTGAGTCTTTTTTGGTATTAGGATACCATGCAGCTGCGCCGTATTCGAGTTTTGGTTGAACTAGTGCCAAGTAAAGTTTTGATTTAACATCAGGTGTGCAAGGACTTAAAGTTTCTTCTGATGACCCCGATGACTTTTTTGCAGTTGTTTGTAATTTGATCAATATGAGGGCGCCACTTAAGTTTGTTGTTAAATGTCACTACGTATGTGACGTCAAGTATCCTCCCACAAAGCTTGTACGGTGTAATTATTGGGTGTTTTTTAGTAGTGAAGTGCATTGTTTTGCATTTATCCGTGGGTGGGACATAATGTGACTGGCCAGGATGTGTTCCATGATTTTGCAGCAGATTGATGTTAAGGCAATCGGTCTGTAGTTATTTGGGCTGCTACGATTTCCTTTTTTTGAAGATTGGTGATATATGTGACATCAGCCAGTCTTTCGGTAGCACTACTAGTTAGTAAAAGCCTAAAGTAAAATATAGTTTATTGTGTTGTCAAACAACTCAGTTTTAAGTCCAATTGAGAAACCATTCTTAAACAGCTAATAAAGTTTAAGCAATATCTCATTGGTTCTCAGAGAAATCGGCGACATCTAGATGAGACAACTTAACACGGGGAGGTGGGGCCTACGTTTTAACAGTGCGCCTGACCTTCACAATGCGTGGTTTGCTCCATAACGCGCACTTCTGCAGTGCGTCTTTAGCGATTGTCCTGCGTTTATGCCGGCGCCGCGACGCTTACGCATGGTTTACTCATCGCATGTGATTGGATTGAATGTTTGTGGGCTATTCGATCCTAGCAGGGGTAAAAGTTGTCAAATGTGGACAATAAAATGTACTTATTTCTTTGATAAATGTCTAAAGTATGATTGTTTAAGAATGAGAATAAAGGTAGTTCGGTAGTAGTATTTTTTGCATAGAACAACTCCGCCTGCGGCGTCGTTGTTCTACTTAAAATAATACTATCGTCCGCATTTATGTCAGACAATATAACACGGGTACGGTCTAAAAACAATACCTTTATTTTCTAATTCAAACTTACTGGATTCCATTTACTTTGTAGACGAAACAAGTTAATTTCTATCTATCTATTCGATATTGTGAATAATTCATTTATATATGAATATTGTCGCACTGCATATTTCCTGAAACCTAGGAATACTTATGGAATATTTGTGTACAGGTAACAGACCCGGGATGATCCCCTACTCTTTACAATGAGGTCTGCAACTACATGTATTTTAACGTGTATTTTAACGTGTTCCTCTGAACACACGGGACCAACGGCTTTATGTGACTCTCCGAACCACGGCGAAACTGACGTTCACTGTATAGACCTGCACGTTGTACACAGTGAATGGGGTGGAGGAGAAATTCTACAATTAAATCCGAATATCAGCTTAACCATGGAAAGAGGATCCGATTTAAACTAACCTTACTGAATTAAGATGTGGGATTGTAGAATTTCCGACCTAGAAAATCCCAAAGATGGGGGCGCAAAACCCAAAAACCAGGGGTTCTTTTCCCCCAAACATTTAGCTGTAGTGTTAGGGGCGTTTTTAAGCCAGAACAAATCATTGACTCTTGTTGAAAATGTAGTCCTAATTCTAACCCTCGATCTTTAAAACCCCTATCATGTAACATTTATGCTGCTCAAGTAACAGAGACAATGGCTATTACAATGTTTAATATTGTCCAATTCAACAGGATTAACAGGAAAAGCAATAGAGAAGGATATGCAGGATACATATTGTAAAAAACTAGAGAAAAACATTCCAAATATTGGTTAATCATTTAATTTGTGATGAGGTTGCTTGTTTTGACTTTTTACAAGAGAATAACAAATAAATTGGGCTGTAAATGTTGAAAATTGATTGTTTTACAGTTTCCCTTTACTTTAACATGGGCCAAAGTCCCGGGGGGGGGGGTTCTTAGATTTGGTTTGTTCGGGGGTGTGCCGCTGGAGATTCAAAACCCCTACCCATTTCTAAGGGTGATTTTGGAAAAATCGGTACCCATTTTTAGGGGTTTTGCTTCATTTTAGACCAAATTTTCACAAATTATCAGGAAAAAAGACCTAATTTTTGCAAATTTCGCGAAAATTGACCAATGTCTAAGGATTTTTCAGTTGAAAAGCCTACCCATGGCTAAGGATGTCTCATGAAAAAACGACCCATTGGAGCGGCACGTCCCCGTATGCCTTACATACGTGAGTACCCCCCCCCCCCCCCCCCCCCGGGCCAAAGTTACCCCACTTTTCACTTCTTTTGTCAGTAAATTCTAGTCCGTGTCAAAATGAAGAATGCAAATGAAAAAGAATTGGGTATTGTTTTGTCATAGGTAAATTGTCTATCTAACCACAACTTAAAAGTTGCTGAAAATCCCCACCATGTATAATAGGTGAGGCAGTTCCAATTTGTTGGGGTGGAAAATTTTGTCCTGAAAGTACCTGAACTTTAAAAAGAAAAGAAAACATTCTGCAACTTAGTGTGTTTCTTTTAATTTAGGTCTAGTTCCAAATACACATCATTATGTAGCAGGGTAATATGTTATTGTAATTACATGTACATCAAATTAAAAAAAATGTCACTATTACTTAGTACCTAATAATCTTATTACTAGTAGTCTTATTACTTGGTATAAAACTTTTCTCAATTTTTATTTTTGTGGGCCAAAGTATACCCATCAAAGATCAAAGTATCCCCATTCTGCGGTGCTATCAACTAGTCTAGTTTACCAACAAAAAGCAATCCTTCATGCAATGAATAAAAATCAAAATGTTAAAAGTGGGTCAAACTGTACTGTATGAAATAGTGGTGAATTTGGCATATTTTGAATTAGACCTAATGTAACCCGAGTTTGGTTCGTTGGTACCGTGAAGATTTTCAGAATATATATTTAGCGTTGAACTTGAATAATTGAAGACGCAGAGACTTAAGACAATAGACGATATAACAAAACTGGTACAACTATGCAATGTATTACCACACTTTATTTCAAATAATCAGTCATATCATAAAAACATGTGGAGCATATAGCAATATGGATGTGTGCTTGATGGAAGCAGCGGTGGAAGTGAAAACATACTGTATCTATGCATGGATGGGTGGGAGAGATAAGTCAAGAAGTATAACAATGTCACAATGGTCAGTAAATAAACAGGTCAAGTTAGGGTACAATAGGGTCAAGCATGGAGGTACAATTGTCTGATTCCATGGGTCAATGCACTGTTACCAAGCAGATGAATGTTGCCAGGCAGAGAGGGTATGGAGTAGGTCATGCAAAAAAAGGAAACAATTAATAAGGTAATTAACATGAAAAAATGCATAATGTAAAGCACTAACATTAACAAGACTCAAAACTAACACAAACAAGTTTACACAACAAATAAACAATTGGATGCCACAAATTAAATTCCAACAATTAACCTGGTAATCTGCAAATGAAAAGCCTAATTAATTAATCAATTAATTCAAATGGCAACACGCAAAATATATGATATGAAACAGCAAATTGTGAACAAACATTTAAAATATCAACGTGGTCAATCCAAAAACAAAACATTTGCAAGTAAACAAATACCTCAACTTTCATATCATACACATGGTACAAACACTATAACATGCAAATGTAACCCAACTCAACAGAGGGTTACACTAATATTATCAAGCAGGTGGCTGAGCACTGCATCAAGTGATGGCTACAAATTTGGTATCACTAGAAAGAGGAATATGTGAGGTTTCCATCGATATGTAACACAATGTGAATATATCAAGAAATATAAAAAATGGCAATTGAAAACAATTTGAACTTTTTTTATTTCTATCCCTTAACATTCAGGCTAAAACCGCTTTTGTTGTTGTTTCTTTTTCCTATTCCTCAGATGATGAGGCAGCAGGGAAACAGAAAAAAGGAGGTGGAGGTACATCGTCAGTCAAAGTAAGTCTTTGTTTAAAATTCTCTATTCACTTCAAAGGTTGATAGCAGTACATGAACAGGGCGAGTCAAAATATTAATGTACTGATTTTACCAGTTAAGGCCACTTAAAAAAATGTATTCGATTCTCGTAGCCCTCCCTCCTCACTTTCTGGGATATGGTCAAAAACTTTTTTTTTTATCAATCTTCATAGATTATTGAGTTTCTTATACTGAAATGTTGATAGGCAGGGTTATAGCTAAGCCAGTCAGCGCTGGTTGGGAGTACCAGCACTCACGCTGGCCGGCCAGCATTCTTTATTTTAAAAAAAGGTTTAAAAAAAGGTTTAAACAAATTTACAATTTTGTGGCTAGAATCATTAAACTGCCTCATAAAACAAGACATTATGTGGCAGGAACCCTTGAAGTACATTTAAAAACCTAAAAAACCATTAAGAAGGCCTCTAGACCCCATGCCATGATCTACTGCACTTGCTCTGTTCGCCGTCAGTAAAATTAGCCGGCACTCAATCTGGCCTTGCTATAACCCTGTTGATATAGGCCTTACATGTATGTATTAATCAACTAACACTAACAGTCACTTTCAAGTGTTTTTATAGAACTCTAGAGCCTAACCCTCATAAAATTGCCACAAGAAAGTGTCTCACCATTTTCCTTATGCTGCTGAAAGATGCTGACAATACGAATTTTGCATGAAAACAGCCATATTTATGTGTCAATTTAGTAACATATAAAAATAAAAACCGCCCTCCCTCTTCACTGTGCTATGAGTAGGCCTATCTATTATCTAATAATTAGTTTTAAGTGGCCTAATATGAAAACATTTATATTTATTGATATGCAGAGTGAGAACGAAGTGTTAGCTACATAACTTAAATTTTATTTCATTCAAATCAGTTATTCCAAATGGGAGATGTGTGCATATGTAATCTGTTCCAACTTCCAAGGTACCTCTATGAATGCAAAAGTTTACCGCACACCTTTTGAATATAAATAATAAATAGACTCTGACAAACTGGCGAGAATTAAATTTGAATATGTCAATAAATGGCGCGTTGGTATTCGCAATGCCTACAATGGAAAATGGGGGTATATTTGGAACACTTTAGATTTCACGCTTTTTCGTTAATATGTTGTTGGCCTGGAATACGGTATTGTCATGGAAATTTCACCAAGTATGAAGAAGTACAATGTATACTCCTATCAACAATGAAAACATTGGCCAATTTTTAACAAGAAGTATTTTTCCTGATTTTCTAAAAACAAGACCTGAATAGTTTGACTCACCCTGTTTTTTTTCCTTCACTTCCACGAAAAAAAATTTGATGATACATTCTGCATCATTAATCAATTCCAGTGGGCTTGCCTACTCGAGGCGCATATCCACCCAAGTAGAAAGAAAAGATATAAGAGTGTGCATAAATGTTGAGCCTTGACGGTTATCATCATCACTGTCCAGAGTAAGGGAAATAGATTATACAGGGTGTCCTAGGTGTTTGAAAAAATAATACAAATATAAAAAAACCCATTGCAGTTCAAGCCTACCCAGCAGGCACTCAACCATATTTCAACATTTAAGAGCAAATCTTTGCCATCTGTTGCAAAATGCAATATGTTATCAGTAATGTTATAAGATGTAAACTGTATGTACTGTAGGTGACAAATTGATAAAAGTTTCAGTGATTGATAAAAAAGGTTGAAGTACAGTGAGGCAACGGAAAAACAAAACCTGTTCTACAGGCCAGACTCACCCATTTTGTTGTTCCCATTAAATTTTATTTGGAAATGTTTTGATTTTTTTTGTAATTTAATAAACATTTAAAATTAAAAAAAAAAAAAAAATCAAAATTCCTGAAAGTTTTTTTTGGGAAAAAAACGCCTGACCGACCGACCCTACCTGAGAAGTCCGTTTTCCTGAAGAACATGGAGTTTTTCTTTTCGCCTTAGTGTATTTTGATTCATCATATTTGATTATAAACTTTGCAGGTTCGTCACATCTTATGCGAGAAGCATTCCAAATGTATGGAAGCCATGGAGAAGTTAAAAACAGGACAGAAATTCAACCAAGTAGCTGAGCAATATAGTGAAGACAAGGCCAGGCAAGGGGTAAGACTTCTGTAGGATTAAGCAAATATACTTAACCAGGGTTATCTTTGTTAAACATGGTTAATGACATTCAACCAAGTAGCTGAGCAATAGTGAAGACAAGGCCAGGCAAAGGTTGACTCCTGTAGGATTAAGCAAATAATGCTTAACCAGGGTTATCTTTGTTAAACATGGTTAATGACATTCAACCAAGTAGCTGAGCAATAGTGAAGACAAGGCCAGGCAAAGGTTGACTCCTGTAGGATTAAGCACGCTTAACCAGGGTTATCTTTGTTAAACATGGTTAATGACATTCAACCAAGTAGCTGAGCAATAGTGAAGACAAGGCCAGGCAAAGGTTGACTTCTGTAGGATTAAGCAAATAATGCTTAACCAGGGTTATCTTTGTTAAACATGGTTATATGACATTCAACCAAGTAGCTGAAAGACTCCTGTAGGATTAAGCAAATATGCTAACCAAGGTTATCTTTTGTTAAACCTGGTTAAAATAAATAGTCTCCAAATTCATCTTGATGAATCGACTTACATATGATGTTGTTGCAACAGCCGGTGGGGGGGGGGGGGGGGGGGGGGGGGGGGGGGGGGGGGGTAGGTAGGGATGTGCCGCCAAAATGAAAATTGACCCAACATTTACTAATTTTGGGGGGGAAATGGACCCATATATTAAAATGAAGGATTTAAGACCTATACATTTAAAAATGGCTATGAAAGGGGTCATTCATTTACCAGACGGGTGACAAATGAGACCCTATTTGGCCGCAGATCCCATAACCTCATATCCACTAATAAGTACCCTCCCTGGGGCAACAGCTTTTTACTCGGTGTTTTATTTAAAAAGCATCCCTGCATGATGTAAAACATCACAGATTCATCATCAATAAAACTGCTTTATTATACCGGACTCTCTACTTTATTGTGTACTGCTCAAAATATGCTTAATTTGGATATGCTTATAATGGTTTAGATACAAATAAGCAATATATTGCTTGTAATATTTCTTAATTTTGATATGCTTATAAGGGTTTGGATACATATAAGCAATATATTGCTTGCATGGTCACTTAATACTGCTTAATTAGCAATATTTTCTGATATTGCTTGCAGTATTGCTTAAATATTGCTTAATAAGGCATAATCATTGGTAAGGGTTGTTTGAAATATTGATGAACTTCTACATTAACATTTCAATTGTTCTCTTTCGTTGTCAGGGTGATCTTGGTTGGCAGATACGAGGCTCCATGGTGGGTCCATTTCAAGACGCTGCCTTTGCTCTACCTAACAGTACTGTTGACAAGCCTAATTATACGGATCCACCTGTAAAGACAAAGTTTGGCTATCACATCATTATGGTGGAGGGCAAGAAATGATGATGGAGAACTGTATATGGAATTCTACATCAACAGTGTATAATTGGAAAACCTACACAAATAGCAAAGTTGTTGCTATCATTATGTTGTTGGCAGAAAAAGACTTGGCATGGCATGGCATGGCACACAGTCTATACATGTACATATTGACTAATGACATCGCAATCCGTCGTTATCAGTAAAATACTTCTGATAAAGACCTTTCCATTTGGTATTCACGTTATTGTGTTTGAGAACAAGTAACTATGGCAACTTGGCAGTATGGAAATGGAGTCCATACCCCAATGTCAGAACACATGTCAATCTTAATGAACTGACATGTGTTATACAGTGATCAAATTGGTATAATGTTAAAATAAGAAACTAGAATTGAAGTTTCTGCAAGTATTTTTAATAAATGGAGAAAAAAAAGGTGCAATTCCACTTGGTTTTTATTCCTCTAGAATATCTGTATACCCCAGCAATTGAGTATTTAAATTGTACAAGGATTATTCAATAAGTTCTAGCTCCTCCCTCATAACTTCGCTAATTTAAACGACCTATACAATTGCCATTTCACTACTTGTTGTCATGCGGTCAAAGCAGAAGAGAGATTTTGTACGATGGAAACAGAAAGAATACCCTCAAACTAACAACATTGTTTTTCATTGTTTTCTGTATTATACAGGGTGTCCCTAAAAAAAAGTGCACATATTCCATGTCATTACCCTCATACTCAGTATTTGGCTGAAATCTTTATGTAACCTAAAAGTGTTTGACCAACAACCAGCACTCCAAATTGGGGTTGTGCCACTTTCAGAAAAAGATGTTATTTGGGGAATGTGTCATTTTTATCTTTAACATTTCGTATTTGGATTTGGTGTTTATACGGGCGTCAATATAACTAAATACAAGGCTCAAGATAAGCGGGCGCTGGGCGATTTTTACCCCTCGGTCCTCCTGCCATAGCGCCTGGTAATGCTAAAAAATAAACAACCGAGCGCTGATATTTTGTCCAAACCAGCGCCCGTTGACGATCAGGAATCTTGCCCAAAACATCGAATTTCGATTTGACAATACGATATAATAAAAAGTTAGCTCCCGGTAGACTGAAAGTAGCTCCTGGTTCTCAATAAATCCCATGATCCGGGCGCTACTTTGGAAAAAAGTAGCTCCAGGTAAAAAAACTGTTATCTTGAGCCTTGACTAAATAAGCTTTCTTGTGCAGTTTGTTTTGTCGAATTTCTCTTGAGTCTATCCAGAGATATGATTAACTTTAATCTAACATATTCTTAGGGTTCGGCAGAATCCGTGATTTTTGAAAGCAAAATCCGTGGGCAGTTTGTGTAAAATCCGTGATTTCCGTGATTAGTGTGATTTTAAGCGAAACCGAGATCAAACCGTGGGAATTGACAATGACACATAAAATCCACGCGGACATATCTTTAGCCAGTCAATTAAAAATATATATTACTCAATAGTAAATAAATAAGTGTTAGATTGGAATAAAAATGCAATGTAAAAAAAAATGGAAATGGCGATATAAAAAAATCATGGGAGTGTAGTTCTCAAAAGAGCAACAATTTGTGATTCTTATTATCAAATAAAACTGTAAAAATCGGCTTGTTGGACAATTATCGCGGTTGAAAAAGCATTTCCGTGATTTTACGATACAATTTCCCAAATCCGTGATCAATTATGAAATCCGTTAATTACGCCGTGAAATCCGTGTTCACGGATTCTGCCGAACCCTACATATTCTTTGATAGGATAAAGCAAATGAGACCAAACAAACGGCATTTGAAAGGTAATGTAGTTATCTCGAAGCTCAAATAAACGTCAATTATTAAATACTGATTATTAAATGAGAAAAATGAATCTTTCCAAAAGCATCTTTTTTTCTTTAAAAGTGGCACAACCCGTTTTTAAGTACTCGTGATGGATCAAGCATATCGTTGGATTGGGAAGAGCAATTACAATCATTTTAATAAGGCATTCGAAAGCCAACTAAATTATCTTTAACCCTTTGAACACTGGCGGCCGGTATGTATAAAGCCTAATATGCGTATCGTATATAAATACATTGGCGGCCTGTATAAAGTCGCTAACATGTGCCCACTGTTTACAAGGTTTGGGGATTCCCCATCGCATGTACACATGCCCTTTGACCCGGAGATTAGTCTACGGGCTACACATAGCTATATCTGACAATGCGTTGAAGACGATCTGTTGCTGATAACTGGGGGTTATTTCATCAATTTTGATCGGAATTTCGGATTTTTCAATGGCGCCGTTGGCAGCAGATGTTTTAGCATGGGTCATGGACTCTGATACGGAGGATATATGTGATTCTGACTATAGTAATAAGGATGAACAAGACACAGTAAGCATGTATAGGGCAACTAAAAAACGTTAGTAACTGTTATGGCAACGTAACAGACATTGACATTATGCCCTGTAGCATGATTGCCTAATCATGATGTCACCTATATGATTATATATGTTGTTATAATATGGATCGCATGATGTGAGCATGCGCAGTGTGATAACTTTGAGAGTTACAACATGTCATAGCTAGTAAAACAATGCTTCCCAGAGTCTGTTATTATTAGGGCTAAAATACCAATAATAGCAGCATCCAACATGCCCTATTGAGGGGTATTTCGGCAGGGTGGGGCTACCGTTTACCTAGCCCTCCTCGTAGGGCCACTATCACTATCCAGGGAAATACTATACTAAGATAGAATATAGAAACACTGAGTCAGCCATCCTAGCCGAGTCAAAAGAGTGGCCCTCCAGTTTTGGACAAATGTGTACCGAGAATCCGGCACTAGACCACAATGCAACATGATACCCCGATGACATCATGCACACACTGGCCAATAGCCACTGAGCACAATAATTGTATTGACTAGGTCTATCTACAACAGGCATTCTCAAATGGTGGCGCGCGCGCCACTTGTGGCGAATCACGGCGCGCATCAAGGCATCCTAAGTGGCGCGAGAGTGGTTAATTAAAACTTGTTTAAAAAAATCATATTATGATATAGCCAGATTTCATAGGCCTATGCAAGTGATGAAATGTAGAACATTTTAATCTCAGATCTGTGATTTAATAATATTATGATTATCTTTGGACCGATATTTGGAGGGCTTTAATTTTCTGAACTGTAGTGAACAATTTGCTATTTATAAATTATATGTTTTTTTAAATGAATGAAAATTCTAACCTAAATGTGTTAAACAATGGATATGGTTTAAAATGTGTCTATATAATAACATTTATTATTTAATTATCAAAATAAAATTACACCAACATTTAGGCCTACTATTGAATTATTGTCATTTATTCATTTAATAATTACTGGTAATTTACTTTAGATTGATGTATTTTATTTCCAGTTAACCATTTAGGCTATTTGTTCTGATAGATGTCCAGCTCCAGTTTCAGCCCTTCTTGATTGTAATCTTGATATACACTGAGCCAAAAAAGAAACTTATATAAAAAAGAAACTTATACAATTTTAACAGATCACCAAATAAAATTCTGTGCATGAAAATGTACCAAATTTGGATACAATATTACTGCAATGTATTGCTTTAAATGGCAGTCAATAACCAATTGTTTGCTTCAATGACACAAGAGAAATGCGCACTGACCCTATGGTGATCTGTTAAGATTTTATAAGTTTCTTTTTTGGCTCAGTGTATATGTATTAGGCCTATAATACCTCGAAAGGGCCCTACATGAAATTATACCACCAAAAATAAAAAATAATTGACAACAAATAGAGCTTAAGATTCACTCAAAACCAGGTCCCCAAGCCTTAAACATAATCCAGATTCTTTTATCCTGAAGTTATAGTATTGATAACATGTATTAATTTATAACTTGTGTGGGCTTTTTGTATTTTCTGTTGTTTACTGTTGTAAATGTTTGTACGTTAGGGGTCGTCCATAATTTTCACCATTTTCAGTTAAGTACAAAGCGTACATAACAGGGGGAGGGGTCGAAATATACCCCAACCGTACGTAACTTAAATGGCGATTTTGAGAGGCGGGATTTTTTTTAAAGTACAAAATAAAAGAATATATCAATAATACAAAAATTAAAAATATAGGCCTAATAGGTTTTTTTAAAAATAAAAGTTCACAAAAACATTCGTGTGTAGCGGGATTTTTTTGTTTTGCTACACAAATTGTCTTTTTACACCTCTTGCCTTTTAAAAACTGAACAATTCTGAACTAAAGCGCGGGCAGCGCGCAATTTTTTTTCTTTCCACCCAGGCGTTATACTATTACTATGGCCACACTTTTTTGACCCCCCACCCTTTATTTACCAAAAACTTTTTGATCCCCCCTTTGGGCAATTTGAAACTTTTTAGACCCCCACAGTTTTGGCCAACCCCCCCCCCCCCCCCACCAAAGTATTTCTGAACACTCCCTTACTGTTGTAAATGTTTGTACGTTTAATCATGTTAATAGGTAATAAAGGCGAGTGCTAAGTCTTCACCACTACGGTGTGGGGTCAAGGGGCCCTCCAGGGGCGATCCCTTGGGGTAGGGGCCCCTGAAGCTGTTGGGTTTTAGCATGTTTGAATGGCCTAGAAAAGCTCTCCTTGCTATGAATATTTACATTTATTTTGTAATAAACTTTGACTTGGTTCAGAGACAGTATGGGTTCAGGGGGCAAAGCCCCATAAAGCTGTTGGGTTTTAAAAAGTTTGAATGGCCTAGTAAAGCTCTTCCTTGCTATATGAATATTTACATTTATTTTTAATAAACTTTGGCTTGGTTCATAAACACTCTAAAATACGAGAGACACTATATGAAAGATGAAAAAACTACAACGCACGAAGCGCGCGCAAAAAAAATAATCCATTTTTATAAATGAAATGGTCCAGAAAACGTTCCTGAAGCCATCTTGTTTATGCTTGAATAATTAAATATTGTACACAATTTTACGCACGAAAGGCGCAAAAATTACCAGTGTTTTAACTACAATGATAATGAAAACGTTCCTGAAAGCATCTTGCTATGCTTGAATAATTAACGAAGCGCGCCCAAATTTCCACTTTTTACTAAAATGGTCCAGAAAACGTTCCTAAAGACATCTGGATATGATTGAATAATGAAATATTGAACATAATTATGCACGAAGCGCGCAAAAAAAGTCCAGTTTTTCTAACTAAAATGGTCCAGAAAAAGTTCCTGAAGCCATCTTGTTATTAATAATTAAATGCAAAAATTACCAGTGTTTTAACTAAATTGGTCATGAAAACGTTCCTGAAACCATCTTGTTATGCTTGAATAATTATTATTGAAACTACTACGCGCGTAGCGCAAAAAAAAGTCCACTTTTTGAAACGAAAATGGTCCAGAAAACGTTCTTAAAGCCATTTTGTTATTGAATAATGAAATATTGAACATAATTATGCGCGAAGCGCGCAAATATTTGCAGTTTTTCTAACTAAAATGGTCCAGAAAAGTTCCTAAGCCATCTTGTTATGCTTGAATAGTTAAATATTGAATATCCAGTTTTTTAAATAAAATGGTCCAGAAAACTTTCCTAAAGCCATCTTGTTATGCTTAAATAATAAAACATTGAAACTAATGTTTGAAGCGTGCAAAAAATCCGTTTTTTCATCTAAAATGTTCCTGAAGCCATCTTGTTATGCTTGAATAATTAACATTAAAATCAATACGCGCAAAAATCTCCATTTTATTAAACTACAAATGGTTAACGTTGCTGAAACCATATTGTTATGCTTGAATAATTAACATTGTAACTAATACGCGCGAAGCGCGCAAAAAAATATATTGGACTGACGCTATATTTTTTCAAACATCTTAAAATCTTAGTGATTTTTGCAAGATTTTGCTAGCTTTAAAAACATAAAGTGATGTTTAACATCACTGTTTGGTCCATAATATCAATATCATATCATAATCGACCATTTTAACGGATTTGTGTTGTCATTTTGAAAATGGTTTTCAAGGGGAAAGGGTTCATATAGCAGCATGTACGAATAACTGCCCCCCCCCCCCCCTCCCCACCCATCACACACACACACACCCACTGACTGTCAGAGGAGAGAAATACTTGACTTTGGTATATCAAATTGGTGTGTTTAATACCCGTTTTTATACCAGTTGTCTTTTTTCGGAAAATTGTTTTCTTAAGGGAAAAGGTCCATATAGGAGCATGCACGAATTATACCCCCCCCCCCCCCCCCCCCATACACACCGTCCTCACTGTCAGAGGTGAGAATACATGACTTTGGTCATATTAAATCTAAGGGGGTGTTGTGCACCTCTTAATTTATTATTGGACTGACAATGTATATTTTTTCAAAAATCTTAGGGGGTCCCTCAAAAACACCATGGGGGGGGGGGGGGGGGGGGGGGGGTGCCAGTAGCACCCCCCTTCCCAGGGGCTTGTAAAGTATCCGTGATCTGGAAGTTGGTCTAATTAACTTGTAATGACTCCGAATGATTTATTATGCATTTTCTACCAATGAAATAAATTAGGCCACTGATAACAACAAGCGATGATTGGGATCAAACATTAATTAATATCATTCATAGGCCTATAATCATGATAATAGTATTGATGAAATCAAAATACAGAATTTAATATTAAATCCTTATTCCAAACATACATTAGCTATCAGCAGCCAGCAGATGACTCCAAGCATGACCTTGCATAGTGCTCTGGCGCGCGCGCGCGTGAGGTGTTGACAGTTCAGTCCCACATTGTTGATAAATGTGATGGTCCATATATGGAGTGTATCATTTATGTATGATGTCATGTCGGTGACTGGCTCTTTACGCACAGTGGGGGTTAAGTTCCAAAACTGTAGGACTACTCCACGAGTTCGGTTCTCGGGTTTGTCGGTTCTCGGATGGGGAGCATTTTTTCTAGTATTAGTATAGATAGAGTAGTCCTAAAGGTAGGACTACCGTTTACCCAGGGGTGTCAGTGTTCAAAGGGTTAAGATTATATAAATATTACAGCCAAATACTGAGTAAGCAATGAGTGCAAACACATGCAACCTTTTTTAGGAACACTATGTACAGAATGATTTATACCGTGTTTGAAAAAATAATAGAAATTTAAAAACAACGACATAGTCACAATTAATATTGACATTTGTGTGGTTTGTCTACAGGGGTGTGAAAGTTCCTCTTTTTAGCTGATTTCCTCTTTTTTTAAATTTCTTATGCCAAAATTGTAGCCTTTTCTTTTCTTTTCAGCCTATATTTGGCATTTTTACCAAATTTTGCGCTGTTTTTCCTCGTTTTTGTCTGTTTTCCTCTTTTTTTTTTATTTGTGGCCTTTATCACACCCTTGTGTCTACTGTGTGTGTTTTTTCATGTTGGTTCTTGTGACCAGCGTGGTTTAAAAACTTGTTGCAAATTGACATTTTGGTGTCTTGTCTTTTTGGTGTGTCATTTCATGTGGTTTTTATTGCTTACTTTGCTGAAGAACTTGTCACAATATTGACGACATTTGTGTGGTTTTCTCCTGTATATATGTCTTTTGATGTTGTTTCTTGTCATAAGCCTGGCTGAAGCACTTGTCACAATATTGACATTTGTGTGGTTTATCACCTGTATGTGTCTTTTCATGTCGGTTCTTGTCACCAGCCGGCTGAAGAACTTGTCACAATATTGACATTTGTGTGGTTTGTCTCATGTATCATTTCCTGTTGTTTCATGTCACCAGCACGGCTGAAACGCTTGTCACTATATCGACATTTGTGTAGTTTGTCTAATGTATGTGTCTTTTCATGTAGTTTCTTGTTATACCAGCACCGCTGAAGAACTTGTCACACTATTGACATGTGTGTGGATAATGGCCCGACCCCGTAGGAGGAGTTTTGCTCTCTGATTGGTTCGAAACTATTAAGAGTGTATGAATTCATGTCGTTTCTTGTCACCAGCCTGGCTGAACCACTTGTCACAATATTGACATTTGTGTGGTTTGTCTAAATGTATGTGTCATTTCATGTTGTTTTTTATGACCAGCCCTGCTGAAATACTTGTCACTAGCCCGGCTGAAACACTTGTCACAAAATTGACATTTGTGTGGCTTGTCACCTGCATGTATCATTTCATGTCGTTTCTTGTCACCAGCCCGGCTGAAACACTTGTCACAAAATTGAAATTTGTGTGGTTTGTCTAATGTATGTCTCATTTCATGTTGTTTCTTTTGTCCAGCCTGGCTGAAATACTTGTCACAATATATTGACATTTGTGTGGTTTGTCACCTGTATGTGTTTTTTCATGTTGTTTCTTGTCATAAGCCTGGCTGAACCACTTGTCACAATATTGACATTTGTGTGGTTTGTCTCCTGTGTGTGTCTTTTCATGTTGTTTCTTGTCACCAGCCCGGCTGAAACACTTGTCACAATATTGACATTTGTGTGGTTTGTCAACTGCATGTATCATTTCATGTCGTTTCTTGTCACCAGCCTGGCTGAAACACTTGTCACAAAATTGACATTTGTGTGGCTTGTCACCTGTATGTATCATTTCATGTCGTTTCTTGTCACCAGCCTGGCTGAAACACTTGTCACAAAATTGACATTTGTGTGGCTTGTCACCTGTATGTATCTTTTCATGTCGTTTCTTGTCACCAGCCCGGCTGAAACACTTGTCACAAAATTGACATTTGTGTGGTTTGTCTAATGTATGTCTCATTTCATGCCGTTTCTTGTGTTGCACCTGGCTGAAGAACTTGTCACAATATTGACATTTGTGTGGCTTGTCACCTGTATGTATCATTTCATGTTGTTTCTTGTCACCAGCCTGGCTGAAACACTTGTCACAAAATTGACATTTGTGTGGTTTGTCACCTGCATGTATCATTTCATGTCGTTTCTTGTCACCAGCCTGGCTGAAACACTTGTCACAAAATTGACATTTGTGTGGTTTGTCTAATGTATGTCTCATTTCATGTTGTTTCTTTTGTCCAGCCCGGCTGAAATGCTTTTCACAATATTGACATTTATTTGGTTTGTCACCTGTATGTGTATTTTCATGTTGTTTCTTGTTACCAGCCTGGCTGAAACACTTGTCACAATATTGACATTTGTGTGGTTTGTCTCCTGTGTGTGTCTTTTCATGTTGTTTCTTGTCACCAGCCCGGCTGAAACACTTGTCACAATATTGACATTTGTGTGGTTTGTCACCTGCATGTATCATTTCATGTTGTTTCTTGTCATAAGCCCGGCTGAAAAACTTGTCACAAAATTGACATTTGTGTGGTTTGTCACCTGTATGTGTATTTTCATGTTGTTTCTTGTTACCAGCCGGCTGAAGAACTTGTCACAATATTGACATTTGTGTGGTTTGTCACCTGTATGTGTCTTTTCATGTCGTTTCTTGTTACCAGCCTGGCTGAATAACCTGTCACAAAATTGACATTTGTGTGGCTTGTCACCTGTACATGCATGTGTCTTTTCATGTTGTTTCTTGTTACTAGGCTGGCTGAAGAACTTGTCACAATATTGACATTTGTGTGGTTTGTCTCTTGTATGCATCATTTCTGTTGTTTTTATCATCAGTCTGGTAGAAGCACTGATTGGCACAAGTTGCTTGAAGCATTGGAGATCGCGTCTTTGCCTCATACTGCCTGACGTGTCTTGTTCTCCTCAACCCAACACATCCTGCCTTTGGTGGTAGCCTTTGGTTCTTATACCAATAGGGTTTGATGCACAGCTCATGGTGACGTATGTGTGATAGATAGCGTAGTACATTCCCAATAAATCTCTGTTTGCAATATTTGCACAACAGTTGTTGAATTTTTCTGATCGCCATACCTGCAAATAAACAGCATATCCAAGCTTTAGTGAACTTGATATTCAGGATACAAGGCACACCCATGGAGGACTGCTCATACAAATGAATTACAAATTAATGCAAGCAGTCAGACAGTAGGAAAGTAGTGGTGTAGCTATGATTTTTTTCAGGGGGGGCAAGATTTCTAAAATTTTCGTAAAGGTTGCCCCCAAAAAAATTCTAGTCACTTACCTCGTGAATTTCACCTAAGTGTGGGGGGGGGGGGGGAGGTCAAATTTTCGCACAGTCCCAAAAAAATCACACAGTCCAAAAAAATCACAGTAAATGTACATGTATACATACAATTTTGCCTTCTATTTGGCTAATAACCTCAGTCTTTTTTCTAATTTTTTTACTATTTCCTAGGGGGATGGGGGCCCAAATTGGTTTTTAATTTCAGGGGGGGGGGGGGGGGATTTGCACCCCCCCCCCCCCCCCTGAGCTACTCCACTGGGAAAGTGCAAGTATAAGCTGTTGGCATTGATGCATTGATGGTATACACAAAAAGTTCCTTTTTGACGTTAGGCCCTATGTTAAACTATCAGCTGGTGAGAAAAATGGGACTAGTTTATATGTCTGTTTGACTGTCCGCTTTATATTGAAATTATGGAATAAAAAAAGATTACATAGTGGCCCCGTTATGGTTTGTCCTGATTTAGGTAGCGCTAATGAATACGAGTATACGGAGAAAATATCAAGAAAATCGTTCGAGCCCTTTTTAAATTATCAGCATTTTCTACTTTACACACATTTTACATTTAACTCTATGGGAAATGTGGCCGATGAGGGCGCTATTATAGTAAATAATAATATTCAAAGCTCTATTTCTCAGAAATGGCACCAACAAATCTTCTGAAATTTCTACAAATGATGGCCAGTATATTCAGGTACTGTATTATCCCTATTAAGCACCCAGGGCGGTTAGCAAAGTCATTTTCGGTGGGCGCTTATTCACTTACCTTTTTTAAACTCATTTATCGTAAACACTGTCGAATTCGGCGAGGTTGCACTAGCGGAAAACCAAGTGCGATCGAAAAGTAAACGGATTAATTTTTTTTGGGAAAATCAACATTGTGGCGTCGCAGTGGTCTCACTCTGGCCACATTACGTGACGTCAGGCTTACTGATACTGCGCTTTACTGAAGGACGCTGTGGTTGAAAAATGTTGTTGTACAGTAGGTGGGCGCTTATAAGGGATCGTTTGTTGGTAGTCATTGAAAAAAACGGGGGATAATACGGTACTTGAATCAGTTAAAACCAGAACCGGGGCAGCAAGTTACGGTGTTCTCAGAATAAAACGGACAAATTATGTGGGATCAAACACCCGTGTTTAGGGGGAAAGATCACTCTTCGCAAGCACCGGGATCAACTCGGGCCTCTGGCTTACAAACCAGTGATGGATCCAGGGGGGAAAAGAAAAAAAGGGTAAAGAAAAAAAAGGGTATAAAAAAAGGGTAAAGAAAAAAAGGGAAAAGAAAAAAAAAAGGGAAAAGAAAAAAAAGGGATAAGAAAAAAAGGGAAAAGAAAAAAAGGGAAAAAAAGGGAAAAGAAAAAAAAGGGAGAAGAAAAAAAAAGGAAAAGAAAAAAAAGGGAAAAGAAAAAGATAAAAAGGAAAGAAAAAAGTAAGGAAGAAGAGGGGACAAACGAAAAGAGATATACGTGTACGTTGACGAGAAATCTGATATTGTGGAGAAGTATTATAACTATAGGGTTCAAGATCCGACCCCGGTTTGACTGACAAATGTGCAAAAATTAAAGTTATTACCAAAGTGATGAAATATACTTTTTCTATAGTGAAATTTTGTGCAGAATCGAAATCTGTAATAAAAATATGATAAAATTCATGAATTTTGTTGGTCCCATCGGATTACATGTATGCGCTGTAATGTGTGTCCGACCCCTAAAATATGAGCAAATTTGAATTGTTAAAAAAATCTGAGATTTTTAAATATTCATTGGTCTAAAATATCCTTTTGAACTAGCCAAGCATGAGCATGTCACGTTCGAAGGATTTTAGAATCAAATGCATAGACTGTCAAAACAAGGTCTTCTAAAAAACTGGCCGAAACGCCATAGGATTACGATAAGGACCAAGTTCAAAATCAATTCTTAGTTTCCTGTTCACTTCAAATATTGAGGATTCCAATTTGTTTTAATTCTTTTAACAATATTTTAGAATTTCCCTCCAAAATGACTTTGAATTATCATTACATTTGGTACTTTACTTTGATTATATCAACAATAATGTTGTCCAGAATAACAAAGAACATGATATAGTTGTAAACTGAAATGCGCAGTCAATAGTCAAGTCAAAAGATTATCAATTACTTATTAAAAGTCGCCTCGCCTCGAGTCTTGTTTGGCATGTTTGGAGCCTGACAAACTCTCTGTAAGCCTACACGAACGTTCTCGATCACTCACAATTAAGTCCACTTTATACATCAGCAAGTAAAATTGACAACAATAGAATAAAGGCCTATATAGGTCGCAAACGGGGTCGCAAATTATAGCCACAATTTATCCAGTTGAAAATCGAGCGGGTGAACAATCATTCAGACAACACATGCATCTACATGTACATAGGCCTGCACAATGAGTCACCCAAAGTAAAACTTGTTTACGCTTCGTTATCGCGCATGTTAATTTAGGACTTGGTGTTGGTTGCACTCGCGGCTCCATCCACTCAGTGCATATGCATGAATGCATGTCCTTGGCAGATTGTTACCAAGGATACTGACATCCAATCATTGATCGTTTACCACGTTCGGAGCTCTAACATCATGAACATACTGAAATAACAATGTTTTCGATTGGATGAATATCGTTTATCTCTGTTTATTTGCGTATTCAAGCCAATCATTTTTCGTACATTTTGTACCAATCATTTATCACTTAACGGAAGACGTCGTCGACTCGTCGTGAACTCTTACAAACACTGATATTACGAATTGTTCAATTGGACGTAAATCTCGTTACCTTATTACTCAAGCCAATCATTGATCGTATTTATGACGTAGACCGAGTGGGGATGAGTAGACTATAACACAGTCTGATACTTTCAGGTTTTCTACGACTATTTATATCCTCTTAGTTTCTGTTGCAGACTGAGAGTTTGTGGCCTCTAATGTGCCTCAACGCTTCGGCGTTTCGGCGAAAACAATATTAATTATGCAACCATCATCAGCTAAGAAAGTAAATAAAATTAAATATGAGCAAAATGATCAAAGATCTGGCATACCTGTAAATAGTCACAATTGGAAATACATTGTATGATGAGTATAAGCAATACAGGTCCAATGCCATTGAAGGCTGATGAAGATGTGTGTGTGTGGGGTGTTGTCTTTTGTTGTCTTCTGCATCCATTAAGTGATTATTAACTCAAGCTTAACTGGATTAGTCCACTGGATTAGTCCACTTGATTAAAAAGGGGTTATTCAGGACCTTCTATTATTTTGAAGAGGGATGTTTTTTGAATGTGCTACACAGACACAATTCAAATGCATACAAAGGAACGAGGCTCATGAAAAGAAAATCTGGTTGGTCAATTTTCCTTCTTTTTTATTTATTTTTTTTTATTTTTATTTTTTTAGTATAGGCCTACTGGCAGACCATGGTTCATCATGTCAAGACAAAATTTGTAATGTCAATTTGACTAATATGTTTGTAGTGAGATAATAGCTTAAAGATCTTTCCGAATCTCAAGTGTTTGCCTTGGGCAAAAGTTACGTGACACGATATGCACCCGAGTCGACAGTGGCGTAGCCAGGCATTTCATATGGGGGGGGGGGGGGGGGGGGGGGGGGGGGGGGGGGCAAAAAATGAAAGTGAACCGACAGTGCAGTGAAATTTCGCACGGTCACATAAAATTGCAGTCCAAAAAATAGCACCGTCACCAACTAGGGGGGGGGGGGGTGGGGTACCGCGCCATTTTGTCCCGAAGCAATGGTTATGACGTCATATTTTTGTCGATTTTCAGAACTCTTGTATTGGATTTACGTGCAAAAAATATGCCCTTGGCATCATACTTTCCCAGGTGTGCAGTTCATTTTAAATTTCAGATGTTCTAAAATGGATGGTTTCTAAACAATTCGAGAAAGAAAATCGAACTGCACACCTCAGAATTGCAAAAAAAGCATAAAACAAGTCAACTTTTTTGTGCCTTTGAACAGAGTGGCGGCCGGGATTGTAGAATTTAACACAGTGCATTAACCCATGACCCATGATATAAATAAATTATTTGCGTTAAATTTTTTCAATTAGCACGGTTAGTGTAGTGGAAAGAAAGTCGCTTGAGGAGCGAGAGGTTGTGAGTTCGAGTCCCATTAGGAGCACTTTTTGTTTTATATGCTGGATTTGCTTAGCATCATCTGTATGCTTGCCCACGCGGACACCACACTGCTGGCGTTTACCGTATCAGGGTTACGCCATTTTTTTTCTCGAAAATGTTAAAAAAAATTACCGTTCTTTTAAAAATAAGAATTATAATCAAATTACAAACACATTTTGTGCGAGAGCAACACACACATTTGGCAAAAATAGCACAATAAAAATCCGTTCGTTATAAATAAATGGACATGGTTAAATAATAAAACTATCACAATTACAGTCGTAAATCTCTGTGGCGTGCGTAGGTTGGCCATGTCGTTGGCAATCGGAAATCACGGGTTCGAATATTCCCATTATTTTTCTATTTTTTAAACTTGATGGTATATTAATGTAACATCATTGTTATGTCAATTTTTATCAATTATAAATGCCGCCCATGCGTTTATAGTTTTCTTTTTATTTATTTATCTATCATAAATGTATCCTTGATTTATTTAACTTTGTCTAAACAATCAAAATGCGTAAACAATTATATTATTGCTCGATATAGAGTGATTTAACTTGAGTTCAGTTTGATAATATGATAGCAAAACTTGTTGTAAAACCATTTTACCAGTGTGTCCAACAATTTCACACTTTGGTAATACATTCAGAGATGTCACTTTTAGCTTGTTATAGCTAGGCTCAATATAAGCAAGTTTGCGACCGGGTTTGCGACCTCTATAATTTTAGGCTGGTAACACAATCCCACAGTGCATTTCGTTAAAACAGTGTACAGTATTTTTCCACGATACGTATCACGTGATAATCACGATCGATTTCGCAAAATATTGCAAAATGGCGCGGTACCCCAGCCCCCCCTAGTCACCAACTAAGGCAACAACAACAAAAATTGACTTGCCCTTTCCGACCGACCCGATTTTTCGGAAATCTAGGGTCGCTATTTTTTTATTTTTTTTATTTTTTTTAAAAAAAAAATTAAAAAAATTAAAAAAATTGAAAGAAGCACATAACAATAAAGAAAGATGAAAACGTGTTTTTGAGTAGTATCTGCTTGTTTAAAAAATAATATTAAAAAAAATACAATCTTTAAAACGTGTTTTTGTGTAGTTTAAAATTTTATTTTATACAATTATATACACTCGGCAAAAGAAGTTCTTGGACACTTAAATTAAATTAATATTTAATAGAATATATATAATTATATATGTGATTATATATATATAATTGTATATCAAAATAAGCAGAAAGTAATCCTCTAACAGCTTAACATGGAATTTAGACATGATCACTCATGCATGGCAGATCCCATTCACTTGACAATGGCAAGAAGATTGCAAAAAATTGGATAATCCCTCCATTCAAATGACTGTAAATGCTCATTTCTTGCAATTTCCTTTTACGCACCTTACCATTGCTTAATGAATGTGCTCAGCCATGCATGAATGCGTACATCTTAATTTCATACAGACATGATAGAGAATTATTGTCTGCTTATTTTGACATGCAATTGTTTAATTTATATTAAATATTTATGTGAAATATTTGAACTTCAATGAGTGTCCAGGAACTTCTTTTGACGAGTGTATATATAATCATATATATAATTATATATATTCTATTAAATATTAATTTAATTTAAGTGTCCATGAACTTCTTTTGCCGAGTGTAGTATAACAAAGTTAAACATACATACATGTTATACTGTACACAGTGCCCTACTTGGGCATTAACGGTACAGTGTCCCTGATACCTAGGGACATTTTTGTGTGTGTACACAGACCGGGATGATCCCCTACTCTTTACGAAGGAGTCTGTGACTTTTAACGTGCTCGGATTTTTGCTCTTCTGATGCACGAGACCACCATTTCTACGTGACTTCTGAACCACGAGGCAATTGAGACTAAGTAACTTGCCTAAGGATACAAACATGTTGGCCGTAGCGGGGCTCGAACTCACAACCTTTGCATCGTGAGACCTGCGATCTATCCGCTAGACCACACACGCTGAGAGCAGTACTCAATGTCAACTGGAAACAACACATACCAATATCCAATTGTATGGTGACCTCCCCAAAATAAGCCAGAATTATACAGAAGAGAAGAACAAGGTTTGCTGGCCACTGTTTCATAAGTGTGGAGCCAGTATTCAAACTGGTGCACTGGATCCCCAGGCATGGCAAAAGAAAGCCGGGAATACCTGCTCTGACATGTATAGAATTACTGTAAAACGGGGTGAATAGGGACATGGGGGTGAATAGGGACAAATATGGGAAAAGTTTTTTAAATGTCACCCGGCCAGTTTGTGTACCGTAAAACGGGGTGAATAGGGATATGGGGCCCCATGTCCCTAATCAACCCATTTTACGGTACACATATTGGCCGGGTGACATTTAAAAAACGTTTCCCATTTTTGTCCCTATTCGCCCCCATGTCCCTATTCACCCCGTTTTACGGTACTCAAGAAAGATACTGGATTGGACACCTGTGACATAAAGACAGCAATGAGCGACTGAAAAGTGTGGAGAACCAAAAGTGGAAAAGTAATAATTCACTTCAGAATTGATGCATCAATAGGTTACAACTACAATACTGTACACGAAAATAACTGAAGAACACATTTTGTTACGTTACTTGTATTTGTATATATTTATTTGAAATGATACATCTAACTGACTCACATACAAACATTTTTTTGAACATTTTGGTTTTAAACTAAAACAGTTTGTCTCAGCTCCATTAGGCCCCAAAGGTGTGTTTTTTGTTTGGGGAAGGGGTCAAAATTCTTTTTTATTTCTAATTGTAATTTTTATAAATAGTGTTCAATTTGTTAATACAAAAAGTATTCTATTCTCTCTCGCTCTTTGAATTGAAAAATATCACGTAATTTCAAATGTGTACAAAATCAAAACGGTATGGTGAAGATATTTCTTAACTTCAATGTAGTAATTTGAATAGTCTTCAGTGTGTGACACTGAGACTTTTTAACCTTATTCCATAATATGATCATATTTCTTGGCAATACTGTACAAATACAAAAATACAATTCATTATTTATGATTTATTGTTAGATTATTGTTAGTTGTCACATAGGATACAACAAAATGTGATGCTTTTACCGGCATCAAATTTAGTTTGCGAAATATACAGGTATACTATAATTCGTTACTCGGTTGCTTGGGAGAGGCAAAAACTATGCAGTGCATCATCGTAAAAGTCAACATCCAAACCCCGCGTAAGGCAATAGGCCTACAACATAGAACATTGTGTTTAAATGTCAATATATTGGTTATATCCCACGAATGCACACCCCAACACCAATTTACAATTTTATAATAGATTAATTTTCTTTGTATTACTCATACGGGATCATCTTCAAAGCTGTGTTCAACATTATTATTTTCACATTTGCGTGATAATCCAATAGTAGATAAGACGGTGATGTCAACCCTAGAGGTCAAATATTTAATTGGCAAAAGCAACCACTGGTGGCGCATTAGATTGCGAATTGCGAGATTTGAAATACATTGTCAACTGATTGCTTATTCAACAAGGCGGTTCTCGAACGGCGCGTCTCGCCTGTTCATCAAAAGTGACTTGAAAGAAATGATGATGAAACATATGATACAATGTAGCACTGTCACAGAGGTATGCATTGTAGTTAATGCAAGGGATGTAATACCTTGAAAAATTTAATCAACAAAAAGAACACACCATCCCCCTTCCCTACACCAAATCACATCAAGATAGGCCTTACGGATCTTATTTGACCCCAGATGACCTCTGATGACCTCAACAAATTAATCAACAAAAAGAACACACCATCCCTCTTCCGTCCACCAAATCCCATCAAGATAGGCCTTACGGATCTTATTTGACCCCAGATGACCTTGAATGACCTCCGATGACCTTAAAAATTTAATCAGCAAAAAGAATACACCACCCCCCTTCCCTCCACCAAATCCAATCAAGATAGGCCTTACTGATCTATTTGACCCCATATTTGACCCCCGATGACCCCGAAAAAATAATCAACAAAAAGAACACCCCATCCCCCTTCCCTCCACCAAATCCCATCAAGATAGGCCTTACTGATCTATTTGACCCCATATTTGACCCCCAATGACCCCGAAAAATTAATCAACAAAAAGAACACACCATCCCTCTTCCGTCCACCAAATCCCATCAAGATAGGCCTTACTGATCTATTTGACCCCATATTTGACCCCCGATGACCCCGAAAAATTAATCAACAAAAAGAACACACCACCCCCTTCCCTCCACCAAATCTCATCAATATAGGCCTTACTGATCTATTTGACCCCATATTTGACCCCGATGACCTCTGGTGACCTTGAAAATTTAATCAGCAAAAAGAACACACCACCCCCCTTCCCTCCACCAAATCCCATCAAGATAGGCCTTACTGATCTATTTGACCCCATATTTGACCCCCGATGACCTTGAATGACCTCCGATGACCTTGAAAATTTAATCAGCAAAAAGAACACACCACCCCCTTCCCTCCACCAAATCCCATCAAGATCGGCCTTACGGATCTTATTTGACCCCATATTTGACCCCGATGACCTTGAATGACCTCCAATGACCTTGAAAATCTAATCAGCAAAAGAACACCCCACCCCCTTCCCTGACATCAAGTCCCATCAAGATAGGCCTTACGGATCTTATTTGACCCCGATGACCTTGAATGACCTCCAATGACCTTGAAAATCTAATCAGCAAAAGAACACCCCACCCCCTTCCCTGACATCAAGTCCCATCAAGATAGGCCTTACGGATCTCTAGATATCGCGTCACAACGCGTCTCAAAAGTTTTAAGCATATTTGACCCCGATGACCTTGTATGACCCCCGATGACCTTGAAAAATCAATCAGCAACAGAACGCACCACCCCCCCTTCCCTCCACCAAGTCCCATCACGATAGGCCTTACGGATCTCCAGATATCGCGTCACAAAGGTATTTCTTAGCACACGGCATACGGCGGACGGCATACGGCATACGGCATACGGCGGACGCCGGACAGAAATAGTGATAACATAGTCTCTTTCTGATGACATCAGGCGAGACAAAAATGGCTTATTTAAAAAATACCTTTTATCAAATATAGTTAAACAAAAATAGTAATAAAATACTTTGTAAAATTTGAGGTATAAGGTAATTTACTAAGTGTTACTTGTGACACAGCCAGCATTAACCATCATTCAAGGATAGTAATGATTACATTTCAGGATTTTTGATTTGGATCTTCCAGTGAATGACTATAGCTCTTTTGCAATCAGGAAAAGTAGAAAACGTGGCAAGTTTCTGAAAAAACAGGGAGGGTCGGTCGGTCTGGCATATTTTTTTTGTTGATTTTTTGTTTTTTAAAATGAGGGGAATTTCCAACCATTTTTGAAATTTTCACACAAAAATATCCACAATCTTCAAAATGATGTGTGGCCTAATGGGCTGAATAAATAAAAACATGCAATTACTTATCAAGCAAACCCTGAAACCAAGCCTCGATTTATGCGGGAGCTGGGAGTTTTTTGACCCCTGGTTGCCAAGTTTTAGCTCCCGGTATTTTCAAATTTTGCACAGCAAAGTATAGGACCGGGAGCTACTTTTGTCAGAAAAGTTTACAAAGTAGCTCCTGGTCCACATACCCTTAAATCGAGGCTTGCCTGAAACAATACCAATGGATGCAAGTAACAACACATTTATGCTAACATGAGTTATACATGACCCCGCTGAAATAAAAAGCAATTTCCTAATTTACTGTCTGTGTTTACTTCTTTATTATCAATTTATTAAAATATGGATTTTTGTAAAACTGCAATGGAATATTTGACATGCTAACAAACTGAAATTTGCTAAACAAGATGTCTGTCCTATTATGTACCCTGGTTAAATGGCACTAACATTCTGCTTTCTACAATTTCTTAGACATTATTACTGCATTATAGAATACATTCATTATTAGCAAAATATACATACATCTAAACATTGCGGATAATAAGGATTATATTTAAATCTACAGCATATATTATTAGGTGGTAAAAGAATATAACTATTTGACGCAAACATACATTTGGTGGGTTACAAAATATACAGACAATACAAAACTAATACCTTTAAACTGCCCTGAATATATCGTGTTTCAAACAAAAAATAATCCATTTTGACAGCCATCTTCACCTATTTATTTGCTAATAACTTTTGCACATGCTATCTCAAACAACTATATTTCATAAGCTAACTAAGCAAGCTCATAAGTTTCCCAATTAATATGATCGACAGGCACTGCTATAATTAATGCTATAATTTATACATGTATGAAATAGGTAAAAAATGGCTGTTAAAACAAGCAATTTTTTGAAACACCTCATATAACTATACATAGAATACAACTTGGTTCTTTGAAATAAAAACATGAAAACATAAAAAGGAGAGAATCACACCATCGACTGGGAAGGGGCATCAATCCTCGACAAAGACTATGACAAACATAAGCGATGGATAAGAGAATCCATTTGGATACGAAGGCAGGGGGCCAAAATCATCAACCGCGACGAGGGTATTTATTCTCTAAATCATGTATACGATCCACTGTTAACAACACCTGACCTTCCTGGGAACAAGAGTGTAAGAAAAACTCGCGGGAAAAACAAGTGGAACGGGAAGACGAAACTGTCTAGTCATGTGAGTAGATATTTGGATTTGTAAACAAAACATTTTTATCATAAAAAGGATATGCCGTAATGCTGATGACATTTTTTGTCTTTTTTTTATAGCAATTAAAATGTCTAAAAATCTGTGTCAAAAAAATCTGAGTAACAAATCACAGTCGGCTTCACTCAGTATGATACTTAGCGTACAATACTAAATTTCTTGGCCTTCTATCTCAAAACTGTTTGCTGATGATAGATCCTTTTAGATGCGGCTGTTCACAAATGAGGTATCATTCATTTCGACATCAGAATACATGCATTGCGAACAAAATATACACACATTGCAACATTAATTTAAAACAAGGGATAATAATAAAACCTACAGTAGTATACATGTACACTAACATATGTACAGCCACAGCAAAAGGGTGCAGTTGTCTCTCAAAGAACAAGTTGAGATCTTAGTGTCAATAAAAGGAGCTTTTTGAATGCTTCAAAATTACACCTTTGCAGTTAAGATTGGATATTGCCTCCTGATTTTATGAAGAAATATTACTGCAAAATTGTATTCATATTCTTTGTTTTTTCCATGCCTAAATTCATCAATATCTCAAAATGTATTTTACCGACAACTGCACCTTTCTGCCGCGGGAGTACACATTTATCATTTGATGGTATCAAAGAATATAAATTTAACAGAAACATTAGTTTACAGCATAATTATACAGAACATACAATACTTCAAAGCTTGTCTAACTACATGCACATGGTATAGGCATCAAGGGGGGGGGGGGGAATGGGGGGCACACCGCCTAATACGAGGATGTGCTGCTCTAATGGGTCGCTTTTATTTGCAAAAAATCCCTAAACATGGGGTGTGGATTGTGCTGAAAAATCCCTAATAATGGGGTCACTTTTTACAAAAAGGTCTATTAATTTACAAAAACTGGGTCTATATAATGAAGCAAAAAAGTAACGTTTTTTCCTAAATCACCCTTAGGAATAGGTAGGGGTTTTGAATCTCCAGCGGCACACCCCGACCAAACCAAATCTGAGTATCCCCCCCCTCCCCCTACCCCGGGATAGGCATATTATTGTCCTGCTTTTTGAATATGCACTTGTCATGAATGGACCTATGGCACATTATATCCCCTGGCCGCTGTCCGACATACTACGATCAGCTCACTGCACATGCTTGAAAAACGTGAGGTCAACTAAATGTGACGTGCGTCCATATATATCATCTATAATGCTGAGAAGGAAATGCGCCTGATTTGACATGAATATTCTCTGCCCTTTAGAGCATTTCAAATCAAAGTTTTCCAAAAATATAACTGACGACTCAACCTTAATCCAGCATGAATAATCCCACATGTACATCTTCCATGTTCGCAAATGTGGGCTTAAAATACGAGTGTCATTTATGTCACTCCCGGGATGGAGCAAAGTTGATGTTTCAGTGAATGCCAATGTTTTCTTCCCACATGGACTTCTTGTTCATATATCCTGTAAATGATAGTGACACTGACAATGACTTCTGCAAATCTCCTGTATTCTGGAAAACCTAGTAAACCTGCATTGAACACAAATTTGAGAAAACAAAAGGAAAACTGTTCCCATATTTTGTCCATACTAGGTTTTTCCATACTAGGTTCTTCCAGATGAAAAACTGCTGACAGGGAAGAGTTTCACACGCTTTAACTTGATAATCTGAAAGGGGAAAAACCTATTAAGTCCAAATATGGGTGTAACTCAATTTTCTCCAAAATTTGACTAACTAGGTTTTTCCAGATTACAGGAGAAATGCTCACCCATATTTTAACCAATTACCATTTAAATGGACTGCTGTAATTAATGTTTTAGTGAGCTACAATAAATATGATAAATTTGCAGGTTTTCTCACCCGGTGTGTAAAAGTACACCAAGTGTATGCAGCCTGCCCTTATGGCATATCATACACACCTCACACATACACAGCCATGCATGTTCTCATGCCCAGAATGATGGTATACTCTGCTGTAGGTGCCTGTATGGGTACTGTCTGCCCAGTACCCATATAGGTAAGTACTTAGTGAGGTACCACCAATGTAACTGCATACATGTAGTGCCAGTAGCTTTGCTACTACAAGGGTCATTCAATAAG
Organism: Ophiura sarsii; assembly: GCA_035610835.1. Taxonomy (NCBI): domain Eukaryota; kingdom Metazoa; phylum Echinodermata; class Ophiuroidea; order Amphilepidida; family Ophiuridae; genus Ophiura; species Ophiura sarsii. Next base: position 67,769,170 of record CM069449.1, on the reverse strand, counting down.
TTCTACCTCCATACTCATAATATCGCTAATATGATTGTAGCTCTGAATCATACCTACACATTCATAGTAAATCATAAATTATATCTGTTTCACTTTTGTTATGATCCGGTGAAAGCCAAAGAGAGATTGGCCAAATGTATAGAAATTGAGGCAATATTTTTCTGTTTTTATTCATTTTCGTCACACTAAATGGAAGTTTAGTTTTTACTGCATGTCTAGAAAAGTACAAACATTACTCAGATCAATTGGCAATGAATTTGTAGCTGACATCCCAAGCTACTATTGTGTAACTTTTCATAAGACTGGTTTTATATAATAACAAAGTTATGAGGTAGGAGGTAGAACTTATTGAATGACCCTCGTATCTGGCTACTTTGGTTTACCACACAGTACTGTGTGCAGTTCCTGTATACAGATACATTAATCAATCAATACCTCTGCTGGTACTGTCATTATGTTGATGTAAAGAAGTCTTGCCAAATTGAAAGTGATTAAATTATAGTTTTAATCAACATTGAGATTTTTAATGGTCAAATGGGTTTTGGTAAGGTCCCCCCCCAAAAAAAGGTGTTTGCTTGTCCTCGTCCAACGGACCCTCTCCTACGGTCCCGACCGTGATGTTTTAAACTTTGTTTCCATTTTTTCTCAAAAAAGTCAAAAACGAACACCTTTTTTTGTTGGTGAAAAAAAAAAATCATAAAAATGGAAGAAAAACATGCTTTGAAACACCACCTTTTTTTAACATTGAGATATTTGTCTTTTGCATATCTATGGTTATTTGTGAGTGTTCATATTGATACTTGATACAGGATTTAAAAAAAAATTAGACCTACCGACCCAACTTTTTTTGTTGTTGCATCTATGGACAAGCAAACCATTTATTTTTTGGGGCCTAATGGTGAACATTTGTCTTTGAGCAGATATGATGGAATATACTGTATGGCACTTTACCCTGCTTTCTACAAATCTGAGTTATCATTATATACCATTTACAGTTATTACTAGCAAAATATACACAAATGGCAAAATAGCAAATAAATAAGGATTAAATAACAAAAGCTAAAGGTTATGAAATACAAAATTTGGTTAAGAAACAGGACATTTTAATATTAATCATAATTATAAATTAATTATAAATTGGCCTACAAATAACTATATGCTTTCATTTCATTCAAGGATTTTTATTCTACATGAAGGGTCATAGCTGTCTTCAGTTTGAGTTGCCCTTAACTCCAATGGGTCTTCAATTATTTAAGAAGTACATAGTGACATGAAATTTTGCAAACTGATCAGGTGGTTAACCACCTTTGGCAGTAATAATTCACTGCATTTGGGCCTGTAATGTGTAAATGGAACATATCTTTCGCCAAACATTATACAGAAATAATGAGGAAAATATGGGATTTCAAAAATTATTGAAATCAAAATATGCTATTAATTAAATGGGCAAAAAAAAGCTAAAGTGGTCGTAACATCCACCTTTAAAGGTTGGATACTTTGATGGGATAACTAGACATGGAATTATTAGAGGTGGGATATTCAAGGTGGGATATTACAAGATGGGATAATTGAACATGGAATTATTAGAGGTGGGATATCCAAGGTGGGATATTACCAGATAGGGTAATTGAGGTATTCAAATATGGGATATTTAAAGGTGGGTCATATAAGGGAGAGAAATATTTAAAAGTCATATTTTCACCAACCTTAGTAAAGGTACGTAGCATACAAACTATTTTTAAGTACTTTTTGATGATTTCTGGTATAGTTACTGTTACATTTATGATATCTTGGCTGCTAAAATGCTTTATGAGTACAGGTAAATATAATATAAAAGTTGTATTACAAAAGACTAAATGTTATAAATATTAACCTGAATACCAAGTATATATACATAGTACAAAATATCTCCTTCAATTTCAAGTAACTGACTTTTTCTTTGGTTTTTGTTCATAATAAGGTTTCGTGGTTACAGCACCGGAAGTTAAGATGTACTGAAATTCGTTCCCGTAATGCGAAGGTCATTTTGCATTAATTGGTTATGGGCTAAAGATCAATTAATTGCTTTTAATGCTATTCTCATTGCATTGTGTAACTGAATTTCAGTACAACTCTGTTTATGGTGCTGAAACCCTGACAATGCAAATTTATTTAAATGTAAAACTTTGCATCCTATCCCACAGCTCAAGGTCAGGATCAAAGAAGATTTTAAGGTCTTCCCACAATGCATTGCACAAACGCCAGCCAACTTAAGCTTTTTACACACAATGCATTTGTTGAGCTCTGAAGTTTTAGAAATAAGTAAAAGGAACACTGATAAATAATTTATTCATCGATGTAAACTAGAACCTAAGAACTCCAACAATGAACGCGCTATGAAGCCATGATTGTGTGCATATGTCTATAGGAACCGAGACAAATTGGAGACCAGAATTAGGGCATTTTGCAAAAATGCAATTCATTGTGGGGGTGTCTTTAAAATCTTCTTTGTGACAGATCAAAGCTATAGCCAAATACGTACAAGATTCTGTGCTTCAAGTTGGTAACACTTCCTTTACCTGAATTTGAAGATAAGAGCGTAGGTGACCAGAAAGAAATTGTCAAGTTTTTTTCTATTACCGTATTATCCCTATTAAGCACCCAGGGTCGGTTAGCAAAGTCATTTTGGGTGGGCGCTTATTAAGTTACCTTTTTTAAACTCATTTATCGTAAACACTGTCGAATTCAGCAAGGTTGCACTAACTGAAAACCATGTGCGATCGAAAAGTAAACTGTTAAACATTTTTTGGGAAAATCAATATTGTGGCGTCGCAGTGGTCTCACTGTGGCCACATTACATGACGTCAGGCTTACTGGTACTGCGCTTTACTGAAGGACGCCGTGGTGAAAAATGTTGTTGTACAGTGCTACGTTAATTGAAAGGGTACATGGGCGCTTATAAGGGATTGTTTGTTGGTAATCATTGAGAAAAACGGGGGTGGACGCTTATAAGGGCATGGGCGCTTAATACTAGGGATAATACGGTACTTAGTATTAAATAATATTTGAAAATTTCCAAAAATATTAGCAACAAATTTTCTAATTTTTTCAACGTACATGTAGAAGGAAAAATATCTCATAATTTAAAATAACATTTCCCCCCTCCCCTCTTGGCTTTTATGCACAATTATTGTATGTTGTACCCTGCAAATATATTTTAAGAATCTTAAGGTATAGGCACTTTCATGGAAGAACAAATGTTTATATTGCTTAGGCAATGAAAAAAAGAACCCTTATTCTTTGGGCAAATGAACGTCGTTCAGACCCCCTCCTTTTTCCTTTAAAAATGACACATAAATTCACAAATTTATCTGTAAAAAAATTGCCATATTTTTACATAACTAAAACAAATTTGAGCAGTATTCAATTGCACATGATTTTTTTTCCCCCATCAATTTTTATAAATATGGCTGAGTCGCGCCCGTAAAACGGGGTTTCTTTTTTCATTACCTTACTGTAATTGTAGCTGTTGTACTGTATAAGTACACTGTGCTGCTCCTTCTTCATTGCTGATTGATTTCAACATGTTTACTCTTAGCATAGAGCAGTGACCCTGTACTTTCCTTCTGTTCAAAAGTTTGTTCAATTCATACGGATTACGTATAAGGCCAAAAAAATTGGTTGCCCTCTAGAGAGAAAAAAATGTGGGTCGGTCGGTAGGTAGGTTTTTTTTCCCCCTATTCGACAAAAAGTGCAATTTATACATGGAATGTATAAACGCAATGTTTTTGACTTACATTTGATAAATTTGACTTCAAAACATTTATTTCTACATCTTTCGGACAAAATGTCAAAAATTATGAAATTTTCGGAGTTAAAAAATATTTTAAAAAAACACGTGCCCTGTTTTTTTTCGTGTTTTTTCGGTCGGTCGCGGAGGGCAAACAAACTTTTATTTTTGGCCGAAGGTCCCAGGCATGCATCAATTATACACAGTAGAAAAAAAGTGTCTATATTTTATTTCATCAGAGACTTGATGCATGGCAGGAACATATTATACAGCCCATTTATGGCAAAAGGATGTATCTTATATGTACTTTCCTAATGATATACTTCCTTTTAACACGGATTGTGTTAACTTGGTTCAATAATTCTCTCTTAGGAAAAGTTGGCAATTTATAAAGACAATAAAAGTAATATACTGCCTTTTACCACTACATGATTTATGGAGAAAAAAGCTAACTTTGATCATGTTAAAAGGAAGTATACTGTTCGAAAACTACATAAAGATACATTCTTTTGCCATAAAAGGGCTGTATAGCTCATCTCACTATGACCTCTCGCACGTCCATTTGATCGGCCCGATTGTGTATCCATGGCGTCATTACTATCTACATCTCACGCGCGCATAATAGGTCCAGTGCTGAACTTCACAATCGGTGACTATTATACTTTACTCCCCTTTCTGTGATACTAGATACAGCGGCGGGTCCCGGTATATTAGGTGCTGTGGTATCCGTGTTATCAATAATGGTACGTAATACAGTATGCGAGTGTTACGCCTGCAAGCTTCATTGAAAACTTCATTGAAATGGTTTGTCCCAGGCAGTTTTCTCAAAATAAGACTATTCTTCAATTGTCCTGCCCAGAGTAGATTTTTGAAGTATCATATCACTTCCCGTTTATCATACTCCCGATGTAGACGGACAACGGCCCATGAGTTGAAGCAATGGCAACCTTTATCCATCGACATTGGTGGACGCCTGCCGGCGGGGTATATGACCAGACCTTAGGCCCAAAACAAGAAATTGTTGTATTGCAGTAACATTGAAAATTAGTGTAGAGCAGGCATTATTTTTTCTTTAATTTGTTTGAATTGTATTACATTACTAAATTTAATCTCACAGAGTAAAATAAATCACAAAATAGCATGAGGCCATTTGCGCTAATCAAATTTGCTGTGAACTGTATTCCGTTGAATAGCACCAAAGTTTTTCTGCCGAAATAAATAAATCAGGGTCGGAGGAGGGGGGTAAATTAGGGTCGGGCCAATACAACAACTTTTTGTTTTGTCTTACGCCACTATACCCTCCTTGCCTCAAATGAATGGCTAACAATACCATAGGCATCAGTCTTTGAGGTGCCAGCCTTCCAGGATAACATAGCTGCCAACAGTAGTAACCCACAGCCACCTATTGTAGTGTAATAACCCCAACACATCTTACAGTCACCTAGAATGGAAGAAAAAAGGGTTAATATAATTATGAGTAAGATATTTATGAAATAACCAACAGTAGTAACCCACAGCCACCTATTGTAGTGTAATAACCCCAACACATCTTACAGCCACCTGGAATGGAAGAAAAATGGTTAGTATAATTATGAGTATTAATGAAATCACAAATATACTACCAGTATTAAAACTATTGAAAAGCTATATAATTGTGTTTTACACTCTTTCATCTCCCCCACCCCCACCTCTGTTTCCCCACCTCCGTGTGGTCATGTCTCATTCATATTAATATTAATGGACACTTTCTAAGCTACGCAAAAATTGTACACAAAATACCAAAGCACATAACAACCAAATCTTGTTTGTCATCCCAAGTTCAGAACAACAAAGCAATACATGTATACTTTGGTTCTTGTGTTTCACCCAAAATTAGATATTTCTCCAATCAATTAATTCTCCTTTGAATTATAGTCACAGCTTGCGTGTTAATACAAATGAAACTTGTGTTGTCCTGAGAATTCATTGTTAATTTTATAAACTATGCACATATACAATATTCCGACAGTAAAATCTAATATACAGGGTGAGTCAAAAAGACTGCAATAGTGGAAAGAAGCCATTTTATTTTCAAAACCAAAATGAATTTTAAAACTTTTTAAACGTTGCAAGAATGATGTATTTAATCCTAACTTTGTGTGAAAAGATGAAGTCGATCGCATTTTTCGTTTTCCTTTGGTGAACCTTTTGACCAGTGCACCCATTTCACACGTTTGTCCACGAGATACCCAAATTATGCATCAGATCGCAAAATGTGTCTCATTCAAATTTGGAAACTTGAGTGCATTTGTGATGTTATTGGAATTTGATGCATCCTTTCTTGTTTACATGTGAGTTAGCATAATCAATTATAATCATACCCATGCTATGAAAGCGTATAATGTTCTAAATTTTAATAAAAAAATGAAATTTTCCATTTTTTTGTTGGCGGGATATTCAAATATGAAAATGCAATGTGTGCCATTTCCAATGAAAATCACTGTGCTCGTGGACAAACAGGTAAATTTGGTTGTGCAGCAAAGACGGTCACCAAAGACAAACGAAAAAATGCGATCGACTTCATTTTTTCACACAAAGTTAGGATTAAATACATCATTCTCGCAACGTTTAAAAAGTTTTAAAATTCATTTTGGTTTTGAAAACAAAATGGCTTCTTTCCACTATTGCAGTCTTTTTGACTCACCCTGTATAAAGTGTGTCAGAGTTTGTCCTGAACATTTTTCACATGATAATCACTTGTTTTCTATATTTTTACACCTCTATTAACTTTCAGGAAAAAACAATGATACAAAATTTTATTTGCAGGTTTTTTTTTCAATATTACAAAACAACTCAAATTCTCAAACCTAAAAATGATAACCCTTACGGACACTGAGTAGTTTCTTTTTAAGTTTCTTTACCTATATGGTATGGTGCTGCTGATGTCCCGCATGCTGACCGTACATGAGCATGGTCCCAGCCAAAGGGGTATAGGACACAACCTGATCCTATCAATAGAGCTGAAAAGAAAAATATAACGGAGTCCAATAATTACCAAAGATAAGGATCAGATACATGTGTAATAGATGGTTCATACATTCCTGATCTCAAATACCACAAATAGCTGTTAGGTAGCTGTACCGTATACTGTAAAAGCTGAAATTTTCGCGGTGGTTTTATTTTCGCGCTTTTTGCGCAAAATATTTTTCCGCGAAAATTATAACACACAAAAATATTGTTTTCAACATTCATGCAATGCATCCAGACGGTCACCCGCGAAAAAAACAATTCGCGAAATGTCTATGATATCAAAATGCGCGAAAATATCTTTTCGCGAAAATAATTGGATTTTACAGTATCTATCATATCACAAACAGTAATGGTCCGTTGGCACAGAGAGGATTTTAAGCATAACCTCAAGATCTGATATGCGGGATGTTTTAAGATTGTTTCTGGGTGACTTTTACTTGCTGATTTCAAAGCTGGATGAGACCAACTCATAGCTGTTGATTTGGCATTATCAAAATGTCCCCCTCCCAGAACTTGTTCCCCTCCCAGAACTTGTCCCCCTCCCAGAACTTGTCCCCCTCCCAGAACTTGTCCCCCTCCCAGAACTTTATCCCCTTATATCTCAAAACGCTCGACAGCTATGAGTTGGCATCATGAAGATTTGAAATCAGCACATCAAAGTCACCCAGAAACAATCATAAAACATCCAGCAATCATGTTGGATCAAATGGATCTGCAAACGGACCATATAGGACATAATGTAACAAACCAGGCTGAATTTACATACAAATTGTGAAAACTACTGTAAAAGCCAATATTTTTGTGTAAAGATATTTTCGCGCATTTTGATATCATAGATATTTTGCAAATTGTTTTTTTCGGGGCGACTTTTTGGATGCATTGCATGAATGTTGAAATATTTCGGGCAAAAGCGCGAAAATAAAACCACCGCGAAAATGTCAGCTTTTACAGTACTTGAACTGTCCACACTTCAAACCAAGTAAATAATAAGCCATAAATGCACCAAATAAAGAACAGGGTGAAAATATTTTAAGTCAGTTTTGCGCTCTTGGGGAGAGGGGCACTCATATACAAAAGTAAAGTTATAAGCATCCATATATAATATGTGAGTGTGACCCAAACGAGTAAATGAGGCACAATGAGGGACATATGAAAATCGAGTTATATCGTGACAATATATCCCGGGGTGCCACTAATGTATAAAAGTTGTAATCATTCGTGTGAATCCCCTTTCAAAAACTACCCTTAATGCGGATTATCAAAGGACGAAAAAGTGACCCTTAACAGTGGCGGATACAGGGGGGGGGGGGGGCTTGAGGGGCAGGCGCCCCCCGTAAAATTTTACAATATACCTTTTTTGTGTACGCGCCCCCGTATAATTTGACAATATACATTTTTTGTGTACCAATTTACCTTTGTCAGAGACATAGGTAGGTTCCGTCGGTACATTTGCCATTTGTACCCTGCAATTTTTTTTGCCGGTTTTGGGACAACCACATCGCTACCCCCCCCCCCCCCCCCCCCCCCCCCCACACTTAGCTGAATTTCACGAGCTGACGGCAAAAAAAATCTGGGCCCTTTTACGATTTTTTTTTTGTCAGCCCCCCGTAAATTTTAATCCTGGATCCGCCACTGCTTAACAAGGATTATACTCGTAGCAAAGGATAGGTCCTCAAGACAGAGTTTAGACTGAAAACATGTATGAAGTAATTGTGTGATTCAGTTTTGTTTTAGTAAATTTGTCTTGATTCCACACCACCAAATAAATTTCTGCTACCGGACCGGCCATTAATTCAATATAGACCTTTGGTATTTTCAAGTTTATACCCATCAGGCATATTGATTTTGAGATTGCTATAGTATTATATTTAATAAGAAGATTTTTTAATTTTGTTTTATAAGAACCCTTTTAAATGGCACTAACAGGGTTTCACTCATTTCAAGCATTTAAAATGATTGATCCAATCTCAAATATTCTTTATAAACAACACCTAACCCACCTAACCCAGCTTCCGACTGATTTTGTTCTTTCTCACATCATATACACCCACACAGAGGGCAAGTAGAAGCTGAATACCAGATATAGAGATCAAGTTTCCCCAATGAATTATTTCCATAAAGAGCTTATAGAAATAAACATAATGTAATGAAACCCAATGCCCTGTGGCAGAGCCTGTCAATTGCTCTGGCTTTTTCTGCTGTGAATTCAGGAAAAGTATGGTTGTTTGCTCTTACTAGAGCGACCTTAAAAAACCCTGCAGACTTAGCTGTTTGTTTGTTAATCTTCACATATTGCGAAATTGATAATAAGTTCTCTACCACACACGTATGCTGTGTGAAAACTAACATACACGAAGTGTGTGAATCCCCAACCAAAATGAATTCCTTCCACAAACATCCCCTTTCAACCAAAATACATTCCTCACACAAATACAGACACAACACACTTCCCTCAACACCCCCATATAAAAACAAGACAAAAAGACAAAAATAAACACACACAAAAAACACAAAAATCAGACGAACTTGAACTGAAAGTAAAATAAAACTATTTTATACTGCAAAAATAAAGATTTTTTTTAAGAATCTTAATTAAAAGTCGGGTATTCCGTTGTTTAAAGTTATGCCATAGTTGCTGTATTGATAACCCACAAATTCATCGTCATCAACATCATCATCATTATCATTATCTCATCCGGATAATTACAGATAATAAGATTATGATAATCATACTTGGCATAACTAACTGTGATATAAATATCCATCATTACTCTGCACGCGGCCTGATGCTAAGGCCAATAAAAAGAAATTGTTTGATTGTCCATAGATCACTTTTAAAAGTTGGGTCGGTCAGTTGGGGTTTGTTCTTCTTTTTCTGCTCTCCCTTGCTCTTTTTTTTCAGGTACCAAAAGTAAAATTAGATGTTCTTGTTGTGGTAACCAAAACAGAAACAAAGATTTAATGTAGGCCTAGTAGTAGTATTTTGACGAGTATTTTTATTTTCTAAGCACTTTAAAAACAATTAAAGGAATAAATTTGATTTTCGACTAAAATATGTAAAACAAATGAAATTTTGGGTCGGAAGGATTTCGACGGTCCGCCAGACGAGAGGACAATCAAACATTTTTGGTGTTGCCTAACATTGGATATTATTCGTATATAACCCCGCTCTAAAAGCTGATATTATGCCACAGCCTTGGGATAAGTCGCTAGTGCAAGTTGGAACAACAACTATGCAGACTATGTGAGATGCACAGGAAATGTCTAATCAATCCCATAGTGCTTTGCAACATGATTCCATCACATACATGTACTGTAAAAGTGGAAATACAAATAGGCCTACATCTATATTTGTGTGCTTTTGTGCTCAAATCATAAAAATAATAAATCAATGAATGTACTTCCTTTCTTTTGCTTATAGGACAGGTCTATCTGCATTAATTTGTCCAACTAATACTTTTTTGTGGCATTTGTTGGAATTGGCAATCAAATTAGCATTTAGATCTATGATGATAAAGTTAGTAACTTTAAATTTGATGTAATAAATATAAGAGGACCTGACGTTTCGATTCTAACATAAAGATTCTGTTAGAATCAAAACGTCAGGTCCTCTATATTTCTTACATTTACTTACACAGGCTATTTTTGTGGATAAGCAGTTTCCATTACATTATATTTCTTTAAAGCAGGTGTCCCGCAAGCATAAAAGTGTACATTATATGTTAGAAACATAACTATCGAGCCCAACTTTTGTAATTATATAGAACAAAACACCACACTTATGACAAAAACAAATAAAAACCGCTATCTCTCAACATGCACTTTTTTAAAATTCGCGGCGATCAAAAGTCCCAGTGTCGATGATGTCATAGTTATACAATGCACATGCGCAAATTTGAGCACCGATACCCATGACGTCATCGACACCGGGACTTTCGATCGCCGCGAATTTTAAAAATTGCATGTTGAGTGATGGCTGTTTTTATTCATTTTTGTGACTAGTATGGTGTTTTGTTCTATATAATTACGTAATTTCGGCTTGATAATTATGTTTCTAACAAATAATGCTCAATGTTGTGCTTGCGGGACCCTTCCTTTAAATTTGATTTCAATCTGGGCCCTATTTTCATAAAGGTTAAGATTCTTTGTAGGTGATATTCTTGTTAAGAATAATAGTACAACAAAAACCAACAAAAAAGGAACAAACAACAACAACTCACCTCCAAAACCTGCAACAATAATTGCCAACTAAAGTAGTAAACAACATTCCATTTTCAAATTATTTTTTTATTACAAAAACAATTTCCGAATAAATACATACCAAAACTAAATATTGCAATTTTTAAGGTTATACACAAGTGTAACTGAGAATATTCACTTCGTTTTGGAGGCCCTGTACCAGATAATGAAACAAGACAGAAACAAGACAGAAACAAGACAGATACAAAACAGACAATATTGACAAATAAACAAACAAACAAATAAACAATAAAGACAAACAAACAAAACAAGTAAACAAACAAAGACATACAAACCTGCTGTAAATTGCAGAAATCCGAAGAACCTCCCGACTCTTTTTGTCACCAAGTCCTTCATACAACACGCCGTCAACGACGTAAACGACACAAACATTGACAGTATACACCCGACACCAATCATCACCGTACATATCTGCCACCATAATGAGGGGATATCGTTGAATGTCTGATAACGGCCGCACTGGTACACAAAACCTGCGGCGCTAGGAAAGTTACACCGTCTGAACACCCCAAAATGGACGGGTTGCGTGTTGTTTAGCATCAAACCCGTCATCCAATAGGGCACCATGAAACCGACGCATGATGCACACGTTGCTAATAAAGACGTGAAAGCCCATATTATACCGATGGCTGTGAGGCCTGACGATACCATGGTGGCGCTGTTCTCATTGTATTTCTCTGTATGGCATCGCACACTCGATGGGAGGGAGTTAAAGGAACGTTTGCAGTAGAAGCCAGGCTCTGGAATCCTGTAAAAAAATGGGGGAAAAAACAGCAAAAGTTGTGATAAAAGTATTTTTTGTCCTTCTGAAAATTAGCTTCAAGCATGGGTAAAAGTTATCTTTTTCAAATTGTTAAACTCCTGGTTTCTGGGAAAACTCAAATGAACTTATGTCAACAAATACAACTTTTATAATAGTTAAACTGTGCATTAACCCTAACTCTACTACACCACACGGCAACTGGATGGAAAAAATGTTTATATAACCCGGCGTGCAGGTTTTTTGGATACAAAACGGACCCAGGCTATATAACGACTAACGAGGCGAATATACTTCGCTGAGTGTGACTGACAGCCGTGGTGTAGTGGCTAGGTTCTGGGCCCTGGTGCTGGAGGTCCGTGGTTCAAATCCCGGGGGTTCAGGGTGACCTTTCTGGTTAATTTTTGGGATCGGAAAACATATCTGTTGCCGTGTGGTTTTCTAGAGTTAGGGTTATAAGTAAGGGTGGGAATTACGGGTAATTGTGTACCCGGGTACCCGCCACCCCCCCCCCCCCTCAATTTTTTTAATATATATATTTTTTATTATTAATGTAAATTTTCCGTTTCCTGGATGAACAGCTAAGTGTATGTAATGTACACTTTTTTCCCTGCATCCCCAATAAAGTCCTTTAAATTAAGATGTTGATACTTTTGCATCTTCACCCGCCCGATGCGAACAAAATCGTTATTATGAAAGGTAACGCATTCATGAACAATGTGCATCAATTAAAATAGACCCAAGGAGAACATTTTATTTTTTGTTTTTGTTGATTAATGTACCAATTTTCCGTTTGGATGTACAGTTAAGACTTCAAACGGTAATGTACACTTAAATTAAGATGTTGTTGCCTTTGAAAAAAATAGTATTTTTAAATACAAAACAAAATACAAAACAGTGTTGAAAAAATCATACTTTTGATAAGAATTAATTAAATAATTTATTATAAGATCTTAGGTTAGGGTTACTATCCCTAATGGTGTAGGTCAAGGGTATTATGTGGGTTATTAAGGGTCAAATATGGGTCATCTAATGTCCTGTTTTGGACTTATAAAACCTTATATCGGGCGGGTACCAGTTTGCCCGCCCAAAATTCCCAGCCTTAGTTATAAGAGAGCATTTTTTAATTTGTCAAATTTCTACTAAACAATTTCTTTTCGATAACATGACAAACTTTAGTGCCAATTATAAAGGTAGTTCTTTAACATTCATTTTAACACAAATTATAAATGAACAGATTGATATGGGAAATTCTTGGTTGCAGTTAGATATTTACATCATTAGAAATGTATTAAAATCATTAACCCTAACCACCCTGAGTGCTAAAAAATGCTAATCCTAAGTCCCTCTCGAAACGCATGCGCCGTCGGTTTTCGATGACGTAGTCAACCGAGCCTATGTGTAGCTGAGGGCCGTGGCTTAGTGGGTTGGACGTGGGGCTTGGGAACGGAGGGTCCCTGGATCGTATCCTGGCAGGTTCCTGGAGATTTCGTTGGCGTTTTTTAACCCTACCCAGGTTAAAAATGACAATGACTTGAGAGCAATCACAAATACACATTTGATGAGGAATTTGGGATTCATTCCCATTTTGTCCTATTGCCATTTCGTCAGTTTTTTTTAAATTATGGGTCTAAAATCCTTAAATTTGCTGTTTTTCATGGATATTTTAGCCAAATCTGTCAAATATGTAGGAAAATTATGGGTTCCTGGTAAATATATGGGTCCATTTCCCCCGAAAATTGGTTAATGTTTGGGTCAATTTTCATTTTGCTGGCGGCCAGCACATCCCTACCAAAAAAGTCAAAGATATTTTAGCAAAATCTGTCAACTATGTAGGAAAATTATGGGTTTCTGGTAACATGGGTCCATTTCCCCGAAAAATGGGTAAATTTTGGGGTCAATTTTCATTTTGCTGGCAGGCGTCACATCCCTACCAAAAAGTATGGGCGTGAACACCTCCCCCCCTTTCACCAGGTACTAAACTTTCTTAACAGGATTTGAAATGTGCAAAGATGACAATATTGCCCTGCACTTGACCTGAGCCCAACAGTGCACAGAGTGTGGCTTGTGACAAACACGCTTATATGGGCATTGCATACATGCTTGCACTGTGCTGCTGTACTGTATAGCATAGCAATATCGTATAAGACTGAATTTAGTAGCACTTTCCACACGGCAGGCGTCTGCAGACGACGGACCCAAAATGTCACAAAATGTTTAAAAATATCAAAATTATTGAATTTCATCCTCATATTTGAAATCACCATGAGACATGCATTCTACTAAGTACAAATATGCCTAGAATTGGTTCAGTAATTCTTGAGATAAGACTTTAAAAGTTGGGAAAGGTTTCTGAAAAATCTGTTCTGTATGGTAAAACTAATAGCCATCACGTGGAAAGGGTTAGCAACCAATCTCTCTTACTTGTATGTGATAGGGTATGACCTAGGACACCTAGAATGCCCATCATATGTGAAGCTCCGGGATGGGTAGGTCTCTTGCTGATTCAAAACCGCCATTTATCTTGCAAGAAGCTACTTTCTACTATTAATTGGTGGCACACGGTATCCTTAAAATTATCAAATGAATCCGATGGTATCTCGTGCACAGATATAGAGAGGTCAAACTCAATTCACCACTAATTTTTGTAAACCATTTGAATTTCTCCATGCAATATATGGAGTCATCGCAGAATCAATTAGTATAGCGTACTCTCGATGTTGAAATCTGCCATTTATGCTACATATATATCCACTATAAATTCCATAGGAAACTTGATCAGGTCAGCAGAGTTTACCCCAAATTACTCTTCTTCTCGATTTAATAATCAAAATTGTTCCACATTTGCAACAAAAATAATTAAAGATGCAGACCAAATGTGCAGTACAGTATATCACTACCAGCCGAAGTTGAGGTTCAATGTGTTATTGCATGTCCACACACCCAGACAACAGATTGTGAAATGGTAGCGTGACTGCGATCACTGTGATAGCCAGCATTCTTTACAGTGACATTATATCTCCATGATTTACCCATTACCATATAACCCCCCGTATCACCTATCACTTGTTTATAATAGTGAACTGTCAATTATCAAATTCTATCCGCCACATCTGTGAGCGATATGTCCTCGGGATATTAATCTTTTGCTTTATGGCTGGGCACTCTTGCGCCTATATAATATCATAGATGTAGACAGCGGCAATATACTTTTTTTTATCCAAAGGATTTTGCCTTTACCCCAACAAGCGTTAGAGCCCCAAGGTGGGGGCATTGCCATTTAAGAGTGGTATAGCTATAATGCAACAATGACGAATCCCTTTATTTAAAACCCTACTATAGGCTAGTTCTTACAATTCAAATTCTTATGTTTAGAGTGCAGTACACTATAAATAGGATATCCACTTGCCAAACTAGAATGGCAAAGTATACATGACAAAATCCTAAATTTAAAAGACTTCAAAGTAAGAAAGATTGTGTTAATGCCCGTGTTAATGCCTAGGAGTTGTTATTAATTATGATTCATGATCAGTTGATCACTTCCATGCACACTTTACTATAAAATGTGCATGTCACACATGTACATGTAGGTCAAATTTGAGAGATCTTTCAAATGTGATTTTTTAACAAGGGTGATTACGGTGACATTTCCAAGCTCATTGGACATGTAGTCTCATCAGGGAGGTCCTTGGGAAAATCCCTTTCATTTTAAAATTTAGTGGTCTAAAATAGGGTTTTTATATCACTAATTTTGTGGGCCTCTACCATGAAATGGAGTTCTGAAGTACAATTAAAGGCATATTATCTTTTTCATTGAAAGCCGGCCCTCAATCGTTGATTTCATCCTTAATAAATGCAATTTTGGGTCAAATTACATAAACATGAAACTAATAAAATATCTCATAAATTTATCTATTTATTTCCTAGTAACTTTATAATCAGATTTGTCCATGGTTTGACACAGTTCATAGTGTTTCCGGCTATGATTATATACATGTTTTTTGTAAAAAATGCAGAAATTGCACCAAAATTGCAGCCAATTTTTTGTAGCTGTCCCCTTTTCACACAAAGCATGTTCCCTTTGTTTTCCCAACAAATATTTATTTATTTTTATTTACACAATATTTGTTATTGTATCTGCTGTTTTTAAATACTACCCTCAATTTTAAGTTAGGCTGAGCGCCCACATAATTATGTGATAAAGTTGGAAACCCCTAGAATAATCTATCCACAGGCTATATTTTTTGGGCAGTAAATAAACACACAGAGAATAATATTGGCATATTATTTGTCTGGTGACTGAATTGAACAGTTGGTGAAAAAACTACTGTAAAAGGGGTAATTTTTGTGCGAATAATTTTTCATGTATTGACGATTTTGTACCGTTTTGCATGTTTTAAATTCACAATTTTTGTAGCTTCATCACATAGACCTAGGCCTAAAAAAAAATTATCGGCCTAACCCGACTGACCCTAAATACATCGCTGACCCCGAATAGTTTTCATTATTTTGAGTGATGAGGGGAAAAAAGAAAAAAAAGAAAAAGAAATTGTGAACAAAGTATTATTAAATACTTTGTTCACAATTTTTTTTTTAAAGTTCTAGCTGACTGTTTGCTTTCATTTTCGGCTATTTTAAGTCCCCAAAGCAGGTGATTTCAAAAAAACAAAACAAAAATACCGACCGACCTACCCTGTTTGTTTTTGTCATGTTAGGCCAATCAAAACATTTTTTTAGGCCCTATATATATGCAAAAGAAAAAGAAATTGTGTGTTATTATTTTCGCGGTAGCTCATTCGAGCGCGAAAATATATGTAGTGCGAAAATGTCCACTTTTACAGTATGCATGTATAATCTGGCTTACAAGTATGTTCTGTGCTGCATTTCAATTGAAAGGGGAAAATAGTAAGGTGAAGTCAACTGGTCAGCTCTAAATCCAGTGGCATAGCTAGAGGGACACCCCCAACCCACACCCAATTGATTCAAAATATAAAGTACCATATAGAGAGCGTAGTCTCTAGCGCTCTCATGAAATAAATTTCTTAACCCTAACAAATGCCCTTAAGGGAGCACATACCAAAATAGGTATCGCGACACGCTATCGACGCGATCAATCAAAGTTGAGTACGACAATAGTTCCTATTTGGCGGGAAAGAGAGTTATTTTTTGACGGTTTATGATATAATTTTTCACTAATATGTTGTGTTTGAAATGTGTAGTTGATGTTCTGACATTTAAACTAGGTGATTTGAGGTCAATTTTAATTTCACGGACCGATTTACACATGCGGCGATATCCAGACCGGAGACCGAATTTAGGTAGGCATATCACTACGTTGTTATGCGGCGGCTTATATCAAAAAAGTGCACGGTAATGTCACCTTCATATTCAGATATGTTGTAGATCACCCTTGTGAGTAAAACATATAAAAATTTCATTGAACCAAACGCACTAATATAGAAACTAGAGCCATTTAAGAAAGCCTTTCCTAACAGTAAAGTCTATGGAGAGCGTCTTGGTGCTGTGCTCCCTTAAAAGATATGTATAAAGTTTATCCTATAGTATACGAATAATGAATGTTTATGAGTGCAATGGTACGAATATTTTCATGAGGTGAAAGATGCAATGTTCCATTCAACGAGGCAGAGTCGAGTTGAATGGAACATTGCATCTTTCACCGAATGAAAATATTTGTTCCATTGCACGAATGAAGACATTCATAATTTGTTTTATACAACACTAAGAAAATCTGCACCATCAAGTAATTTGGCTAACAATGCAACTCCGCAACCCGTAGGCCTACATTGCATTAGGGCCGAGCGGCTTACGGCTATCGTAGGGGTCGATGCACGGCAAATCGTGCAATGGATATTTAATCACACGTGACCTATAATAATCCTCCAATGAAATAACAAGGATTTTCTTAGGTATTGACTATTGTATAAATGCAAATTCATCACGATATTTGCATAAAATGTGATTGGAACCGAACTATTATTAGTGTCCGATGTGGCATGTTTCACCCACCTGTACTAGTATGTACATGTGTACATTGTTCCTGAATGTTTGATTTGTCTCTGCTCATCCTCCACCTTTTTGCCTTGTTACACAAATTGTGGGATTTGCCTTTAACATCACCATCAAACCCAGGGTTGAGACCATTTTAACTTGTTGCCTATCTTGACAATTTATCCAATCCTTTGCCTTCAAAATTCAATGACATTGAAAAATACATTGAAATGCAGATCTTGAAATAAGAAATGAAAAGGGCAGGCAATTTAAGGCAATTTGGAAGGTGCACCAACTTTATTCAAGGCCATTATGTACTTTTGAATGGAGTGGAAACAGCCATAATTTGAGGGCATCAAAGCAACTAGGTGGGGCATCAAAGGCAATTGCTTTCGATGCCTTCAATCAATTTGAGCCCTGTTGAAATGGCTTGAATGATTTGACTTGTGACTTGAGGTTTAGTGGATGGGGTTAGACAAATCCAACATCTGACACCAATTTACAGTGGGTTTGAGAAGCATGAGGTTTAATTAGACTTTGTGATGTGACTTGCTTTGTTACTTGATCATGGCCACAACGCTGATCTATGTCTGGTGTATGTAGGGATCAGTGAGGGAATTACCTCACAGACATTCATCTCAGCCCTGCTACACATGATATACCAAAAATCTGAGATATACATTGAATGAGCAAATTTCTTCTCCGCAGTTTGATACCTCATTCAACCAAATCGAATGGATTAGGCTATACCTAGTGCAACTTTTCTGTCGCATGCGCGGTCATTGAAATCGCCATTGTAAAATCGCCACTGTAAATTGGTGTCAGATGTGGGATTTGTCTAACCACATTTTCGTCAATGATTAAAAATGACCTCCTGAAGCACATAATTAATTGTCAAGTGGCCTTTCCTTGATTTATGCAATACATCACATTGAGGCTACCTGAATATTGTAAAAGGATTTTGAAATGTTGTCAGTTTTTAGAGTTTCATGACATTTTGTTGATAACGGTTGTAACCGTGCGTCAATGTTAAAACCGTTACGACCGGCTACTAGTTCGACAATTTCTAGACTCTGGTATGACAAAAAAGTACCCCAATGGATTTGGTTTCAAGGAATTGATGTCTTTCAACCTAGAAATAAGCCCCAACCATATTCATGGTATACTTTTAAATATTCAGCCGTTTGAATATTCTTGACGCACTAACGGTTGTAACAGGTAACGGTTGTAACATTGACACACAATTTCCCAGGGTTTGTGTGTAAAAAAATTTCAAAATTGATGTAGGATTCTGAAATTTTGCTCGCTACATGTATCTCTCTAGTACTAAACAGAAGTTCTGGCCAAATATGAACCAGAAAATTAATTTAAAACAATTTTTATGGCCACTTACATAAATTGACCCTAGGGGGGTCTCATTACTGAAGAAACACCCCTATACATCTCAAACCCACTGTAAATTGGTGTCAGATGTGGGATTTGTCTAACCCCATGCATCTCAAACCCAAGTGTAAATTGGTGTCAGATGAGGGATTTGCTAATCCTATGCAAAGGAAGCAAACAAAATTATTTCCTTCCAAATACCCAAATTTCCCTCCAAATACCCAAATTTCCCTCCAAATACCCAAATTTCCCTCCAAATACCCAAATTTCCCTCGAAACACCCAAATTTCCCTCCAAATACCCAAATTTCCCTCCAAATACCCAAATTTCCCTCCAAACACCCAAATTTCCCTCCAAATACCCAAATTTCCCTCCAAATACCCAAATTTCCCGGGAAGGAGCTTCCCAAATTCCACATTGGGGGGGGGGGGGGGGGGGGGGGGGCAGGGGGGGCGGAAGCCCCCCCCCCCCCCCCCCCACTTGGAACCCTTGCCCCCCCCCCAAATGAAGTCACGTACGGCTGTAAATGAAATTTATAAACAAAGTACACACCAAATCCCCCCAATAATGACATCGTGTCGGTTGAAATTGGCACTGTCGGTTCATTTGACGAAAGGAATCATGGAATTATGATGGTCAAAAGTACACATGAAAAATGTTCGCGCGCTATGCGCGCATATGTCTTCCCAAAATGAAATATTCTTTGGTACAAGCTTGTTTAGAGCCAAAATGTAGCTCAATCGTCCAAAAAATAGCTGTAAAGTCGAAAATTTTCACGCGCATCTCTTTACTCAAAAATCTTAGGAGCCCCCCCCCATTTCAAGTCACTGCCCCTTCTTTCCCCCCAAATGAAAAAGTCTAGTTACGCCACTTGAGGTGGAAGGGGGTCTGGGAAGGTGTAAAAGCCCAACAAATACTTTGATTTTTTTTTTTAAATCTTCCAATTATTTTTTAATATTTGTTTTTTTATTTTAAAACTATTGTAGGATTTATGTTTGGGGTAGGGGAATACATTGTAACAATGTACTTGTAAACTACGGTATTAGTGAATAGCAAGGTTTGGTTTGGGAGTCTTTTGGGCTACTTTGGGCTAAAAAAATATTGAGCCCTTTTGGGCTGAAAAATGGTTCATCGTTCATATAAACATGGCATATATAATGAATCAAAGTTTTTGCATAATTAATCAAAGTTTTTGCATTGAAACACTACATTATAAAAACCATCAATTTTACAGAACATTTTGCTCCATAACTTTACTTATACTTAACCTAGTTAACTCATCAAGCACTCATTTTAAAGGGCATTACATGATCTTTCCATCAATACAAACATTTAAATTCAACATTTCTAAAATAAAATATGAACATCCCTATTCAAGGAGTGCATGGATCCATGGACTGTCATCAGCTCAGTGACTGTAGAAGGCTATGATGGATCACACAGCACACAGAAAACGATAACGCTAAGCTTTAATCTTTTAGTTTTAAATTAAAGGTAGGGATGTTCATATCATTGACTATAGAGGGCGACATTTTTTTGGAAAACAGTTGACCAAAATATGTAGAAAACTCTATGTTTACCTCTTTTAAATTCAGCGGAATAGTACGGAGTGGGCTGGGATGTATTCACTGATGTCTAAATAACCCCACACAAGCAACTGGATCATGAAAGTAAACCCTTTTTTACCTAAAATGTTTTAAGGGGGCACACCACTAAATAACTCCTCCATTGAAATACACGCGTTTCGGCCCTTTTTCAAGACCGTATTTTTACCCCACGTAACAATGATGGAAGTTTTTATTTCGCGTGAATGTATTAGATATGTGTTGAATTTTATTTTAAACTTGATTTTTCTTGACCCATCTAGATCAACTTTTTCGCTACGGGCACCTAAACAGCGCCCTCACCATTTTAAACCGGTATTTTCGCTTCCTCACTGATTCCGGCAACGATATCCTTCCGCCGCCTAGGCTCCCGTGCGCATTCGATCCGACGATTTTTGACCACATTAGCAATAGCAATGCTGAGGTTCTATTCTATCTTTTTCATAAAATATAAGCAAGATTTACTTCTATTTGCTTCCCCTGGGACGATGATCAAATTGATATAGGTACTATTTCTCCGAACCCTACACCAAACGCACAAGGATTTAGTGTAGTGCCCCCTTATTAAAATGTGCATGACTTGCCCAGTTTTCAGCAATATATGAGGCAAACTACTTTTGGTTATAACTTTTTTATTATTCAGCCTGCAGACATGGTTGAACCATCATTTTTTTTTATTGTAAAGTACTTTGTTTCCATGTATTTCATTTTCAAAGAGATAATTTTATTTTCAAAATGTTATGAACATGAGCGGTGTTTTTTTTAACTTTAAAATAAAGTAAGCTTACTTCTAAACTAATGTTAGACTAGCTACAAAAACAAGCATTGACTTCCTACGTCGTATTTGTTTCATAACAAAAAATAAATTTTCTGGTAGTTAAATTTAAGTTATCCTTACTTGTAGAACTATACTTACGGATTATTTTGATACCATCGATGTAATTCTACGCTCACGAATTCTGGAGATTTTAGAGGTTTTTTAACGACTAAATGATTACCGTTCTTCAATGCCGTCGAGTTTGCTTGGTCCCTGCATCAATGGGCTCCACACAACTCATCCAAAAGGGATTGTGGGTACCGGGAATCAGCCTAAGAAATAGGGGTCAATTCAGGGTCGATTAGACTAACTCTCCGTCGCCCTCTACGTCGCTATCTTGCAGGCTATATTTGTACAGCTTTTGTACGGTAATTTTGAAGACTTGGGGATGTACCTAGGGTCGATACGGAGAGTTCATATGAAATAGCGTTCTTCCGTTTGCACAGCGCATTAATTCCCTTTCTTGTATTTACGTAATGAAAACTGCATACCCAGGACCCTAATTGTACATAATTTGTCATATTGGATGGTTTTAAATGTCAAATATGTTAGAACATTGTATAGTTTGGTAATAGACCATTTAAAATTGAGATCAGAAATCTTCGGAAAACAGGTCACGTGCGTTCTTCGGAATCTCACTAAAAGCAGCCTGGTGCCAACAATTTGTTGGAACCAGGCTGTTGTTAACAGTTGATCGCATTCGTAAATCGTAGTATTGGTTGTCCGCCTAGTGATTTACTATGTTTGCACACACGCGTACACCCATGAGGAGTAAAACGTGGAACGAGACTAATTGAAAATATTCGGAACCAATCGTAAACTACCGCGAATTGACTTCAATCTTTGCTACGACTTCTTCATTTCGCTGTGATTAGGGCCGATTTTATATCATTAATATTTCATTTTGAGTAGCATTTATGGAGCTGAAAATGTATCTAGGATGCAATAACAGTACATAGCACATGTATAACCCAGGTAAGTGTATTCAAATGTTTTAGAAATAGGCAAACTAGAAACGAAAATCGCCAGCGTACGAACATATGCTTTCATTTCATAGCTCTCATACTGAGTCGTATCACGACGTATGAGAGCTATGAAACAGAGCTAATGTTAGACGTACTAATTGTAAGCTTACGATTTTTATTCACGGTGTATATAGAAATTACTTACCTATGTGGTGCTGAGGCCGGACAATAAAAATATGATGATATGTTGTGATCATGTGGTCCAGCGTGAATGTTCCTCGGCACTGTAGTTCCCGAATCCAACAGCGTCTAATAATATTATTATTATTATGTTGACCAATGATTAATGAACTAACTTTTCGCAAAACTTTTCTAAATATGTAGGCAAAGGTCAACGACCTGAATACATTTTGATAATGAGGGCGCTTACACAGAAGTAGGTGCAACCCAGACGAAGGTGGACACGAACAATCTCCGTTGGTTTCAATGTAAAAAATGATTTTGATGTATGACCTCAGAAAATTCATCACACGTTGGAACTAAATTATTTCAAAACTGCTAATAAAACCGCTGGAGTTGGATTAAATCAACTCAAATGACAGTTATGTTTTACATTTTTAATAGCGTAACTAGAGGCCTGCCAGAAGCCCCCCCCCCCCCTGATGCCCCACCCTTGAAACGGGCAAAGTGAAATGTCAAACCAGGGAGGTGTCGTCATATAGAAATCAACTCCCTGGTCAAACTTTATGTATACGAAAAATAGTCGATTATCATCATAGGCATGTGCAAGATGGTTGACCCGGAAGATTACTTACCATAATGGCTTAAAGGGGCATTAAGAGATGTGGTGGAGGCAGCGCCCTCAATTACAAAAATATATGATAGAAACTGGGATTTTAATATTTTTACATGTATGAACTTACACCTATAAGGATTAAGAAAAATCAGCACTCTTCGTACAACATATTTAAAACATTGTTTTAATCAAGTTTTGCTGGGGTTTTTTATAGTAGAAACAACAATGGTATTTTTTAATGTTTGACTTGAATTATGAAGTAAATTAATTAAAATTAAAAAAATTCAATTTCTCCCCTCTCTTTCAGTAGCGTAGCCAGGGGAGAAGGGGGCAGCGGAAAATCGGGAAGGCAAAGGAAGGGAAAGAAAGGGAGAAGAGGAGACAAAAAGGGGAAAAGGAAAGGAAACGGACAGAAAGGAGAAAAGAGAAAGGAAATGGCATTTTGTCACGCCCGTATGGGGACTCAACGGGTTTTAACCACCCTTTTAAACATTAAACTATTTCTGAAATGTTATTCGCATTATTATTGCTCCCTCTTCTTATTTTAATTAGCTTTTTGATAACAATCGATTGTTGTGTGCATAGAAATAAAAGCTTTGATTGAATAGGGCCGGATTTGTTTAGTTTGAGTGGTTTTAAACTTCCTTTCTTTGGCGGGAGTTTTGAATATGGCCATGTGTTTTGAACTCACCACCCAAATGTTCCCAGTTCTACGTTCAATTTACAATAACTCCTCATGCATGTATGGTACAAACATGATTTTGCTCTCATTTTATAGATTGTTTTATATTCTATAAGTTTCTTATTGAATAGATTCATCAGGATTGGTAGACATAACTGATAAGATAAGGTTCTTATACTGATCCAAATAGTATACTCACAACTGTGGACGTTTCGGCAACACTGTTGCCTTTCTCAACACTTGGTAGATTGTGGTGAGTTATTTACTGTCACCGACGCTAGAGGGGGTTTTCTCAGCGGCGGTTTTGGAGTTGCCAGTTCGTTTCTTGACTCCAGACAGTAAAAGTTCGTCAAAAACGTGTGAAAGGTGATACTGCCCCTCGTCTCGGTTCATTGTGGTGCCCCTTTCTTTCTTGTCTCCACTGCTTCTTTTATCCATCTCTTGTACCGATCTTGTTCCGTGCCTATGACCTTAGCCTTTTTCCATCCAATCACATGATTACTGTCCACAACATGATCCGTAATGGCCGACTTATGTATAGTAGATTGTGACGACTTGCGGCTGGCCCGGGTGGCAACTTTCTTGCTGAATTTCTCTGCTTCAGTCTTGTGCTCCTCCAGACGAGTGCCGAATTGTCTGCCCGTTTCACCGACATAACTTAAGTTGTAGTTTTTGCACGGGATGTTGTATACAGCATGCGTGGTGTTGAGTTGATCACGTTTATCTTTCGGGTGGACAAGTTGATTCCAGATGGTACAATGCGGTCTCATAGCTGTGGATATGTTGTAGTTCTTCATTACCCGCGATACTCTTTCGGAAATCCCTTTTCCTCCTGGTGTTTGGGGTCCTTCTTTGGTTTGGTCTTCTTTGTTGACATCTGTTTCTTGACTTTGTCAAAGGTCCACTTTGGATATCCACCACATTGAAGTAAGGCTTCTTGCACATGCTTTTCCTCCTCTTTTTTGTCCACTTGATGGAGTCAGATTTGTCTATTTTGTTGATATGGTCCGTAAGCTGTTCCACAGCACCTTTGTGTATCACCTCCAACACATCATCGACATATCGCAGCCACAACTTCGGTTTACAATCCAGAGGTGCCGTGGCGATCGCTTGCTGTTCTAGGTGTTCCATGAAGATGTTTGCAGCAATTGGCGATACTGGCCAAATTCGTTGACGGTAGATCTTACCCCTGAACATGAAGTATGTAGTGGTGAGAATGAATTGTAGTAATTCTACGATGTCATCACTGACACTGGCCAGATTGTACCCTTCTTCTTTGTTGTACTCTTGGAGCACCTTCTCATTCTCTAGTCTCTGCTTTACGATGGAGAGCTTTTGGTCGATCGGAGTGTTGGTGAACAAGCTTATCACGTCATGTGAGTTTAGGATATCCTTTTCCTCAATGATTATCTCCGCAAGTTCTTCTGCTAAGTGTTGGGAATTTTTCACATGATGGTCTGTTTTTCCAACTAATCCACTGAGTATGTCTGCAAGCCATCTTGACGTACTGAACCTATGGTGTTCGTGTAGTCGACTATTGGACGTAAAGGAGTAATAGGCTTATGGATTTTCGGCGTACAATACAATCTTGGGATGTTTTCCGCGGTCGGGTATAGAGTGTTTATATTTCTGTTCAGTAATTTTCCCTTCCTTCTTGAGACCTGAAAGTATCGCTACCAACTTACGTTTGTATTTGGATGTTGGGTCATCACGTGATTCCTCGTACGTCTTCGTATCTGCAAGTATGGAGTTTACTTTTTCTTCTCTTTTACTTTCTCTTCTCTTTTATTGTCTGGAGTCAAGAAACGAACTGGCAACTCCAAAACCGCCGCTGAGAAAACTCCCTCTAGCGTCGGTGACAGTAAATAACTCGCCACAATCTACAAAGTGTTGAGAAAGGCAACAGTGTTGCCGAAACGTCCAATTGTGAGTATACTATTTGGATCAGTATAAGAATCTTATCTTATCTATATATAAGTTTCTGTTTCAACAAACGTGTCAACTATTATGTAACAATTGTAATCATTAATCGATTGCATTGTCCTTGGCTTTTTCCCTATTCGCTACACAGTGAACTTGCCCATCATCGGTTCTACATACTGTATTACATGACTATATCAAATAAAGAATTCAACCGATGATAGCAAAATTATACATTTATGGAAAGCTCTCAAATAGGGGAATTCAAAAATGCCGTTTAAATCAGGATAGGGTGCATGCCCCCCAACATGTATTTGTAAACTCTAATAATTATATATGACATTTTTGTGCTCATTCACTTCCCGATACAGTATAATTTCAACAAGTTATCCTTGACAACCATTATGTTCTGATGGGTAATTGCACGAGGAACTAATATGCACAATAAAATTATGATTGGGATAGGTATCAAAATATTATTGAGTGTTAATCAAAATATGAAGAGAAGAAAAACAAAATCGATATTTTCTGAACATTCTTAATCATAACACGTTACCATTAGGTCCTATCTAAATTCCAATATCATTGGATTCCTTGTGAGATAACCGTTCAGAAAATATATACTTTTTATGGGGTATAGAACAAGTAGTTATTGCGAGAATATTGCGATATTATGCTAATTCGAATCTCAGATGGTGCAAAATGTAAAAAAAATCTGGACATGCAACGGGAAGGGTGGCGAGTTCAAAACATATGGCCATATAACTTATAAGGTGTGGGGTTCATTGTTTGAAATGCTGGTAGTGCTTAGAGAGAATCGCTGTAAAGATGAATTATGTGAGCCAAAATATGACAACACGTTTTTCATCGATTTTGGATTATTTTAAATTTGAAACGCTATTTGTTTTATATTTTTTATATATTTTTGAAATCCGGTATAGATCATTCTGATACGCCATAGATGGTTGAAATGGTTATGTTGAAAAGGTTGTTATGTTTAAAAAGGGTCCCAAATTGTGTTGTTGAAAAAAAGTTCCCCATTTACCCCCGCGGGGTAACGGCGAATTGAAGATTTAAAAAAATTGTTTATCATGTTTTGAGGGTAGGAAGCCCAACATGTTGTAATGTTGAGTAACATTGTGAGCGTGAGCGGTTCAAGAGGCTGCCCTCACCTCGAACGGTGGTTACAAGGGGGCGGAGCCCTTTTGCCATCCGGGAATTGTTTGAAATAAGCCCACTAAAACATGATATTTAACCGAATATTTAGCTCTTTTTCGCGACACGGCGACAGCCCGTTTTTGTCAACCCATGACCATGTGACATGAAAACGGTAGACCCCTTTACTTGGGAAAATACTTGTAATTGTCTCTTGAAGTGTCAATGTTTTTTTTATAACCATCCCATTTGCAGGCTGCAAAGCGTTCACGTCCCTTTACTCGACTTCTACTGGATGGCGTTCAACAAACAAGAACTCATCATACAGATTGGCTACCTTGTCTGCCATGTAGTTGTCTGCGGAATAAAGAAGCCATAACGTATCAAGCCTCAACTTAGGTTCACCATTGATTGGTTGATTAACCCTAACCATCCTCAATGCCGCAAATGTGCACGGTAAAGTCTGTCTGTGCCAGCTGGCGTGGCACTTTTTCGATGAAATAATGGCTCAGGCTACATAGTCGGGCCAATACACTGACACGAGTATAGTTGGCCCCCGTGGCGCACTGGTAGAGCGTTCGTCTGGCAACCGAGAGGTTGTGGGTTCAAGCCCCGGTGGTGGCGCCACTCTTTTTGTCCGCGTTTTTGTCGTTGAAAAAAAATTTCTTCAAAATGTGAATAGCATGCAGGTCTCGAAATAAAAAGGTTGTGAGTTCTAGCCTCGCTACCGCCAACATGTTCGTATCCTTGGGCAAGTATACTTAGTTTCAATTGCCTCGTTGTTTGGAAGTCACGTAGAAATGGTGGTCCCGTGCACCGGAAGAGCTATCCCCGAGCACGTTAAAAGGTCAGACTCCTTCGTAAAGAGTAGGGGATCAGCCCTGGTCTGTACCTGTACACACACACATCGGGCATCCCTTTAATTAAGTGCTTCGGTCACTATTGGGTTTGTCCTGGCTCTTCAGTCTTATTGTTATAAATAAATAAATACTACTGTAGCAACCAACAGTATTCAGGTATTAGGACACCTTGGTTTACCTTAGATGGGGACAAATTCATCCCATATATTAAATTGGGAGTCACTGTGAGTTGAGTAAATGCGTTGCCGAATCCGTCTTCTCATTCAATAAACTCACGTTTCCTTCAAAATCTGCTTATTCCATTCCTTGAAATTCAAGAAATGTACCTTTTTTAAATCCCAGAATTATCACTTTAATCAGATCCTGATTATATTAATCAAGCTCATTGAACCCAGTACAGACCTATGGTATATAGGCAGTCTGTCAATGTTGGTTTCCTTCCAAAATAATAAATATAACAAAAATAGTCTTTTAATCTCTTTATCTTATATATATTTGGGAGAGAGTTTTATGTTTTATTTTGACCCATGGCTTTCATATTATGCATAAATACCATCCAAATACTGGTTCCGTACTATCTCATTTAAAACCTTGGCACCCTATACAGTTATATTCATTTTATCATAACTGTAAGTATCATTGTCAAGTTAATTTGACTCTTAAATTAACTAAAATATCAAAATTAAATATTTAAAAACATTGTTATAAAAATGTTCGCTTAAAATGTTTCCAAATGCCAAATTACTAACCTGTTTTAAAGGGGCATTGAAAGATGTATCGCTATACTAAATGAGCAAATAACGTAAAGATAATCATCAACATAGCCCAAATCCAAAATGACATACAATTCCGACATCGCCTTCATGCCAAATAAGCAAATAACGGCACTTCTTGAGATTTGCCGCGAAAGGCCGCATGTAAAACGATAACATAACTTCCGAATTCAGCACCTAGTTTCGATATGATCATACATGATCATATCGAAACTAAGAAAATCATGAAATTTTATATGATAACGGCGAATGTTGATAAACTGTTGCAGATGGTAGTTAGTATAATTATGCCTAAGTGTATTACTTTGATGCCAAAAAAATGATTTCCAGGATAATTGAGGTCGCACTCCCATACGTATGCCCCCTTTAGTCCATCCAAATGCAGACGATGCCGGTCACGAAAAATCATCGTGGCAAGACTCCTGATCATGCGGGTATCGTAAGAACACACCGACAACACGAAAACTTAAAGGGACACTAAGAGATGTGTTGGAGGCAGCGCCCTCAATTATGATAAAAACTGAGATTAGTTTATTTTTATAATTGTATTACATGTATGAACTTACACCTATAAGGATTAAGAAAAATCAGCTCTCTTTGTACCAGAAAACGTCGATTCAAAAAATGCTGGTCCCGATTTTACGTCCGACAGTATCCCCGTGCAGTACGCGTGATACATAACGCGAACCATATTTGCATAGAGGGCGTTTTTCAATAAATAGCGATGATATTGTTTTAATCTAATTTTGCTGTGTTTTTTGTTAGTAGAAACAACAATAATGGCGATTTTTAATGTTCATCTTGAATTCTGAAGTAAATTTTTAAACACTTAAACTTTTCAACACCACTTAATGTCCCTTTAACAACCCGTCGGGGTCCGCCGTCGCCGGCGCACTGTACTTCTTGAAAAGCCGTTCATTTCTTTCGTAGATCAGAATATTTGAATTGATGTTTCGTGGTACAATGAGGGTTGATTTTTCTTAATCTTTACAGGTGTAAGTTCATACATGTAATACGATTGTAAAAATGTACACATTTTAGTTTTTATCAAAATTGAGGGCGCATCCTCCTGCATCTCTTTGTGTCCCTTCAACAATAGACCATTGGTTCGCTTCTTATCTTAGGTATGTTTGTCTCAGAATGATACTGCATATTATTATATCAAATAACTCATCATGTCATTGTGTAAGATATTTACTGTTGATGTAAAGGCGTTAGGGCCATATCCAAAACCGCCGTTTTTGCGAGGGACGGAATTTGAGTGACATTTGTAATTATCCTGATATCCCAGTTAGGAAATTAGATACCCTAAGTATATTATTTGAATGATCTACCAATACACTACAACATGCAAGAAAAAAACCATAGCCACGGTTAAGCAAGTTGCCATAGCAACACATTTTGTCCATGCGAGGGACGGAATTGACTACATAAAAAATTCCGTCCCTCGCATTTTAAATAATGTGTTGCTACAGGAACACAATTCACCCTAGCTATTTTGTTTGTCTTTATTGTTGAAGTGTATTGGTTACTTGTTCAAATAATATCATTAATTTGTAAAATCAGTGTAACTGGAAAAGCAGACCATGAAAAGTGTAAAATTCCGTCCCTCGCAAAATCACAGAGAAATTCCGTCCCTCGCAAAATCACAGAGAAATTCCGTCCCTCGCACACAAAAAGGTGTTGCTACGGCAACTTACTCCATCATGATTGGGTTTCTTTGGTTTGTAGTTGATGTACAATGGGTGCTTATTCAAATAACATACTTGAGCTGGTTGAATTCCTAACTGGAACAAACTGATAGTCCAAAATGAAAAGTATGTCTCTTGCAATTGACATACTTTTGGATATGGCCCCTTACTATTGCCATCTGTTTGTTCATCCCGAGATTATGAGCGTGTCCAACCAGCAACTATCACATCAGACTATTCGCTGGACGCGATTTATTTTCTATTCTAATCAACATTTGCAAATCGTATCTAGTGCGCGGTTCACAGCTAGAAGGTCATTGCAGGCTTACAGATTCGACCTACGCACTTATTATTATTTTATATACATGATATATACACATGGAAAAAAGTATCGCAACACTTTTTTGTTGTTGAAAAGGGCAAATTTGGCCTCGAATTTAGCCACCATGGTGTGATATTAAGGATCATTTGTTTGCGTAAGCTGTCCAACAAAATGCTATGCAATAAAAGGGCCACATTTTAGTTTGTGACGTAATCGATGTGATGTTTTTCAAGGCTGTATTGAATGTAATGCTAAATAGAATGCTTAGTCTGGCGTCGTTTACTCTGTATAGATCCAGACATATCAAGATCACTGATAATAAAAACGTTTATGCATTTAAATGGTTTCTATACGAATTAAGATGGAGAATCAGTATCTTTAAACATAGTGAAAATATGTGGCATAAGATTGGAAAAAGCCTACATAGCACAGAGTAAATAGTAGGTACTGATATTCTTCTTGTAAAATACATGTTCATGACAGCCCATATTATATATTGCTTTGTTTGTCAACTCACCTATTTCAATCACGCTATTTATAACTTAAGTATTGCGCAAGAAGAGTTGCCAGTTTTCAATCCGGGACATTTAGAGGACTGCTACCTTGACATGCTTGAGCACTCTGCAAGACTATTGCTTCTTTTTTGTATACAAATAAGAATGTAGTTATGTTATGTTACACATGTTACATGCAACAACAAAAACAACACCCAACATTTAAACAAGGAAATAAAAAACTAGACATTCATGTGATCAAAGGGGTGAATTATAGCATCTTTACATGAGAAATGGATTTTAACATTGTCAGGAAGCCTGTTCCAATCATTGATTGCATTGTAATACACTTTCCAATGATAACATTTGAAGCAATCACTTGTTCTAGTACTTAGAGCCACTTGTATACAATATGTAAAGAGGTCTCAATCTCATTGTACCAAAATCATCCCTATGTTTGATGTTGGGATAAAAAGAGCAACTATGCTGTTTACTACTTGTGACATTCTCACATTATATATTGAAATGCTGTATTTACAACTCTATTGACGGAGTTGATTTAGAATAAAATATTGGTTGGGCATATTCAGGCAAGCATATTTTATGACGTGCCTTTGGAAGTACTCGCATGGTGGAGAAGAGAGACCAAACACACAAGAACGCAGGAACAAGAACAATTACAACGGATCAAGCTATTAAGTTTATCATATTAATGAACATTATTATTTATTTACTAAACGTTCAACTTACTCATATTATAGCAAACATCATCCAGCATCTTGAATATTTATATCATTTAACTTAGATGAATCGCACCAATCTGAGCTTCTGTGTATACTCAGAAGCATCACATATTTGTGTAATTTAAAACATGGCCTAAATTATTGATGAACCTCCTGGTGTGGCGAGTTGGCTGGAACTGTCGTCCACGTATTCGAAATTAGGATTTGAAGACGGCGGGGCTAAGTGTTGCCAGTTCAACTAATCGCGATCTAACTATAGAAATATCTGGGATGTTAAATTATTAAGGTAAATTAGCGTCACAACACATCTAAGGACTGAAACATCGTAGTAATCGCTTTTCAACCAAGGTATAACAGTAAACGATGAATGTATCATCACTTCATTGTTACGCAACATTATATACCATGAAACATTATACGATTAGTAGATTGTTGAACCTTTTTGAGGGATTTAGGTACAAACTTATACACTATTTGTTATCTGACGGTACACTCCTTTGGTAGTTCGTCCTCCAACTTCGGCTGGATTCAAAGTAACTGTCTTAACATCATCATGAACTTTGAGTTTATAGTTGCCACGGTTCAATCTGGTATCAAGTAAGTGTTGTAAACTTTGTAGACACGGTTCACAGAGTAACATGATGCCACACAGTAATGAGAAGGATCCTGCAAGTGAAAATGTCGCCCAATAGTTGCCAGTTGTATCATATAAATAACCTGGAATGCAAGGAATGAATGAACAATTTTCACTGATCGTAGCTCATTTGTTAAGGGTGTGTGCAGCGGAAGTTTTGAATCAAAAACATCAATCACGAAACACAAAACTTAAACAAATTGTCTGGAGGATCATTCAGAAATTAGGTACAGGGTAATAATCTTCCTAACGGCGGCAAAGGGATATTAAATAAATTGGGTTTGAGATTAATGCTTTCAAAGATAACAAAGAACTCAGATTTCTGTGAGCAACAGTGAATTACATGATGACGAGGTAGCAATGGCCCCCAGCATTAGGGTACTCTCTCAAACCTTCCTTGTAGAGGCGGCAAATGGGATATAAAATAAATTGGGTTTAAGATTAGCTGTTTTCAAAGATAACACAGAACTCAAATTTCAGTGAGCAACAGTGAATCACATGATGACCACTAGGTGTATTTTGAGTCCATGAACACACTGAGTCAGTTCATGCACTCGTATCTCCTAAGTGCTTACTTATTCCAGTGGGTGAACACCCTATACACTTTATTGGGTTTCTGAGCTTGAAATCAATTCAAGGTCGCTACCCGCTAGTATATTATGTTTATTTGTGACGTCATCGTAAAAGTCGAGTGAAAATATGGCGCCCAGCCTACTGACTTTGCACATGACAACATTGTACAGCACTAATTTGCTTAAAACAGGTCGAAGGTGCCTTTTGTACTCTGTGCTATGGCCAAAAATCTTGGTATTGTATTGATGCAGGAAAGTGTGTGAACGTGCACTATGATGCAAATAATAGCAGAGCTCGCAGCAATCGGTCTGTGAAGCTCTGTGCTTGGACAACTATCTTTAGGTAGTCTAATGTGAACAAAATAGTTCTGTGTGTGCACCTAATGAGCGGCTCCTTACCTGATACATACACGCCCGCACATCCCCCAATAGCCCTCATTGTCAGGAACCAAGCAAATGTCACGGACGTATCATCTATACCGACGTACTCTTTCGCAACTAATAGATTTATACAATTAAACACACCGGAACTTAAGCCAAACGCCGCAGCAAGGGTGGCGAGAAGTGGAAAACTGGTGGGAATAGAAAAGAACATGGTGATCACTCCACTAATCGCGTACGATGCACCACATAATCTAGAGGCTGGAATACCTCGGTGATTAACTACTCTTCCGGCAGCAAGTCTCGCGAAGAGGCTGGATAATCCTATTAAGGAGATAAGATAGGATGTATTACGCTTGGAGACGCCCCCATCGACTGCTTTTGGAACTAGGTAAATAAGCACCGGCGTGTAGCTTAATCCAGTAATCAAACCACAGACGCAAAACGCTATAAATCGAATATTAGTGTAGAACAACGATAGGCCAAATGACCTCTTGGTTTCTGAAAACAGTCTTGAGATTTTCGAGGAAAATGTAAGTTCTCCGTTACTGTTTTTGGACGGTCTTTGCGTATTCCTTCTTTCTTTCACCCGTTCCCGCATTTGTCTTTCTAAAGTAGTTGGGCGTAAAATTGCCGCACAGACGCATATATTGGCGTATATACCTGATGCGATCATCAGACATCCGCGCCAACCGTATGTTTCATTTAGATATTGAAATAGTGGTGGCATTACGAATAACCCCACAGCAGCTCCAGTGTTAGCGAGGCTCACGGCGATGCCAATATTGTCCTCAAACGTGAAAACGAGAACCGATTGAACTGAGATCAAAGCGAGTCCCATACCAAAACCTGTATACAAATAATGATTTTTAAAAATAACGTTACTATTCATTCTAAAACATACAGCTTGTTAAAAAGAAACAAATATGTGTCCCAAAATGGGAGAGTTGATAAGTTTTGAAATAAAGCAATTCAAATCTTGTTTACAAAATAAGAATCAGAAAGTATTTACCAGATGTTAACCTGCGTTGAACAATATACTTCATTACACAGTGACGTATGGTAAAAGTTGGTCGATTGTTTTGATGAAATATTATATTAGTCCAAAAGCCAAAAATTGATTAGTTATTTGGTAATCAAAAATTGTTTCGGTGTACAAAAAAAGCTAATAAAAACGTGACGTATAATACACTATACGTTACTACGTTATGCTAATTACTTGAGAGTAAGCAATGGCACTTACTTGAGAGGGCAAATGTTATGAGTAGATGTGGTAATGTCTCGACTAGAGTAGATGCTGCTACCATAGAGCAAGTAGCGATAATACCACCTGCTATTGTGATACATCGAAAGCTTAATCGTTGAGACAGCGCTGACGCAATAAGTCCTGTATATGAAATAAATTATACAATGTGCAATGTAAGTGCTGCAGATGTGAAATGTGCGCCTAGCCAGCTGCCACCTAGATGAAGCGAAATGAATGTGACGATTTCCTACTGGCAGGGTAATAATAATGGCAATACAATAATGCCTATTACATCTGGAGTATCCTGTAGTGTTGATAAGTATACAAATGTGTTCTGATAAGGGAGCTCATAAGGGAAATGGGGTGATCTATTGCTCCGAAGTGATTTCGAGACCGTAAGCCAATACTATACGAAAAGAGTAGGCTTGCGGTCTCCAGATACCCGAGGAAAAATAGTTCAACAATAGATTACGAATAAAGAGCCGTCGATATTTGTTTTATACAACGCATGGACATATTTTAGTGTGCGATTTTGATAACATTTCCCTTGAAAAAGATCATGATAGGCTAGTGATTCTCGACAAAAATATGCTTACTCATTAAGCGTTATGTTAGTTCCATTGAGCCATGTATTTTCGACGCGAAATGACACACAAAACAACATGCAATAAGTGCTGATAATGAAGTACTCGTTGATAAAAAACAGGCATTTCAACTTTGACCCCGCTTTGTCTAGTTCCCCAGTCGTCTAAGCAATGTAAACAAACCCGTTTAGACATACTACTAGTACTACACAGCGCCGGTAGACCGGCTCATCGGGTTTATGGTACACACGCGCCGGTAAACCGGCGCGTCGGGTTTAAAGTGAAGAGAGCCAGAAAGAGGGGAAGAGAGGGCCCAGCAGCTTATAAGGATCGGAATGTAATTGCGAGGTTTAACAAAAGATTCAAAACTTTCCATGTTTGAACATGATGCGATATATTAAGACATTGGTAACAATGTTTACCTTATGCCGTTTAAGGCATGTCATGATGTTAGGACAAGAATTTTCCAATACAAGATTAATTTGAATTGCTTAATGACTAATAGTAGATTATTTAAGATGAATACTGTGGATAATGTGAATTGTAATTGATGCAGTAACTTCCCCGAGACTTTAAAGCATATTTGTTTGGGGATTGTGTTCATGCCGTTAACATCTGGGACGAATTTAATATATGGTTTGATATCAACATGAATTTTAATATTGTTCTTGATTACAAGAAAATACTGGTTGGCATTGGCACAGGAGGAGACTGTAGTACATTAATTAACTAATGCCTAATACTTATCAAAAAGGTTATGATAGCAGATTTCAAATCGAATACCTTCATTTCTTGCATTTAAATATTTAATTAAATTCCATCATAAACTTGCAAAACATATCTCTGGCAGCAACAACACAATGTATAAATTCATTGACAAATGGACAAAATTAGAAACGTTTCTGAAGAGTAATAATTGTATAACTTTATACTTATTGATGTGCCTATTCATGTAACCCAGGTGTGTATACTGTATGTTGTTATTTTTCTATTACCGTATTGTAACTTTATTGTGATTTGTATATATTACCATATGTTTTTTGAGCGAAAACAAAATGTATATAAAAGAGAAGAAAAAAACAATGTTTGATTTTAGGCCCCCAAAAAGTTTGTCGCAGAAGAAACCTGAAAAAAGGCTATGCAAAATGCGACTTTTTTTATCAGTACAAAATGCTACACTGAAAACCTAAATTGGTCAGCTGACTAACTTAAAGCTAGCCCAGATGGTGCTCATTTTGAATAGCTTTAGCCTAGTCCAGACTAGCTTTACGTTAGTCGCTCGACTAGCTTGATGTTAGTCCGCCATAAGCTGGACTAGTTTAGGCTAGTCGCTCGACTAGCTTTAAGTTAGTCCAGATGGTGTTCATTTAGATTAACGTAAGGTTAGTCCGGCTTTGCTCGACTAACGTACGGTTAGTCCAGCTCGAACCATACAGTAGATCCCGCCTGACTCAAATTGTTCACGTTGCGTAGCAGTACTTGGTTTCGCCACGGCTGTTTGCTGTTCAATTGCACTCGTATTGACCATGTCGTTTGCGGGGCTGCTGGCTACAGTGTTAGCTGTAGTAGACTGGTCAGCCATGGCTGACCCGTTAGCGTTCGAGATGCCCGCGCTACCGTCGTTCTTTACAGTAAGTTTTTTCCTACTCCGAGTGGTCATTCCAAAAAAAATGAAGCATAAAATAGTCTACAGATGTTGGCAAACACTATGATGTACACAATATGGCCACACAATAAAATACCTACGGCAAATTACGTCTGGATTGGCTAGCAAAACCGGATTGGCGATGACGTACGTCTTATCTGCATGCCGCCATTGATATTTTATCTTAGTGCCTTGTCTAACCTAAAGCTAGTCCAGCCAGCTTGACTAACCTAAAGCTAGTTAAGCCAGCTTGTCTAATAAGCTAGTCCAGCCACAGACTAGTCCAGCAGAACAAATCAAGCTAGTCAGGCTGAGCCGGACTAACCTTAAGCTAATCAAGTCGGCCATAACCTATCCAGCAGGCTTGACTAACCTGCTTGAATAGTTTAAGCTAGTCCAGCAGGCTTGACTAACCTGCTCGACTAGTTTAAAGTAAGTCCAGCCTGTGTCTGACTAGTTTAAGTTTTCAGTGTATGCTATAAAAATGTATTTTTTTTTCTTCTTCTAAAGCATGAGACATATGGCTCTGTAAAGCAAGAAAATGAAGCTGATATGGTACTTTACAATGTGAAATTAAGATTTGAAGAAGCATAGTCTAATAAATCACTGGAATCAGTTTGTTTTCTTGTATTTAAGTAGTTTTAATATTTGAAGAAAAAAAATTCCATAGAGTCACAACTTGGCTCACATCATCATTTTCAAAAGTTTAAGAAAAAAAGAAAAGAAAAAAGTTTTTGCTGTCAAATGTGAATTTTAAATGCTACGCACACGGTCTTCTGAAACAAACTTTTTTTTATTTGGCCTTATCAATCATGCGCCACAGTCCTTGTAAACAATTGAATCGTTCAATCTTGAATGCTGAAAATATTTGTGAGAAATGTTTGTATCGTCTCAGCTCCCTATAGTAGGTTGAATTGGTTAAAGGAGGTGTCCAGCAAGGACAACATTGTACAATATTGTAAGAAAAATAATTATCGAGCCCAAATTGCGGTATTATATAGAACAAAACATCATACTTATGACAAAGGCGAAAAACCTAGCATCTCTCAACATGCAATTTTTCAAAATTCGCGGAGATCGAAACTCCCGGTGTCGATGAAGTCACATTTATACAATGCACTTGTGCAAATTTGAGCACCAAGATTTATATCAAAAATGTATATTTAAAAAAAAAAAATATCTCCTAGAGAAGTGTCTTTTGATGATTTTGGTGCAATTTCGGCATTTTTTACTAACACCATATGATGATGTTGTTATGTCGTCCGAAAATACTTGAGCCCAAAAAGTGATTTTCTTTTGTCAAAATTCTAAAAGACAACATTTTTTAATGAAATGTGATACCAAAAATGGATTTTCTGACTCCTTTCCTTTCCATAAACATGATAAAGGTACACTTTTATAAAAATCACATTAATAGTTAAAAAGTTAGAGCGCTTGATATATTGCATATATTATTTTGGGTATGCACCCTATCCTGATTTAAACGGCATTTTTAAATTCCCATACTTGAACGATTTCATCGGTTGAATAGTCATGTATGTAAAACCGATTAATTATGGCAAGTTCTCTGTGTAGCGAATAGTGAGAAAGCCAAGGACAATGCAATCAATTCATGATTACAATTGTTACATAATAGTTGACACGTTTGTTGAAACAGAAACTTATAAAATATAAAAAAATCTATAAAATGAGAGCAAAATCATGTTTGTACCATACAGGGATGAGGAGTTATTGTAAATTGAACGAAGAATTTGGAACATTTGCTATATATTCCCATATATAATGTACACGGCGCCACCGCCACCGCCACCGCCCCACCACCCCTGACTTTCGAAATATAGCTCTACCACATTTAGTTGTTGAGTTAACAGAGAGAGATGGATGATTCGTCACCAAGAATACGCCTCTACA
This sequence comes from Ophiura sarsii, assembly GCA_035610835.1. Lineage (NCBI taxonomy): Eukaryota > Metazoa > Echinodermata > Ophiuroidea > Amphilepidida > Ophiuridae > Ophiura > Ophiura sarsii. The sequence goes on along the minus strand of CM069449.1, from coordinate 67,730,185 downwards.
CTTTTTGGGTGGTGAGTTCCAAACACAGGGCCTTAGAGCAATTGTTTAAAAGGTAGGCGAAGGTTTGTTGATAGACTTGTGACCGTGTCTTGACTCTTGAGGTAGACTTGTTCACCCTGTTCACATTAAAGTTTGTATGTGCATACATTATACAGACCCAACTTATTTGCAGTTTCACTTTGACTTGACTGAGTTCAGTTCATCACCACAAACCACTGGGGAACTCTACGCTGGAAGTCGTCTCTTTTTCAATCATATTGCGCATCAAAGAACGTTATATAATTATGTGATCGAAAACTTTAAGGGTTATTTCATAGCGCGACCCCGTGGCGCAGCACTAAATCGTTGTTTGGGACTCCTAAAGCAAGTGACTTGATTCCCGGCGCTAATGGCAGACCAGCTTTTGTTTTTAAAGCTGACTTTGACATTGACAGCCAGTAGGCCTATAAATGTGTTCATCTTTTATATCCCATGAATGCAAATTTGTAATAACCACTTGTTTGTGCTTGGCCTGAGAATATGGGGAGGTCGTCAAACTGAATCTGATAACCCCGCTGATAACACCACCACTAGCTTAGGCTCAAACCATGGCTGATGTCCAGTATACAATATAGTATACGTTTTATTGTCATCACAAACAAAAATATTTGATATTCGATTATTGTGCGCTCAGAATGTTTAATACACAACACATTATGAATATATCACGAAAAATATAGGCGAATGACAAAACAACAACACTTTTTGAGGGTTTAGACAAAAGGTATAGTCATAGATAATCAAAACGATCAATGGTATAGTTTAAGGATGAATAATATACAGGCCTTCACCTTTTAACACATTTACCATGTTTACGGTTGAGTAAATCTATACAAATTTCAGGGCAAACCATTAACCATGTTTACGTGTGTATATTGATGGCATTTGATATGTACACTTGTGTAAGTGTTTATTTTCGCGATTTTATAGATTTTGGAAAATGTGCAAGGCTTTAATTTCGCATTAAAGGGAGACAAAGTAGTGTTGAAGATTTTTTTGTTTGTAAAATGAATTTACTCCGAATTTAAGATGAACATTAAAAATTACCATTATTGTTGTTTCTACTCACTAAAACACAGTAAATCTTGATTAAAACAATACCATCAATATTATTTTATTGAACCTTTTCTTAAAAACGCCCTCTATGTAAATATGGTTAGCGTTATTTATCACGCGTGCTGCAGGGGACACTGTTTGACGTAAAATGCTGATCGCGGCTCGCTCGATCAGCATTTTTGAATCGACGTTTTGTTGTACAAAGAGGGCTGATTTTTCTCAATCCTTATCATGCTTATAGATGTAAGTTTATACATGTAATACAATTGTAATAAAAATTCCATTAAAATGGAAAGTTGGCGGTCAAAAGGAAATTGCGATATAAGGCAAATAGAAAGAGCAAAAATAGCAACATTTGTAAATACGGCTTTTAGTTGCTAAAATTATGTGGCAGAAGCAAGCGCATAGATGATAATTGTGCATGGCATTACTAGAAAGCAATATAAATTACAGCCATAGTTTAGTGATAAACACGGTTTTAACATTCAATTTAAGTTTTAAATATATGTCATATGTATTCAATTTATTTGATCAATACATAAATAAATGTAGAAATAAATAAATGAGTATTTTTTTAAAAATACTTTTAAATAAATAGTTGAATCATTTTGTTAATAAATAATAATATAAATCGAAAATTACATTTTTAATCGAAAATAAATGAATCAATAAACTAATGAATCAATACATAAATACACGCATATTAAATATTAAAATATTAAAAATTACTTATAAAATAAAGAAATTAAAACAAATAAACATGAGAAAACATTAATAAATAAAAAATGATTAAATAAATAAATGAATAATAAATAAATGATAAATAAATGAATAATTATGTAGATGAATAATTATGTGAATAATATAAAAAGTAAATAAGTTAATATAGAAATATACAAATGAATAAATGTTACATTCAATTTAAGTTTTAAATATGTCATATATATTCAATTAATTTGATTAGAATTATATTCAATTTAATATGGCCAATATTCGTTAGTAAAACTATGGTTGAAGTAGAATTCCATTGAAATGGAATGGGGGCGATCCAAGAGAAAGAATCATGTTTTGTAACCATTTTCTGAAGCATCTGTTCATTCTGTTGCATACCAAAATACCAGGGATATGGTGTATGTATCTTTCAAACAACAAAAAAAACACCCCAAATCAAAACACAACAGTCTAAAAATAGTACAGGAAACCAATAAAGTTGATGTTTGTTTATTCTAAAGCAAGCACTATTTTTTCGCGGCATTTAATGTTCGTGATGCAGAAGAACCCACATTTTTCATCATGAAATGTTTACAAATGTACACCTTTCTAATAATGTCTAATAAGAATACTAAAAGCTTGTGAGCATGAAAATTTCACCAATCCTAGCCAGTCGCGAAATTTTTCATACACATAGATATTTCATGCAAACCTTGACCATGTTTAATGACACAGTTGACACTCTGAGCTTTTCAGTAGTATCTGAGACCACAATTGTAATGTGTATCTCTCTGATTGAATCATCAAGGCTAAACAAACGATAGTTAAGAGGATGAATAATAAACCAATAGGCCTTCACCTTTTAATACATTTAACATGTTTAGGTTGAGTAAATTTATACACATTTAAGGGCAAACCATTTACGTGTGTATATCATTGATGGCACTGGGTGTGTTCACTTGTGTAAGTGGTCATTTTCGAGATTTTATAGATTTTGGAAAATGTGCAACACTTTCACTTCGTATTAAGAACGTTACTTACGTAACTCTGTTGTAAAATTATATTTTCGCGTGATTGTATTTTCGCGTTTACTCGTGAAATTCGCGAAAATAAATCCAACGAAGCGATTTATATAACTCCCTAGATATTGAATCCCTTAGCAATTATGCACACTATAACAATTCCATATGGCGATTATTTCGTTACATCGTTACCTAATTGAAATACACGTATACCCAAATTATTACACGTCGCCGGAGTATTTTCAAAGCTTACCGCTTGTCCCTAATATCGTCACAAAAACCGATCCAACCTGGCTAATGTCCGATGAGCTACTGCTTACAAAATACTCTCGCCATTCAATGAAAAATAATCCCAACGCTGTCCAGAACCCTCCTACTAAAATACGCACGACGAAACTGGCGCACACCACTAACCAGCTGTAACTCCATGAAGTGCGGCTGCCGCAGCGGTTCTTGCCATCTGTGGAATTGTTGTCGGTATGTAGCTCCTGTTGTGGTGTAGTGGCGGCGGTGGCTTTAAAAGTATTGGTGGATATTGCACACATGGTTGAACTGATGATTGTATGATGGAACAGTCAAATCCTTGGTTATTACACCACCGTATTGCACAGACAAATCCTTACGAATATTGTGCAAGCGTGTTGTTTGCAGTTTATAGCAGCAGTGCCAGCTAGCTTAGTCTCAGACTTCACTATTTCCAATGATGATATTACATACCAAATTGCACAGTCAAATCCTTACAAATACAGTGCAAGCATATTTTTGGTAATTGTGTTAAAGCATTTCCAACTTACGAGACAAAATGGTTTGATAGCTCTGGATTGCCCTGTTGCAGTACTTATGTCAATAGATGATATTGATAAACTTTAGCAGCCTCTGATATCTCCGACAAAGTGCTTGTGTATACAGTCTTGTATAACTGTTCAAAATAGAATCTAAGCAGCCTTGGCCTATTTCAGCTATCGTCACGCTTAATGACTTCGTTTTGTATAATTTATACCTAGCGTTTTCGGTCAAGCGGAAACATTGATGACATTGACAATATGCATAAACAAAACGTCAGAAAATACGAACCTGTTTCAATAAGGTAAATGCTTAAGGGGGCTGTGCACCTTCAGGTACAACCTCCGTAAAAATGCCGTAACTTCTTCATTATTCATTTAATCTATATAAAAGTATACATTTTTTTGCAGGAAAGGGTTCAATGAATCTAACCATGATCATGAAATTGACCATTTTGGAAAAAATTATAAAAAGGCGCACAGCAGCCCCCTTAATAATAATAATAATAATAAAACCATACTTATTGAGCGCATAACACAATTAAGTCCCTATGCGCTTAAGTGATGTTCATGAAAAATTGGAAACAACGCGCTCTGATTTTTATGTGTGATTTAGGACAGGATTGTAGGTAGATAATCATTGTGAGCATTGAACTAACTGTCACCTCCTCTAAAACTAATAGCTGTCCAGGTATCGATAATGTAAATTAAAACAGATGTTGAATTCAGAATGTACTGTACTTTGAGTAATATACAATTTCATGTTAACAGGGTCCGGAAATTTCAACAAGTTCGACAGACGTTCGAAATGGGTAGGCCTACCCCCGTTTATCGTGAAATTGGTCGATTCTGAACCGCTTAACGCATTATGCTCGAAACGCGGTCAATCTCGAAAAAACCCGTTCACGTATTAAACGTTTTTTATCAACATCCTGGGATGTTGACATTTGAATTCAGATTCAGGCCTTGTGGTAGAGTCTATGAATTGCTTTCATGTATCTTGAATCAGTATTTGTACACAGATGTCTTTAAAATGTATATTAGATCTGGATATGAAAATATGAACACATATGTTGTTACAATTGTGGAGATATGGTTTAAATAATATAAAACAAATGATAGAGTTTTGCAAAATCTGCGACATTCGTCGTGTTTACTATATTATGTTTGGTATATAAATGTAACGGTCAGATCAATTATAGACCCCCATATAAATTGCTAAAATGTCGCCCCCTATACTTTTTATTAACTTGTGTGGTCATACTTATTGACTATAGAGATAATGTATGGGTGAGTCATCATGATCCCTGTTTCCAACCCTGGGCCACAAAGGTAAATAAACACTTTGTGATTATGCCTACAGCTATTAGAATAAGATGCACACGGATGTCTTATGAGCAAAACGATGGTATAATGTGAGACCTCCATGACCAGTAAAGTAGACCAGTTTCTCACATTAAATTGAGTAAAAGTAATGATTTACAGTTAAAAGTGTATCATCATTAGGCCTACAGGTCTTATGTAGGGATTAGAACAACATTTGTAAATAACATATTACATGATAACTAATTAAGAGTAATAATGTAGATTAGTGAAAATAAGGGATAACAAAATTTAGTTCTCTAAAGGTCTAAAAGTAGGTAGCACAGGGTTTCCAGATTTAGCACCCAAAATGAATAGCTAGCTAGTGACCTCCATGGCAGGTAGTTTGGGCTCGAAAGTTCAGTCATGTGTAACATGCTATGGAAGACAGATAAGTGACCCTCAGTAGTTTCTATTGAAAGTTGATGTATAAATTATGCTTTTCTATTGTGATGAATAACTTGTGGATAAGTCCTTTGGAAATGGTGTTAAAATCTCATGTTTGCTGGGAGGATTTGCATATAAGGACTACCCTGTAGATGGAAATGTGGAATATTTTTATAGAGAGTTATGTATTAAAGGGGCACTAAGAGATGTGTTGGAGGCTGCGCCCTCAATTATGATAAAAACTGGGATTAGTCAATATTTTTATAATTGTATTACATGCATGAACTTACACCTATAAGGATTAAGAAGAATAGCCCTCTTTGTACAAGAAAACGTCGATTAAAAATGCTCGCAACGAGCATTTTACGTCCGACAGTATCCCCCTGCAGTACGCTTGATAACGCGAACCATATTTGCATATATACATGATATAGGTCGTTTTTAAATAAATAGCGATGATATCGTTTTAATCAAGTTTTGCTGTGTTTAAACAACCATAATGACAATTTTTAATGTTCATCTTGAATTCTGAAGTAAATTTTTAAACATTTAACATTTTCAACACCACTTTATGTCCCTATAAATGTAACTACCGGGGTCCAAGGGTGATTATTATGGGATAACAACGTGGTGGAAAGTCGCGATTACTATGGGATGGTTGGATATATCTTGGAAGCTGCTCGGAAGCTGCTATATTTTCCGAAGCTGGCGATGTTTATAAAATGTAACATAACTTATATTTTCATTCCTTGTTCAAAAATTGTTACTTATTATTTGAAGTTTCGATGTTCCTGTTTTAATTTTTTTAAATATGTGCTTACTCTTATTTACCTGTAGGGCCTATCCTCTCTCCATTTTTTCTCCAACTTTTACCAGTTTTTATCCCCCCCCCCCAAACTTGTTTATTTAATATTCATAACCTTAAAACATTCTTAGTTTTTTTAGTCGGGTTAATTTTCAACCCGACCTCATCAAATGTTGAGATACACAGGTGGGGCCTCATGGGATAGAATAAATGAGTCAGACGATGGAGGGTTTCAGAGAGAAAAGTGGGCCCACCATTAAAACAAAGAGTTTTTGTTAAAATACATCATACACTGTCTAAATCTTCTTTTTCATATTTCCTTTGTGTCGTCTGTTAATTTCATTTTAGGATGTTGACCAGTTTTTTGTAAATACCTTGTTATATTATCTAGGCATATTCCGTTATCACAACCTTCAAGTTCGGCTGTAGTTTGTTTAGTTAATGGGACACGTTCATGCAACATTCATAACATTGGAACAATTATATTTAGCACTTTGATACAATAAACAACGTTGAAACATAACGTTTGCATGAACGTTTCAGCACCTTGTAAATGTTGCTGGAACGTGTTACAGCTAAACATTGTGATATTGTTTTAAAAATTTCCGGGGTACATTTACAAAATATCGTTTTGATGACGCCATCATAACATTTTCGAAACCTACTTCTATGAGTCTTTCTCTATTACAACGTTGCTATGACGTAACATTGATAACACATGGGAGGCTCCTGATAAGAGAAATGTAATGGCAAACATTAGTTTTCCACGCATACACTATCCAGCGTCTAATAGGGGCATCTCGACATAGAGAGCGAAGGTTCTTTTCACAATGGATTTGTCTTCTAGAAAAGTCATTTAACAAATTTAGCAGGGTGTCCTCGCAAAAGTGTAGGCGGAATCGTTGTGCTCAGACGAACAATTTCGTATGGTTTTTAGCTTAATTGAAGCAATTTGAATTTTTGATCCCCTAAATGGCGGCCATTTTTTATTTTTGGCCATCACTGATTTTAAAATGTATAATTTGTTCCACTTCCGACGTTTGGTTACCGAGTTATCGAGTAAAACTTTAAAAAAGTCGTTGACCTTTGCGTATGGCATGGGGTCAACATTTCAAATTGCACCGATTTTGACAAACAATATCTCAAATTGTTCGTCTGATCACAAGGATTCCAGAAATGGTAGTTTTATTATCTAGAGTATCTATTGTATCAGGCAAAATTAGCAATGGGAAAGTGTGCATCACGGACGCGGCCATTTCGAATGGTCAGGTATTACTATTGTGAATTTTTCATGGTTATAAGAAGTTATGTTTTTGGTGAGATACAGTATTGTCCCATAAATAAAAGGATAAATGTTATAAAGGTATAGGGATCAACTGTCATTCTTAAAACTTAAACAATTCTTTAAATTTAGTGGCAATTTCCTTTTGATTGGCGAGATGAAGAGTCTCAAATTTGCGATCAACCCGCCGATCTTTTTTCCGTCATATTTGTCCGGTATTTGAGTCTGAAACGTCTTTTTGTTGTTGATGGATGCAGGTCTTGATTAATTGCTTTGAAAGAGTATTTGTCTATCTAAACGGAAACGCAAGAGATGAGAAGCAATTGTTATATATTGAGACACAACAATCTTCAGCCAGTTGCCCCACAAACAACTGATTTTGATGTAAAGTCAGTGCCAACATTATGTCAACTCCTTTTTTTGAAGTTTCGAAGCTTTTCGAATTTGCATTCAAAGTTGCATGCCGAAATAAGATGAATTCGTTCATTTAGTCATCCTTCATCCTAAACAGGTCAAAAGAAATAAGCCCCCCCCCCTGGGAAATGTTAATTTTTCTGGAAAACATTAAGGCTCCTTAACCTGTTACAAAATGTAAAATGTAGACTGAAATGTTACACATTTAAAATGTGCAAACAAGTTTCACCTAACAGTTAACCTTCACCTTAAAATGCTGTCATTTATTAAATTTGATGACCAATTAAAAATGACACTTTCTTGCATAGGGATTGGACAAATTGATGAAATTAATGGACTTGAAGTGTACTCCAAGGGATTATATACACTTTCAATTGATGTTATTCATTCAACCATAAACAGTTCCTTCACATTTGTATCCAAACAGGTGACAACCATGTGTTTCAATTTTTCATGGGTTTAAAATTTCATCAATTTGTCCAATCCCTATGCAAGAAAGTGTCGTTTTTTATTGGTCATCAAATTTAATAAATGGCATCACTTCAAGTGAAGGTTAACTGTTAGGTGAAACTTGTTTGCACATTAAATGTGTAACATTTCAGTCTACATTTTACATTTTGTAACAGGTTAAGGAGCCTTACTGTTTTCCAGAAAAATTAACATTTCCCAGGGGGGGGGGGGGGAGGACTTATTTCTTTTGACCTGTTTATTAACCCTAACACTCGCCCAGTTTATGTAGCCCGGGGCAATTATTTCACCCCAAAACACCTCAGCGCCAGGGGGACGGAACCGACAGGCTGGGAAATGGGATTTCATGGGGTACGGGGCTGTAAGGGTTAATCAAGGTAAAATTAGAGAAAAAAAGTGAAAATTAAAATAAATAAAAAAATCGTTCCTTAACTTCCGGTGGATTTTCCAACGAATTGTTTGTCAAGCAAAAAAAGCACACACAACAAGAGGTGCCACGCCCCGGGGTTTGAACCCACGACCTCTCGGTTGACAGTCGAACGCTCTACCAACTGAGCCACGGGGGAAGCTATGTAGCCCGGGGCATTAATTCACCCAAAACCCTCAGCGCCAGGTGGAACCGACAGGCTGGGAAATGGGATTTCATGGGGTACGGGGCTGTAAGGGTTAAGCAGTATGTGAAAAACATTCCTGAATGTGCCATTGAGTAGGCGTGCACCGAGGCACTGTAATGTATCTTTGGCTGACGTTGCAGGTTAATGCTTACATCGATAGAGGGTGGGCTGTGGCTTCCATCTATGTACCGCGCATTTGTGTTTTTCGCACATGATCCTAGTCAAATTCACTTTATTCCGTTTTAATACGGGATAAAGCAAAATTCACTGAATAAAACGATTTTTTGAACAAATCAACTGATTTTACTAGGATCGTGTACGAACAAAATAATTACGTACTACGCGGCGTCAGGTGAACATAACCGCATTGACCGAATTTAACCGCATTATCACTTACATATTCGGCCGAAGAATAGTAACTGAGGCGTTACCCAAAATTGGGAGAGCACAAAACCGGGGTAAGCTACTAGGCTAGTAACTTGCGAGTAATTTACGCTAAATCTTATACCTGACGGGACCCAAGAGTTAGTTTAAGCATAACGGTTTATGCTGTAACTAAATGATAATTTTCTGATTTGCCCGATGGACGATTACATAGATATGATGATAAATGGAAGATTTCTATCATACATTTCATTATCAATTTATGCATTATTTACTCAATGATACGACCAGATTTATGACCAGTTTATTATAAAATATTTTAAATCTATCCACAATGATGCATACAAAATTTTACAAATAATTTCAAACAATCAGTCAACTAACCAATCAATCAAATTAATTAATTAATTGATTAATTGATTAATTAACATGAAATCAAATACTATTGAAATAAACGAATACATAACTAAATAAATGAATAAACACATATGCTTAGCTATATAAATGAAAGAATGAATAATTAAATATTATAAATAAATTAATAAGTACATTAAAAGTATAAAAAGAAGAATAAAAAAAAATAAAAATAATAATAATAATACATACACATTTAATAAATCAATTGATTAATAATAAATAAATACTAAAAGTATGTCAATACCTGGGCCAAAATTTGATTATTCAATTAAGTCACCATCATGTTTAAAAACCCCACATAAGGGAATTTCGGGAATCGAACCCGTTTTTCCATTACATACAGGGTGTATCCAAAAAAATGGACTATGTTTCATGGCGATTTTTTACTTTTCAAAACCACTGGACCATGACCAATTTACCGTCAGAGCAAAGCCCAATTTATAATGATAATATTCTGAAAATCTGAGATGAATCCAATGAAAAAAGACCACTAGCATAATTTGCGTAAACCATGTCATTTACTAGTCTGTTTAATGGGATTTACACATACAAACCAGAAAATGTAATGGTTTACATTTCAATACTTTGCATTCATAAATGTTGTAAATCATCTATCAATAACAATAGCAAAGATTAGTTTGATATTCCTCTTAATTCTGGCACAATTAATAGCTATTAACATTAATAGCTACACAATCCACAAAGTTGATGCATAAATATTTCTATGCAATGTTCAATGTCGCTCAGTGTTTTCATGAGAAAGTCTCAGCATGTAGGAGAGTTGTGGTAGGAAAGCACCAATCATGTCAAAAGCGTGCTTCTAAATACCAATCATTGGCAGAAAAGGACATTTAGAATTAGAAATTGGACCTAGCTAAGTCAACTTCAATTTCTGCCATAAGCATGATAAGAATAAGAATGATTTAAAATGATAAGAATAAGAATAATTTCCCTTTTAGCCTATTTAAAATATAATCTTCCACTGTGATGTTACTCTACCTTTACTGTGTGAACTACCATTAACAGGCTCTCGTGTCAAAATGGACCAAGAAAAGTCCGGTTTTCTTTGATATTCCCAGTGAATGTCAGAAATTAAAGTTTATTTGAACATTAAAGAAAAGACAAGAACATTTGAGAGGAGCTAGAAAGAAGAAAAAAGTGAAAGAAAGTATAGTCATCCTGATTTCGCCCCCCCCCCGTCAGAAAGAAACATTGATGTGTGTATGTGGGAAGTGTGTGTGGGGGGGGGGGGGGGGGGGGGGGGGGGCTTCAATGCATGCCCCATCTCAGTGTCATGAATTAAAATAAGAGAATTAAATTATTACATGCAAGGAATAAATTGACTGAATCAAGTCATTCATTTTGCCTTCCCGTCCCATACTTTCTGGCACGTCACTATGGGGGCGCACCACCAAATCACTCCGCATTTTAATAAGAAGATAGGCCTGAAATTGCACGATATTAAGCAATATGATTGAGATATATGTCAAGATAATATAACCAACAAATCATACTATTTTAAAAACGGTAAGCAAAAATAGGCACGCGGATGTACATGACAGCATACCCAAATATGAGTGATGAGTATTCAGTCAGTTACTTTCGACGAATAGGGAAGTGAGAGTTGTGAGACTTGGTGAAATAAGGTGGGAATTTCATCTTGGAAAACGAATAATATTTTTTTCTTACCAAATCTATGTTAAAAATAACCCATTGCATTATAGGCATTGTAATTGTAATTCGGACATTGCCACATTTGAGTAATTAGCTTATTTCTGTTTTTTTCTCAAATCTGGCGCGTATGTGACTGCGAGTTGAGTCCGACTCCCGAGCTCAGCAAAATACTCGAGTTTGGCTCAAGTTCTCTGTGATCTAAGTGTGTTCAAATCTGAAATCTGGGCCCAAGCATACTAGTTCTTTCAACGCTGAGAATTTATTTTATTAATATAAACACACAGTACAGCTTAAATTAGGCGAAATAAAAAGTTGAAAGCGATAAGCTTTGCGAACCTGAAAAAGTTATGATTGAAATAAAGAGAAAAAAGAAAGAAAATTGAAGCGGACCCCAACCAAGCAAAAAGGAAGCGGGAGGGGACGCTAAACAGGTTGATTTTGTTATTTTGCCTTCGTAGTGTACAACCCACACTATGAGTACGATGACAATGCGATGATCGCGGTCGGCACATTTGCAACACAATGCTGAGCGATGTAGTCCTGTTGAACTTGTGCTGACATCGTGCTGGCATCACACAAGCAGTAACCCCCACGTACATATGGTCTGCTATAAGCCTGGGCAATTCACGGGTACCGCTGACCCGACCCCCCCCCCCCCCCCAAAAAAAAAATTCCCGGCCCTCTTCCACTGCGCCCTCCCTGTTCTTCGTTCGATTACCAATTGAATTGATAATGAATTTGATTGAATTGATTTTAAATTGTATTTAATTGAATTGTATTTAATTGAATTGTATTTAATTGAATTATTGAATTTGATATGATTTTGATTTGAATTGAATTCAATTTTAATTTAAATTAAAATTGAATTAAAATCAAATTGGATTGACTTCATTTTAATTTAATTTAATTCATTTCGATTTGTCCATCCATGCAACACTGAATTGCAAAAATTGTTACAAAATGTTCAAAAAATTCACAAATTTTCCAAAAAATTCACAAATTTAAAATAAATTTCACAAATTTAAATTAATTTTCACAAATTTAAAATAAATTTCACAAATTTAAAATAAATTTCACAAATTTAAAATAAATTTCACAAATTTAAAATAAATTTCACAAATTTAAAATATTTCAAATCAAATTGAATTCAATTCGTTTGTCTCAAAACAAATGGGGAGGGGGGTAATTTGAGCTCATACAAATCTTGTCAGTACAGCAATTGCTCTGACAAAACATGCAATGGTTTGCGCATTCATTTTCTGACAGACAGCAGGCAGGCCAGTGGCGTACCCACCTTTCGAAAACGGGGGGGGGGGGGGGGGGCACGGTATAGTTGTAACCGACGAAAGGCATGATGTACCGACAAAGAAATCGTAAAAGTGTCTCAATTCCCCCCCCCCCCCACGTCAGCAGCTGAAATCTTGATAAATGTGTGTGTGTGAGGGGGGGGGGGGGGTGGCGGGGGGGGGGGGGGGCGGGGGGGGGGGGGGGGGGGGGAGTGATGACGTTGTCCTCAAAAACGGCTAAAAAAAAATCGCATGGTAGAAATTGCAAATCTACCGACGGAAGCTCAAGTTTACCGACGGGGGGCACCGGCACCCTTGGACCCCCCTGGGTACGCCACTGAGGCAGGCGATAACTTAAAATCGCTTACAAAACTCTTCACAGTTCTAACAATATTAACTACATGTATGTTATATAATACAGGTGGGTTTTTTCAAGAGATTTTGTGATTTTGTCTGTGGCTCAACTTTTTGGCCCAAATGAGGTGCATTTGTGAAGTCAAGGTTTGTCATTTGAAATATATAGGGAAATCTATTGTTCATTACATAATTGGGCTATTATAGTTGGTAAGAGTTGGTAACATTGAGCGCAAAGCCTGTCACCATTCACTCACACACACACACTTGCTTGCTACACAGGATTTTAGGCTGCCTTGTTGTGTACACTCATTGGAGCATTGTCTAGCCCAATTCTTGTCATTTTGGATTTGAATTTGATCTTCTTTATTATCTCAGCACATACTATGTTATTTGGGCTGCATTTACCTTTTTGGGTGGTTTCAGTAACCCTTTTTGGGTGCATATTGCATTATATTTGGGAAAAACATGCATTTTGCCTGTTATACTGTGTAGCTACATGGACTGACTATTAGAAAATCAGATGACTTTGTTTTTCTCTTCCATGTGCCTAGCTTTACTCTGAATGTTATGGCAAGTAGAACATGCATTACCAAAGACGAATGACGAGTTCGGACCGATGCGCACTTTTTAATCTTTGCGCACACACTCTGCTGTATCTGACAATGTCACCATGGGATCAAAATCAAAGATCTACAGTAATCGTGTCATGAACATTAGTTGGATATCAAATAATGTGCTGGACTGGAGGCAGACTTTCAATATCCTAAGTGTAATACTACAGTACTACTGGTACTGCATGCATAGACTTGACACGGACATTTCAACATTAACGCACTCTCGTGTATGTCTTCGAGACATGAAAGCGTACATACATTGCAAAACTGTATGTGGACCGATGACATCAACCCCTTGAAATAGTGCGCTGACATTGAATGGAAGTAAAACATGTGGGTTTTTTTGCCTTGCATTGTTGTTGTTTTGGTCCAATTGGGCTTGTAATGAACAACCTTGACAACACTGCAAGCCCAAATAGATGGCAATACCTTGAATGATAATCATTTTTCTCTACACATGGTTTGTATTGAGGAAGTGGACTTGCACATTTTCCCTCTTCCAATTGTATGTTTGTGCACTCAATTTAAAATAAAAAAAATTGGTGGAGGAGGGAAAATTTGAAAATTTAAAAAAACTATTTACATGAATCGTGTCATAATTTAGTGATATTCATGGACATAATGCGTGCGTAGCTCGCGAAAATTTGATATTGGTATGATACCCGCGGACGCCTGACGGACGGACGGGATGCTATTGCTCAAAAGTTTGCAACAACAGTGAGGGCGGGCGATATGCTGCTCGTTTTTTTCAAACGAGGCCGGATATGGGCTCTTTCATGAATTTACGAGGTTACGTGATCAAGTGAAAAGGACAAACAAACGGTTAACGACACATTAAATTATTAAAAAAATCATTCGAAAATTGATACTGACGCTGGGATTGGTTATTTAACTCCATTTGCGTATCCAACTCCAGCGGTTTTAGGATGAAAAGATTTAGTGCCAACATCAAAATCTATTTTTACATTGACAAAACGGAGATTCAACATTTACGGCCATTTCCCCGCATGACATAAATTGCCCGCTTAGGAGCGCTATTAATTCGGTCTGGTAAACCTATTGTTATCAATTACTACGAGAGGATTGCCCAGGCAATCATATTTAAATTCGGGGCGTGTACGAGCGGTACTATCAATCAATCAATCAATCAATCAATCAATCAATCAATGAAATGTATATAGCGCCAGAACCAAGAAACTTGTACTAAGGCGCTTTGGCACAATGAAATACAAAGAGAAAAACTACTTTACAAAAGCATGTTCAAAAAGATGACATTTTAAAAGTTGTTTCAATATGTTGATGGAATCTGCATTTCTGATATAATCTGGAAGCCGGTTCTATGACGAGGAGCATAGAATGAAAAGGCACGATCAGCAAATGCGATACTTAGGTGAGTTCTGGGTTCAACCAAATGTGGTGCAGAAGAGGTGAAGCGTAGACACCTGCGACCAGTCTGAACATGGAGCAAGTTTGCAAGATATAGTCCGGTGTTTGTTGATGGAGAGATTTATATGTGAGGACTAAAATCTTGAAATCAATCCTATGCTCAACTGGAAGCCAATTAAGGTAAACAAGATCTTGAGATATAGGGTCATACTTTCTCTTTCTCATCACTAACCGTGCTGCAGTACGTTGCAGATTCTGAAATCTTGTGATGAGAGTCTTGTTTATGCCAGCTAGTAAGCTGTTGCAGTAGTCAAGTCTTGAAGTGACCAATGTGTGCACAGCTATTTAAGTGGAATCCGTGGTTAACATTCTCCGGGCCTTACCGATGTTTCTGAGTTGGAAACTTCCCGATCTGGTGATATTAGCAACATGAGCTGCCATTGTCAAACCGGAGTCAAACATAATCCCAAGATTCCTCACAGGATCAGATTTGATAGGTATGTCATTGCCAGCGATATTCACATTTAAGAGATTAATCTTAGCAAGTTGGGTTTTAAAACCGAGCATAATAACCGCTGTTTTATCAGCATTCAGCTTGAGAAAATTAGCTGACATCCACTCATTTATGTCCTTTACACACTGTTCAAGTCTATATAGATACAGCAAGCTTGACACCATTGGGAGTTGTTGTACAGACAGACAGATAAACTTGAGTGTCATCTGCGTAGATGTGTATTTGTGTCTACAAATAATGTCCCCAAGTGGCAGAATGTAGATGGGAAAACAGTAGAGGCCCAAGCACTGACCCTTGCGGTACGCCATATTGTAAATGTTGTGGAGTAGAAGACTTTCCATTAATATGCACACATTGAGTCCGATCCGAAATATATGATTTGAACCAGTCCAAGATGGGACCACTTATTCCTAGACGATGTTGCATTCAGGCAAGTAATACTGCATGGTCAATAGTGTCAAATGCACTGCTAAGTTCCAAAAGAACTAGCACGGTGACACCCTGATTCTTCATTGCACATAATATGTCATTGTGGACCCTCAGCAAAGCAGATTCCGTACTATGGAATTGTTTGTATGCCGATTGGAATTGTGTGATCAGACATATGCTGCTTCAGCTGCTTAGCCACAACACGCTCAAGAACTTTCGAGATGAAGGAAAGATTGCTAACAGGACGATAGTTCTTTATTTAAGACATTACAATCCAAATTTTGTTTCTTGAGTAGAGGCTTAATCACTGCTGATTTCATTGAAGATGGTACAACTCCCTCTGTAAGTGACATATTCACTTCAATTACTACGAGAGGATTGCCAAGTGCGCGTGTACAACCAGGCAATCATATTTAAATTCGGGGCGTGTACGAGCGGTACTACTTGCTAACTGCATGGGTGAGTTTTCATTATGTTGCAGCCGGTTGGTTGCAGACGAGAATTATGTCATATAGCAACAAGCTTTGATGGAAGGCGAATATTTAAATTTGGTGACGGTTTTTAGGGCACCAATTTATAGCGCTGCTAAGCGGGCCTTGTAGCCTTATGTCTGCTGAGGTTTGTTTTTTGGGTTAAATTGTTATTGCTTTCTTATGTTGGGCTATGTCGGGGAGTAGGCTCCTTCGGTAACTCACTTTGTTTGGTTATTTGTCATTTATTTATCACATCATTAACTCATCATCTTCATCTTCAAATTGTTTAGGCTCCTCTGTTTTCCTTTCCTTTTCTCTTTTCTTTCCCTTTTCTTTCCTTTCCCTTTTCTTTCCTTTTTTTTCTTTCTTGTCTTTTCCCCCTGCCCCCCCCCCCCCCCATGTGGCATTTAAAGCAATTACTTTTGGTGGTTTTAGTACTTATAGCCACTAGCCTAAATATTGTTAAGAGATCTCATGATGTGCCAAAATCATCTCTATGTTGGGATAAAAAGAGAAACTCTGCTGTCTATATGTAACATTCACACATAGTATATTGAGATGCTCATATTAACAACTCTATTGTCACAGTTGTATTTAGCATAAAATATTGGTGAGTTAGGAGTATTCAGGCAAGTATCTAAGGATTGAAACATCGTAGTGATTACTGAAACCAAGGTATAACAGTATTAAACAAATTAGTATATCAGCTGTTCGATGATGCGAAACATAATATATCATGAAACATTACGAAGGCGATTTACCAATACATTTTTGAACCTTTTTAAACGACGAACGTATCATCTCTTCATTGTTACGCAACATAATATACCATGAAACATTACGAAGGCGCAGCGATTTCAAATACTTTTAGTAGATTTTTGAACCTTTTCGAGGGATTAAGATACAAAGTTATACACTACTGGTTATCTGACGGTACTCTCCTTTAGCAGTTCCCCCTCTATCTTCGGCTGGATTCAGAGTTACTGTCTTGACATCATCATGAACTTTGCGTTTATAGTTGCGACGGTTTAATCTGTTATCAAGTAAGTGTTGTAAACTTTGCAGGCACGGTTCACAGAGTAACATGATGCCACACAGTAATGAGAGGGATCCCGCAAGTGAAAATGTCGTCCAATAGTTGCCAGTTGTATCGTATAAGTAACCTGAAATGAAAGGAACGAATACAGATTTTTCAATGATATTAGCTCATTTTTTGAGGGTGTGGGCCGCGGAAGTTTAATCCTGACTCACTTTGTATGCTTTGGTGTTTTTCCCTCAGAATGACTGATTTGACTGGGGGTTTATCGCGATTTGGGACCCGTGTTCAGGTTTCAAGCACATCATAGGGATTATATTTTGCAAGAAAAGTAACCCAGCTGGGCGGCATATACCTGTATACCTTATATACGTGAGTAACAACCAATCCCTCGGGGTATGATATAGTTCCCAGATCACCCTGATCGGATCTATACACATGGAAAAAAGTATCGCACCACTTTTTTGTTGTTGAAAAGTGCAAACATGGCAAATGTGGCCTCGAATTTTGCCACCATGGTGTGATATTAAGGATCATTTGTTTGCGTAAGCTGTCCTACAAAATGCTATGCAATAAAAGGGCCACATTTTAGTTTGTGACGTAATCGATGTAATGTTTTTCAAGGCCAAGGGGAAAATGCATGCTTTTGTCCAAAAACATGCATAAAACAAGTTTGGGTATAACTCGATATTGAATAGACTTTAAAAACTTAAAATAGTCATTATATTAGTTCTGTATTTGGTGCAAGAAATGTTCCATTTAGACATTATAGGCTACAATGCAGTGAATGAGTTTAAACATGCCATTTTTTGTTGCTCATGAATTCAGTATATACGATGAGGTCACCGTTGATTTTTGTATTATTATTTGACCTCGGTCAACACTTCCGCAATATTGTTTTTGTCATTTGAACTTATTTAAAATTTGACTTATTTTGACCCTTGACCCCATAACCGTTGGGTGTACGAAAAAGGGTGTTTTTCATATTTGAGGACAATCGGGCAACTTTTGAAATTTGACCCCAGATGACCTTTGACCTTGGAAGGCTGGAATGTGTTTCCAGGGATTACAACTATAGAGATTAATCATTGGGCCTCTCAATATCGCGTTATATCCAAACTTGTTTTATGCATTTTCCCATTGGCCTTGAAAAATATTACATCGATTACGCCACAAACTCAAATGTGGCCCTTTTATTGCATAACATTTTGCTGGACAGTTTTCGCAAACAAATGATCCTTAATATCACACCATGGTGGCAAAATTCGAGGCCACATTTGCACTTTTCAACAAGTGGTGCGATACTTTTTTCCATGTGTATATGTTGCCGTGATTCGAATGCCGTAAAATTGTTAAAAGCTTAGGCTCCTACTGTACAATGTTCACAGACGAGGACAAATGCCCTGGGCCTTGTTGTAGGCTTAAGGCTGGCTCACACTATGACGAATAGGGGGGGGGGGGGGTATGGCAATCATCGTGTGTTGCCTTCAATTGTCGCTGACGAATCCGGTGGCGACAGCAGACAGCCGAAATTATCAGTCGCGTCCGTCGGCAAATTTTCAGCATGTTGAAAACTTTGTGGTGGCAAATAAATTCGTTGTGATTCCGTTCAGATTTCGTTGCAGACCGCAACCATCATTTCCTTGACGTTTCTATGCCGTGCGAGGCCGTCTCTAGTCGTTTTGAGGTCGTCACAATTTCGTTGGTAATCGTTGTCAACTCGTTGTCAACGACCATTGACGACAAAACAACGGCAAGTGACGTCACATCTCGAACCCTGGCCATGCTGACGACACATTGCGGCAAGTAACGAAATTGTAACGACCTTGGTGCGACAATGGCTTGCGAATTTTGTCCGGAGGGTGACTGTTGATGGCGGGTCGTTTACGAGTACCTGCGGTATTGCAATGGTGGTCTGCGATGGGTTACAATTTGGTCCACGATTTTTTTTGAACTTTTTGTGCGATTTTTGACGTTTTTTGACATCAGTTCGATTTCAATAGATTGTCCGGCACGATGCAATTTTGAAGTTCATATAAAAAGAAAAAAGCTGTTTCATCATCATGGAGGACGGGGCTAGGGTCAGGCTGCAATATGCCTTCGCCGCAACCCACCGTCAGCCGCCGTTCATTGCCGCCTGCCAGCCGTCTGACCTCGTTCCTTGTTGCCGGGCTCCGTCGAGACATCGTCACTCGACAATTGTCGTCGTTTTGCCGCAAACATTTTTGTGATTTTCACGTCCGTCGCTTTTCGCGGGTTATCTGACGCTACTATGTGAGCCAGCCTTTAAGGTCCGTTCATACTCCCGCCATTGCGCATCGGCCGACGTCGGCGGGTAAAGTTGACATTGCTTCAACTCGAGCGCTGATATTTGTCGACGTCGGCCGACGCGCAACGACGGAAGTATGCACGAACCTTTTTTATTATCACAGCAGCAGGCATCGACAGGCAACGAAATATGTTTTAACATTATGTTGAGGGACTAAAGATCAATCACGAAACACAAAACTTAAACAAATTGTCTGGAGGCTCATTCAGAAATTGGGAACAGGGAAATAATCTCCCAAACCTTCCTTGCAGAGGCGGCAAATGGGATATTAAATAAATTGGGTTTAAGATTAATTGCTTACAAAGATAACACAGAACTCAGATTTCTGTGAACAACAGTGAATCACATCATGATGAAGTAGCACGGGCCCCAGCATCAGGGTACTCTCTCAAACCTTCCTGGCAGAGGCGGCAAATTGGATGTTAAATAAATTGGGTTTAAGATTAGTTGCTTTCAAAGATAACACAGAACTCAGATTTCTGTAAACAACAGTGAATCCCATGATGACCACTAGGTGTATTTTGAGTCCATGAACACACTGAGTCAGTTCATGCACTCGTATCACCTAATTGCTTACCCATTCCAGTGGTGGAACACCCTACACTTGATACGGTTGTATGAGCTTGGAATCGATTCAAAGCCGATATCCGCTAGTATATTATGTATATTTGTGACGTCATCGTAAAAGTCGAGTGAAGATATGGCGCCCAGCGTACTGATTCTGCACATGACAACATTGTACAGCACTAATTTGCTCAAAACAGGTTGAAGGTGCTTATTGTACCCTGTTGCTATGGCCAAACATCTTGGTATTGTATTGATGCAGGAATGGAAAATGTGTGAACATGGTGAACGTGCATTATGATGCAAATAATAGGGTGGAGTCTCCATACTGTGAGTGAACTTAAGCAGAGCTCGTAGCAATCGGTCTGAGACGCTCTGTGCTCGGACAACCATTTTTTGGTAGTGTAATGTGAACAAAATAGTTCTGTGTGTGCACCTAATGAGCGGCTCCTTACCTGATACATACACGCCCGCAAATCCCCCAATAGCACTCATTGTCAGGAACCAAGCAAATGTCACGGACGTATCATCTATACCGACGTACTCTTTCGCAACTAATAGATGCATACAATTAAATACACCGGTACTGGAGCCAAACGCCGCA
This sequence comes from Ophiura sarsii, assembly GCA_035610835.1. Classification (NCBI taxonomy): domain Eukaryota; kingdom Metazoa; phylum Echinodermata; class Ophiuroidea; order Amphilepidida; family Ophiuridae; genus Ophiura; species Ophiura sarsii. The sequence continues at coordinate 67,709,176 of CM069449.1, read as the reverse complement.
GCAAGGGTGGCGAGAAGTGGAAAATTGGTGGGAATAGAAAAGAACATGGTGATCACTCCACTAATCGCGTACGATGCACCACATAATCTCGAGGCTGGAAAACCTCGGTGATTAACGACCCTTCCGGCAGCAAGTCTCGCGAAGAGGCTGGATAATCCTATTATTGAGATTAGATAGGATGCATTACGCTTGGAGACGCCCCCATCGACTGCTTTAGGAACTAGGTAAATAAGAACCGGCGCGTAGCTTAATCCAGTAATCAAACCACACACGCAAAACGCTATAAATCGAATATTAGTGGTGAACAATGTTAGGCCAAATGACCTCTTGGTTTCTGAACGCAGTCTTGAGATTTTCGAGAAAAATGTAAGTTCTCCGTTACTGTTTTTGGAGGGTCTTAGCGTATTCCTCCTATCTTTCACCCGTTCCCGCATTTGTCTTTCTAAAGTAGTTGGGCGTAAAATTGCCGCACAGACGCATATATTGGCGTATATACCTGATGCGATCATCAGACATCCGCGCCAACCGTATTTTTCATTTAGATATTGAAATAGTGGTGGCATTACGAATAACCCCGCAGCAGCTCCAGTGTTAGCGAGACTTACGGCGATGCCAATATTGTCCTCAAACGTGAAAACAAGAACCGATTGAACTGAGATCAAAGCGAGTCCCATACCAAAACCTGTATGCAAATAATGATTTTTAAAAAGAACGTAACTGAATGTTGGTATAATTAGTACAATTCATTCTGAAACATACAGCTTGTTAAAAACAAACAAACACGTGTCCTAAAATGGAAGAGCTAATAAGTTTTGAAATAAAGTAATTCAAATCTTGTTTATAAAATAAGAATCGGAAGAGTATTTACCAGACATTAACCCGCGTTGAACAATATATGGCATTCCACAATGACGTATGGTAAACGTTGGGCGATTTTTTTAAATTTTTATATAAGTCCCAAAGCTAAAATTGATTAGTTAATTGGTAATCAAAAATTGTTTCAAAAAAGCTAATAAAAACGTGACGTATAGGCCTACACTATACGTTACTACGTTATGCTAATTACCTAAGCAATGGCACTTACTTGAGAAGGCAAATGTTATGATTAAATGGGGTAATGCCTCGATATAGTAGATGCTGCTGCCATGGAGCAAGTAGCGATAATACCACCTGCTATCGTGATACATCGAAAGCTTAATCGTTGAGACAGCGCTGACGCAATAAGTCCTGTATATGAAATAAATTATACAATGTGCAATGTAAGTGCTGCAGATGTGAAATGTGCGCCTAGCCAGCTGCCACCTAGATGAAGCGAAATGATTGTGACGATTTCCTATTGGCAGCGTTATAATAATGGCAGTCGCGCCTATTAATTATGGAGTTCCTGTAGGGAGGATAAGTATACAAATATGGTCTGCTCATAAGGGAAATGGGGTGATCTATTGCCTCGAGGTGATTTCGAGACCGTAAGCCAATACTATACGAAAAGAGTAGGCTTGCGGTCTCAAGATACCCGAGAGAAAAAGCTCACCCTATATCACGAATAAAGAGCAGTCGATATTTGTTTTATATAACGCAAGGATATATTTGAATGTGCAATTTTGATAACATTAAACATGAAAAAGATCATGATAGGCTAGTGATTCTCGACAAAAATAAGCTTACTCATTAGGTGTCATGTTAGTTAACCCCATCGAGCCATGTATTTTCGACGCGAAACGACACACGAAACAACATGCAAAAAGTGCTGATAATAAAAGCACTCGTTGATGAAAAAAAGGCATTTCAATTTAGACATACTACACAGCGCCGGTAGACCGGCTGATCAGGTTTATGGTGAAGCCGGCAAACCGACACTTCGGGTATATGGTACACACACATTTGCGCCGGTAAACCGGCGCGTCGGGTTCAAAGGGTAGTAAGAGAGCCAGAAAGAGGGCAAGAGAGAGGGCTCAGGAGCAGTGCTTAGAAGAATCAGAATGTAATTGCGAGGTTTAACAGAGGTTTCAAAACTTTCCATATTTGAACATGGTGCGAAGTATTAAGACAATGGTTGCTTTTAGGCCCCCAAAAAGTTTGTCTCAGAAGAAACCTGAAAAAAGGCTATGCAAAATGCGTTTTTTCTAAAATGGTATTTGTTTTTTCTAAGCACGAGAAATGGCTGAAGCAAGAAAATGAAGCTGATATGGTACTTTACAATGTGAAATCAAGATTTGAAGAAGCATAGTCTAATAAATCACTGGAGTTTGTTTTCTTGTTTTAATTGAATTTTCATCTTGTGTTTAAGTAGTTTTAATATTGGAAAAAAAATTCCACAGAGTCACAACTTGGCTCACATCATCATTTTAAAAGGTTTAAGAAAAAAAAAAAAAAAAAATTTGCGTCAAACGTGAATTTTAAATGCTACGCGCACGGTCTTCTGTTTTAATTTAGCCTTATTAATCATGCGCCAGAGTCCTCGTAAACAACTGATTCAATCTTGAATGCTGAAAATATTTGTGTGAAATGTTTGTATCGTCTCAGCTTCCTATAGTAGGTTGGTTAAAGGAGGTGTCCAGCAAGGACAACATTGTACATTATTGTTAGAAAAATAATTATCGAGCCCAAATTGCGAATTTAGATAGGACCTAATGGTAACATGTTGTGATTAAGAATCTTCAAAAAATATCGATTTGTTTTTGTATTTTGAGTAAAGCTCAAAAATATTTGTATACCTACCCCAATCATAATTTTAATGTGCGTATTAGTTCCTCATGCAATTATCCATCAGAACATAAAAGTTGTCATGGGTAACTTGTTGAAATGTACTATATCGGGAAGTGAATGAGCACAAACATTTAAATTTCATATACATATTAGAGTTTACAAATATGTTATTTTGAAAGATTTCCGAAAATGTATAATTTTGCTATCATCGGTTGAATAGTCATGTATGTAAAACCGATTAACTATGGCAAGTTCACTATGTAGCGAATAGTGTGAAAGCCAATGCAATCGATTCATGATTACAATTGTTACATAATAGTTGACACGTTTGTTGAAACATAAACTTATAGAATATAAAACAATCTATACAATGAGAGCAACATCATGTTTTACCATACAGGGATGAGGAGTTATTGTAAATTGAACGAAAAATTGGGAACATTTGCTATATATATTCCCATATAGAATGTACACAGCGCCACCGCCAAAGCCACCACCCCACCACCCCTGACTTTCAAAATATAGCTCTACCACATATAGTTGTTTAGTTGATTGCGCATCAAAGAACGCTACATACGAGGGGCATTCAGTAAATAATGAAAGTGATCATGGTATGGGATGCATGTCGAGTGATTCTATTGAGGGATAATGCGATCAATACAAAGTATGAACCTTTATCTTTCAAACAGTACAGTTTTGGATTTATAAGAGTGAACTATGACGTCATAGCATTGTCTCAAAGTAAGTACACTTGGGACACTACTAAATCAGTTATTTGGCGGGAAATTTGAATTATTTGTATGAAACATGTGATAAGAAAATTGCATAACATGACACCAGAAGCAGGTAAATCCCATTTTTTCGCGTAAGTATGATAAAAAGACAATAACTTAAATCCCTGTGTAATTTGATGTATGTAGTATATAGGAGGAAAAAGTAAGGAGAGGCAATCGAATAAAAAGTATACAAATATCAGTATTTCAAATAGCCAATTTTCATTGAAAAATGCCCAGTCAGCGAATCACTAATATTGCGGAAAATCAAACAATTTATGAAAAATCCAAGCAATTAACCAGTTTGGGAGATTCCATATGATAGTTAACTAATTTTCTGTACTTATTCGCATGAAACCTGCAGAAAATGTGCGCATGCGCAGACGGCAGATCATTTTGAACAGGGCCACAAATGGCTAAAATCATGAAATTTACCAGATAAAAGCTTACTGTGCCTTCAAATTCTAATCAGAAATAATAACAAATACTTAAATCAATGTGTTTAAATATTGCGATAGTCAAAATAAAGATATACATGAATGTATCAATCAAAGATGGCGGCCACAACCTCTCTTATTACTGTTATCTTAGAGCTACTATATATGTATTGTTAAAGTAATCGTCACATAATTTCAATGGTTTGAGGAAATTTTATGAACAGCTCCTCTTGAAATCTCCACTATTATTGCTTTACATCCCACACAAATTTACTAAATTATAATCCCTCCATTGTTCTTTATCCTTTGTTGTTTTCAAAGGTATATTATTGCGGATTTTGCTAAATAAAAGCGCATTTGAGATGGTCCCTTCTTGTTTGTGTTAAGCAAATTCAGATCTAAAAAATAGGGTCAAGCGGAGATATGTGTGTGCTCTAACTATGTGCCAAGTGTTATCTGTTTTTATGCTTGCATTGCCGAGATATACGCAAATGTCCCGAACAACCCATTTTCAACATAGTACATATCCAGCCAAATAATTGACAGAGTTCAGTCAGTGTCTGAAACATATTGTGTTTATGTTAATCTAACAATCCAAAAGTGTATTGTTTGAAAGACAAAGGTTCATACTTTGTATTGATCACATTATCCCTCAATAGAATCACTCATGCATCCCATACCATGATCACTTTCATTATTTATTGAACGACCCTCGTATGTGCTCGAAAACATAAAGGGTTATTTCATAGCGCGACCCCGTTGCGCAGCACTCAATCGTTGATTGGGACTCCTAAAGCAAGTGACTTGATTCCCGGCGCTAATGACAGACCAGCTTTTGTCTTTAAAGCTGAGTTTGACATTGACAGCCAGTAGGCCTATCAATGTGTTCATCTTTCCTTTCCCATGAATTCAAATTTGAAATAACCACTTGTTTCAGTGCTCAGCCACTGGCCTGAGAATATGGGGAGGTCGTCAAACTGAATCTGATAACACCACCACTAGTTTAGGCTCAAACCATGGCTGATGTCCAGTATACAATACAGTATACGTTTTATTGTCATCATAAACAAACTCAGCCAGTAGTAAGGTCACGCTGCATCTCATATTTTGTTATACGCAAGAAAACAATGGAGTCTCAGTGACTGAATATTTGCTAGAAGTAGCTTCGGAAAATGGTCTATTTGGGCATCTCAAAAACTGAGAAACGTCTTAAAAATCATGTAGAATTTTAGAGGAGGGTCAATAACATCTGCAGAACGGTAATATGTATAGTCTTAAACACGTTTGGTGACCAAATTTATGTCGTAAAATGTTGGAAAATTCACATTTTGAAAATCCGTGGTCTTCAAAATTACAGGAATCCTAACTCATTCTAAACCTCACCAAATCATGAAATGAACCCTCGTCTACAAAAAAGTCCATGTACGTATTGCTCTATCTGCTTGGAGATAGCGAAGACCACGGAAACCTCATAGCTTTATACCACGGAATGAAATCTGCCATAGACATTACATGGCGAAAATCGTACAGATTTGCACTGCAGACCTCTGTGTAGGGAGTGTTGACAGTAGCATGATAATAGCAAGGTCGTTTGACTATTGTGTCTGTGCATGTTTGTGACGACTGACCCCGTTTAACAATCTTCATAGCTTTCATATAGGGCTTGGGTGACCTAACTATTGACTGAACTTATTTGATATTCGATTATTGCGCGCTCAGAATGTTTAATACACAACACATTATGAATATATCACGAAAAATATAGGCGAATGACAAAACAACAACACTTTTTGAGAGTTTAGATAAAAGGTATAGTCATAGATAATCAAGACAATGAATGGTTTAGTTAAAAGGACGAATAATAAACCGATAGGCCTTCACCATTACACATTTACCATGTTTACGGTTGAGTAAATAGGCCTATACAAATTTAAGGGCAAACCATTTACGTGTGTATATTGATGGCACTTGATACGTTCACTTGTGTAAGTGGTCATTTTCGCGTACAGATATTTTCGCGATTTTATAGATTTTGAAAAATGTGCAACACTTTCATTTCGCATTAAGTACGTTAATTATGTGTAACTCTGTTGCAAAATTATATTTTCGCGTGAATTATATTTTCGCGTTTACATGTCCACTCGCGAATTTCGCGAAAATAAAACCTTCGCGAAAATGACCATATGCAGTATTTTACTCTGGAGAGATTATGGCACCCTTAAACAAATCAGAACCTTATATTCGACACAAAACGATATGGATATAGGCAATACCGTATTCTCCAGCGATGCGATTTATATAACTCCCTAGATATTGGATCCCTTAGGAATTAAGCACACTACAAAAAGTCCATATGGCGATTATTTCGTTACATCGTTACCTAATTTGAAATACACGTATACCCGGATTATTACACGTAACACGTCGCCGGAGTATTTTAAAAACTTACCGGTTGTCCATAATATCGTCACAGAAACCGATCCAACCTGGCTGATGTCCGATGAGCTACTGCTTACAAAATACTCTCTCCATTCAATAAAAAATAATCCCAACGCTGGCCAGAACCCTCCAACTAAAATACGCACGACGAAACTGGCGAACACCACTAACCAGCTGTAACTGCATGAAGTGCGGCTGCAGCGGTACTTGCCATCTGTGGAATTGTTATCGGGATGTGGCTCCTGCTGTGGTGTGGTGGCGGCGGTGCCTTCAAAAGTTTTCGTGGATTTTGCACACATGGTTGAACTGATGATTGTATGATGGAACAGTCAAATCCTTGTGAATATTCTACAGGCAAACTAATGGTTATTACACCACCGTATTGCACAGACAAATCCTTCCTTCCGAATATTCAGAATATTGTACAGGCGTGTTGTTTGCGGTTTATAGCAGCAGTGCCAGCTAGCTTAGACTCAGACTAAACTATTTCAAATGATGATATTACATACCAAATTGCAGTCAAATCCTTACAAATACAGTGCAAGCATATTAGTTGCAGTGCTGTTAAACAATTCCAACTTACTAGACCAAATGGTTGGATAGCTCTGTGTTGCCCGGCGTTGCAGCACAGATGTCATTAGATGGTAAGCTTTAGCAGCCTCTGACATCTCCGACAAAGTGCTTGTGCGTACATGTATAACTGTTCAAAATAGAATTAGAGCTGCCTTGGCCAATTTTAGGTCTATGCCAGCTAAAAGATCGTTTCAGTGCAGCTGACCGTCACGCTTTATGACTTATATTTATACCTAGCGTTTTCAGTCAAGCGGAAACATTAATGACATTGACAATATGCATAACAAAACGTTAGAAAATACTAACCTGTATAAGGCACAGCTCAATAAGGTCTATACTTTCTACATAATAAATAACCAAGAGAGAGAATTGATTTTGAAATTACGCATAATGAAAGGTAAGGCCTATGTCGGAAACCTGATTTGACTGAAATTAGCTGTAAATAGCCTGATGAAACAATCAATTAATTACTACAAGTAACTGTCCAGGTATCGATAATGTAAATTAAAACAGATGTGGAATTCAGAGGGCACTGTACTTTGAGTAATATACAATTTCATCTTAACAGGGTCCGGACATTTTAACAAGTTCGACAGACGTTCGAAATGGGTAGGCCTACCCCCGTTTATCTCAAAATTGGTCGATTCTGAACCGCTTAACGCATTATGCTCGAAACGCGGCCGATCTCGAAAAAACCCGTTCACTTACTAAACGATTTTTATTTTATCTAGGCATATTCCGTTATCACAATCTGCAATTTCGGCTGTAGTTTGGTTAGGTAATGGAACAAGTTCGTGCAACATTCATGACATTGGGAAAACTTTTTAAAGCAACACTAATTAAAGGGGCACTAAGCATGCTAAGAGATGTGTTGGAGGATGCGCCCTCAATTATGATAAAAACTGGGATTAGTATATTTTTATAATTGTATTACATGTATGAACTTATACACCTATAAGGATTAAGAAAAATCAGCCCTCTTTGTACAAGAAAACGTCGATTCAAAAATGCTCGTACAGCCGGGACGAGCAATTTACGTCCGGCAGTATCCTCCTGCAGTACGCGTGATGCGTGATACATAACGCGAACCATATTTACATAGAGGGCGTTTTTCAATAAATAGCGATGATGTTGTTTTAATCAAGTTTTGCTGTGTTTTTGTTAGTAGAAACAACAATAATGGCAATTTTTAATGTTCATCTTGAATTCTGAAGTAAATTTTTAAACATTTAAAATTTTCAACACCACTCAATGTCCCTTAAAGCACTTTCATACAATGTACAACGTTCAAACTTAATGGGGCCTTCACGTGTATCCGTGTGAGCTGGGCTGCCCCTTACCGTGTGAAAAATGGGTGCGGACGGCGGCACACCCGGTGGGCCGTCGTCTGTCCGTTGAACACGTTCAGGGGACTTTGCAGGGCACCGGGTGCGCCATCTTTATACCGTCCTCAAACCGGGCACTTACCGTTCGCCGCCGCTTTTACTCACACGGCAGGAGTTTTGAGAATGCTCAAAAGTTCCTGCCGGGCGCAGATGACTGGCAAAGTCCCTTGAACGTGTTCAACGGACGGGAAACGGCCCACCATGTGTCCTAACCGTGTGCCGCCGTCTGCACCAATTTACCACACGGTAAGGGGCCGGCAAGCTCACACGGATACATGCGACTAATACAGAGATTACCGGAATGTAAGTGAAGCGGCGAGCTTGAGCGCTCAGCTTATGACGTTATCAAGGCGGTTCGGCCATTACCCAGGCGTTATGGCCGGTGAGGACTTGGTGAGTAGGTGGTATGAGCCCGGTTCCAGGCCGATGAGGACCCGGTATAGAATGGTATGAACCCAGTGACAAAAAAATAAATCAATGCGTTTCTCAATGGATTTGTCTTCTAAAGTCATAATAACAAACTTAAAAGTGTAGGCGGAATCGTTATGCTCAGATGTACAATTTGGTATGCTTTTTAGCTTAATTGAAGCAGTTTAAATTTTTGATCGCCTAGATGGCGGCAATTTTTTATTTTGGGCCCTCACAGATTCCAAAATGTATAGTTTATTCCACTTCTGACGTTTGGTGACCGATTTATCGAGTAAATAGTAAAAATAAAGTCGTTGACCTTTGCGTATTGGGTCAACATTTCAAATTGCTCCGAGTTTGAAAAACAATATCTCAAATTGTTCGTCTAATCACAAGGATTCCAGAATTGACATTTTTTTACCACCTGGAATATGTTTTGAAGGTCAAAAGGTCAAGGTTCATTACATAAATATGATAACATGAGTATGCACAGAAATCCCTGGCCTTGGGCAAATATTCTGATCGATGCTATGGTACCATTTTTATCAAGGAGGTACAAAAAGGGCTATATTTAGGCCGTTATGGTGATGGTGCCATCTGAATATTGTTGCTTCATGATGTTTGCTGTCAACGGCATGTGACGTCATTCCGGGGTCACCTAAAATATGGAACTTGATCTTTTTCCCCCTTTACAAGGTACAGCAGATACTCTAGATGGTAAAAATACCATTTCTGAAATTCTTGTGATCTGACGAGCAATTTGAGATATGATTTTCAAAATCGGAGCAGCTTTAAATTTGATCCCATATGTAAAAGGTCAACGACCTTTTTACGTTTTACACAATAACTCGGTAATCAAAGTAGGGAGTGGGGCAAACATTTTCGGAATCCGTGTGCTCAGACGAACAATTTGGTATGCCTTATAGCTAAATATTTGATCCCCTTTTATGGCGGCCATCTTTGTGCCATCACTGATTCCGCCCACACTTTGCGAAGACACCCCTGCTAAATGTGTAACATGACCTTCCTAGAAGATAAATCCACTGAGAAAAAACGAACCTTCGCTCTTCACGGTCACGGATCACTCGAGATGACCCTACTGCAGGTTTATCTTGTAACCGAAACATACGAGCGTATGGGATCGAAAGCTGGCGACAGGTCTGGGGGTTCTATTTTTCAACGCTAGTCATTCTTTAGGCCCCGTATCCACTAGTCGTAAAATAGTGACAAAATGCCGCATTGACATATCCAGAAGGGTAGCAAGGGAGGCGATTGCCACACATATAAATTGAGACTGTCGATTGAGATTGACATTATCGTTCATTTTATAAGGGGAATCATGGTATTATAACGGTCAAATATAGTACAAAAATAGCATCGGGTGCCCCAAGAATTAAATTGAGTGCCAAAATGTACTTCAATTATTTATCTTAGAAAAAATATGAGAACATTTTTGAGCGCGCTACGCGAGTATTTGTTTAGTCGGTAAAGTCTTGTCGGTTTAATATGAATAACCTAGTCACGCCACTGATGTGATAATGCCGTAAAGTTGCATTCCCAAAGATCCCTAATAAAGTTGACACGCAATTTCTTTTAACTTTAGAGCTAAGAGAAACTCTAGTAGCGTTTACTTTTCTTACAATAATATCGTGACTATTTGCGGTCACAGTAGCTTCAGTCAGTGACCGTTAGGTTACATGTCTTAGCAAGTTCAACATTATTATCAAAATATTTCATACGCTCAACCATGAAAGGATACTATTGAAAGTGCGTTCGCCAAAAGAGAAACTTTTATAAACTCCATTGGACAATCAAACACGATAGAGGGCGATCTAAGGTAAACGTGTCAGGTGGTATAGTTAGTATTGCCTAGGTGCAAATAGGAAAATTGATGGCGCCCTCCCATATGTATCTCTCTGTCTGCCAGTGGCGTAGCTAGGATTTTTTTCAAGGGGGGCAAGATTTCTAAAATTTTCGTAAAAGGTTGCCCCCCAAAAAATTCTAGTCACTTAGTCACGGGTAATGTCGAAAAATTTAGCAGAGTCCCAAAAAAAATCGCACAGTAAAAAAAAAAATCGCACAGTAAATGTACTCCATTTACAATTTTGCCTTCTATTTGGCTAATAACCTCGGTCTTTTTTCTCAATTTTTTCCTATTTCCTTTTTTTCTCACCCCTTTTTTTTTTTTAGGGGGTGGGGGGGCGGGGGCACAAATGGTTTTTTTTCGTCAGGGGGGCATTTGCCCCCCCCCCCCCTGCCCCCTGAGCTACGCCACTGCTGTCTGCTCTCAGTGCCAGGCGCGTAGCCTACTGTCCCGGTAGGCAGGGGCGTAACTACTTTTTTTGAGTGGGGGGGATAAAAATTATCAGACTCAAATACGGCAGGGCTGTCAAGTTCAGAGTAATGTTCAGAGTGAGACTTTTTTAACCTCAAAATATTTTTTTACTCGCTACGCTCGTAAAACTATTGCCCGCCTTTTGTAACCCAAATAATACACTTTTTACAGATTGGGCTCATTTTGTAGCCCAAAAATTCAGGAATAATGCACTTGTCAATTGTCATTTTATGCCATCGGATTTAGGACTTTGGACCAACTATGTATTCTCTTATATACACTAGCCTATTGTGACTTTCTTTTCCCTTGCAACCAGATTGCTATAATATGAGTGTGCCTACAAAGGATAATCAAGTTGAACAAACAAATACAGGGCCGTAAGACAATTTTTTCAAAGGGGGGGCGTTTTCTCCAAAAAATCGAATTTGCACCTATTTTTTGCACGATGGAGGTACATTTTGGCTCTAAACAAGCTTGTAGCAAAGAATATTGCATTTAGGGAGGACAAATGCGCGCGTAGCGCGCAAATTTTTTTCATCTGTGTACAAATTTTCCGGGGAAGATTTTCAAAGGGGGGGGCGATCGCCACCATCGCCCCCCCCCCCCCCCCCCCCCCCCCTTCCTACGGGCGGGCCTGAGCTATCACCCTTTACGCCCACCTATTTGTTTAAATACGTCACTTTTAAAATTATTGGTTATGAAAAATCTGGGGGGGATGATTACATTAGGCATCCCCCCCAGGTAAAAATCTGGGGGGGATATATCCCCCCATCCCCCCTGTTGTTACGCCAGTGCCGGTAGGGGGGTGCCTAATAAAAATGTCTTCCCGGTTTCGTTACTGTAGGAACACAATTCGGGTAGTCTTAGCATTTATTGTTTTTCTCCATTGTGGAAGAGTAAAATGAATAAATAGCCATAGGTGGCGGTAGCAGCATCCTTTTTATAAGGGGAAAGAGCATTCTGATGGATATGGTTAGCGCAAAGCGCGCAAAAAATATAGCTTTTAATGTCAAAATTGCCTGAAATTAGCTTTTTTGGTATGAAATTATAGATATTTCAGACCTATTTTAAGATAATTTGGATGTTATTGGACATGAAAAGTCAACATTTTCTATTGTTGGGGGTAGGGTGAGGGGTGGGGGGGGGGTGCTTGATTTGACTGGGGCCCGGATTTTACCGGTAGATCGATTTCTTAAATATGCTTCTTATGCTGAAATAACCCGGTAAACGCAACGTATTTCCTTGATTTAGGGGGAGGGGTAAATAGACCTATCTGTAACGGTAAAAGCGCCAAGCGGGGCAAAACGCCATTTTTTTTGATGTAACGTCAGTGTACGGGCTCAAATCTGAAAGCCATGTTATTACTCAGTAGCTTTTTAGTACGACATTGATCATGTTGATGCTGTATCCGCTTAATATTTTCCGTATCATTTCACTAACATACTGTTTGAAAATATTGGACAGCTGCTCGCTATATGAATGTCTTAGCATAGCAGAATGTGAGAAGGATGTCTATTGACTCCAAACCTATTAATTATCTTGTACAAATCTTCGTTTTCCTTTTAGAATTTTGATATAATGTCATCCATTGCCAACATTATGTCAACTACTTTTTTGAAGTTTCGAAGCTTTTCGAAGTTGCATTCAAAGTTGCACGCCAAAATAAGATAAATGTGTTCATTCAGTCATCCTACGAAGCAGTATGTGAAAAACTTGCCTGCACAGCCCTTTTATGGCAAAATGATGTATCTTATATGTACTTTCCTTATGAAATACTTCCTTTTAACATGGATTGTGTTAACTTGGTTTAATAATCCTCACTTAGGAAAAGGTTGCAACTTGTAAAGACAATAAAAGTAATATACTGCCTTTTGCCACTACATGATTTTTGGAGAAAAAAGCTAACTTTGATCATGTTAAAAGGAAGTATACTGTTAGGAAACTACATATAAGATACATTCTTTTGCCATAAAAGGGCCGTTAGTACATGTGCCATTGGGTAGGTAGACGTGTACCAAGGCACTGTAAATGTACCTTTTGTGGACGTTGTAGGTTAATGCTTACATCGATAGATGGCGGGCTTTGGCTTCCATCTATATGTACCGCGTGGCATCAGGGGTACATAAGGTGAACCGCATTGACACTTACATATTATTATTATTTATTTATGTTCGATAATAAATGAGCATAGTTATTTCTTACATTTTAAAAACGCAGTTTAAAATATTTTAAACAACTGGAGTTGTTCAAGTACTCTGCTTAAACCACTGTTAAAAGATTATGACGGTACTAGTAAGTAAGCTACTTGAACAACCATGTTTATTTAATACTTTTAAACCATTTATTTTTGCTGTATACTCTCTAGGAATTTCGCTCAGATTATGGATTAAAACAGTTGGTTTTATGCAATGACGTCAAAGTCATATATGACGTAGACCGATCACCGCGTCACGTTCCTATAAATGTGTCTTTAAGCTAATTTAGTCAAAATTTGTCTAAACAATTTTGATGTGAATTATAATTTGTTGATACACACTTTAATAAATTGTTTCCTTCTTGTCTTGTCTTTATTTGCATTCAGATGGCATGGACCAACAATCAGAGTATTTGTGTGCGATGTATGATTTGAAGTATGGACATGTAGTCGTAGGCCTACTACACTAGCAACCAGTATAGTATTAGGACACTTGGTTATGGTGTCAAAATCATCCCATATAATGAAATTTGGAGTGTAATATTTCACTACGAGTTGAACAAAAGAGTTGCTGAAGATCTTCTCATTAATAAATTCATGTTTCCTACAACATCTGCTAATTCAATTCCATGGAATTGAAGAAGACACGTGCCTCCTTCAAATCCCCATATAATTTCCCATTGGAAATAGCTCATGAATAATTAATCAACCTCAGTATAGCCAATGTACTCTTATATGGTGGGTAGTCTGACAATTTTGACTTCATTTAAAAAATACCTTTTAAATTGTTTGTCAATGGATTTACTCAAGTCAATATAATCCCAATATTATCACTAGTCGATAATCTATCACAGATATTGACACATTATCCCTTTATTCATCTTAAACATAAGGGGCCGTATTCTCGTACTAAACACGGTTTTAGCTTAAAACCGTGTTTAACTAAACGCGTGTTTAACTTAAACGTGAGTTTATCATAACGACGTGTTTAACAAAACACGATTTTAAACTCTGCAAATCTCGTTCCAGAGTGGTCCTGCGTTGATTGTATACAGGTATTTAATTCATTGTGGCCCTAAGGGGTCGTCCATAATTTTCGCCATTTTCAGTTACGTACAAAGCGTACGTAAGAGGGGGGGGGGGGGGGGTGGGGGGGTGGGGGGGGGTGGGGGGGGAGGGGGGTCGAAATATACCCCAACCGTACGTAACTTAAATGGCGATCTTGAGAGGCGGGATTTTTTTTAAAAGTACAAAATAAAATAAAATTCGCCGATTTATTGCGTACGTAACTCGAGGGGGTAGGGGGTAAAAAGTTACGTACGCTCTGTACGTAAGTGAAAATGGCGATAATTTTGGACGACCCCTCATGGAGTACAATCAATATCGACTGAATGCCTTAAATACACGGTACTTTAAAGACTACGCAATCCGCACGTCAGCTTGCACTGGGCACGGATGAGTGATCATTCAAGGCATACAGTTGGTGCGCCAGTTTAGTTAAACACGCAAAACTACCCTGGCCCTGTACCCATGTTTAAAGTTAGACACATTTCGGCGAGTTAGACGCGTGTTTAAGTAAAACAAATGTACGAGAATTGCGTTTAGTTAAACACTGTGTCTAAAGTCAAAGTTAGACGCGCGTTTAGCTTAAAACCGTGTTTAACTACGTACGAGAATACGGCCCAAGATATTTGGGATGGAAATTTAGTTTCATTTTGACACCTTTACTTTCATATTTTGAATAGGAACCATCGAAATTCTCTGTACTTTCTCATAGTACCCACATGACCTGGGAACACTACACAGTTGCATTTTATAACATATTATTATAATTTTTGTCAAGCTAATTTGACTATAAATTAACTAAATATATCAATGCGAAAAATCACTGAATATTGTTATAAATGTTTTCCTTTTAAATAGCAATGTCACAAAGCTTCCAAGAACTGTCCATTAATCCCTAGAATACCAAAAAGCTAACACATTAGTTCAATGGATTCCCAGTGTTTTCTCTCAATTTGAAGCTTGCAAGGTGTCCTAATACTTGTGGTTGCTAGTGTGTAATGAAACATGCACATATAGGGCCGCATTCACGTACTAAACACGGTTTTAGCTTAAAACCGTGTCTAACTAAGCTCGTGTCTAAACTAAACTAAACGCGAGTTTATCTTTTAAACGACGTGTTTAACAAAACCCGATTTTAAAACCGATTTTAAATCGAATTCCTCAAATGCTCGTGTATGTACACAATCTGCACTTGCACCGGGCACGGTTGAGTAATAAATCAGCGCGTTTAGTTAAACGAGCGTTAAACTACCCGAATACCCAAGTTTAAAGTTATACACACATGTATGATTGCACTCCGCTTGCTCGCTGTATAGTGCGCGCCCTACGCGATTCGTTTTGATTTGTTGTTTAGGGAGCAGGGGTCGCCAATTTTAACTGCAGGTGTTGGCCAACCTATATATAATTAACATTATTTTAGTCGTTATTGAAGAGATTAAATCATAATGTATGTACAAAAACTGTTATGTTTTATTTCTCTAAAACAAATTAGAAAAATAAATGCACTCGCGCAAATGTTGATATGCTCACAATACCACTCCCCTTCGGACTCCCCTTCGCACACATCAACGTCCAGCGTGCGTGCATTTACTTCTCAAATTTCTCTCAAAAAAACACATGGCATTTGTTGACCTATAAAGTATAACGTTTCCCCTCATCATACCATCATATTAAGATAATCTTTAGACACGTTTTGAAAAATGACACTCATCGTAAAATATTGCGCACCTTTAATACTGTACCTTAGACTATCACTGGGATTCCCCTTGTGTCCGGGGTATGATAGGTCAAACGATTTACACTAATTTCCGCTTTACATATACTTGTTATATAGTACCTTAACTATCTGTACAAAATAAAATATTTTGTTTGTCGTTGCATTTCCCGTGATTTCGATGTCTTATTTTGAATGCAATGTTTCTGTATTGAATTAACCATATTAAATTTAAAAGACCAAGGTATACTCATGCATTCGTGAGTGGTAGTGGTAGTAGAATACCTTCAATCACCGAGCTTCAATCGGGCTTAAAGGCATATTATGTGATCTTTTCCAGGGAGCGCCCTCTATTCATGATATTTTTTAGAAAGTAGATTTTCTTGCAGATTTACATTTCTGATCATAAATCGTACATACTTTCCAAGTTGCAGAGCGATACGTATATACTTTCCAAGTTGCAGAGCGATACGATTCCCAATTACCTCAAAATCATGGTTTTAGAGGGAATTTAGACTAGAGAAAAATAAGTTGTCGGACAAAAAACGACATCCGACAGTTTATTTTCACTCTAAAACCATGATTTTGAAGTAATTAAGAATCGAACGCTCTGTAACTTGGAATGTATGTATATACGATTTATGATCAGAAATGTAAATCTGCAAGAAAATCTGCTTTCAATTTTTTTCTCGATGTTGAGGTCGAGGGCGTTCCCTGGAAAGATCACATAATATAACTTTAACATGGCTACACAGAAAGAAAAAAAGTGAGTCATCATCAAAAATTAGTCATTTTGTCCATGTAGTGACACACTATGGCTCAAAATGAGTCATTTTGTCCGTGTAGTGACTCATTTTACGATGATGACTCACTTTTTTCTTTCTGTGTAGGATTTAGCCTTGTCGAGAAAACTGTAAAAAACCATCCTTTTTGAAACGGATATCTCTTTTGACTCGAGAAGGAAGTCACAACCGCTCATTATTATTTTTGGCTGCCGTTGACTATTAGTCTAGTATAGGTCTTACCAATAGTGAAACTCTATTGGTTGGGCTACTTATAGTCGGGGATATACGGGGGGAGGGGGGGGGGGGGGGGGGGGGGTTACCGTGCACCTCCAAGGACACCCCAAACAAACTTTTTTGACTTCCTTTCATGGTCCTAAAACATATTCAGGATGTTACCAAAAAATAATTTTGGTATGCTTAGGGGTTAATCAAGATGGCGTCCAAAATGGCCGTCAAAACTGGTCATATTTCATAAAATGACATAGGTCGGCCTGGAGTGACCTCACATGCTGTTGACCACGAACCAAAGAGGTAAATAAAAGCCTCTTACAGAGCGTGACGCGATCGCTTGGGTTGATCTACTGTATGGTCGAGCACAAAACTGATAGGCCCTGTTAAAACGTCTGGTTTGTTGTCAACGGCAAACGGTAAAAAAGTACCCGGATGACCGGGCCGACCTATAGCAATCAAGATGTATGGTGAAAGTATAGTTTTAAAAGTGAGATGTATGTATTAGACAACTAGACACTTATATTCAGTACTTTTGCTTTGTTAACATACCTAAATCCTAGATGGCCGCCAAAATGGTAAGATGCCATAAATTGGCATGAACCAACATGTATGATCAGAGTATAGTTTTAACAATGGGATGTATGTGTTAAACCACTAGAAACTCATATCTAGTATTTTTAATTTGTTTAAACATAAAACCAAAATGGCCGCCAAAATGATGGCAAAAAATATTCAAAATTCCATAAAGTGAGAGTAAATTTACTGGACACGTGACTAATATGTTGATGCCATGTTGAAGCCGCCTATAGAATGCCTACCTAATGGCCTTCTTTCGAGGGCATTTTTGCATAAATTGCAAAGTGATTGTTTATTAAGCTCACCTTACTAATGAAACTTACGAGAAAAAAATGCATACATCCTACTATTAAAACTATACTTTCACCATGCATTTTGATTGCTATACCGTATGTCATTTTATAAAATTTTACCAGTTTTTGCGGCTATTTTGAACGCCATCTTGAATAATTCCTTGGTTACATCCTGAATGTGTCTAAGGACCATGAAAGGAAGTCAAAAAAAGTTGGTTTGGGGGAGTCCTGGGGGGGGGGGGGGGGGGGGGGCAAGGTATCCCCCTCCGTATGTCCCCGACTATATAGGTTTGTATGAAAAAAGAATTATAGTCGTCCCCGGTAGTCATCTCTATGTTCTGTGAGTTTGTTGCCTTTGTCAAATCCCGTTTTACATGTTTTTTAATAGCTGCTCTGGTGTTAAATTGGAGATCAAATACCAATTTTGAACTGGGTTAAATGTTTGGTTCTTTCTAAATAAAGGTGTATGTTCTGATCACTTTTTTTTGGCTATGATTCTTATTCACATCAAGATTATTTTGATTATTTTTTCATTATGTCTGAAAAATCTTAGGGGCTAGAAATGTTCCAGTTATAAATTGTAGGCTAAAATGTGGTGAATTACTGCCAAAGGTGGTTAACCCAGAGTTTGTGTACCACTCAATGGGCAAATATCTTGTGATCATGTGTTTCTAAAATACGAACCAAATATGCCACTCAAGCGACAATTGTAAGGATGACCTTTTATGTAAAATAGAAAGCATCAAGTTGAAAATCGGGCCAGCAATCAGAATATCTACCTTTAAAGTATTGAAGAATACGAAAACCGTACATGTACTACTACTTTTAATTACTGGGAAATATTAGTATCAGTCAGTGTTACCAAATCCATAATTTATAGCCGAATTGGGGTTCATTTTGTTACTAGTGCTGTTAATGGACAATGGATCAGCAAATCGCATTGCTGTCCCATTGCAAGAAAGGGCAATATGGATCAATTGGGCTACCTTTCCATCCTGAACTGGGCACAAATGTGCATATTTTCAGACAACACTTAACATTATAATTTAGAGTAAGACTTCTAGTTCGGATCGGTAACCAAGGTTTGTTTCATATCATATGTCTGGGCTAATTTGCAACTCTGTCTAAAATCTGAATCGTTGTTGAACGTCAAAATCTGATTCTGCCGAACGTCAAGAATCGTTCGAAGGAATGAACGATGATTATGATCGACACATAGACATGAGAGAGTAAATTCATGACACCATACTCGTTATAGAAATATCAAGTAATCTTATTATAGTGAAAGTGTTACCCACACCTTCGAAAAGCAATCTGTCCGTGTTGGATAGTAGACGCGTTTCAGGATCTGATGAGATATTGAATCATAATTTAACAACGTGCAACTATCCCATTAAGGTGCGGGATTGTAAGTTACAATTTGTTACGATTGTTATGCGTCGTTCTTTAAAAAACTACCACACTCAATGCATCATGTGTCAGGTGAATACACAAAAGTTACAATACCGCACCTAACTCAACTATCCGGAGTCACTCATACTGCACCAAGCTTTTACCGGCAACTTTTAACAACTCGGGATTTATATCACCTACACGCAGCTTTTCATTTGTCTGATGTATGGAAATTAGCTTGGACCCGTTACCAGGTCTCTGCTCAATGGGTTGATACCGATACAGCGACATTGAACTACATATAATGATAGTAATACGGATGTTCCTTTAGCCATGTCATAAGTTGATCGGTGTGGTTATACTGATACGGTAACAGAAATCCGGGCTGTAACTTGTAACAAAACAAATGCATTGTCATATCATATGGTTGTTTTGGACGACAAATATTATCTGGTGACGAGTAAGAGTGTGTGAGTGGATCAGGCCGATTTGGTCATTTTCAAAAAGGTATTTATGTACTTAACGTTGTTTCACTTGCCATGCTTGTTGTTATTGAGTGTCGATCAAGTCTATTTATTTTCTTATCTGAATATCAAAATACGTATTGAACAACAGGTTCTGTTGACTTTTCTATTTGCATTAGGCACATAAGATAGGTTTGGTGATCGCCTTCATTAATGCAACTAACTGCATGTGGTTCTTTATGCACCCCATACCTTATATAAACTGCTCAAAAAAGTTTGGAGTATATTTTCTGGCACAAGATTTTCAAATATCGTGGGATATGTCCATTAAAATAATGTTATATATCCATGTAAAGCTGATGTGTTCATCTTTTCAATGATACCAAATTTGAAGCAATCCCTTCCTCCAGTGCTCAGCTACTTGCTTAGAGAACATGCAGATGTCACAATCTGAATGTGCCAAAATCAACACTATTTCGTGCTCAAAAGAACGTATTTGTCGTCTGTTCATTGAAGTATTTAATACATTGACCTACAGTGTAGTGTGATGATCTATTGATTTTTAAGCACAAAATAGTGCTGATTTTGGCACTTTCAAATTGCGACCTCCCAATGTTCTCAATCATGTGGCTGAGCACTGGAACAGGGAATTGCTTCAAATTGGATATCATTGTAAAGATGAACACATCAGCTTTACATGGATATATAACAAAATTACCATATCCCGCGATATTTGAAATCTTGTGCTAGGAAAAAGATTCCAAACTTTTTTGAGCAGTTTAGGCTATATATGAAGAGGTATTTTGCAAAAGGGCTATGGTGCATTTTTTCAAAAAATGAGTTTGATATAGAAATGTATAGGGAAAAATCATATGTTTCAAGGGAACAAAGTCATTTTTTTCGAAAAGACCTACATCTCATTGTAAACAGCCATTGAAATTGTTGTTTTGTTGCAAAAGGGCCTGTATCCAGAATTATATCGGGATACAGGCCCTTTTGCAACAAAACAACAACTTCAATGGCTGTTTACAATGAGATGTAGGTATTTTTGAAAAAAATGACTTTATTTCCTTGAAACATATGATTGTGACCTATACATTTCAATATCAAACTTATTTATTTTCAATGATTAAAATAAATGATTTTTTGTGTGTGGTATTTTTTCTTTATGTACAAACAGATGGAGTTTTGTTGCAAAAGGGCCTACATCCAAATTTTCAAAAAATGTAAACATGATTTAAAAAAAAATTAAAACTAGCACATTTAAAATTTATATCAATTTCAATTAGTATGTAGTGTACCTCTTTCATAATCCATTCAGTTTTTCAATTGCTCAACTTGAATATTTAGAAACAGTTTTTTGACTTTTTCTCAATAAGAGTCAAAGTGGATGTAGGCCCTTTTGCAAATTACCTCTTCATATATGAGTCCCATCATGCCCATAGTACTTCTTTAACCTCACCCTGTGCAGTGGTCTCACAGTGTGGTCACTGGTCACACCTTAGTATCACACACGTGTTTGTAATGAACTAGCGTTTGTATGATAAATATAACGGTCCCCACAACTGAGAGTCCTTGCTCCCATAAACGCATTATGGAGTAGGACCGAACCTTGTAGACGAAGCTAATAAACTACCGGTGCGGGCAGTATATAAGACGTACAAGTTTAGATAGGCCTCTCAAGACTCGCTATACATTTCATGACACCGGCACTCGCGCATGATTGCTGCGTCGATCCCTAAAATACACAATGACGTCACACCAAAGAGCTAGATGTATGAAGGCGTGATATACAAGCTATTGTCAAAGAAAGGGTCCCATGGGGAACACAATTATTTAAAAATACATCCCATGTTTTTTTCTGTTTTCAAAGAATAGACCATTGGTAAGCCATGTTAGTATTCTATCAAATACACTTCATCCCATAAAATGTCTTCAGTACGAATACCAGTTTGGCCACTTTTGAACTAGTATCGGAATTTCAATTAAAAAAAAACCTCCTGCATTTGCGATTCCAATAAGGAAAAGGGTCAAACATATGTAAATGTTGTTTATAATATGCTAAAATTCAAATGATATCATGACATAAATCGGCCGCTTTGAAGCGCTATTAATTCGCTCTGATAAACTTATTGTTATCAATACTACGAGAGGATTACCCAGTGCATATATTTAAATTCGGGGCTAACTGCATGGGTAAGTTTCCATTATGTTGCAAATTACATCTACGCTCATGCCTTTACACTACTCAATACAGCCGGTTGGTCACTGCACACGAGAATTATGTCATAGCAACCAGCTTGGATGGAATATCGAATATTTAAATTTGTTGACGGTTTTTAGGGCATCAATTTATTATAGCGCTGCTAAGCGGGCCTTGTAACCTAATGTATGTGGTTTGCCATGGATAATATTATGGATTCAACTCAACTTCAACTAACTAGCATTTAGTATGAAGATTATTATTGATTTTATTGATTATGCTCAATTACACACAGAATGATAATTGTCACAAAAGAGTTCTCTGCACATGAAAAGTGGCCAAAGCTGAATTTGACATGCCTGAGGAGTTTCATGTAGTCTTCCCGCCTTACTCCTCCTTCAAAAATAATGTCCTTGCTATCTCTTTAAAAGACCTACCCAAATATCCATTGTTTACAGGATACATCCTCTGCCTAAGGGAACGACTTGTCCTATATCCAACCTTATAGTTTCTTAACGTAACTTCCTTTTTATTAAAGCCATTGCCCATGAAATTAAATTGCTGTCAACTCGATCAAGCACTCAATCTCGATGTAAACAAGTGGAAGTTAATGTTTCGAATAATTTGGATAGTTAAGTATGGTTTGGTTAAACTGCAATGTTTGAAAATAAATGGTACCAATTTTGGAATTGAAACTAACGTTTACTGAGCATGGATATCAAAAGCGAAATCAATTAAATCTATTTGATAGGTATCGAATCTCCCTCTTTTGATATAAAATTGGATGGATTGAGCATGATACACAAAGATATTGGTCGAGCACAATATTTTTTAAACTCATAGCGAGACCAATATATTTGTGTATCATGCGAAAAAATCCGTCCGATTTTATCATTATTATGCAAATGGGAATCTGACTCGATACTCGAGAAATGATTTGAGCCTATCAAATAAATGAATAACACTGTACTACAAAAAAGTAAAGGTCTGTAGGCCTACCTTCCAAACAGTTCAACATTTCTGGTACACTAACAGAATGACAGAACAGAAGCCCGAACAGAAGCTCCAAAACAAATTCCGAACACGTAACAAGTTCAAGTTTTACAGTTAGTAATACACTCAAAAGACATATTTCGGCGATCGATTGTTTTCAACATTAAAAAACACACGATTGTTTATGTAATAAGCTTACATTGAATTACACGTTACAGTTACAAAACTTTGACGATCGCCATTTTTAGGCCAGGAACGTCCCCATTTATACAGATAGACACACTTGTATCGGTGCTTCTTCGCGTTGCAGAACTGTCGGCCTAATTCCTGGAAATTCTTTTTCATTTAGCGTAACAAAACGTGTGCTCCCGGAACCAGACGCCATTTTTAACACACATGACCTGATGACCTATTTCCTATCGTAAAACCAAAAATTAGTCTCTTCTACATTCTCTGCACGCTACACTTGCTGTCGCTACAATCGGCGTATTAACAGTCGCTTTTAGTGGATTCGTACGTAAGCTTTAAATGTGTTAAAGAGACAGGTAACCAAATTGACCAATATCGAAGGATATTGGTCTGGCCTGAGACTAGTATACCTGAAGGTATACTAGTCTCAGGGTCTGGCCAAGTTCGCTCCAGTGACATGATGTTCAGAATAATAGGTCTATACTAATGCATTGCAAGTATAGGACGGAAGATTCGAACTGCATAATAATGTTGGAAAATGGTCATACCGGCAGATTGCCTGTTTTTTCGCCGCTTGTTTTTCTGAAACTACTGGATTTTGGAAATAAACGTGAGGGTCCAATCACTGTGGTTCCACCTCCCTGCATCAATTTACTAATGACACGCCGTAGTTGAACCGGTCATAGTCATTAAGTATTGGAGCCAATGTTAACAACTATTTAATTAGTTCCTAAATATTCCTTATGGTTGTACGACGATGATGGTGCCAACTGAGCTAAAAGCCCGAGTGGTATCAATAAAATTTCCGCTAGAATTAATTGAACGTATTCCAAACCCTATTACGCCAACAAAACCCACCAAGTTTGTCTTAAAAGACAGCGCGAGTAGCTTTTAAAATTCGCATTTTACCGCATAACTTTGTTTCCATTTTTCTTGAATTTTTTGAAAATGATGGTGTGAGCTAGGTTGTGATTGATGGAACGGGTTTTTTCTCGATAATTAAAACAGTATTACAAATATTAAAACAGTATTTAAACTAAAACAAATCATCCGACTCCAGCGATTTATTGGATGCTTCTTTAAATTTTAATTTGATATTATGAAGTACCATATCACCATTAGCTTCATTTTCTTACTTCTCATGTAACAAAGAAGAAGAAAAGATATCGCATTTCGCATACCCTTTTTTTCTAAAACAAATGTTTTCAACTGAGATAAACTTTTTTTAGCCATATCAGATCCCCTGAAGATATATAAATATCAGCATAACGAAAACACAGTATTTCTCTAACAGCACAACATGACATAAATTGCCCGCTTAGGAGCGCTATTAATTCGGTCTGGTAAACCTATTGTTATCAATTACTACGAGAGGATTGCCTGGTTGTATATTTAAATTCGGGGTGTTTATAGCGGTACTTCTTGCTAACTGCATGGGTGAGTTTCCATTATGTTGCAAATTACATCCACACCCATGCGTTTAAACTACTCAATGAGTTTTGCAATACAGCCGGTTAGTTGCACACGAGAATCATGTCATATAACAACCAGCTTTGATGGAAGGCGAATATTTAAATTTGTTGCCGGTTTTTAGGGCACCAATTTATAGCGCTGCTTAGCGGGCCTTGTAGCGCAATAATTTTATTTAGCGTCGTGATCTGCACCAAATTGGAAGGAATAATCCGGGTCTGTGCGTAACATATCGAGGGCTCAGAACCACAAGGCCTCATCTCAATTTTTTTCAAAAATGATATTTTGGTATCAACATTTTCAAAAAGAAATTCTCTTTCCATTACACACATCCTTATCTCCATAACACAACCCTTTCAAAGTTATAGCCAGTATCACAAGGCCTCATCTCCATCCCCCAATGTGTTTAAAAATCGTCAATAGTCTTTTTCTCAAAATAGTCAAAATGGAGATGGCCCTGTGTTTCTGAGCCCTCGATATGGCACATGGGTTGTGAATCGGCATCAGCTCTGACATCGCTGCACAGGGTAAAGATGAATAGAGCTCGGCCGGGAAAGCACTATTTCAACACAACCTTGTATTAAACTTAAAAGTAAAGGAGGTGCAGACCATTATTTTCAGTTTTATATAGCTATCATCAATATAAACACTGTGACGTTATGTAGGTCACAGTCATTCTAAACTGGTGCCAAAGTCTACGAGTTTTTAAATTAATTTCCGAAGATAAATATAAGTTGTGGTAAATATACACAAACGCTGTAGATATAGGTGCCACTATAAACTTATGAAATATTTAAACAGCGTTTGACATGCTTATTACATTATGAGCTTATATCACATTTATGTGCAAGGTGTGTCACAAAAAGTGTCATATTTCATTACAAATCAATTCATTCCAATCAAATATAAAGAACACACCAGAAATTCGGTCATTGACGGAATTAAGAGAACTTATACACAACTTTCACACATCGCGCTGCTTCATTCCATGTGTGACAAGTGACGTAATGGATGAAAGAACCAGATATTGCCGGAAATTTACTTTCACCGTCATTTAATATGAGTAAGGTTGACATATTTTATTGATAAAACTTTATATACAGGGTGTCCCAAAAAAATGTTAACACTCCGGGCACATGAGATATCTTAAAAGGACAGGAACACACGGGTCTAATCTTGATGTATCATGAAAGCTGAGTAAATAAACTTTCATTTGCATTTTATTGCATTCCAATTGGTTATTTAGAACGGGAGATATGCTTCAGCAAACATGAGGAAGCAAAATCGGCTTGGTCCAATCCTCTCAGTATGAAAGTAAAGCTTTTAAAATGCACGAAGCAAAAAGCAACATGATTAAGTCACACACACACACATCAGTTAATCTCTTCTTTGTTCTTTTGAACGCATTCTTTCGATTCACAAGATTAAAATGTGAATCACCCAAAAAAACTTGATTTTATTTGGGAGAATTTCATATAATAACAAAACGATGTATCTTTATAATTTGTCTCATTGTAATACTTAAAGGGGTAAAAGTTGTCAAATGTGGACAATAAAATGTACTTATTTCTTTGATAAATGTCTAAAGTATGATTGTTTAAGAATGAGAATAAAGGTATTGTTTTTAGACCGTACCCGTGTTATATTGTCTGACATAAATGCGTTCGATAGTATTATTTTTTTGCGTAGAACAACTCCGCCTGCGGCGTCGTTGTTCTACTTAAAATAATACTATCGTCCGCATTCATGTCAGACAATATAACACGGGTACGGTCTAAAAACAATACCTTTATTCTCATTCTTAAACAATCATACTTTAGACATTTATCAAAGAAATAAGTACATTTTATTGTCCACATTTGACAACTTTTACCCCTTTAAGTATTACAATGAGACAAATTATAAAGATACATCGTTTTGTTATTATATGAAATTCTCCCAAATAAAATCAAGTTTTTTTGGGTGATTCACATTAGATGAGGTTCGACCGGAGGTTGGAATAAAATGGGATCCTTCGACAAATAGCAAGTATACGCCAGAAGACATACATCTTCTTTTTGCTCATCACCCCTGCCCATCCAAGCACCAAAGGTCGCTCTTCGCTGAACTATGATTATTTGTGATAATTGAACATAACTTCTAGTTCTCGACCCAGTGTTTTATAGAATTAAACTCGAACCCACACGCATATGGCATGTGTATGGATAATGTGTGCATAATGCTCAGGTCGATACTAATAGATGCAATCGTTCAGGGAACGAGAGGGAATATTTATAGATGACTTGTTGTTGAGTTATTTCATGACAGGGATAAAAAATACACGTCGGTCTTTATCTTGTTCCGAAACACACATAGCTTCAAATAACTTGGTGCGCATAAGTATCCTTGTACTAGAAATTCATTGGTTTACTAATAATAATATGCTACCAGCATTATTTAATTCCACATTGCAATGGGCATGAAAGCACTTCATGTGGAAGGTATTGATGAAATGTTCAATCTCATCACGTGCTTCATCCTCTTACTTTCTTGAATCACTGACTACACACCACTGTGCCACTTGCTGTGGGTTCCAATGTGTAGTGTAGTCAAAGTATCGTAGAAACCAAGTTTTCTCATGTCCTTCATATTTGAATTTGAATTGATAAGCAAACCAGACTCAGTGAGAATGAGCTATGTTACAATCTTCAGACAATATTGAGCTTAATGCGCTAAATAAACCCATCACATGTTATAAATTTCATGAAATAACATCAACAGCGACGATGTACACAGGAAATGAACATGTTTTCTTACAAAATAAAGTGAAGTTATGCAAACAGCGCACGTTAATCCGTATCATCCTGATTTGACTTGGATGTGACGTCTCTGAGATATATAGAACATGACATTATATAGGAATAAGGACAGTGGTTCCGCAAGACATTTCCGCTTAACACTTTCCACACGGCAGGCTTCTGCAGACGACATTCCAAAATGTCACAACATGTTTTAAACAGTCAACATTACTGAAATAATTACCATATTTGGAATCAGCATAGGAAAGGCATTAAAACAAGTTCTAACATGCCTGGTATTGGTTCAGTAATCCTTGAGATAGACGTAGGAAGTTGGGAAATGTTTCTGAAAAATCTGTTTTGTATTTGTTAAACCAATAGCCGTATGGAAAGTGTTAACTTATATACGTGATCTTTTAATGTTAGGCGGCACTGCAATACAATGCAACATAAAGTGCATACGCATAACTGACTTGTACGTAAGACTTATATCATAGACCCGAAGTAATTATTTTGTATCACATTACATTATAAGCATACATTGCACTGGGAAAAATGCAAATATGTGACCTAACACGAGTAAATGAGGCACAACGAGGGAAATATGAAAATTGGGTTATTGATAATCATGATGTATTTTGGTACCAAAGTCAATGTTATGTCACACTCCTAACCAAAGTTACGGATTATTGAAAACCAATTGAAAAACATCAACTATATAAAGTTATGGACATTTAAAGTGTTGGTTTTGTTAACTAATCAATGAGTAAATGAAAATGATATGCCTCAACATGTAGTTTAACTCTTTATTTTATGAATTTGAATCTTTGATTGGATACAAGATGTATCAAACGATCAGAAATAAGACTTTCTTTTATGAATTAGACTTATTATGATCATGTCCCAGATTTGTGCTTTTAAGTCAAAGTAGCTACTCTCATTTAGTCACGTTGGGTCACATGTCTATATTGTAATTGGAATGAGACCAATACATATGAATACACACAGAAAACACTATGTAAAAAAATTACACAAATTATGTAAAAAATACACAATCTGTGTAAAAATAGAACGCCATAATACTATGTAAACAGTTGTGTAAAGCTTTTGCATAAGAATTTACACAAGCTTGGGTATATATTACATGTTTATGTAAACTCTTACATAATAATTATGGAGTTCTATATTTACATACTTTTTTACATAGTGTTTTCTGTGTGTACATGATTATGAAAATAGTTGTATTGGTTTAAGTTAAATTTGTGTGGGGTGTGTACGTATCGTGATGCAACATATTACTCTGGCAATTACCATAATTCCTTCGTACAAGTCACTTATACGTATTAGCTTTACGTTCTATTTTTGCAGTGCGGCCTTATGAATTCTAAATTTATTCTAATGGGTTTTGATTTGATGATTGGTTCTCTGTTAAACAAGTGTCAATGTTTTATAATTATAGATTACCTTGTTTATATTATTCTAATAAAGTTCATCGAATATTAATGGAGCCATTTATAAACTCTGACGAACCAACAAAAAGTATTCTATAGAACTGGTTACAGTAGTTGAGCATCTCTTTGCGTTTTACCGAGACAAACATTTGTTGTGCTTATTGTCAGTATTACTCCAGACAATAAAATGGCACAATACTGGTAATGTCTTTAGGCCCAACGGGTAAATCACTCCTCTACCTTAATTATGATCTTGATCATTGTTTATATACAACCTATAAACATGATAACGTTGTTAACAAGGTGGTTAAACATAAGTATTGTGTAGCCAGAGCAATTGTAATTATTTTAGGCGTTTGTCGGGATGAACATACTAGGTGTTTAAATTATTTCTTTTATCTTAAGGGGAATGTTAATTCTTTAGCCGAATAATCGAGCACTAAGTCTTTATTATACATTTAAAGTGAAGCTATAATAGTTGTATCAAGTTCCGTGATCGCGTGTATACCTACTCCTGACACGTGATCATATGATTGACAAATACTTGCTAGCTGAGTGTTGACATATCATGGTTTAAGCTTCAACGACATTTGATTGAGTGACGGTATCCGTTAGTGTTTAGATACAACATTGGCGATCATTTATTAGCTTAATGAGGCCCAAGGATAACGGTTTGATTTAGCTTTCATACCCACTATGACGTCGTGGATGATTTCCACGTAATAAGGATCTGTTGCAGTTTAGCAGTTTAGAACAAGAACGGCGTTGGAAGGACTGATCACTGATCATGCTAGTGGATTAAATCTCTTCGTTCTTGTCGGTATTTATTTTTCTTCGGGCATGCTAACAATTTATCGGCTCTAAATAGTAAGTCCATGGATTAATTGATAATTATCAACTTATTAACTTATTTCCTATGGATTTTAACTTTCAGGGAATACTTTGCGTCGGTGTGACCCAGTTGGTTTGGGATTAACTGCAATTTTGAGTGGAATTATTAAGCGGACGCAATGGTTTGTGGGACGTGCTGTGCAGCCTGCGTGACCTGTTGTTATGGATGTCGATGTAAGCAGAAACCGTATCAAAAGGAGCCAACGAAATTTGTAAGTGTTATATTTCACTGATGCATGGTGGGTTATTTAATAAGCCATAGGCCCATAATGTATTTAAGCCGCTAGATTAGCCTAATTGGTGTTACGCCTTAAAGGTATATTATGTGATCTTTCCAGGGAACGCCCTCAACATCGAAAAAAAAATAGAAAGCAGATTTTCTTGCAGATTTACATTTCTGATCATAAATCATGCATACATTCCAAGTTACAGGGCGATACGATTCTTAATTACTTCAAAATCATGGTTTTAGAGTGAAAATAAACTGTCCGAATCCGGACACTTTATATTTTTCACTCTAAATTCACTCTAAAACCATGATTTTGAGGTAATTAGGAATCGTATCGCTCTGTAACTTGGAATGTATGTATGATTTATGATCGGAAATGTAAATCTGCAAGAAAATCTACTTTCTAAAAAAAATAATGAATAGAGGGCGCCCTCTGGAAAAGATCACATAATATGCCTTTAAGTACCGCTACAGTGTACTTAGCTTTAGGTCAATGGAAGTGGATTGTTAGTTTCCTGTTGGTAGTTTGAAAAACGGGATGAGCTAACTTTTAATTATTCGTTATTTGGATTTTTTCATTATTCATTATTAAATCAGAATTGATGTTTTCGAACGGAATTTAAAACACCCCCATTATACAAACCAGTGTAAAAGTACTTGATACCCATTGATTAGTATTATAATACACATGAATAACTCTTTTTAAGAATTTAGGAAGTATTTTAAGATGTGTTGTTGAAAATGTCAAAAAGTGTCTGAAATATTGCAACATCAATTACATTTAAAATTTGAGTTGGTAATATGCTAACATTTTCATTATTAACCCTATCCCATGACACCACTGCCAATAAAATCTCTTAAAGTCGGCAGGAAGGGATTCCTGGTATTTAGAGCCAATAACACAAAATTATATTCAAGTTTGTCAGAAAATGTAATTTTTGCACAAATAATGAAAGTTTTCGTAAAACTGAAAACGTAGGGCGGGAGGGCAACATGAAACTAACAATCCACTTCCATTGGCCTTAACCTATATTTTCTCTTATGGTGTAACTAGCCTATAATATTTTCGTATGAACATTGTGTACCGCTTTATTAGAAATTGATTTGGTTAAGCCATCCACCACTTTCAGATAATTTGGTATTTAAGTGCCACGCCCTACATCGGATATTCTATTGGTTGCGGCGCGCCATTATGGCTACAATCACCTGATTTATTAAAGTCTGTATACATAACAATGATATTTCCATATATGTATTATA
The DNA here is from genome assembly GCA_035610835.1 of Ophiura sarsii. Classification (NCBI taxonomy): domain Eukaryota; kingdom Metazoa; phylum Echinodermata; class Ophiuroidea; order Amphilepidida; family Ophiuridae; genus Ophiura; species Ophiura sarsii. The sequence continues at coordinate 67,677,943 of CM069449.1, read as the reverse complement.
TTAGAGACGAATTTGATAAACTGCAAATGCCTTTGTCATGTTGTTGTGGCCCATCGTCGAATAACAGGATATGTCATGAAATAGGCGAAGCACTATTGTCTTCGTGACGTCTTGTTATGGTCCCGGGTTATGGATAATAATAATAATTGGAAACTTATAAAACGTAAGTATCCTTCAGAAAAGTCGTTCACTGCTCTACAGACATCAGAAAAAACATGATAAAAAGCAATACAAATGCAGAAACATAATAATACATTAATATACCAACGTATAATGTACACCTAGCACATAAAGTCCCTGACCAGGTGCTTTGAGGTTGGCTAATTCAAAATATATAATCGGTACCAAAAATCCGAGATATACATTAAATGAGGAAATTTCTTTTCCGCAGTTTGATACCTCATTCAACAAAATCGAATGGATACTTTTAAAGTTATAGCGATTTCAATGACCGTGCATAACAACAGAAAAGTTGCACTAGGTATAGGAAATCATTGATTTGTGTGACAGTTATGGCAGTATCACACACAATTCAATGAATACCTAGTGCAACTTTGTTGTTGTTGTGCGCGGTCATTGAAATCGCCATAACTTTAAAAGTATCCATTCGATTTTGTTGAATGAGGTATCAAACTGCGGAGAAGAAATTTCCTCATTTAATGTGTATCTCAGATTTTTGGTACCGATTATCTATTTTGAATTAGCTAACCTCAAAGCACCTGGTCAGGGACTTTATGTGCTAGGTGTATATACAACATTACAAGTCATTACAAGTCATTGGCAAAAGCAATTTTGAACAAGTGACAGCAGGTCACGCAATTTTGAACAAGTGAGTAAGTAATTAAATAAATAAATAAATAATTAAAGGCCTTTATTTAATAATAAAAATAAAAAATAAAAATAAATTAATTTAAAAAATAAATAAATAATAATTAAATAAATTAAAAAAACAAAAACAAAATCATAACCAGCTTTTACTCAAAACACTTAACACTGCTAGAAACAAACAAAAGGACAAATAGGCACATACATTGTTAACTCTTGCCGAAGGATAAAATAAAAGGAAAGATATCCACGTTTGTAAATGTAGAATTACCTACGTGTTTAAATCGACTCGAAAATATGACACATTCGACGTGATTGTGTTATCCTTAAAGATTCTGGAAGTCATAATAATTAGTATTGGTCTGTAACGGAAGTTGCAGTAGCAAGAGTTGTAGTCAAAGATTGTCAGTGTATTAATATGTAAGCTGATGGTAACATGGTGCAAAGTAGGCGCACTTCCGAAACATAGATTAATTTGCACGGGAACAACTTTTTATCTTTACACTTAGTGAGTGAAATATACTTATCTTAACCTAATTATCAATGTCAGACTTTGAGGGCACCCAGAGATACCGCTAAATTGAGTGAAGTGAGTAAAACAAGTTCCAATACAAATATCATTATTTATATAACTTGATGCAATAGCACATCTTCTTCCGTTGTAAATAGAGGATATGCGTTTTTTGAATAAGCTTCCATCTTGTCGGGAATAATAAACTGTGTTTAATGTTTTGTGAATGCTACACCTGTTTCATGTTGGTTACCGGGTGCGATTCCCGTTTGTAATTATTTGTAGCCCGTTCCGCTTTGCTTGCTACTGGATGGCCTCTATATAGGAATGGATGTTTCGTTACTTTATGCAAGAAATTATAAACATAGGCCTATGGGGTACGATATAAAATGGATACATATTTAATTGAGATTAAAAGAATAATTATTACAATTTAAAAATATGAAAAATGCATATAGACTTGGACAGCATGTATCTACAATTTAAAGATAAAAAAGATAGAAATACTGGAAACTTTTTCTTAGAAACTCCGCCAACAACGAGCTACACTGTATTAGTCATTCATAGCTATACCTATCTTTTAGCCTGGTCATCCTCAAGAACCGCAACTCAATGATTGAGCAGATTTTTCCAATCCTCTAGTTAAGCTTCCAGCAATTAAGAAGCTTAGTAATTAAGACCCTAAACAAGGTGGTAACAAACCCCATTGGGTTACACAGATTGATTGTCAACCATGACAGTGCAACGTTGGTATTTAACATTATATAGTCTGGTGTCATGTTTGTATAGTCACAAAAACCCCAAGTGACGTGTTAAAAAAATGTAACTGAGATTTTAATGCTAACACCTACACCTCCCAAATGCATATACAGGGTTGGCCCAAAAACAACCCATATTCAAATTTACACAAAGTCTCTTGTGGAAATAATTTGAACTTAATTTTAGGCTCAAATGAAAAGCCGAAACTTTCGAGATGTTTCTCAGACAACCATGTGTTTCATTTCAATACAAGTTCTTAATGGGAGTGAATTAAAAAGTATGATTTCACTCTTTCGGTTTCGCAAACCAGGTACTTCATGTTAGCTAATTACAATTTATAATACGTATCAACACTCTGAGATATACATTACGCGAGCAAATTTCCTGACCGTAATTTCACACCTCATTCATAAAAAAACTAAGTTTATACCTTTACAGTTATGGGCGGTATTCTCGTAAGTCGTACGTATCTAAAGGTGATTTTAAGCTAAACACGCATTTAACTTTAACTTTGAACACATGTTTAATTAAACGCCATTCTCGAAAATGATTACGGGGGTAGTTTAATGCACGTTTAACGAAGGAGTGCACCAATAATAATGATAACTTAATCGTGCCCTATGCAAGCTGACGTGCAGATCTTAAAAACACAAGTACATTTGAGGAATTCGGTCGATAGTAAATTATTACTCATTTGAGCCACAATAAATTGAATACCCGTCTTTTATACAGTGAACGCACGACTACTCTGGGGACGAAATTTGCGGAGTTTAAAATCGGATTTAAAGATAAACGCGTGTTTAACTTAGACACGAGTTGAATTAGACACGGTTTTAATATAAAACCGTATTTAGTACGAGAATACGGCCTCATATTACTTTAAAAGTATCCCCTCATTTTTCATAAATGTTGGTCGATTTATGTATATCTCCGATTTTTGGTATCGATTATTAATTTCAAATAGCAATTAGCTAACATAAGACAACCAACCGGTCATGAAACTTTTTGTTTGAAGTTGTTTTCATTTGATTGCATTCGATCTCAGCTATTTACAATCTAAATGATTATAAATATCACGGACCCTGGATGTTGTAACGATAATGATTTGTAATACAATACGTTTTGATAAAAGTAATTCAAAATGGCAAGTTTTTGAATCATGCTGAGATCCTTCATTTTTCATTAAACCAAAACACTATCCTATAATCCAAATGCGTCATTGATAGTATTCCCTTTATGGCGTTGAACCAGTTCAATTAAGACCACGATTGGAAACAATCTGGTCCAAGTATTATATCTATACGTGAATCATAATTGTACTGGCTAAACATTTTGGATTGAAGACATTTCATATGTTTTACGAGAAGAAGAACAAAAATGGTTTTCTTTATTTGGCCTAATACAATAAACTTTGGACAAATTATGGACTGAAATTAGAGGTGTTTGGGTAGTGGGTATATTACAAACTTGCCCATATGGATGTATTCAACAAAGGCCAGCAAAACCCCTAAAGTAGGCTATTATACCATATCCAACTTATTCCGAGAAAAAAAAATAGTGTACTAAAAATAGAGTGTCATCTAGAAAAACAGCAACAAATTGGACTTAAATCACGCGAAGGCCAATTCGATATAACACTGAATTGCGTTAGAATGTCTTATGTTAGTTTATGTATATATTTTTAATAATGTCCTTTTCTTTTGAACATACAAATTCGCATTTTGTTGGCGTGTGTGCAACAATACCATAGGTCATCAAACTCGCAGGTCATTTTCCTCGTGAGTTTATTTCTTCGCCTGCAAATTTTGTAGAAGTAATGTCATAAATGCCGTTAACGTGTTTCGGTATAATCAGCTGACCTCATTTGACAAGACAATAGAATAATATCTGCAATGACATGTAAAACCACTTCCGCAATGAGATTGTACTTCCGGATCGGGGTTACTCCAGTCTAGCAAAAAAGAAGTTCGATGACCTTTGCCCTTACCTGTGCCAACCTGACCTCAAGAATTACGTAACTTATACCTATAGACGTTATTCTTAATTGACGCATTGACTTCAAAAGAGGGAGTGCAATCCAACTGAGCATGCTCAGAGCAATTAGTGCCCCGATAAACATTACATTCTGGTACATTTACTGCAATGTAATGAACTGTGAACTTCTCAATTTTCCTAGATAGTGTCAGTTACCAGCAAACATTCAATTTCAAACTAGTGGAAAAAATAGTTTATACGTTCAAGTTTATTTTACGAATGTAATAAGGTCAAATATTGAACAGCTCAGAAGTATGAAGATTCTCTTATGATTAGTGAAAAGTTCACCCATTGAAAAACTGCAGCACTCTCGTCTTGGCTAAATCGCTTGCCTCGTTTTCAGTTCACATAACCCTCTTCGACGTAAATGCGCCAATTAAGAATAATATCTATAGGTCTATTCATTTTTGTCTACTGGGTTGTGCTTGTATAGGACTATATTTATAAATATATACATAGACAACATACGACGTACAGGCACAGGCAGGCTTGGACACACATGTTCTTGTATCGTTTGTTTTGTGTGTAATACTTGCATTTTTTAATGTATTTGTAATTATATTATTGTGCTAATTCAGGTGGTTGACTGCAATGATAATAAATTATACCATGAATAATGATAATAAATTGGAGCTGAAGCGTTACATAATTGGACATATCATTTTCTTTAATCATATAATCTCAGATTCATAGAAACGTCATCAGTACTTTTCTCTGACTTTTCTCTGAGTTTTAAGATTTAGCATTATAATTCAAATTTTGGAAATAAAGCTTATCAGGAAACAGTTTATACCATCACTTTCGGCAACGTATAAAAAAGTATGATGTCAGGAAGGTCAATTGTGATATAATTTATATTTGCATTTTTTTTTAGAAAATTCAATCAGGGGAATTTCTGGTCCCCTTGCCTTAACCCCCTACTTGTCTATCTTACAGTGGTTCGGATTGGTTTATTACAAGATGTACTCATATGAATAGCAAATTCAAATGCAGCTTGTAAAATGTTTCACTCCCATCTTTATCAGGGATACAATTATTCTAACAATGTCTCTCATTGGTTCAATAAATGATGTATCCATCTTTTTAACCAATTGGCCGGTAGTTCTCACGGGGTTAACATTCTGGTGCGTGTCACAAAATAGAAACACTCACAAGAACTCAAGGGTAGTGGATGGGTTGATTGAGACGTAAAACCTTTCCGTTGAATATCCCACACTGTTAATCCGGTTGTGTAAAAAAGACGTTACACAACAACACTGTTTTAATTATATATATGAACCTAGCAACCGGTTGTTTAAGAAAAAAATCACAACTAGTTTAAAATGTTGCACAACCTTGTGAAAGTTTACAAGAAGTTGTGTGAAAACTTACACAATTGTGTAATCTTTTAAACAATAGTTGCTAGGTTCATGTATTAAACAGTGCTGTGTAATTTTCTTACACAACCGATTTAGCTAGATTTACAGTGCAAGAAGAAAAAACACGTGCGAAAAGCAAAGTCATTCATTATTATTTGCCGGCACATGATACATCTTTACTTACTTTGCATACTTAATTTACATAGGCCTACTTAATTTAAGATGACATTTTGCTATTTCACGTTTTACTGATTGAAATCGTAGATCTAAGATAATACACATCATTTTTTTTGTTTTCTCGGAAGTTCTTAAAATCGCACTGCTCTTTGTAATCTTTGTAATCTTTGTAATACTTTATCAGCACATGGGTTACAATCGAAATCACTGACAACCAGACTTAGTATAAAAATGTTATCCAGATACTAAAGGTAAATGTGTTATAATGCGAAGGAAACATAAACTCAAGGCATTTGATTTGTTATTGAGAGTACGCGAGGAGAATTGCAGGATTACACATGCGCAGTTACGCCTGAATTGAATGAAATAACTGGGAATACTAATAATACACTGTGAAATAAAAGTTAGTCCCATGAGAGGTCTTTTTGACCAAAGTTAATTAAAATGATGTCTTATTAGGACTAATACTTTTGTAGATTGACTAATTTAATGTTACAGTACCTATAGTACTATTACTTGCTTCTTAGACAGCCACTTGTGCTTTTTCATGTCTCGTTCAGTATGTCTGTCTGTTTGTTTTCCTTGTCTTATTGGGCTCTCATTTGTCTCATTTGTACTGTTTTTCGTTTGTTATGTCCTGTTTTGTTCGGATTTTGTCTAATCGTGCCTCGTGTCAATTTGGTATTAGGCCATAATCCCGGGCAATTATAAACTACAATAAAAGGCATACTATATGATCTGTTCGCCCTCTATTCATGACTTTTAGAAAGTAGATTTTCTTGCAGGTATCGCTCCGTAACTCAGAATATATTTATGATTTATGATCAGAAATGTAAATCTGCAAGAAAATCTACTTTCTGCAAAGAATCATGAATAGAGGGCGCTCCCTGGAAAAGATAACTTAATACGCCTTTAAGTATTCCCAACATGCCAAAGGGTACAATGGGCAAATAACTGATTTATCCCTATTTTACTGGCAATCCAATGGGACATGCATTTAGTGCTGTGCCCCCATAAACCAATGCGAAATAAACAAATCGTGTCCCTATGCACAATGTACATGATAAATTAAGCCTACTGCTTAATTACATAATGCATGGTTTAGATGACGCTATAGTGCATTATAATAATACCACACCATTCCCTTGGTGGTGCTATTTTGTCATACAATGTCATAGGCTAAATCCGTCCTAAAGCTCTTGAAATGACGAAGATAAAATTCGTCATTTTAAAGGGCCAGGGAAAGATATGTTTCCTGCAACAGTTGATGAAGTCTTAAACAGTCAGCTTGAGGTGTTTAAAATGTTCTAAGCTTTGATCAAACCATATACTGGTGATAAATTGTATACATGAAGCATTTGAAGAAATACACGATGGTTTCAATAATCTTTCTGACAAAAAAAAATTGGTCCATCGATATTCACACAGTGGAGTCATGCCATTTGAAATGTGATAACTAACATTTTCTTAAAGGCCCTGAATTTTATAAAACGAGCACATGGTTTCATTGTTGTGGAAGAACGCTGTCGGGTACTATATATTGATTAAGCTTTCGTCAGAAGTGACTTGCCTTCATCAAAAGGAAGGATAGACATAAGCTTATATAATACGGTTCAGCTGCGTGATTGGTCGACTGATCTTTGCTATGGTTTGCTGATTAAATTATATTTACCTGATTGGCTGTCAGTGGCGTAACCAGCGGGGGGGGGGGGGGGGGGGGGGGGCAGGGGGGCGGGAGCCCCCCACTTGGAACCATTGCCCCCCCCCCCCCCCCCCCCCGCTTGCCCCCCAAATGAAATCAAGTACGGCTGTAAATAAAATTTACAAAAAAAGTACACACCAATAATGACGTCGTGTCGGTTGAGATTGGCACTGTCGGTTCATTTGACGAAAGGAATCATGGAATTATGATGGTCAAAAGTACACATATGAAATTTTTTCGCATATGTCTTCCCAAAATGAAATATTCTTTGGTACAAGCTTGTTTAGAGCCAAAATGTAGCTCAATCGTGCAAAAATAGCTGCTACGCGCGCATCTCTTTACTCAAAAAATCGTGGCTTTTTAGGAGCCCCCCATTTCAAGTCACTGCCCCTTCCTGCCCCCCAAATGAAAAAATCTAGTTACGCCACTGTTGGCTGTGCAGTGAGTGGTTGATTGAGCTGTGTTCTAACTGGCTGGTCGGGTATTGTTCTGGTAATAGGTGACAAGAGGATTACCATCAACATACGGCCTACATTTGTACCGATCACATTGTTCATAGTAGCCTAGATGTGTCATTACCTTAAAGGACGCCCTCAATACATATCATCCCTGTATATGGAAAACTTGCACCATGCTTTTGGACTCATTCCAAAGAGGTGTATGGCCTTCTTTGTATTTATGCTCAGTCAAAAGCAGAACCTTCATGTCAATCTTAAATGAACATTGACCGCCTGTGTCCTGATATCGTAACTTCAAAGGCCGTTTGGTTTGACCAATCTTCTGCTCATCACCGCCAAGCTATATGAAATGGAATTCTCGTTGAAACCCATGTTATTAATTTCCGTCAAGAAAGTCTATTAAGATACATAAGAATTCCAATAAAATCTACTGGCCACATGAACCAGAAAACACTGGACATTTGGATCAGTAAACACGGGACATGCGCCGAAATGAGGCTTTTAGTATTGGTCAAGAACTTCGTTCCGTCTGAAATTCGAGACGCTTATAACTAGGCCTATGTCGTACATTGTAGGAGAAGGGTGGATGAGGGGAGGGGGTGGGGGGTACTGACATTCAAAAAGTAGTATAGGTTTGCGTTTTCATCATGACCATTTTTCATCCTTACCAGGCAGTACCTAAAGGCCTTCTTTCAGATTGCCAACATTCTCGAGTTCCTCGGGGTTTTTATCGGACAAAAACTCGGTTCCTAACACACGTTTCTGAACCAAAATGGCAAATATTTACCAACATAAGTTGAGTGGGAGGCTCCACGCAATCTGCAGTCTATCAGCACCGTTAAATCACATAATTCTTCTGAATTCTCTCGAGAATATAAATTGGATCTTTTGGGCGCTGACCTCTTAAAGGGTCCTTTTATGAAACAAGTAATAGGACCATTTACTGCAAATCTATGAAATCCGGATAAGGAGTAATGCGCATTTCCTCATGCCCCAAGACCGAGAGCATTATGAAACTTAATACCATCGATTTCGTACTAATCATGGATGAATTCATTATTACTATGACAAATGGATATGATGATTCACGAAAGCTTAACGACGGAATATTTCTTTTCCATGTTTACAAATAAGTTGTAGCTTTTATTTTAAGACTCAAGTGCAAGTTGTTATTATTTTGATGCAATGTAAAGACTATCGGCCGAGTGCACCAAACTGGCGTAACTTAATAGGGAGGTAAGCTACCTCCTTATAGTAGTTATGCCCTAACTGTAACGAAACTTACTAACGATGTAATTCTGAAAGCATAACTGGCGAGTAACACCAGAATAGTAACTAGCGAGGTAAATATCCACATTAATCAGCATCATCCCCTTACAAAATTAATTGTCGCATATGCCAAGTGCTAACTTATACTTTACTGACGTGAATGGTCCTCCGTAATATTTAAAATGTGTCGTCATTCGCTAGGTCATAGGTGAGTGTAAATAAAGAATCATGTTGAGTCGGCCCACATTCCGGATAAAATGACGTCATTTTTGTGGCCAAAAAATTCGAAGTCGCTTTTTCAAAATTAACTATCATGACATTACAAACATATTTTGGGCGAGGGGCACATACAAATATTGCACCAAAAAGCATAATTTGAATGACAAACTCAAGCATCCGATGGAAACAAGTAGTTCAGGTCCCACACCACCAAATCAGTTCCCTATTGCTTTGTGTGGTAAAGAGGTCAAGTTGGTGTTATTTTTTTTCACCTTTAGAGCAAACTGGTTCATTCAAATCATTGTTTTTATTGAAGATCTAGATGTCTTCTGCTTAAAAACAATCACTTTTGTAAGGGGTAACCAGCATTTTCCCCCGCTACGGGCCAATGATATCTATCTTAGGTTCAACAGGCTGCCTATATTCTTAGATCAGGGGTTTTAGCTCTAAATTGGTGGAAACAGTGAAATCGTGTAAAATGATATTATTCAAGAAAAAGCTAGAGATGTCGGGCCTAATGTGGAGGAAATAACCTACAAATGCCAAATTATGAAACATGTTGGTACATTTACAGCACTTTTTACCTTTCTAGGATGTTAACTTTAGACTTATGATGGGGTCAATCTTAATTTCAAACGCTGCCGTGTATGGCCAAAATGCAAAATATTATTTGGTGGTGTGTACTCTTCAATGGTAGGCCTATATACAATTATAACACATTTCTTAGCACAAATACTTCCGTGGCTTGGATGCATCGTCCTTCGATTGTAAATCACAGAACCCGGTTCGATTCCCACGCACGGCACGATATGCTTTCTTTTTTTGTTCTTCTACCCTTCCACTCACATTTATGTTGAAACTTTGGCTTTATCAGTTTTTAATAAATAAAACAATAATAAGTTTATTTATTCATTTATTTATTTATTTAGTCATTATTTAAAATCCTTGGACAAGTAGTACAGTTTGGTCAAAATATGACCCACAATCGGTGCGATTAGTGTTTGAATGGGCAAAAGGAGTTGATCTAAATGTTGACTAAAAGTATTAACCAAATTGCATGAATGGAGTTTCAAAAATACAAAATCTTTGAGCTTATGAGGGGGTCACATCCCACCTCAGATAGACACCCCCCTGTGCAAGCAAGCGCAATTGGTCCTGCCGCATCAGCGAATCATCCTCTCCAATGTTCACAACAAATTTACGCCACTTCTACATCGATTGACTTGTTGCATAAAACGTGACAAAAAGGGGATAGGTGCATGGGATTGGGGTATTTTGACTTGAATTGGAAGAAAAAAATGGCTGAAAAGAACAAAATGTTAATATTTTTCCTGTCCCATCTTGACACCGAATTTATTACTTATGCCGAGTGGATGTCGCCTGAATCAAGGCCAGGCATTCATTCTCGTAGATTCATTCAATTCGTCATTATGGGGAAACATGAGAAGAAATGTGTCGAAATCGACACAAAATATTGAAGGAAGTTAAAAACTGAATTAATAAAAAATTAGGGTCTTAAACCATGAATGAAAAGGCGTCTTAGGGCGGCGTATACCTGTAAACAACTGTTTGGGAATATAATTGGTCAAGGTTCCCCTCCCTCAAGAGGAAGTACACGTTATCATCACATATACTTTTGCTCTTAGATCAGAAATTGCCCTGTTTCCCGGTTCTACACCCTATCACTTATGAAGCAGCCTTCCCGGGGCCAATATGCAGTTGACCGTAGCATGCAGGACACAGACTCTGGAGATAGCTATGATGAATTATGGTGAGGAACCTGTTGACAAAACACAAATGTGTATATAGCAACCGTATTCCACTATGTCAAAGGAAAAATGTTGACTGTCAAAGTTTAAATCGAAATCATCGTAAATGCAGTAAAAAACACATTTGAATGAATTTCAATTCCAGTTTCTCAGGTTTCTGCAGACCCCGTGTGATAATTTATGTTGAATTTCAAATGTACGTATGAAAACGGATAGACGCCCCTGGCCACCATGCATCGTATCATAAACATGAGAAGGAAGGCACAGTTCTTCAAATGTTTCTTCCAAACGTATCAATTAATGATATGCAACATACTTTTAACGAAAAATCGTTATACCACAGATTATGGAATACAGCGGGAGTGATGGTTTAATAAATAGTCCTGAATTATTTGACCAATATTCCCTATTTATTTGTAAAACTGTTGCAGATTTCGGCAAATGTGACGTGCCTATAATTCATCTCGATACTTATCTGACCTGACCGTTATCCGATCATCAGCCTAGAGACCCATCTAGGTCATGCTAATTGATCAGGCCCCTGTCGGAACCTTGACTATATCGTTTTCTCTCTGCAACACCTTATGTGTTGTCACTTCATAAGATATTATCTTGTCCACTGACAACTTGAACAAACTGGGAAGGTCAATATTACATGTGCATGCCAGTACATGCAATAATGTCAAAAATAAAAACGGAAAAATAACCATTTTAATTTGAGACAAGAATCAAAACAGTGATGCATCGTTTTAAAAAGCATTGGACAAATAGAAATCAATCTTTCATGTTTTGAACAATTGCGACTTTGCTTTACCAACTCACAAAGACGATTTCTTGAGAAACACCAACATGTTTCACTTTCATCCCATATGGCCACTGAATTCTGTCTACAGTGTCTACTATATAGTTCCCATTCACATCACATAATACATGAAAGGCTTATAATGTTGTTAAACAAGGGTCTTTAAGAAAATCCTGCTGCAAGTACCACAATTGATGTGACTTCAATTCAGTCCTCTCTTGGTTTTCTTAAAAGACCCTCTACTTTTTTGAATAACACGTTTTAGTTGAGATTCAATTTCTGTTCATATCTGTGGCCAAGATGCCTATCTGTATAATGAAGGTGGAGTCAGACGATCTCCATCTGTTAATTACTTTAACACAGACTTTGCACTGTTTGTTTGGGGGAATTCCTGGTGGCACTGTAGCGGTGCTAAGCCTGCTGGACAACACAAGAAATCTTCTTTGACCAACTCATGTGTGGTTTCGAAAGAGCGGCTTACAAATGTAGAGACTCCCCAAGGCAGGATATGTTGCTGATCTTACATCTAACCAATGACCGTAGCTGATAGAGGACATGGGTTACGCTGATAGCAATACCATGGTGGTGATAGATAGGCGAGTAGGCGCGAGCGTTATATAGTGCTGCAATTAGTAGAATACGTGGTTACGTCACTGTCTCGTGATGGCCAACATATACTATAGTTGGGTATTCCTGCTCGTGGCGTCATTTTCATTTGAGAGCTATAGTTTTAAGATTTTAACAAGAATAACATTATGCTTTATTTGTTGAAATCGAAAAACAGAATGCACTAATTACAAATTTCATTTTCTTGAAGACGAAAGGTATCTCAGCAACGATTTTACTTTCACGTGGTTGGCTTCCCGGTGGTTCGATTCATTTTTAGAGGACCTTTATTTTTAATTTCATATGTTTGTCGATTTACTTGAAGACATTAGTTATAGCAGTAACAAATGCTACTGAAATAGCTTTTAAACATGACGTGTTTTATCATTTTGTAAAAAAGTTCCGTAAAATGGATACAAATATTATAGAGGGCTGTTTTCTGGAGCCTATTTGCGAAATTTGCTATTATTTGTATCTTGCATCAAATGCTAGTTATTACACAAACTGTGACAGTTCCAAAAATTCAACAAGAGGAAATGGCTTACAATTGTAGAGACTTCCCAATATGCCCAAGGCAGGATGTGTTGCTGATCTTACATCTAACCAATGACCGTAGCTGATAGAGGACACGGGTTACGCTGATAGCAATACCATGGTGATGATAGATAAATGCGGGTATTGAATGTCCTCACGTGATCACAAGTTTTCAAGTAGGCTACAGCAGGTGCAGGATACAATGAATGGAATGTCATCATCACCTGGGAATGTAGCAGGCATTGTGCTAGTTAGGTATTCCTTCATGGCACAATTTCACGCCATGGGATCATTTTGGGGCGTACCTTTTAAAGGATCTTAACAATTATATAATTATATGATAGCTATCTTGCTACATTTGTCGAAATCGAAAAACAGAATGTACACAATATCTTTTTCTCGAGGACGGTGTACCTCAGCTATGATTTGATGTTTTTACGTGTGTGGGTTTTCCCATTGTTTCGATCATACAGGGTGTCCCAAAATAATGTTAACACTCCGGGTACATAATATATCTTAAAAGGACAGGAACACACGGGTCTAATCTTGATTAATTATGAAAGCTGAGTAAATAAGCTTTCATTTGCATTTTATTGCTTTACAATTGGTTATTTAGAACGGGAGATATGCTTCAGCAAACATGAGGAAGCAAAATCGGCTTGGTCCAATCCTCTCAGTATGAAAGTAAAGCTTTTAAAATGCACGAAGCAAGAAGCAATATGATTAAGTCACACACACACACACACACATCAGTTAATCTCTTCTTTGTTCTTTTCAACGCATTCTTTCGATTCACAAGATTGAAAGACATAAATAAATATATTCCACATATATTATATATATTGCAATGGGTAGCTGTCAGTAAAGCAGTCTTTAAAATTGAAATTGAAACATTTCATGTTCTTTGTTGAAATGGTCCATCCAATTAAATAAATTACCTTGCACATGGAAAAAGAGTATAGAACTTGAACTCATGACAAAATACCTTTATAGTTTATGTGGAATATATTTATTTATGTCTTTTAGGCTTGAAAAGAATCGAAAGAATGCGTTGAAAAGAACAAAGAAGATATTAACTGATGTATGTGTGTGACTTAATCATGTTAATCATGTTGCTTCTTGCTTCGTGCATTTAAAAAAACTTTACTTTCATACTGAGAGGATTGGACCAAGCCGATTTTGCTTCCTCGTGTTTGCTGAAGCATATCTCCCGTTCTAAATAACCAATTGGAACGCAATAAAATGCAAATGAAAGCTTATTTACTCAGCCTTAATAATACATCAAGATTAGACCCGTGTGTTTCTGTCCTTTTAAGATATCTTATGTGCCCGGAGTGTTAACATTTTTTTGAGACACCCTGTACATGTAACTCATATGTAATTTTCACCAGTTATATTTATTATTTGCCGATTAACCAGAAGACATTCGTCATAAACGTTGGTGACAAATGCTGAGTTCCTCAAATGCTATACTGAAATAGCTCTTGTAAATGTGTTTTTCCTTTCGAAAACAGTCCCCGGCGTAAAATGGATACTTATGATACAATTTGCTTAGAGTGCTGTTTTCTAAATGCGTATTGAGCTTACTTTGCTATTTGTATGTGATATCATACCGAATGTCGATACATATTAAACTATCACGCCGCAACTATTGTTACATTTCTCTAAAAAACTTCGCCAAATTCATTGAAATTGCTGAAAGACGTTCTCATCTATGTCTAATGATCAGTGATGCCGCAATGGGTCTTTTTAATATTAAGGAAAATTTCTGCAGCAGTAAACAAATTGTATAGATTAATCGCTTCAAATACTCTTTTTATTTTGACAGTAAGTAAACAATTTGTCCAATTCTTGTTCTTTCAGATGGAGCGTCTATGGTTTGTGTTTATACTGTTAACATTTTTGGTGACTTTAACTAATATGTATTTATGGTTGGTGGCAGAAAACGACTCACAGTACGTCGACACGTAAGTATATTCAGTCATACAGACGGACTTTTCTATATATTTGAAATATTCGGGCATAATGGGTATAAAACCAAAATGTATCAACATGCTTAGAATACCGTTCTTGTCTGGGGGGGGGGGGGGGGGGGGGGGGGGGGGGGGGACTTTATCGTACTGTAGTGTGAATCCATCAATATCAAATGCTTCATGTTCTTGGAAAACAAGTTGATATGATCGATAAGTTCAGAGTTTTTGGATAATTACTCTTACGGGCATGTATAAGAGCTTACTTTAATTTTACTATTTCGGAAATAAAAGAAAAAATCTTAGAAAATCATTCCACCAGGTTGGGACACGATGTGTGACATGAGTATGTATCACCAAAAGTACCAGTGCTTTTGATTCAGTTATTTTATGTAACATTCACCTTTAGGTGTTTAGTATTTGACAAAGTTTCAAGTCATTCAAATGTGTCTTAAGAAAAATATGATGGAAAATGTATCACTTTGGCGTAACATTGACACGGTGAAAGTATTTTACTTGGCCTTAATTTAGAATAACAGCAGATTCAATCTAATCAATCCATATCTACGTGTACCTACTTTGATGGGAATTTTTTACATGTGTTATTATAAAGTGCACATGTAGCGTATAAAACAAAAGAGTTGACACAGGAAAAATGTTTGACAAAATATTAACGTTATAACTGATCATGAACTGATTGGTCTTCATCCCCGGTCTTCATGTGTGCTTACAGATTTATATGGTCCCTATCGGGCATATGGTTTCGATACTACACGGTACTGATGAGCTTATCCTGTGCAGCATTCGGTTATGCAGCACTGTTACTGGTAAGTAGATGTTTATTTTGTTAGTTTGCATCGGGGGTGCTCATAGATGAGATCAAACTGATATCCAAGATTTATCATTAACCATGTTAACAAACGTTATCATCTACGCGAAGTTTCTAAACCGGATGACAATGTGTTGCGCGCGGTGCACCGCCATCCCGGACCGCCATCACATAATAAACAGCTACAAACTATATTTTATTCTCTAAGCATTGAATGACCCAAAAGCAAAATATGCAATTAGTAGGCCTACTTGCCAAGAAAAGAAGAAGGAAAAAAATAACTCGGTTCATTTGCAAGCACACACATAATAATTGTTGTCATGTCGTCTACTATGACAATTCATTAATACTGTCTGACCCGTCTTTGCCCTCACCTCAGCTCACTGCTCAAGTTCACCCCAGCCAACCTGTCATGCTTCTTTCCGTTTAGTATTTTAAGTTTACTGATGAGACGTTAATTTCCTTTTCATAATTGATTTGCGTTGAAAGACAGCACCGCTTCCTTATCTTGTAAATGACAATAATGATCATTTTCGAACCTGAAAGCTAACAGTTATATAACTTGTTGTTGAATGATTACAAAGAAAAGGTTTCGGGTGATTTAACTTTCATTGGTTTTTGGGGGTTTCCCCCTGTTATTATAGATAATTCATTATGAGGTCAAATGTCATGTAGGGTCATTAGAGGTCAATCTGTGTACAACCCATGTTACCCATAAGATTATTGTCACCAAGCTGGTTTGTAATGACCTTTGATCCCTTTCTGTCAAAACTTTAAACTATTTATTGCTGTTTTGGTGAATAACGCAATCTGAGGCAATCTGAGGATCAATCAATGGCGGTCAATCTGAAGATCTCTACAATGGCAGTCTGTGGACAGGTAATAAAAAGTGGGAGAAATGTGTGACTTTGCACAGTGACTTTTAAAGGATGTCTGAAGTGTTACATATCAAAAAAAAGTTTCTGGCTCCTTCACATCTTGGTGATGTCAAGAACTTTTTGATACCCCCTCGTATATAACATCTCAATATGATGCAAAACTCATAGTTTTAGAGAAATACGGTATCCGTTTCGAATCCACCACTTTGAAAAGAGCGCAATGACACATCCTTGTATACCTAGGAGCGGATTTCTCCAAGTCCTCCGGGACTGTCCATCATTTGCCAAGGGAAATAATGGTACAGACATTGATGGATCAAGGGGAGGCTCTGTGGGCTGTAGTTTGCTGGGCCCTGACGGAACTTCACTCCCCCTCTGGATTAATTAGTGAGGGATTTGTGAAATTTGTCTTCCCAATGGTAAGGCTCCCATGGGAACACATTCTGTCTATGGGGATTTAGTAGGTAGCGGGTAAGACACTCCACATGCGACCGCAATATGACCGTCCTTTTTTGCATTGGATATTTGTTGCTGGTACGTGTACTTGTTTACCGTCACAAGTTCTGTAAAAACGAATTGAGGGCTCCCTTCTCGGAGGATCTCTTAAAATACCCCTTTACCTTCATACCAAAGAAGACTTTAAGGATATCCCACAATGCATTGCGGGAGCACCAGACAACTAAGGCTTATTTCACATGATGCATTTGTGGAGCTCTTAAGTTTTAGAAATAAGAAAAAGGAACATTGAGAACTAATTTATTAATTGATATAAACCAGAATCTAAGAGCTCCAACGATGAATGCACTATGATGCCATGATTGTATGCATGTCTATGGGAACCGAGATAAATTGGAGACCAGATTAAGGGCATTTTGGAAAATCGCATTGTGGTGGTGTCTTTGAAATCTTCTTTGACTTCATACCGTCAATAATTAACCTGGTCATATGTGTGACGCACACACTATACACTATAGTCAAAGAAATCTTCACTGCGTTTGAAAAATATTAGACAGAATTTTAACAAAGCGTTCCAATGAAACCTAACGTTTCAAATTGAAGTAGGCTAATGCTTCTTGAAAGTACGAGGAAATGAAATGAAGGTATAATTATCTTTTCATTTCCTTATATTTAAGAAGCTGCTTTGCTCGATATCTCAGAATAATCCTGCACAGCAACGTGGCGTGATGCGTCACATGTAAAGATGTTGACTAAAGTTTAATAAAATCTTGTCGCACCCATAATAACACGCAGTTATCGTGCAACTGCATCTTCACTCCGTAATGAAAAACTCCCAAACAATTACCTCATGACATTTTTTTATATTTGGAAATGAGTTGTAAACATGGTAAACACTTTTGAAAATTGCTGATCAAAACAAAAATAAAAACCACACAATCTATGATATATGACATTAAAATTAGATCATGAATAAATGAGCATCACTAATAGCTCTTTGCATGCCCTTAGGCCAACATTTTTTTTGTTATGTTGTCCTCGACAGCTTTCAGAGAGGAGGGGCGGGCGGGCGGATTTTTTTTTAAATTTTTTAATTTTTTTAAAATTTTCTTTTACCAGCAGAAGCTCAAAGTTCAGCCAACAAGAAGTTAAAATCACTCTAAGAGCCGCACATATATGTTATAAACACTTAATTTAATATAAATGCCATTTAAACTGTTTAAAAAAAAAGCTGAAAACAATCTGGAAAAAAAATCTGAAGAAAAAAAAAAATCTGAAAAAAAAAAAAATCTGATTTTTTTAAAAAAAAAATCTGAAGAAAAAAAATAAAATTGGAGCGGCCCTAAAATGACGAGCGGGCGGTCGAGGACAACATAACAATTTTTTTTTTGTGCCTTATTAGAATTATAAGAATATCATTAGCAATGAATAACATTTTGTTTATCAAAGTGAAACAAACGGTGCACGCATATGCGATGCATGACATTTGCGGTTCGATCTGTGGTTGCTTATAACCCTACATATGACAAACTAATTTAAATTATTTCCTGTGATGGTCTTATGAACTACGTGAGCAATTTTATCCAAGATGCATTAAAGACAAATACTTATTTTGGGTCTTGGGAAGGGGAAGTTTGTTGTTGTTTTTATATAGAGACATATTCACTTTGGTCAGAAACGTCAGATTTGTATCTCTTAACACTTTCCACGCGGCTGTTGCTTTTACCATATGAAGAGCTTTGTTGCAAAAGGGCCACCAGTCCACTCCAACATGTTACTCATTTTGCATTATTGAATTTGCATTGACAAGTCCATGGAATTAATCATATTGTATGGCTGTGTTCATAAACTGGTCCTATATGACTTGGATTAGTGCATCCATGCACGCCAATAGAGGCACCAACAATACAAGCCACATTCCACATATTGAATAGCCATCCATTCAATAATGCAACAGGTAGAAATGGATGTAGGCCCTTTTGCAACACACCACTTCATATACAAAACAGATTTTTCTCAAAATCTACCTCAAGAATTACCGAACTAATACTAGGCATGTTTATACTTATTTTAATGCATTTCTCATGGTGATTCCAAATTTGATAATAAAATACAATAATGTTGACATTTGTGAAACATTTTGTGAAATTTTGGAATGTCGTCTGCCGCGTGGAAACCGTTAAAAGACACAACACAGGTGGTCAGATATAGGGATATTCCAGTTGGAATACATGCCCCCTATGCCTATGGAAGACATAATCATAGGGAACAGTTCCATTTATACTCGATAAAACTATCGAGACTGCATCAAGACTCGATACGTTTTGGGTTCGATAAGTTGAGTCTGGATAAAATTGACATAGGCGCTCGACATCGGGCCCGATATGAAGGCCATGGCAGTAGTCACTAGTAACCTAGGGAATTTAATGCAAATTCATCAAGAAAGTATTACTTCCACTTACTTAGACTTTAAAAAAACCAACTTATTTATGGTATAAAATACCTACAACTGTTATGAAGTTTCTTATTTAGGTATAATTTAGTAATTGCTAAAGCTACCCTATCAAGTGCCATAGGGGAGGAGGTGTACATGTACTGTGTATATCCAAATACGAGGAAGTTTAAAGTGGCCTTTACATTGAAATTAATTATTTAATCGCATCTGAACGGTGAAAATCTTTTTAAGCCTCTTCTTGTTTAGGGTTTAGGATTATAAGTTGTGAATTTGGGCTTGTGGACAGTGTTGGGGATTTACTCAATTTTATTTACTGCTGCCGGTGTTAACCATGAAGTGGACCCGAGACTATATAACTGTACCCCAACCAAGCTAAATGAGTTGTACGGGCGCTTGCTTTGAAATGATGCAGGTGTAGTAGGAGCCACAGTCCCCTGGAGCCATAGTCCGCCCTGTATAGTATAGGTTGGTACTCAATGGGTTGGGCACTCATCGCTACACGCAACACTAGTTGTACGCTTCATTCTGTAATGTATGTCTATATGAGGCCGAACCATGGCTCCAGGGGACCATGGCTCCTTTAATACCAGCCCGTAAACTACAAACGGTCACATTTTGGTTTTAAGATAAAATGCATTTTGGCCTAAATAACATATCCACCGAAGTTTTCAGATGGGTTTGGGGATACTTTTCGATTCCGAACTGTCTTTGCCATACTCTTTTAGGGGGAAATATAGTATTAGTTGGAGATGTTATGGTGGGCTGCAATTTTAATAGATGCCCCTCTCTATCCTCTAACTAGAACAATTTTTATGATAATATTTTATCAACATAAGGAAATATGCGTATGCCTATTTCACTTAAGCAATTCCAACCGGAGGAAATTACCTAAATGGTAACCATATGCGGTTGCATCGGTACACTATCGGGTATATCTGTTTTTTACTTAAGAACATTGGAAATTGACCTATGTTACGAAACTGTGTTGTCAGGAAATAAACTCGTAATGGGATTATGGATCCTATGTTGATGGCAGATAGAAAGATCTGTTTAGTACAAGGCACAAATTGACTTCAGGAAACACAGACCAGAATGTGCATTGGACGAGATTAAAGTTATCAGTGAAAATGTTGTAACTGTAATCAGAACGTTGTGATTCCGTGTCATAGTCCTTGAGGACATTTTGTGTTGCATTTTCCATCCGTCCATTTTACTTCAATACCAATTGAGAATCAGTAATGATTATATGATATGCAAAACGGCTTACGTATTCATCAAAGACCTGCAATATATAATTTGGTAGCAGTTTCTAGCAATGTAGGCAATTTGTTGCGAAAGCCTTACATCTCATAATAATTTAATACATAAGTAAAAGTTGTTATGCAAAAGGACTTACGTCCAAACAAAATGTTTTTCAAAGGGGCTTACATCCTTTTTCATGTTGTTTGAAACTAAAGAATATAATAACAAAAATACAGTAAAAGTGATTGATTTGAAAAACAGACTGTATGTGATAATATTATGTGGTATGCTACATGTATGAACCTTTTTCATTATACAAATAATATTTCAAAGAATCAATCACACTAGTCCAGAATACTTTCATACGCTGTTTTTCAAAATCACTGAAATGGATGTTAGCCCTTTTGCATATCAGCTCTTTAATGTGCTCTGGTGTAATATTTTATACTATTTCTCAAAAGGAGAAAGTGTAAAGAGAGCAACAAGACTGATTTTGATTGGTCATACAAAGATTTATAGCACGCAGATGCACTAGTTGACCAATCAGAGACATTGTTAGATAGCCTAACTTAAATTGTCTGCTTCCGGAATTCCTGACTGATATTATTTGTTGTTGTCTTTATCTGCAGATGTTCGCATTGCTACACATCTCGCTTGGCAAGCAACTAAGGCTACATTGTTCACATAAGGTAAAGTATAAAATACACTGACAATTTAATTTCTACAATTAAATTTCTAAGCTCTTTTTCTCCGAACTTTCCCTGAACGATTGCATCTATTTGTATCGATCTGAGCATTATGTACACATTATCCATGTGCGCGTGGGTTCGAGTTTAATTCTATAAGAACACTGGGTTGAGAAGTTATTCAATTATCACAAATATAGTTACGTCAATCGGACACGGTGAATGTATTTACACTTTCACCGTGTCATCTCTTTTTTTAACGTTTGTGTCACAACAGCCACAAGGGCCATGCTGTTGTTGCAAGAGACTACCAGGACCAATGCATACTAAACACCGGGACTAAACATGTATCAGTTCTTAGCGACATTTCAATAGAGATTATCATCCCTGCCTAGAAAATATTTGGTTAAGCCATTTGACGACAATCTGAACAGGTTCACCGACACCGAGTTCCTTTCTAATCCTTGGGTCCTGTATAAACCGGAAGTCGTAGTTTGCAGGATATAAGTATACACATGTTGAATGTGATCGGGTTCAATGTCATGTTCGGGATTATTTAACAGATTTTCCAAATTGCACTTCCGTATTTACAAGGTATTACAGAACCTATAAAGTGCAAACGACCTCTATGTTGTAATGTTTCTGTAGTGAAGACAGAAACAACAATGAACACAAATACCTACCCTGTTGAGTGTTGAGTGCTATAGTAGATTCTCAGACTTCGGCCGGTTTACAATTTCGGTATAGGATCTTTCAATTAAGGGGGAGCCAGTGATTTGAAATCTTAATCTGATCATTAGCGCATATGGTTCTATTCTTTCTTTGAATCACATTGTAGGTATAGTTCATATCCAGACTAGTGACAAAGTTTTCTTGTGGCGTTGTCCAAATTGATTTGCTATTTTAATCCTCATCTATCATTCTATACAAGAAGTTGAAGAAGGATCAGAAAGGTTGATCACTGTTATCTATCATGCTCTTTAACGGAATATAACTGTGTATTGAATATTGCTCAACCAAAGTACCCGGATGCGACCAATATTCAAATATTTTCCGAGCATCTTCTAGAAAAGAGCCGAGCGGATATTTTTGAAGAGCCCGATTAAAGAGTTGCCGGGTAAAAAATAAATAAAAATAAGCTTACTTTAGCAGCAATTCTCGAACAATTCTACGCTGAATTAAGACGGTCATACGGAAAATGTTAAAGTTTTTTACGGGTAAAAGCCTGATATAGATAATAAAAATAATATTATGAATGGCTTGTTTTCGGGTGATGCAAGCATATTGTGACCATCCATGACGAACCCAGTGTAAAGTCGCCAGTACATATTTGGAGATATCGGCCCAATAAAACCAAACACCAATCAATAAAAAGCATTTTTTAGAACCATATTTTTATTTTTCAGTACTCAAATGAAAATTTGGTCTCGAGTAGTGCGGGGCATGGGCGGATCCACTACTACGTATAATGCTCACATGGTTATATATTCGGGGTATTGGGTAGGCACGATACCAGTGCTAGGGTAGGGCCTATAGTTTAAATTCACGCATGGACGCATTATATTTGGGGATGTGTTGCTTCTATATCACGCCATCGTCGTGATGTGGTTCCTCCAACGTTAAATGGCACAGGTCCAAACTGACTGGCCAATGTTTATGAATCTACTTTAGTAGGAAACAAGTATACTATAATACATCATCATGTTTATATTTGGCCAAAGCGAGTTAAAAAGAGTAGCATTCGAAATCTAATAATATAGTGAATAATAATATAGTGAAACAAAGTTCATAAACTTATCAAATAAACAGTACTTATAACTTTTGATTACGAAAATTCATTTACATTCTTCACTGAAACAACTTTAGGATCAAGTTTACTTTAGGTCATAGATATGCATCAACTGCACGTTCAAATAAGTAGTCATATAATGACCAAATGATGCGTTGTATTATGTCAAAGACTTGAAGCACGTGAGGGACCTAACGCGCACTATTTCCCCATTTAATAACTAAAACTACAGCAGGAATCACTGCCAGACCAGTACGAATGACCCATGCGTATAAGTGACTTGTACGTAAGACTTATACGATAGCCACCAAAGTTATATTTTGCATCATCATGTATACGCAACTATAAAATTGTATACTCAGACCAATGCAAATATTTCTATATCATAGGAAATATTTAAATTGGTCTACCTGCATTAAAGGGACACTAAGAGATATGTTGGAGGCTGCGCCCTCAAATAAAAACTGGGATTAGTATATTTTTATAATTGTATTACATGTATGAACTTACACCTATAAGGATTAAGAAAAATCAGCCCTCTTTGTACAAGAAAACGTCGATTCAAAAATGCTCGTACAGCCGGGACGATCATTTACGTCCGACAGTATCCCCTGCAGTACGCGTGATACATAACGCGAACCATATTTGCATAGAGGGCGGTTTTCAATAAATAGCGATGATATTGTTTTAATCAAGTTTTGCTGTGTTTTTGTTAGTAGAAACAACAATAATGGCAATTTTTAATGTTCATCTTGAATTCTGAAGTAAATGTTTACACATTTAAAATTTTCAACACCACTTAATGTCCCTTTAATTGTCCCTGATATTTGTATACGTACGGAGGATGGGCAGGCAAGCTATCACAGTATGTATAAGAGCCACACGTACTGGTTTTGCATTGCAGCCTTGCAGATACCTTCAGTGTAACATCACATCGATTAATCATCATATCCTTTAAAAAGCGGAAGGGTAGGATATAAACAGACATATTATTACGGAAAAGTGAACAATTATCCTTTTTTCAAAAGTCTCTCCCAAGAGATGACCAGAGACAAAAATACATATAAATCCTTGGCCGGGATTTGAACTTTTGATGATATAGCTAGCTGATCATGTATTGGTGGCACGTAATTTCTACATCTATCGGACATGATCGTTTCCCGTTTGCTTATAAAATATTTCAAATCCTGCTATCTATCTTCTAAGGCAACGGGTTTGAATGAGATAACCTTTGCTGTTCATGTTCAGGTAGTACGTGATAAGTCACGGTGTATTACTAGTTTCTCTGCATAATTCATACTTTGATATCACATTGCACATGTTGTATGTATGGTTTGTATTCCTTAATTTAGAGTCAGTGGCGTAGCTAGGCTCTTCATATGGGTGGGGGGGGGGGGGGGGGGGGGGGGGGGTGGCAAGAAATAAAAGTGAACCGATAAGACTTGACCTACAACTAATTTGACAGTCATATTATATGATTCCCCTTGTCAAATGAACCAACAGAACCAATCTCAACCGACAGAGTCATGGGGTGGGGTGGGGGTGGGGGGGGGGGGGGGGGGGCACTGTTTAGAGTCATAAAATAATCAACTGCAATAGCATCATGAATTGGTATACCATCATTCATGAATCCTACACTTAGGTAGTAGAGGATCAATCAGTAGGCCTAGGGCTTGGATTAAATCAGGGTTGGCATAGGGCCTAACTTCCTTAAAGTTATAGATAAAACAGTAACACTAAATATAGATGTCGTTATTGGTCACCTACTGATTAAAAAAGAATGCTCACTAATATTCATGTACAATACAAATTGTCAATGCCAACGGGTGTTGTGAGTGACAAATATCCGTGGTAGCTCTGAAGTTGGTTAATGAACTGTTTTTTACTATCATTGTTCATCTTTTTTCGCGTAATTTAATATGCGTAAACCGGACTTGCCTTAGGTTTACATGCTTGTCACCGTGTTTGTATTTTCTCTGAGCCATAAATATACCGGTGAGCCGTTGCTTAAAAGCTTCAATTAAGGATTCAGTATAGATTTGAGGACACTCGGTTATCTTCCAAAATCGTATTCTTCATTCACCCTGTTACACCAGGATGGATCGCAGCATGTCATTATTCAATTTATTGAACTAACCCGTATAGTCAACTTATGATGACCCCCCCCCCCCCCTCCGTAGTCTCAGATATTGGGGTTATACCGGTAGTTCTTACATTCACAAGGCATTCGATGGTTATACAGACCGTATGTGTGGCCATTGTTTTTCTCCAGTACAAACCTTTCGTAAGTTTCTGTCACTTCATCTTCAAAACAATAATCCCCTCAAACCTAAACCTCTCCCCTAACCCCCACCCTTATTACTCCATAATCTATGATTAAAACCAATCGCGTGGCCTTAAAAGGATGAATAAATTGCGAAAGGACATGATCCTTATTACGGAGAATGCATAAGTTAACAGACCATTTTTCCGTTTTGTGAACGCCTTTCTTGCCCATCCTGTGATGTTCAAATTTTCCAGCCGATTAACCTTGACAATGAATACCAGACTGATGTATACACTCTCAGAACAAAGGTTAAAATCTTTAACCATGTTGGTTAAAATGTTAACCAACGGGAGGTTACCAGGTGAACCACACAATTGGTTGGTTAAAACTGTAACCAACAGCTGTTGGTTAAACTTTAACCTGTGGTTGGTTACAAATTTTAATCATTTTTTGGTTAATATGTTTTGACTAACAGTGGTTGGTTAAACTTTGACTTGTAGTTGGTTACAATTTTTAATTTTTTTGCTAAACTTTAACCCATACAACATTACAATATTGATGTTTCATTGGCCCGATATTGGCTTTCAATATTGGCGCCAACACGTGGCCAGGACCAACAAGGGACAGGACAAGGCGCAAGATCCTAGCCACGAGGCCGGGAAGCTATAACTTGAAACAGCGGCCGCAATTTTTAGACCACGTCAGAATTTGTATATGAAATCAATCGTGTTATTTTCCGCCCCTGGTATAATGTGCCCATTATTGGAACAATATTGGTTGCCAACATAATGCCAATTGAAGAGCGCCAATGTAAAACCAATATTGGTCCATTAGTTTGGCAACATGATGCCAATTGAAGAGCGCCAATGTAAATACCAGGGGCGGAAAATAACACGATTGATTGCATATACAAATTCTGACGTGGTCTAAATAATATGCGCAAAATATTTTCCTCGCCAATGAAATTCTTTGGCGGGAATCTTGTTATGACCTATTGTTGGTTAAAATTATGATGCCTTAACCAACGTTGAATAAACTAAAAATTAATTATATTTTTACTCTTTAACCAACGCAGTATTAAAAGTAATTTTTACCCAACGCTTCATTTTTAACCAATGTTGTATACTGTTTACCCAACATTCTTTTAACCCATGGTTATTTAATACCTGTTCTGAGAGTGTAAGCTATTCCTTTTAAAAAGAAAGGCATAGATTCGGTTTTGAAGGGAGAATAAGGGCCACTGAAAGTTATGTTTTCTTTGGATGCCCGTGCTTCGGTATTAGACACCAGATTTGGTATAAATCAAAGCAAATTTGCATAGAACGTTAGTGACTGCGACATTGTGAACCTTTGTGTTCAACATTATCTTGCTTTATAACGTTATTGCCATGACATGCATGATATGATACGTCTCTAAGACATTACACCACCACAACATTATTTAGTATGATAAATAATATGGTACTCATAACTCTAAAACTCTTGCCCCGTTTTAAAAATATCAAATTATATAATCGGGATTTTGCATTCATTTCTTGGCCCATTCTGCAGCAGACGTTTATGTTATTAACGCAACCCGCAATGTATCGATTTGTACTGATTATATGCCCATATATCGCAAATGCATTTCAAAATAATATAGAATAGATCGGTGAGGAAAGTTACAACCAATTATAACAACAGAGATGAAGGTGTTTACATTCTCGATTCACAATGCATGTGTAATTTATAAAACTTCGCCTCCTTGAAATGAGACAGAATCTTTGTGATGCCGGAATCAGTGAATAATAAACTGCCTTTAGAATCGTCAACGAATACGTTTTTGCAATAGTAGGCCTCTATTCAAAAATAGTTTTTAATCAAATATCTACAAATATCAGAAAGTAAGCACGTAGATACCATCATCATCTTCAGATAACGGATTACACGGTTAAATGTGAAGTTTCAATTCTGAATCCTGTCATCCTAAAACAACTGCAGTTAGGAAATCAACTTAATTGGTGTAACCTTTTAACATTTTATCGTATTCTGTTGATTACGAAGCCTCGTCCGCATTGGCTATATGTTAACCTTTGATTATTCTTCAACATGCCGTCGTCTTATATATCTTGAAATGAACACCGTATACGCCCCCAACGGGGAAATTGATCAACACATACTCCGGCGCATACTATGACATACATCTAAAACAAAATGTCCCTGATTTGTTGTTGGCTAATCCAAAAAAGAAAGAATCGGTACCAAAAGTCTGGAAACATACAATTAATGAGCAAATTTCTTCTTCGCATTTTAATATCTCATTCATAAAAATCGAATGGATACATTTAAAGTTTATATGATATTTCAATAACCACGACTATAACGACAACACCATTGCACTATTGGTTTCCTATGGGATATTATTGATTTGAATTGTCCACTGTGATGTGCCATCTGAACCAGTCAGGTATGGGGATGATGGGTAACAAGCATCGACAGGGAGTTTGTACCCCCCTCCCCCACCCCCTCCCCACTGCGTTTTACACACTAAGCAATAATATCCCATAGAAACCCTATTTTTAGAGCAATTATTTTTTTGGTAATTGTTGTCATTGAAACAATCTTAACTTCAAAACTATCCAATATTTTTTATGAATGAAGATAAAAATACGGAGAAGGAATATGTTAATTAATGTTTATCTCAGATTTTTCGTACCGATTATTTGGATTTTGGATTAGCCAACATTAAAGCACCTGGTCAGGGACTTTTTGTGCTAGGTGTACATTAACATTAACATTTTTTTGTATTTCATTTTATCGTCTGCAGATTGGATTGTTATTGTCGTTTCTTCTCGCCGTGGGTTTGATCGTATGGACAGTATTAGTATTCCCCTTCTTATGGCACTTCTTCAAACAGTCGTTACAGGTTAGTATAGGTCAAATCAGGGGCGACTGTCGACAAGCACCCCAGCAAATAGTAAAAGCCCTGAGTAAAAGGTAGCCCCAATTGCAGTCACCTCGTGAATTTCACGTAAGGGGGGAGGGGGGGGGGGGGTGTAGGATCAAACAAATTCGCACGGTCACAAATAATAAATAATCGCACGGTCACAGAATTTCGCACGGTCAAAAATAACGGTCACTTCTTCAAGTAGTCGTTACAGGTTAGTAATAGGTCAAATCAGGGGCGACCCTTTTGTAGAGGTCCCGATTGCCGACAAGCACCCCAAAAAATAGTAAAAGGTAGCCCCAATTTTGTTAAAGTCGCCTCGTGAATTTCACGTTATTT
Organism: Ophiura sarsii; assembly: GCA_035610835.1. Taxonomy (NCBI): domain Eukaryota; kingdom Metazoa; phylum Echinodermata; class Ophiuroidea; order Amphilepidida; family Ophiuridae; genus Ophiura; species Ophiura sarsii. The sequence continues at coordinate 67,649,084 of CM069449.1, read as the reverse complement.
TGAAAATAACAGATAACAAAAATATTGGAGCGGCGTCAAAAATCGGGGCGGGCGGAGACGTGAAACACGTAATTTGTGTTACTTGTCCTAGACGTTATATGAATGCATTAAATGATTTTTTGAAATGATTCAGTTGTAAAATAATCATGTAATATGTGGGTGAATTTGTTCATTTCTACAAACTGATATGAAGTTTATATACGGATATGATTATATGGAAGAAATATATTGAGTTACAATGTTTTGTCAAATATCAAACTTCTATACATATATGTCGGAAATAATGAACTTTAGGTCCCAGCCGGCCGACCATACATAATCATGTCATCAAGCACTCAACTTTTTTTTGGTTTCAATTTCTTTTTAAACAAAATAAATTATGAAATATCCTTTTTATACTATCATATCCTATACAATTTCAATAAAATAGAAACCCATAGGCCTACTTCGAAACAACATGAAGATATGTATGATATTATAGACGAAGACGTATTATGACAAGATAACAGGAAGAGATACAATATTAATATTGCCAACAGCAATTTCCGTTTGGTGCTAAATAGCTTTCATTTAAAGTTGGGTTCGCATTACAATAATAATACGGTGAAAGCCAAGTAAAGGTAAAGTCGAAACTGAATCCAATCGTTTGAAACAGGCCATGACCATTATCTTGATTGATGGATGTATGTCTCTCAGCCGCCTAGCCACAGTCAGACACGCGCGGGCGCACTCAATTCAGCTCACTGCGCATGCTTAAACACCCGCAGGTAGCCAATCAGAACGGGAGATTGAGCTTACGTGTTGCGCACCACGGATGTCCGTTACACGATTTGAAGAGGTAGGTTGTCCCGTGTACCTTTACGCGAAGTCAGCCTACTGTGACGGGCGCGTCCATTGTTGTCTTCGTCTCTTGGTAATATTACACCAATAAATGATTACAACGCAATGTTTTGCAATGGGTTGATGTCACTGATTTTTACCATTCCTTCCCATTCCATTCATGAAAATGTTAAGTTCTCTGAATCTAAGTTTGCCATTGTCATCGTGGTTCAATATTACTTTCCGGTCTCCCGACCTCATTTGCTGATGGCTACATTATAAATAACGTTATAAAGATAGTTTGCAATGGTACTGTTTCTAAGCCAAAATAATTTCAATTGAAAAATAAATCATTTTATATTTATTTCTTTGAAATATTTTCTACTTTTTCCAGTTTACAGGACCATTTTTACATCTGTTTGGTATCGTAACACTAACAGCCCTGAGTTGGTATGTTGCTGGTGGCCTTGGCACACTTAAGAAAAGAGGTGAGAGCGATGTCATGTTTAACACTTGGATGAAAATGATTAAATTAGCTATCATTTCTCCTTGTCAAATTCTTAAATGTTTTATCTGTGTATAATCATCAAGACAGGTTTGCTTTCACAATGCGTCGGATCGGATATAATGTGCTCTAACCAGGTTCTGCGGTCTAATTTCCCATGCTGCTGCTAATCATCAGTTTTCCTTACCAATATTTTTAGTGCGAATCTACATTATGTCAACATGAATGAGGTTAAACAGTCACATTTCATTAGGCTTCAAGGCCCACTTAGCAGCGCTATAAATTGGTGCACTAAAAACCGTCACCAAATTTAAATATTCGCCTTCCATCAAAGCTGGTTGCTATGACATAATTCCCGTGTGCAACCAACCGGCTGTATTATAGTGGAAACTCACCCATGCAAATAGCAAGTAGAACCGCTCGTACACGCCCCGAATTTAAATATGATTGACTGGTTGTACACGCGCACTGGGCAATCCTCTCGTAGTAATTGATAACAATAGGTTTACTAAACCGAATTAATTAATAGCGCTCCTAAGCGGGCAATTTATGTCATGGTCGATGTCACGTTCATATAAAGGTGCGTTCATACTCACGTCGTTGCGCATCGGCCGACGTCGACGGATATCGGTGCGCGAGTTGAAGCAATGCCAACCTTTGTCCGTCGACGTCGACCGATACGCAACGACGCGAGTATGAACGCACCTTAAGTCCCGTCACGGAGAATACCAGTTGAATGTACGCGTAATATTCGTCGTTCATGTTACATGTGAATGTAACTCTGCGCAGTGATGTCAGACGGTGTTCTAGTGATTGACGCAGCATTTATGCGCGAGTGCTGGTATGCGAAATCTGACGAGAGTTTTAGCTCCCATTGACTTAATGAGAAACATGACTATATCATAGTGTCTACGAATGTGTCCAAATAATTGCAATTTGCAGCGAATATACTGTAGAGGTAGTTGTGTCATCAACTTGACTCACAGACCTATCTATGTATAACATTATATTTTCGGGGAAATATCTCAAGGTAAAAATGAATATGAACAAATATAAATGGTGATAGAAGAAATTCAATTTTCAAATTACGATTGAATCTATTTCAAACTGTTATTATAATTTCATTTACCATTATGTCTGTGTTTCTACAGGTTTACCGGTTCGGGACATAGGTCTATGGTATTTTCTGCTCTTAGCAGGGTTATACGTAGCTCCAGTATTCATAAACTCACCGTGTTTTGTTGACTATGATAAGTTACCAGTGAAACCACTTATCTTTGCACATCGTGGCGCAGAACAGGTGTGTAGATTTAAAAAAAACCTAGGCATGTTTGTACTTACAATACCACTACCAGGGATTGGTTTTGACCACAACAACTGGATTTTTGCCATTTTTTTGCAGGAACATAGCATTATATTTTTTCCATCTTCAGAGCAACTCATGCTATTTTTTATGAATATGATGAAAGGAATGGTATTAGCATTAGCATTATGTTTTCCAGCTTCAGAGCAACTCATGCTTTTTTATGAATATGATGAAAGGAATGGTATGTTTTGGACGAGTCTTATTATCTTAGCATCAGTGACATATATCTTTATGTACTGAAATATGGTGTTTTCTGAAAGGACGTCAGTATCCAAACACATTATGAGTTGGTCTGATTAGAAAGACATGATTTTGGTGTTCAGTGAAAAGAGCACAACTATTTTTTCTTTGCCAGGTTAAAATTAAAAGTACCAGAAAAAGTAACCCATACCAAATATACATAATTTATTTAACCTAGGGCCTATAGTTTCATCAAGTCTGAAAATGAATGAAAACCCCCAACAACTTTAATACATATGAAATCTGAAGATGGCAAATTCTACCTTTAGTCAAAGGGGTGCCAATGAAATTCAAAGGGCCTTTCCATAGCAACTTCCTGCGAACATCATCAATTAAAATCATCTTAAGACTCAGACAGCAAGACATCATAATGATATTTCTCAAATCTTTCTCAAATCTTTCCCAAATTTTAAAGTGATTGCACTTGTATCATTTTATCTAGAGCCTAAAACTAAAACAGTGTTCATGTTTTGGCGGTTGGTTTATAACACGGTTACACCATTATTCAATCCTAGTGATTTGTCGGCAATTTCAACAATTTAAGATAGACATTTTTAACAAAGTAACGAAGACGTCTTTCCATGGCAATATAACACAAAAACAATTCTCTCAGAATCGTTCTGTATATTATTTCATAACTAATCTTGTTCAATACAGTCACGGGTATTTTCATTCTCGTTCCTTGTTATCTGACCATTTGATCAAAATGAAATTAGTGTTGAAATGGTAGTTATTACTGTTTTTATCTTCTTTGCCAGCTAGCGCCTGAAAATACACACGTGGCATTTCAGAAAGCCTTGGAGGATTGTAACGTTCACGGTATAGAAACAGACATTAGAATAAGGTAAGCGAATGAATATTCATTTACATTATGAATATAATATATATACATTCATTATGAGCTGCCCTTTCACAATGTGAAAATAGAGGGCACATGTTCTCTTAAAGTCACAACGCGGCGACTTCCAATGTTAGTCACATCTACTATACGATAAATTCTTATACATGTAGCTCGCTGAGACCCTTTGAAAATCAACATCTGTTTCTAGATCAGGACAATAATAAAATGATTCACCATGTTAACGTAATTGACCAAAAAAACCCACAGAATTCATTATCATGCAAATAAAGACACTGTTAGAAACATGAGTAGGGTATACACAATTATTTTGTGACTTTTTGAAGAGAATTAGAGCTACGTCCGACTGAGGAAACAAATGTAGACAAGGTAAAAGAACAAACAATAAACATTCACACAATATGTTAATTTTCCTCTATTTGACAGCTATGATGGAATACCGTATGTATTTCTTGACGCAGATTTACGCAGAACGACAAATGTTCACGATGTTTTCCCGCAACGATATCGAGATCCTTCAGATAACTTCACAATTGCTGATTTGCAAGTGCTTAATGCAGGCTCATGGTTCATTACCGTAAGTTTTTAACTTTAAAGATAGATGATTGCTGGCCTAATTTTTTAACTTGGTGTTTTCTGTTTTACATGAAGGTCATCCTTAAAAATGTTGCATTTCTAAAGTTTGAGTTGCATAATTCCAATGGTTCTTTTTTAGAAGCACAAGGTCACACGGAATTTGACCTTTGAGTAGTACACAAACTGGCGAGTGGTTAATCACCTTTGGCAGTAATTCACCACATTTTAGACTATAATTTCTAAATGGAAAATGTCCCTTTAGAGATTTTACAGACATGATGAGATAAATATTGGGATTCTTCTGATATCAAAATGTGAAAAAAATGTCATGGCCCCAAAAAATGATCAAATGATCTTGAAATAGATTTTCGTACAGTCTATTTCACTTCCACTAGACAATTAATGTCACTTCTGCGTTATGTAAGCAGCACTACAAACCTAGTACGTGTGGGATGTAAAAACACCCCTACATAAGTAATGTGGGATGTAAAAACACCCCTACATAAATAATGCTATGTTCCAATGTTGGTAGTTTGACTTCACATTATTTATATTGATTTGAGCCAATCGGCGCTCAGATGTGAATAACCGTTAGCCAATCACAGCTGAGCGCCGTATTGACGAGCGAGCTTTTAAAATACATTCACTCTCTTCTCGTGTTGTACCTCGTCGTCTGCAGACGTTTTATTGTCTCTCGTCATTTTCATTGTAACACTTTGGAGCTATTTGGAACTATAATTTGGAGCAACGTTTACTTTATTAAACTGCCAGAATATGGCAATGAAATGTAACAAGTTGAGTTATAGACTACACTTCATTCTGTAAGAAACCAGCAATAATTGACTCTTACATACGTATAATGGCTCATACGTACGTATGGCTCATACGTATAAGTGACTTGTACGTAAGACTTGTACGATAGGCACGAAAGCAATATTTAGCATCAACATTATATTGCATAATTTGGCAAGCACCTTTGTTTACTTGTTATTACTTGATGTTGAGGAGAAATAAAGGGTCATAACTCGTACTGTGCCTATTTGAAAATATTAATGAGTAGCCAATTCAAGGTAATAGTATTTGAATATGACAAACCAATCTGAACATAGCAATAAATATCATTCAAATGTTAGTACATTTATTTTTCTACATACACAGGAACTATTTAATAACCCCCCTTGTTTGCTATTATTAGACCCGAAACATCGGCAATAAATTGGAGTGGGACATCGGAATACATCGGAAAATAAAATGGTGCGTGGATTAGATGCGCAGTGTGCTCGCCTCATTCACTGGCATTTAATCGCATCCTAAACTATGATTACGTGCGAACTAACACGCATGGGACATAAAGCCAGGAGCGAGACTATTTTGCGTCTTTAATAATATAAGTTCAGAGTTCACGAATTGAACAATGACTGAATGAATGAATCATGGCGTCGCGATCGCGGTAACTATAAATAAACTAACTATACTAACACTCACCGGGCCATTTGACGTCTCAAAAAAACGAGATGCTGCCTTGTAGAGCGGTATCGCCCCTTCTCCAATGTTTTCCCTTCCCTAATAGCCGCTGAATTCCCCAGGACATGCTTTCCCTCGTCACCTGTATGTACTGCACTCGTTCGAAGAAAAGGCTGGCTCCAAGCCCCGTATCACCCGTAGGCTGTGGCCTGTATAGTACTGCAGCACTCGCGTACGGCCCTGCATTGCACACGTGTATAGTGCACTAAGTCCAATTACGTCTTGCTGCCGCTGACCCAGGATTCGAATTTCAACTTTTTAAAGCCAATCCTCATATTTACGACCAGAAACGGCTCGGAAAAGCGGCTGAAGCACATCAGGAAACCATCCTCCTTGGTAATAATCAGGCAATTCGCGAAAATCTCACGGATTTTCATCACAAAAGTGTGCACGATTAGCAGACTTAATTTTTACCAAGCAACGTGACTACCTCCAACCGAACATTGACCAAACCCAATAAAACGCGCCACCCAATTGGACGAATATTGGGTATGAATATTAATGTGGCCAATCACAAAATTTAAGATAGAACACCAGGCACACAGCTCAATACCGCTTAGGATATATCTGCCGCAAGGGGCCAAGGCAGGGCAATTTAGTGGCCATCCCCCCTCTGAAATATTCCAACCAAACGCAAACGCAAACAACCGAAACAAGGGCACCTCGTGAGGACAAAATCGCTTTTGATTAGATGGGACTAATAAAAACCGTAATTATTTTTGAGCGAGGTTCCTTGCTTCTGTGGGATATTTACGATATAGAGTTTTGATATGTGCGTTTTAATATCGGCATAAACTATTGATCACCACATTTTGCTGTCAATAGATGATGTCACCTACTCATATCGATGTCATCTATTTACAAATGGGACGCCCTGTGTTTTTTTACTGCTGGCGGAATAGTGCAGTGCAGTGCAGTGCAGTGCAGTGCAGTGCAGTGCAGTGCAGTGCAGTGCAGTGCAGTGCAGTGCAGTGCAGTGCAGAGCAGTGCAGTGCAGTGCAGTGCAGTGCAGTGCAGTGCAGTGCAGTGCAGTGCAGTGCAGTGCAGTGCAGTGCAGTGCAGTGCAGTGCAGTGCAGTGCAGTGCAGTGCAGTGCAGTGCAGTGCAGTGCAGTGCAGTGCAGTACAGTACAGTACAGTAATTATGCAGACAATTTCTTTAGAATGAATTGTAAAACACATGCTATCTTAATCAATGCTGTTACACCACCATATGATTTTATCAAATCTGATCTGGCCTATGTTAACTATAGGAACTATTGCCTGCCAGAGTTTGTGTTTTATCATATAACCAACAGAGGGCGTCCCATATGTCAGCCAATGTGACACAGTAAACACATGGCAGCCTTGTCAAGATGAACACGCTAGACCATCAGGTTTTACTAATGCAGTGCCTCGCCAACGACAGGGTATGAGTCTCTGCTACGAAGGTTCAGAGAGGGTCACATTTCTGGCTAATTGGGAAGCTATAGTGCTAATACTATAACAGCGTCAGACTTTGTCTGAGCTTTCCGCAACAATATTGATGACTTGCGTTTAATTTCCTAAGTTGATATTGTCCAAAATGTACAAACCATGAAAAGTATACACCTGCTAGAACAATCCATAATATGAGTTAATCTATATCAAACAAATTTAAACCCAGGTGCAAATATCGTCCATACATGTATTAAATACGGACAGGTTTCTCCCCGTTGGTATACTTTATAATTATGATATTACCTTTACATGATTCAATTTACGATGTTGTAATGATTTCAATTTACTTTCAATTTTATTTATTTAGAAAAATCCATATTCAACAGTTCGACAACTGAGTGAAGGCCAAAAACAAGCATACAGAGGTCAAAAAATTATGACGATGAAGGAGTTATTCGAACTTGTTCTGAGTTATAATCGGACACTTCTGCTGGACGTTAGAGCGCCACCTGTTGGTCATCCTTATCGTAAATCGTGGATGAATATAACCCTGGCAAATATTCTCGAAGCTGGAGTGAACGAGGATGATTTGGTAAGTGTTTCTATAGTTTGACGAGTAGCCTACAAGCAAACTCTTTGGGAATCGTTCAACGCGGAAACTGAGATATAAAATGCACTGCGACTTTGATGAGGGGCGAACAGTACAGACAATTATAACACACTACTAGTGCGTATACGTACGCGCACGCACTGACGTCATATTTTCGGATATTGTATATACGCCGTGTTAAGAAGGCTACAAGGCCCGCTTAGCAGCGCTATAAATTCATGTAAATTGGTGCCCTAAAAACCGGCACCATATTTAAATATTCGCCTTCCTTCAAAGCTGGTTGCTATATGACATAATTCTCGTGTGCAACCAACCGGCTGCAACATAATGGAAACTCACCCATGCAGTTAGCAAGTAGTACCGCTCGTACACGCCCGAATTCAAATATGATTGCCTGGTTGTACACGCGCACTGAGCAATCCTCTCGTAGTAATTGATAACAATAGGTGAACCAGACCGAATTAATAGCGCTCCTAAGCGGGCAATTTATGTCATGACTTCATTGTCTGAAAGTGTCAAAATTCTATCTTTTGAAATAAACAGTCTCGAAGATTCTTTGATGAATCTTATATATTTCTATACAAATGTCGCAATGGATCTTGGGGAAATAATGACGTCAGTACATACACGGAAACATTTGACAAGTCCAGGAATTTTAGTATTTTGACCCAGAAAAATAGTACTAAGCTGAATTTTTTCAGGATAGTTCCACAATGAAATGAGGAAAAATATATGGCCAAAAAATCCCAACATTCAAAATACAGGGGATCAACAAAATTCAAATTGCAAAAATTAAGCTGAAATGCATACCAAATTGTTCGTCTGAGCACAAGGATTCTAAAAATATATATAGTTTGCTCTACTTTTGATGTTTGGCTACCGATGATTTGACCTTTGCACTTGGGGTCCAAATTTGAATTGCTCCGATTTTGACAAACGACTATCTCAAATAGTTCGTCTGATCATAAGGATTCCACAAATGGTAGGTTTTTACCCCTGGGGTCATTTTTGCATCCATTTTTGTGCCCTGAACAAGGAGTCAAATGGTTAAGTTCCAGGCCTATATATGGAATGTGACCTTTTGACCCAGTATAAGGCACAATAAATATTCTAGACAGTAAAAACTACTTTTTTTTGGTATACGGTTCATTCTTACAGTACAATGCATTAGACGTCATGAACCGCTTTAATTGAATGAAAGTAGAATAGGTCGGGTGCGATTCCCCTTTCCAATCCATTGCGCATGGCTACATGGATAGCCTCTATTGACATTGAGCTACACCCGAAAAATCCAAACAAGAAAACAAATTCAACTGATCTGACATTTGAATGAACGTATTCGACTTATCGCTTGAATCCGGGTGTGAGTAGGGTCTTCAAGGTGTAAAGGAAGGTTGGAAGCTGGGTTTATGGTTCGATTTATTTTCTGGCATGTTCATTGGAAATGTTAAATAAGATTACATGTTTGTGCATGTATGGGCTGATAAGCCTCCGTAGGCCTTGTAGTCTGACTCCAAAACGGCTTCAAACCGTCAATAAAATTGCGCACGCAATTCTATAATTAAACGAAGACCCGACCTTCACTATCGCTACCTTTTTAGAAATTAATTATAAATTGAGACACAAGATTCATCGCCTCATAGACATGGTAGGTAAAAGAAAAGACAGGTGAGTGACACTTACTCGGAATCTTTACATTACAACTTTACACAAATCAATCATTAATTGATGATATACACAATGCAACGCCTGGGAAAGTCTGGTGACTTAAAATCTACTCAAATTCGTTGACGGAGGCGTTAATTCTAAGATAAATGTAAAGGTTACACTCGAACAATCTGCATTATTTCAATTACAAGTTCCAATGCCGGGGAAAATCTCGCAAATCAGATTTAAGCGTGTTTAAAAGTAACATCGATGAGCCAGTAAGCTCAGTGCATTGTAATTATTAATAGTGCATTTACTTTTCAATTATAGCAGATCTTTTCAGGTCTTAAGTATTGAATGATCATTTGGTAACACAGCTTTAGTAAAAGATGCTCACAGGGTTTTGTCAACAAGAAATATGGGAACAAAAGTGTACTTTAGGTCCCAGATACTGGTATACCAGTGTCGTCCAATACTGGAACATGAAAGTTGCCAGTATCGGGCGATACTGGTACACGTGAAACCAATGAGATTTGTCCTTGTGCCAGTATCGGCCGATACTGAAACACTGATTTTGTACCAGTATCGGACGATACTGGGTGTTCCAGTATCGGACGATACTGGGTGTTCTAGTATCGGACGATAGTACAGTCCAGAATCTGGGATCTAAAGTACATGCACTTTTCCCGAAAAATGAAACTAAAAACTCTTATCAGGTTTAGATAGATGGTAGAAACTATTCCAACGTAATGATTTCTTCACAAAATCAATACAAAAAGAACATATATTTCTCACCTATTCTGATGGCCTCTTGCTCTTCACCTTTTTTCGTAATTTGGTTAAATCAAATGAATATACTATATCAGCGTTCTTTTGTATTGCATCATCGTAAAATACACCAATATTCATACAATTACCAGGGTCAAACACGTTTTAACATAACACACCTTGGATAACATACCTTGGATGCCACACACTCTTGAAGATGAGTGTGGCTGAGTTAGGGTGGCCTAATTAAAAGCCCATATTATTAGTAACCCACAAATTTATTGATACAATGTGGCTTCACATAGAATAAGTCATTGTAAAAATCTCATTTACACCAAAACCGTAGAAAATTCTTGCCAAAGTGATGGTTATTCAGGCTCTATTGCTTGTATAAATATCTGAAACATACACTTTCTTTGGGTTTGTTTCAATAAGGCGTAATGACATTTTCATTGGGATTGCTTTGCATTGTACAATATGCGCTATTGGAAGTAGCCAGGGCAGGCGTGTGTGGATAAACGGATCATTGGGATGAGGGATGGATCGCATTCTGACAAAACTACAATTTCTATGATATAGACCAAACAATGCAATGAAATACCATTGAAAATTTGAGTTGGTACCATTTTTTTCCTCATCACGTCTTGTTTTGACTGAATATTCATAACTTCAAAATGATTTCATCCATTTTTGTTAACGAGGTGTTGAAGAAGGAGAAGAATGTTTCCAAGAAAGTTTACGTTTACGGAGTCATAGATATAGGTATTGTTGAACTGCTTGTGTTAGGTACTGTAGAGGCTGTCGACCACAACTATCAGTGTTTACTTCACATTCTGCGAAGGATAAAAGCAAGATATACCAACTTCAGTAGCGGATCCAGTGGGGGGGGGGGGGGGGGGGGGGGGGGGGGGGGGGGTGGGGGGGGGGGGGAGCGTACATTTTGTAATAAAAGTTTAAAAAGGAGAGAGGGAAGAGAAAGGGGTAAGAGAAGGGGAGATAGAACGGGTATTTGCTCAAGTAAAGGGGTCTATACAATAGTTCAGATTTTTTTATTATTATACATGTAGTTCAGAAAAAAATAAGACAACAATAAAATACCAACACTAAACACTAAATTAGGAAAGCGCAGTAAAATTATAATTTTTAGAAGCTCGTTCAAAGCCAAACTGTACCTCAGTATGGACAAATCACTTTCAAATAGCAACATTTTTGCCCGCTACGCGCGCATTTGGTCAATTATTTTGTTTCGTTATCATATTGGCAATTTTTAGCCCATAGTCCGTTGGCAGAGCCATTTGACCTCAAAATGAAGTATGCGGGAAGTTTTATGATTGTTTCTGGGTGACTTTGACGTGCCGATTTCAAATCTGGATGATGCCAATTCGTAGATGTTGAGCGTTTGAGAAATAAGGGGTAAAGTCTGTGTGGGGGGAATTTTCAAAATGACTCTACAGACACAACTAATATATCACATTGTAGCTCTTTGTTTACTGATCACAAAAATATATAGTTTGACATGGTTATGACTTCAATTATTGAAGTTATAAGGCAGAGGTCAAGTTGGGGTCAAATATAAATACTGTCCGAATCACATAAATAAGGTGTCAAATTATTTGTCTCGCGTCATAGATTATATATATTTGTAAATGGATGCTGCAATTCCTCATTTCCATATTATATAATGGCCGCCATTGTCAATTAACGGTTAACTGAAATACACATATCAAAACATGTCATTTTTACTGATAACAAATTGAAAGTGAAATTGTATTAAATAACGCATCGATATCGATACCACAATACTTCCACATCCTGCACCACCGGTATTATACTCGCTCTTTAGCCACTTGGGAACATAATGGTTCCACACAATGAGTGGGGGCCTCCACATTTTGGCATGGCCCAGGGCCCCTAAAAGGTAAATCCGGCCCTGGTGATTTCCCCCCACCCACCCCTCAATATTGACTGTCGTGTAGGTTGAGATTGGCACTGTTGATTCTTTTGACTCGAAGGAATCATGGAATTATGATGGTCAAAAGAACACAGATGGACAATTTCCGCCCAAATGCAATAGTGTGCGTACAAGCCAAAATGTACCTCAATCATGGCAAAATAAAATGTAAAGTCCCAATTTTCGCGCGCTAGACGCGCGTATCTTTGGTCAAAACAATCTTGTCGGTTAACTTTCATTACTTGCTCCCCCCCCCCCCCCATATCAAAGAAACTAGCTACTATAGTCTATTTGGCCATCACGAGACAGTGACGTAACTGCGATTTCTACTAATTGCATCACATAACGCGCGCGAATACTCGCGGCGCTGGCGTACAAACACGAGCGTTGAAAGGCGGAAGATACACACGCGTGCGTAAAAGCTGCGCCTGTTCAGTTACGTCACTGTCTCGAGATGGCCAAACAGAGTATAGCTGGCGTGTCGCATTTTTCAGCCGTGTCTCATGCCGACTTAAAAATTAGTTACAACTTTATGACCATATGGGAAGCGGAATAAATACTAATGACTAAGTAATTTATTATCTACAAATATTTGCCCCCCCCCCCCCCTAAACAAATTCCTGGCTCCGCGCCTGAACTTGGTGTGAGGAAACATGCAATAACAAGGGATAAAGCAGTGAAATATAAAGCGAATGAGAATTGCTGTGCACTAAAAACAAAAAAACACAATAAATCACGGTTGGACATGCAATCAAAAAATAAATAAGACCGACGTTTCAAGCGCATAGGTAGCTGATGTCCAGAAGAGTAACGAAAGTCGCTCATCCATCGTCCTAATTGATTTCCTTTCTAACCTGATCCTCATTTATTCAAGAATGATTAAAAGTCCTAAGAAGAAATCAATATGTTGATATCACTCGTTGGAATAACGCTCGATTTACCCGGGGAGTTCAAGGTCATGTAAGGATGCATTGTTAGTGCCTACGCAGCTGAAAATCCACCTACCCCTGGAATTTCAGGCTGTCCGTATTTATGGCGATCAATTATTTTCATTTGATAAAAAGTTATATTCTATTTTTCTTACTGAATAACATTATTTTACCTTCATGACGAATATTTTAGCTGGCACCAAACATCTCAAGTCACGTGTGTTTTTTAAACTTGGGTTTGAACAACTAATATGCCTTAAACTTTATAATGTTCGAAGTTTTGTACATCCGGGTACCCATTAAGCCTTTGGCGAATCAAAAGGAAAGAAAAGAAAAGTATTTTGATATAGGCCTAGGAAGACTTTCTTCGTGATAAAAATTAAAATAATTATCCGTGATATTTTCTTTTGATTATA